>CM062294.1:265779201-266979201 GCA_031216915.1 Pictodentalium vernedei
GTATTAACCCATATTACAGTTTAGACTTGAAATTTTGTGATTAAGATAGGTTTTGTGATTATGCGTGAACTCTGAATTTCTTCACCTTTTTGCTCTGATTATGATTATCTCTGGGAACCGTTGAACCGAAAGACTGAACTTCGATTGGGTATTTCACTTACAATTTGTTGTGGGGCGTGATGAGCGCTTTCGATATTTTCGGCGCATTGACCCCCTGGGTGTGTGGTAGAGCTGAAACGGTTAAAGAATTCTTTTGATCGATTAATCACATGGATTAATCTTAATTAATCGATTAATCACCTGCACTAAAAGGTAGCTGAGTAATTGCCGCACCATTGATGGTTTACATCATTAACCCTTTACTCAACAGGGGGAAAATGCTACAGCGCTACATACAAAAAATCTACATTCAAATGTTATTTTGTTTTCAATTTTTGTCTCAAAAACATAGCTTGTGACCCCTCATTGGAACGAGCTCGCTGAGCTCATTCCAATGAGGGGTCATAAGCAATTTTTGGAGATAAAAATTGAAAATTTTCAGTAATTCCAGTAATTATCGTCTGATACCCTCAATGAGTAAAGGGTTAAACATCACATTTTCCAGCTACCGATACAGTATAATGATCATGCAAGTGAACAAGTATGTCAGCGTGTAACTATGCTCTACATTCTTCACTCTGTCTCATATAATTGATGTGAGTCAGTGTGACACTGTTTGCCTGTTTTGGAGCAAGTGTGTTCCTTTGTTAACCCATATAATACAGTAGCTCAAAAGAAACAGTTAATCGATCAATTACTTTTTTGATCGATCAAGACGTTGACAATTGGTTAATCGATTAGTCGGTTAACCGTTTCAACTCTAGTGTATGACTGGGGTCTGTTGACTGAGGACCTATGGATAATTCTTGTGTTTTGTACTTGGAGATTTAGTGTTTTCGACAAGTAGTAATCTCATGATTTTTGATAGTGAACCACCAGCCCACCCACGCGTACGGTGGGCCTATTATACCTTCACGTGTATACCAGAATGCCTCCATACCCGATAGGTAATAGATATATAAGATAATTCATTAGATCAGTTTCTGTTTTATGTACAGTAGCACGTGGTCCATTGTAATGTGTGTTTCTGTTGGGTACAGCTTAATATAGGTATTGCCTGTTTGCCAACCCCCATTTCAATGAGGAAATGGAAATATTGTTAAAAAACCCCGAAAGGCTGAAAACGTTAACTCTCCACCACCCCCACCAATCACCCGCTGGTATGCATATTTTTGAGTACACGTTCTCGCATTAGATCACGAGAAATACTAATTTTGTAAGAAGGACGAGTGATATTTTAATCCTTTCATATGCATAAATTTCGACTTTAAGTGAAATTTATCA
Organism: Pictodentalium vernedei; assembly: GCA_031216915.1. NCBI lineage: Eukaryota > Metazoa > Mollusca > Scaphopoda > Dentaliida > Dentaliidae > Pictodentalium > Pictodentalium vernedei. The sequence goes on from CM062294.1 coordinate 265,780,585, forward strand.
CTCCGTTTATAGATAACACAATGTACACCTAACTGGCCAGGAGAGTCAGTGATGATTTAATCCCACAGCCCTGTAGGGCTGTAGGGTTAAAATATCATGTAATTTCTTCTCAAATTCAAGATAGACTCTCCAATTCGTTGTATACATTAACCCGTTAACCCGTTAACAAAGCAGCCATTACTAGATTTGATGAAAAATTAATTAAAATGTAACATTAGTAATCAATGGCGAAAAAAATCCCTTCAATATACAGGGGGATAATTTTATTAAGTATGCCCAATATACTTATTTCAATGATAAGAGAAACCCTGTGCTGGGCAGGAATATTTGCTAACAGCATTCGAAGAGTTAATGTATAAGACGATGGCTTTTCAGGCCAGTTCTATCTATAATTTTCCATTCAAGTTCTATTATTTTTGACAATTCCAATCCAAATCGTTATCTTAGGACCCCTCATGGGAACCAGCTTGTTCGAATTATGCGTCATGATTCATAAGCTAAAACGTTTGAAGCAAAAAAGAGGGTGTTTAGTTATTCACAACAAATTAAATAACAAGTGCCGTTAACTATACGTGTATTAAGGAAAGAGTACACATCAGCTTCGAAGGGCCCTGGGTCTAAATTACTACTGAGTCTCCATACAAGTACAAAACAGATTCAAACATTATGTTGTGGCTAATATTGTGTGAGATGACATCATCCACAAATACGGGAGTTGAAATAAATAACAAAGGGAATGACAGGATAACCTATAAAAAACTTTATCCTCAGATATTTGTAAGTAACGAAGATACGACATTGCTTCAAACGCGACAATGTAAAATTCACTATATTAGCATCTTTATCTGACACAATATTTTTGAATAACTAAACAGAGAGAGTGGTGGCCAAGTGGATAAGTGCGCTGGTCTCTCATGCCAGAGTCCCGAGGTCGATCCCCGGTCGGGGACAGTTTTCGGGGTGTCCAAACACTCCCTGTCAGCATCAATTGTGGGGTTGATGCTGTCACAACGTTCAGTCCTATCGAGTGGGGACGTAAAATGGCTGTCCTCTGTGCGGAGACAGACACACTCCGTGCAAGCTAAAGATCCCTTCGTAGTATTCGAGAAGAGCGAGGCCACGAAGTTGTCGCTACGAAGGTCATCCTACACACCTGCGCCATTGGGCCAAGGGCAGGCGTTAATATAAGTTGCATAACTTGTTCGACAATCCTCGTAATACAAATAAGATTAAATAAAAAATACTGTGAAGCTTTGAAGTTTCATTCGATTCGAAATCGCCCCGATGTTTCAATTCGAGTCGCGCCGATTCAGAAACTTTAAGGAAGTGACGTCATACCGCAATGTATTATGGGTATCACGTGGTTGTCATGGTAACCCATGTGGGCGGCCATGTTGTGACGTAGTTGTCATGGTGACGGGTGATGTGAGTGCGCATGCGCAGCTCGTGTTGTTAGAGTTAGGATGATACGTGTTTCCGTCGTCCATTTTGTATGAAGGGGACCGCCATCTTTGTTTCTATGGTGGCACGTGGCTGCTATGTGACTCAAAGGCTTCTTATAGGGCTAAGAGGTCTGTAACAGGTATGCTCGATTGACTGGGAGTATTTTTTGGAACGACTTCCCTGTATAATTACCCAAATGAGCCCGAGAATGGGCGTAAATTACCGGAAACGACTTTATTTGATATGGATTCCCCGCAGAATCCTGCTTTTAACCAAAATGGACTTGTTTAGAGTAGCACATAATGCTATATATTTTTAAAAGGTCGTGTTCGATTGAATGGGAGTATTTTTTGGAAGGACTTCCGAAGATAATTACCCAAATAAACCCGACAAGTTTTACTATTTCGAATTCTTTCAGAATTCTCTGCTTCTATCTATATATATACAGCAGTTTTCGTCTATCTGGCCATGCTCCTTTGTTCTAGAGTATACTCCAGTAGCGTAGAAGAGCCTATTAGTTGGAACAGCTTTGCTTATTCCAAGTACTCTTGTTGTTTCATTTATCTTGATCATTTATATAAATTATAACTAACCAATCAGATTGCTTGATTTCCCATAACCTGTACTTAATCGTATAGAGTTGTCTCCCCTTATTAAAACGAAGTCCTATCCGATTCTCATCACCATGACCATATCCCCAGGCACCCCTTTTTGGAAAACATATAGCCTTCGGCACCCCTTTTTGAAATATATATGTGCTTATCTGAAAAAGCACAATGTGACACAATGTGCCCTAGCACGTAGGCACATGCTTTATGTGCCGATATGTGCTTATGAGTAGTATGTCTCGCACGTTTCACCCCTCATTTGGGGGACCCCGGTGGGGGACCCCGGAAGTGACGTCATGCCACGTGACCTAGTGACGCCATGTTGTGTTGTCATGTAACCCGCGTGAGCGGCCATGTTGTGACGTCATCCCCATAGTGATACGTGGTGTTAGTGCGCATGCGCAGCGCGTGTTGTTAGGGTGATAGGTGTTTCCGTCGTCCATTTTGTATAGTGGAGACCGCCATCTTGGTTTCTATGGTAGCACGTGGTTGCTATGTTACCAATGGCTTCTAACAAGACAGGGGTATGTTTGGGGGTGTGTTCCTTTGTAGAAGAGTAAAACTGATTACCACAAACAACCCGACAATCTTTCCAAATCACCAAAATCCACCCGAAATCACCGAAATTGACTTTATTTCCCCAATTTATCGGCTTAGTACGTAGTGCTATAGTACTAAGGGGTACCGGGGGTGCGTTCGATTGAACAGGAGTAATGTTCTGGCTTAGAATCCTCCCAGAAACCCTTTGTGGATCCCTATCCCATGACGTTTTTCCCATTAAAAGACACGTTCCTTTGGTCATTACCCAGAATTCTCTGCTGCTATCTATATATGCAATAGTTTACGTCTATCTGGCCAGTTTCCTTTGTTCTAGAGTATACTCCAGTAAGGTAGAATAGCCTATCAACTGTTACAATTTACCTTATTATTGCTATATTTAGCAATTTCTGGTCTATTCTTGTTAGTTCTGACCCTATTCCGTGTACTCTTGTAGTTTCCTTTATCTAGATCATTTATATAAATTATAACGAACCAATCAGATTGCATGATTTCCCATAATCTGTATACAGAGTTATCTCCCTTGTGTATAACAAAAGACTATATCCAATCGCCATATCCCATGGAATCCCATTTTTGGGAAACATCCGTGGCTACGGAATCCCTTTTTTGTCGTATGAGGTCATTAGGGCTATGTAAAAGCCCTCAGTGAGTACTCATATATTATGCCTCATAGCCTCATTGAATTTTGAGGTTATGAGGACCTTGAAAAATCCCTCAATGAGGTATAATTTCCTACGACTCTTAGCCTCATTTCAGTATTTAACAGGTATATCCTATGGAATCCCATTTTGGAAAACGCCTGTGACTGTGGAATCCCTTTTTTGTCGTATGAGGCCATGAGGGCTATGTAAAAGCCCTCAATGAGTCCTCATTTATTATCCCTCATAGCCTCATTGAATTTTGAGATTATGAGGACCATTAAAAATCCCTCAATGAGGCATAATTTACTACGACTCTTAGCCTCATCTCGGTATTTGAGGATACCCATGGCCTGGTATTGTATTATTCGAGGATACCTTTCATGGGATACTTATCTGAGGATACTATATAGGATGTACGTATCCATATAGGTCTCTTGCTGGCCCTTAGTACTATTAATCCACCTGATGCTTTATGTTATCCTATGACTGGTATAGGTAGTATGCAATGCTAGGCATAGGGGTATTGTGGGTAGGGGTACTGCCTGGTAGTTTAGAACGGTACTATAGTATGGCGGTATATACACCTATAGAACCCTGTTAGTGCTTGGTACTATTAACCAACCGATTGCTTTGTTTTATTATATAGCTGGTATATGTAGTACGCTATGGTAGACCTAGTGATTTTGTGGGGGTAGGGGTAATGCTTGGTAGTTTAGAACGGTAGTATAGCATAGGCTGTACATATACTTGTAGGTCTCTTGCTGGCCCTTGGTACTACTGATCCATCAGATGCTTCATATTATTGAACGGTATTCTGGGGTGGGGTCAATGCCTGGTAATACAGAACGGCAGCAAAGTATGGTTGGTATATTCCCCTATAGGTCCCATCCTAACCGTTCATAGTATTAACCTACCAAATGCTTTGTATCATCCTGTTACTGGTAAGGTGGTACGTAATACCAGTAGTTCCTACCTTATTCCGAGTACTCTTGTTGTTTCATTTATCTAGATCATTTATATAAATTATAATTAACAGATTAGATTGCTTGATTTCCCATAGCCTGTATGCAAGGTTATCTCCCTTCTGCATAATAAAAACCTATATCAATGGCAATATCCCGGCATCCCAATTTCGGCACCCCTTTTTGAAAAGCATATGGCCTTCGGCACCCCTTTTTCTGAAATGAGGATAAGAGTCGTATTAAAAATCCCTCAATTGAGGGATTTTTAATACGACTCTTATCCTCATTTCAGAAAAAAGGGGTGCCGAAGGTCATGTGTTTTTCCGAAAAGGGGTGCCGAAATTGGGGTGCCTTCTGGAGAATTCCTTTTTTTTGTCAAACACAGGAGTTCACTGATTGGCCAAAACAACTGTTGTGATAGAGTTGCCTGATGATGGTTTGGTAGTGGAAGCTGAAAAAGAATTGACAACTCTGAATTTTCTCCCTATTAAATTTTATTAGAAAAAAACCCATTAAAATCAGTTTTACATTTAGTGAAAATGGAATTACAATGAGTTTTCCAAGTAATTTTACAATTTCACAATAACACGTAATCATACCATAAAGATATTTAAATGTTCAGTAACTGTCCTTTGACCCTAAAAATGGCAGTTTTTGTTGTTTTTCTGGACTTTCTCTAGTTATCATCTTAATCTGTCTGCACATCCAAAAACGTGTATTTTCTTAATAATGAAATGGAATTAACATTGATGAACACTTATCCTACAAGGCTCACATATCCTGATTATGCTCGGAAACAGCACGCGCAAACTATAGTCTAAACAAAGTTAAAAATATCCTCCCTCACGGAGCTCTGAAAACATTGCATTACGCACTCATACAGAGCCATTTGGTATACGGAATCCAGGCATGGGCCTACTCAAGAGCTATCAAAAAACTAGCCGTCTTGCAAAAGCGATCATTACGAATAATTAATAACAAAAAGTAAAATTCTCATACAGATCCCCTGTTTAAAGAAAACCAAATACTCAAGGTTGATGATTTGTTTAAGCTACATGCACTACTGTTCGTGTTTGACTAGCAGAACGGCAGATTACCGGTTTCTTTCAATGATATATTTAAAATTATTGACAATCCATCTGGTAGGACAACCAGACAGTCTGGCCTCCTATACATAGACAAAACACGGTCCCAAACTCTGGATAAACTTTCTTTATTCTCCTTCCCGAAACTAGGAATGCTCTGGACGACACAACTCGTAATATTAGCGACAGAAGCATGCTTAAGAACAACTTAACTTCCACACACATTCATTTCCTCATATTCCAGTTATATCAGCTGCAATAATCCCTACTGCCTTGATTGCACTTCATAAATTTGTCAAAGTCATGCTCTGCGTCTTCGTCTGGAATCCTCGTCTTGTGCAACCTGTTCCGCTTCCTCTTTATAGTTGGGTGGTGCTATGTAAAATACTATATGTACACAATTAAGAACTTGCAAACAATAATCTAAACAAATAAATCATAACATTCATCATCCTACGATGATGATGCAGCTAACGTAGACTCCACGCCCAAACATCATGACCTACCTCTTTGTCGTAGTCTAAACGATACGAACTTCACGATGGGACTTGTTACCGCCCTCAGGTGTTATGATTAGTAGTGGAGGGTGTCCTATAAGCAGGTTGCGTCTTGCCAACCTTGAAGCACCATCTTTCCGCTGGCGTATATGAAGCACCAATCCCTGAAAAGAAATGATTCGATCGCCATTCTCCATCATGTGTCACATAATTGTCCATCATTTAGTCACAGTCTGTTTGCAATCACCCCATCTTCCAGGGGGTGGCAGGTAGACAGCCAATCTGACTATGCCACTTTCCACGGTATACTACACATTACATTTGTGCAATACGTTTATTTGTAACAATTTTACATGTATGTGTACCGTGAATAAAGATTCTGAATCTGAACCACCACCAGGCAACTCTATAACCAACAGTTGTTTTGGCCAATCAGCGAACGGCTGCGTGGCATTATCTTACAACACACTTACCTATTGATCACATGGAAAATACCGCCGTGTGGTATGTTCTCATTGGATAACTGTTTGACCAATCAGACACCGCCTTACTCTCATTGGATACTTGTTTTGACCAATCAGACACCGCCGCGATCTTACTGGATTATCAAACACCTGCGACGTGACACTATCTTATCTATAGCATAATCAAACATGCCAATTGTCCCTTATCATATTAAGCTTCTTATAAACAAAGGAGACCTTTATCATAATACCTTTATCTATAGCATCCCTTAACAAAGGGAACTTTTACAATAAAGCCTTTGATATTGTACTTAATTCCCTTATCTATTTGCATAACTATACAACGTGACACTTTCATATCTTCAAATAAACAAAGACTCTCTCTAACCTAATCACATTTGACATGTCTAAACAAAGGAAACATGTCAGGTAGTCTTTATATCTAAAGCCTTTTGTTTGTACATAACATCAGATGTTCCAGTATGGGCTTTGTCGTAATCTTCTTACATGACTGTTTAGTCACTCCAGGTAGCCTTCAAATTAAAATTTTTGTTTGTATGTATTTACATGTACATGTCCTTGACAACAGTTTACTTAGAGATACTCCAACAAAGCACGAAATTTACGCGAGGGAATGGGAGGGGGGAAACTCTTTGTTGGTACAGTTTGGAAGTCGCTCAGCTTTGGGTTAGCCTTGAGAGGGCTTTGGTGGGAAGGGACTGCCCATACAGGGCTTTGGTAGGGAGGCACTGGGCTTTGGGGAGGGAGAGCCCACATACAGGGAGAACCAAAACAATGTGGGGAAAGCCTAAATACATGTTGGGCTATACATAGCCTGGGCCCCCTTTGGAGGGGCTTTGAGGCTGGGCAGACATAGACTTTGGGGAGGATAGCCTAAAATGGGGTACATACAGGGCAGGTAGGGGGAGGGGCGCCTAAAAATAGGGTACATACAGGGCGGGTATGGGAAGGGGCGCCTAAAAATAGGGTACATACAGGGCGGGTAGGGAGAGGGGCGCCTCAAAATAGGGTATATACAGGGCGGGGAGGGGGAAAGGACGCCTAAAAATCGGCCTAACGTATTTGGGCGTCGAGGTCTATAACTTCGATGTCGAGGTCGGATCCCGAGATCCTGGTAAAAAGGTGTGTTTTGACCTAGCTATATTACTAATATGGCCAAATTATACAGATTTCAATGGCAAGAGAAATACTGTCCTGGACAGGAATATCCGTCAACAGCATGCAAGGGGTTAAATATTCATAAATATGTTGATGCAAGCAGATGTAGCCAGTGATTCTGAAAGAGTTATTCTCACGACAGTATATAAATAATCTTTTTCATTTAGTTTTCGAAAATCCCCTCCCTGTCTAATAGTATTCAGTTGACAGGCAATAACTTTCTTCCGTTGTTTTGTTGTTTTTTTTCTTTTTGTAATTAATTTTTTTTTTTTTTATCTATTTATTTTTCTGTTAATTTGTCCAGTAGTCCAGTTGTTAGACGATTTTTGTTGAACTGAGTCCCAGTCTGTTCCAGTCGTACATGCAATATACACACAGTATGCAATATGCGCACAGAATAATCTTTGCTTCATAATTTACGATAGATAGTAAATGTTTACTTTGCCTTTGGATATGTGGTAAACAGTGCAATGTGGAGGCGAGTGACGTATTAGCTAGATAGTACGATCAGACGGGAAGTGAGTACACTTTCCGGACCATAAAATATTATGTCATTTTATTCTAACAATTCCAGTGCCCTCTTGGATAACAGACACAAATAATCACTATGTAAGTTAAATAACATATGATAGTGTTATCTGAGCATGATATTGTAAGACTCTCTGTCTACCATGGTGTTATGAGTTCCGCAAATACATGTTACATTCTGACTGCTTACGGCACGCAGATGAACCCTTTGAACCCTAGTGGTATCTCCCATGCCAGTTCAGTGGCAGCAATTAGAAGAGTCGATATTCATTATTTGGGGTAGATCAATCAATATTTTCAACGTGCAGCCAATATTGATTGGTCTACCCCACACATTTACTGAACAGCAATCCTATTTAATGACGTGTCATGTTTCTGGACGGAAAAGGGCCACTCGGTTTTAAAGGGTTAAACCGGTCTGTCTATACGCAAACAAAAAGTTAAGCACCCCCTGGATATTTTACGATTGTCAATGTATTGCTTGGTACCAGTAACGTACTCTCAAAGTAAGCTTCAAAAATGTATTCTATCTTGAAAGTACATATTTAGGCTATACGAACACACAAATATCATAGTCTTCATCATCATTTTAATGACAGCATTGATGAACTAAAACAAGATAGCCGCTGGTGCTCAATACGATGCCCGTTTAGTATGGAGCTGTGGAGTCAACAAGGCAACATTATTTGGCTATAAATGAACAAAAATGTCATTTGTTACCCCTAGAGAACACCAGACAGTGTTACACAGTGTTACGGTTCAATATCTGCTGTCTCCTCCATGTGCCCCGATAACATCTTCTATCGTGCGCCGCATCCTCCAGCCAATCGTCGTATCCGTTGCACAGGTAACTGTCGTCATTCCTGATGCAAAGCTGCTTCCAGTTCTCACAGAGTTTGTACTTGAGGTTCGTGTGTTAGTGCTCGACGCCCTAGAATGTCCCTATTGTGCTTCATAGGATTCAGATCAGAACTCATGGCAGACCACGTGATGGTAGTCAATGCTATGCTCTGAATGAAAATTACTACACATCATGCCAAATGCATTCCTTGGTGATATTTCTTAGTAGCGGACGTTTGGCGCTTCTGGACCACAATATGGCTTTTCCCAGGCCGCTCCTGGCCGTTCTCGTGCAGATTCGTTAATTTTGCAGCCACAGTCTCTTCAGAACAGTATTTGAGGTGAATGACTGTCGTCGCACCAGCATAACACGTACCTTGTTTTCACATTGTGATGTCACAGGCGGCCGTTCTGGCCGTGGGCGGTCCTTAGTTTCATTGGTTTGCACGTGTTTTCTCACCAGACTACCGGTGACTTTGTAAGGGGTGTCGAGTAGAGGACCGATTGCTTTTAAGGAAATCCCATTGGAATGCATACCAGTAATTGCCATCTTTGCGCATATGTCATCCTTCTTCATATCACGGTGACAGAAAGTGATTGAACATTCAAAAATAGGCACTATAAATACCCAATTGTGAGTCATGCACAAACTGTATTCTGGAAAATTCATGGGCTGCATTGTGCACCTGATTCCGGGACCTGTTCGTGGGACACACTCAAGCATACACGTTCACAACCATTTATTGGGTCATCAAGACAATCAAATATACAGCCAGCAACAGATTTTCAGTGAACAGTGGCATATTACCACCATTCATTAGATTTGTGGGTGCTTAACTTTTTTCTTTGTGTATATTAAGGCAAGTCATTCACTTGCCGACTTGTAATGCTGTAACTGCATGCGACACATCGGGCAATAAGATGGAAGTATATTGCTTTTTCCCGACTCTTAAACCTTTACCCAATGCTGACGATATCAAAATTTATTATTTTAAATATTACTTTTCAAATTTTAAAAAAACTTTCAGCAGGACCATATCATATGATCCCTCGTTGGAACGATCTCCAAGAGCTCGTTCCAATGAGGGATCATATGATATGGTTTTGTTGACATTTTTAAGAAAAAAAAATTCAACGGCTGAATGTGTATATTATACGGCGGAGCGGCCGATTGGTTAGATAAACGTTTTATCCGTTATCACAACTGCAATTCTTTATTTCGGAATAACTAAAAAACAGCTCGTTCTACTGGGATGTGATAAAGAAGTTTTTTAGGGCGAGCTTTTAAATTTATTTATTTATTTATTTATACATTTATTTATTGGGGTTTAACGATACTTTCGACAGCCAGGGTCTCCTCGTGTCAAACAGTTTTACAGGTGAAGGAAGCCGGAGTCCCCGGGGAGAACCACCTAGCAGCGGTGAGTAACTGTCACCCCCCCAATTTACTAACCCCACACAAGCAGGCTTAGCATTGGTTGAAGATAAGTTCACCATCGTCACATGGCCACCGTGCCCCGGCGTGGACAATCAGGATTAAGTGCCATCGCCAAGGACACAACGCAGTTATAAGATGTGAATGACGATTCTTGTGAATCCGCCGTGTAGTATACAAATTCAGCCGTTGGTTATGATCATTCCGTAATATATATTATTAACTAGAAAATCGTAATTTGTTGGACAAAGTACGGGCTTTCCCAACTTTCCAATGTGAAAATGCAGACTACATATATCGAGGCAAAGTGTTTGAAATTATCTATTTCCAAAATGACAGGAAAATGTAACCGAAGTCAACTACTTTTAGCATTTTCGAATGGAACTCTTACCCTCATTGTGCTTGATGGTTAAAGATGAGATTAAAAACTAAACAGTAACTTTCGTCTGCAAGCATTGTTGCATCTATGCATACAAAAATAATTGTTACAACAACATTGCAATTTGAGAAATTAGCGCGTGAAGTTAGTCAATCTCGAAGATAAAATGCTATATTCATATCATTTGTGGCCAATAGGGGTTAGTATTGAAATATTTGTGTGGTGATTTTAGTGTATCATCTTATGCTCTAAATGTGTGAACATCAATCACAGACTGCGTGTCTGAAACGAGACATGGACTAATCTTGAATCTTGGTATTTGAATTAACATGTACAAGTTGAGGGTACTCCAATTCAAGGCCTGACAACTGGGTGAGGGTTAAAACTTGGAAAAAAACATATAGCAGCAAAATTGTTCTTGGATGAATGCCCTATCTTCTCTCATGGAAAAGGTTTTGAGAAAATATGGCTCCAGTGCTGAGAAATCGCATGTAAAAGTTGGCGAAAATAAAAATTATTCCGACAGTACCCTTATGGGAAGTCTCAAATCTGCCATGGGTTAAACTTTTAATAATAACATATAGAACAAAATTTGTCATACTTGGACTGCTGCATGCAGCTATGGAAAACATTCAGAGCTCAATCAATTCGAAATGGAGTAAATCGTCACCTAAACTTACCAAATTCTGAAAAAATTGAGTTTTTTTTTTACGGTACCTACTATTATGCAACCCGAATGGGATAGGGTTAAACTTTACAACCAAATTTACAACAGCAAATATGCTCGGTAGTCCACTGTGAATACGTACATGAAAAGTGTTTGAAATTAACCCTTTCCAAAATGATAGAAAAAGCAACCAAAGTTGGTTAATTTTGGCATTTTCAAACGGTACTCTTATTCTCGCCCTCATTGTGCTTGAGGGTTAAATCTGAGATTGAAAAGTAAACAGTAATTTTCTTCCGCAATCATTGTTGCATCTATCCATACAAAAATAATTGTTACAACAACCTTGCAATTAGAGAAATTTGCCCTTGCAGTTGGTCAATTTTGAAGAACAAATCTATATTCATGTCATTTTTTGCTAATGGGGGGTTAATGTTGAGAGATTTTAGTGGTGATTGTGGTGTATCATATTATGCTCTAAATGTGTGGAAAATTTGAGCTAAATAACTGTAAACAATTTTGAGAGATTCGAAAAATGGTGAAAATTTGACGGTTTTGGCAGAATATTTTGAAAATACGCGTGTTCACAGACATGACGACACCGCATTTCACTAGATTTTATGACATTACAGAAGTATGCCAAATTTGGTTAAAATCATACAGCATTTTTTTAGCAGTTCAACAGACAAAATTCGAGGAGGTAAAAAAAATAAAAAGAAAAAAAAAAGAAAAAAAAATAGAGAAGAAAAATTTCGCAAAAGAAGAATAACAAGAGTCTTTCCCAAACTGGGTTTGTGAAAGCCTAATAAAAAACCCAACTCGTTATCGTGTCAAAAACTTCAAAACGCAGCAACTTATTTCCAGTTTCCGCGAAGCAAGCAGGTGAGATTCTTTAGTCCCTCGGAACGGTACTTCACACCATCGAAGGTTTTCTCAACACAGTCATCAATATTACATAGATTCAATATTGAATCCACTTGGTATACACATAGAATAGAGAGGCACAATAAAAAAACCCAAAATAACTCGGATTGTGCTTATTATCTCCCAGATGAGTTTCGGTCATCATTTTATAACATTGGTAACAGTTTTTCCTTGTTCCATATCAATATTCAAAGGTTATCTGCTCATTGGAACTCTTTTGGTAACCTTATGTCATCTCTTCAGGAAAGAGAAAACAAATTTGATGTTATAGCCCCCACAGAGTTATTCCAGCTGTCCCCAAATATTACATATAAGTTAGATGGTTATCGTAATCTTTTGAAAAATGTTAGACCGATCGGGACAGTGGTCGAGGTGGGAGTGGGTTTATATAGAGAGTAATCGCTTGACTGGATGGTTAGGTGAAATAATTCATGAGAGGTGAGGGACGTTGTACAAACACGAGTGCGCGAATGCGCACTCGTGTTTGTACAACGTCCCTTACCTTTCATGAATAGTCCCTCGCCTCGAATTATTTCATGTAACCAGTCCAGTCAAGCGATTACTCTGTTTATTACTTTTCATTATTAACGATAATTATATCATTTAATTATTTACCTATCATAACGGCCAAAACCGGCCAGCGCTATTCTCAAAAATCGCCAATTAATTTTCATTATTTTTTCATTTTTTGTCTCTAAAACATAGGTTATGACCCCTCATTGGAACGAGCTCGTCGCGCTCGTTCCAATGAGAGGCCACAACCTATGTTTGTGAGACAAAAAATGAAAAAAATTAGTTATTCTAGAATTTTTTTTTGCAAGTGCGTCTGCTTTTCATGTTAGGTAGAGGGTTAAAAAATTAAAAAAAAACAAGACAATGAAGTCCCCATTACACCCACGGCAAAGCGTCTTCGTGTGCGCGCACGAATACATGACCCAATTGTTGAATGCATAATTCACTTGTTAAGTTGTCGTTTATAATCAAACCGGGAAAACCCAGTAAATCGCACTTTGGAAGGTAATGAATATAAAAAATGATATTTGTTACCAAGTAAGAGATGATTTATCTATATTTATACCACACGTTCTGTGCATTTATTTATTTATTTATTTATTTATTTATTTATTTATTTATTTATTTATTTTTCTTTTTTTTTTTTTTATTTAAGTAGCAAACAAAGATACACGACAAAGAGATTGCACAATATTCGATACATATAGGACTAATGAACAATAAATGTTCTTGAGTTGCTATTTGTAGAGATCAAACACTATAAAACCTCCAAATTAATAGGAGTTATTTGTAGACGCCGAGTTAGATCTTTTTCTTTCTAAATTAAATATAATTACAGACGCCCTTAATAAGGAACAGAACCCGTCCTACATTATGGGTGATTTAAATAGTGATCTGTTAAAATTAGTTTCACATTTTAAAGCTTCTAGCTGTACAGATTTGATGTTTAGTCAAGGATTTTTACCTTATATTACAACCCCCCACCAGAGTAACACAACACTCGGCCATATTAATTGATCATATTTTCTCAAAGCATATCATGCATACTGCCGTCTCTGGAATTATAATAGCGGACATCTTTGGCACATTCTTTATGGAAAAGGAGCACAAAAAAGTCACGGTCCCTCCTTAACACTGAAACGTAAAATTAATGAGCAGACGATACGTAACTTTATTAATATACATCCAGGCAGCAACTTCTCACCAGTTCTAGCGTCGGAATGTCCAAAATACAACTTATGATACATTTAAAAATATATTTTTCATAATGCATTTGAACAGGCATTTCCCCTTGAACGAATTCATCTGAATAAAAAGTTTATTAAACGTCAACCTTGGATGACAAAAAGTCTTATAGTTTCTTCAAATAGCAAACTGAATTTTATCACCGTATACTAAAGTGCTCCACAGAAGAGAACATAATTAAGTATAGAAAGTATTGTAAAATATGTAACAAGGTTACAGGGCAAAGGAAAGCCTTATACTATAAACAGAAACTACAAGAAAACCAAAATAATTTATTTGCAATACCTAAAATATATTAAACAATGTCATAAAAAAGGCCAAAAAAGACTCGACATTTCCATGTCATCTTCAAACAGATGACAAGTCCGTAAAAGCTCCTTATATGATCGTTCAAGAATTTAACAACTTCTTTGTCAACATAGGAGCCAGAACTAGAAGTAAAAAAGAAAGGCAAGAAAATTAGTTCACAGACTTCATGTCTGATAACCTCCCTAATAGCTATTTCTTGAACCCCACATCCGCTCAAGAAGTAATTAATGCTGTAAAGGGGGTTACACTCTAAACTAGCAAAGACTGCGACAATGTTTCCCCGTTCCTACTTGATATAATAGCGCCATCACTGGCACATTGGCAATACTTCGTTTGAGCGAGGCATTTCCCCAACAGAATGAAAATAGCTAAAGTTGTCTCCACTTATAAAACTGGTGATCCTCATAATCTTAATAATTACAGACTAGTTGATTTTACCTACTTTCTCTAAGGTTTTGGAGAAAATTATGACTGATCGTCTTTGCAATGTTTAAAATAAATCTAATGTTTTAACTTCCCGACAATACGGCTTCCGCAAAAAAAAAACATTCCACAACTCATCCTGTATTTCAGCTACTACGGTATGTCGCAGAAGAAAATAATGAAGAGAGCAAAAATAGCACACTGGCAGTTTTTCTCGATCTTTCTAAGGCTTTCGACACGATAAATCACAATACCTTATTAAATAAATTATAATACTATGGAATTCGTGGAGTTTGCTTGAATTGGTTTGGAAGCTATCTATCTTTTAGATTACAGTGTGTTGCCATTAATGAACATGAGTCTGCGCATCTGACAATCACTTCCGGCGTGCCACAAGGCTCGAACCTTGGACCGATTTAATTTCATTATATGTTAATGATCTCTGTCACGCCACGTCTTTGAATCACGTATCACTTGCAAATGATACAGCAGTGTATTCATCTTATTCAAACGTAGATGTGTTGGTAAATTATACAACAAACTTAGAACTTGAAAAGATCTTCCGGTCGTGCACTGCAAACCAGCAACAACAAAAACAAAATTTATTATTTTAAATCCCAATACTAAAAGAAAGATTCCGTTGTATAACGACATAATCAAAAATAGCAAAAAATAACTAGAGTCGCATCAAATCTGACTGAAAGTACACTATACTTCCTGGGCATAACTATCGACGCTAATCTTTCATACAAGGCACACATATCTACGAAAGAGGATTAGGGCCAAGGTGTAAAGCAAAAAAGACATCCCCGTAAGTCGTGATCTCGACATAATAACTCGAGATCTCGACTTACCAAGTCGAGATCTCGACATAATAACTCGAGATCTCGACTTACTAACTCGAGATCTCGACTTACTAACACGAGATCTCGACTTAATAACTCGAGATCTCGAGTTATTATGTCGAGATCACGACTTACGGGGATGTCTTTTTTGTTTTACATCTTGGCCCTAATCCTCTTTCGTACATATCAACCTTCTGTTCAACAATAGTTCGAGCAAACTATGTCTTAAATAAGGTAAAACATATTCATCCACATGCTTGTATGAAAACTCTATATTTTGCATATAGAGATGTGGTTCAAGAAGGAAGTACTTTTTCAAAAATCTACAGATCTGCTATATACATGTTGAAAAGTACCCATAATTTAATTTTGCTGTGGTCTAGTGGTTTAGACGCTGGACTCCTGATTGCCAGGCGGTGTTGCCGAGGGTTCGAATCCCGGCGGGGGATCAGAAACCAACATTCAAAATTCCTCTAAAACATGATTGTGTCATTTGAAAAAACACACACAAGCCCGTGCCAGTCTTCGTCTGAGGCCATCCACAGCACTTTCGTCGTACTGTAGCCAGCGCGTTCCACACTTTC
Organism: Pictodentalium vernedei; assembly: GCA_031216915.1. Lineage (NCBI taxonomy): Eukaryota > Metazoa > Mollusca > Scaphopoda > Dentaliida > Dentaliidae > Pictodentalium > Pictodentalium vernedei. The sequence goes on from CM062294.1 coordinate 265,796,714, forward strand.
ATGCTGCTGCCGAAAGGAAGATGAACCAAGTAATCATGAGGACTTCATCTAAAAAGCTAGATTCCAGCCATCGTTTTTGACGGTGTGCAATGGTCTAGTGGTTTAGACGCTGGACTCCTGATTGCCAGGCGGTGTTGCCGAGGGTTCGAATCCCGGCGGGGGATCAGAAACCAACATTCAAAATTCCTCTAAAACATGATTGTGTCATTTGAAAAAACACACACAAGCCCGTGCCAGTCTTCGTCTGAGGCCATCCACAGCACTTTCGTCGTACTGTAGCCAGCGCGTTCCACACTTCCATGCTGCTGCCGAAAGGAAGATGAACCAAGTAATCATGAGGACTTCATCTAAAAAGCTAGATTCCAGCCATCGTTTTTGACGGTGTGCAATGGTCTAGTGGTTTAGACGCTGGACTCCTGATTGCCAGGCGGTGTTGCCGAGGGTTCGAATCCCGGCGGGGGATCAGAAACCAACATTCAAAATTCCTCTAAAACATGATTGTGTCATTTGAAAAAACACACACAAGCCCGTGCCAGTCTTCGTCTGAGGCCATCCACAGCACTTTCGTCGTACTGTAGCCAGCGCGTTCCACACTTTCATGCTGCTGCCGAAAGGAAGATGAACCAAGTAATCATGAGGACTTCATCTAAAAAGCTAGATTCCAGCCATCGTTTTTGACGGTGTGCAATGGTCTAGTGGTTTAGACGCTGGACTCCTGATTGCCAGGCGGTGTTGCCGAGGGTTCGAATCCCGGCGGGGGATCAGAAACCAACATTCAAAATTCCTCTAAAACATGATTGTGTCATTTGAAAAAACACACACAAGCCCGTGCCAGTCTTCGTCTGAGGCCATCCACAGCACTTTCGTCGTACTGTAGCCAGCGCGTTCCACACTTTCATGCTGCTGCCGAAAGGAAGATGAACCAAGTAATCATGAGGACTTCATCTAAAAAGCTAGATTCCAGCCATCGTTTTTGACGGTGTGCAATGGTCTAGTGGTTTAGACGCTGGACTCCTGATTGCCAGGCGGTGTTGCCGAGGGTTCGAATCCCGGCGGGGGATCAGAAACCAACATTCAAAATTCCTCTAAAACATGATTGTGTCATTTGAAAAAACACACACACCCTTTCGCTGTCAGCCGCTGTTGATGAGCCCTCTATGGACGAGCTTGAAGCAATGACAGGTTAAAATGACGTTTTGTCAATTCTGGGATGATAAAAATGGCAACACGAATTGGAACAGTCATTTCCAGGCCTGAAAATAAGCAGTCCTACATTTGCAGAATAAGGTCCCCAGAGGGTGAAGTTGATAATGCAATCCCATACGGTGGTCCAATTTATCCTCTGAGTACCTCTTTGTTTAGTTTTGAGACCCTGATTCAGATTGAGGTAAACAGAGGGTAAATTCACCCTCTGCGGACCTCATTTTGCAGATGACAGTCTGCTTATTTTCTGGCTTGGTCATTTCCAACTCGTGTGAGATATAGGATAATACTCACACGGGCGTGACTGTCGAGGAGAAAGAAATTTGTTTGTGGATAAATACATGTAGTGGTCGAGATGCAAGGGCTTTTCATTTTCTTATTTAATTTGCATGAACCAGACTCCAAATTGGTCATACTTAGACCGAATCGGTCACAGACCTCCACTTGCATGAGACCAACTACGTGAGTGACGTAGACTAAGTAGCAAATAATGTACACGCTTACTAGCTAGAGCGAGTCAATAACTAAAGCTCACTTTACGTGACGTGAAATATTTCAGTAATATTTCTTATTCGGAGAATATTTTCCAACCGAATTTGTTCCTGAAACATTTTGCAAAAAGTATTCCGCGTTCACATGCAAAAACAATTTAACGGATTGTTTTTCGTATTTACGATTTACGTTACGCTTTTCATTCAGCGTTCAGTCGTGTATAAGATCTGTCCTATAAGATATTTTCGGTGGAAATCTATGGCTTTGGGGGAGATATTTATCTCAACTCAGGGAAAACACGTGTCAATAACTCCCGTAAATTGCATGTGAATGTTATCCCGATGACGTCAACATTTCGCAGCACTATCCTTGACAACACTGTTGACAACGCAGTTTTGTTTGGAATTGTTACAGGATTATTTCGACGAGCATTTACATGGACTGGCCGCTAGGATTAAAACCCGGAATAACGCGATTTGGTCCACACCATCAGGTGGATTATTTTTCCTGAATTTATTCCTGGAATAAATCGTAACATTGATATATTCCCCGAATAAATGCCTTCACATGACAATAATTGAACCCGGAATAAATTATTTGTTCCCTGAACAAAATTTATTTCCCGAACAGAACGCGCCGTGTAAATGTGGTATTAGCCCTTTACCTGACGAATCGACCGCATCCGCCTGCGTAATTCACAAATTAAGCTGTTGAAAAGTTCAAAATTTTCCAAAAAATGTCAACAAAACCACATCATGTGACCCCCTCATTAGAACGGGCTCGACGAGCCCGTTCCAATGAGGGGTCACATGATGTGGTTTTGTTGACATTTTTTGGAAAAATTTAAATTAAGATAATAAATTTTAATATTGTCTGCGTTGGGTAAAGGGTTAGACTGTAATCCAGACGAAAATGTCCCCACTGAAAAATATAATCAGAGGTGTCACATTCCATACTCCCCCTATAGATAATACGTCTCTGACTGTGACATCAGTACGAAGCCTAAATTGGTTTTGTCCATGTGAGTAATAATGGATAAAAAGAGAACTTGTTTGTGATTGGTAGTTGGAAATAAAACGTCCCAAGAATTCAAACGTGTAGCAGTAGGAATATAAACAAGAACGATAAGTCTTTAGAATGATTAACTTTTGGTTACAATACACTGTTTCTTTACATTGGCCACAGCACAAATCTTTCTCCTCTCTCGTCACCTAATCGAGTTGATTTTGGAAAAAAACAGCCTTATATCCATTTAGTTTATCACCTCTTGAAAAAAATACACTGCAAATATATAGATGGCCATGTAACTTTTGTTTTGCCTTTAACCCTTTACCTAACATGAAAAGCAGACGACACTTGCAAAAATAATTCTTGAATAACTATTTTTTTTTCATTTTTTGTCTCAAAAACATAGGTTATGACCCCTCATTGGAACGATCTCCACGAGCTCGTTCCAATGAGGGGGTCATAACCTATGTTTTTGAGACCAAAAAATGAAAAAAATAATGAAAATTAATTGCCGATTTTTTTAGAATAGCGCTGGCCGGTTTTGACGGTACGTTGGGTAAAGGGTTAAATTTGGTGATTCCTATACTACCGTCCAGTTTCCCACTGAATAAAATGAACATATCTTTACCTCCCTCACCTAGTTTTTATCTTCTCTCTCACTTTTCAGGTATCATCAATATTTTATAATTTTTTCCATACATGCACTTTAGCATTTTGTTCACACTCACAAGCTTTGTTCATTTCCCATCAACTAGATAAATTAGGATACTTTTATCCTACATTAAATGTTGGGGTGCAAACCGCTAGATGCGTCCTTTGTGGGAAAACAATTTATCTAACAATTATATTGATTTTGGCCTGAAAAACACGAAAAAACGGTATAAATCACATAATGTGTTCCGATTCCGTGTCTTACAGACGACTAATTCTGATTCCGTATCATATAGATGACTCGTGTCTGGTAATGCGAAGGGCTATCATAACGATAGAGGCGCATGAATATATTCTATGTGCGTTTGTTTCAGTGATCGACCCAACATTATGTGCCAAAACTGTTTTAATAATTTAAGAGTTAATCTGTTCATGTGACAGGATTGTTAGATAAATGAATTATCATGATAATGTGCATGTCCTGTGATTTGCATCAGATTCTCGGTTGTGTCCAAAAATGGGATCACAACTCGCCGGCAAAGACGGCTCGTTGAGACCCCATTCTGGATACCACCTCGAATCCGATACAAATCACAGGACATGCACATTATCATGACAATATGTATGTCTTGTAACCTTTACCATCAAAGAATGCTTATTGGAAACGTTCCACAACTTTTTCAAGAATAATCTGTTTTTCTAAGAAGAGCTTACTGTCAACAGGTGACTGCTTCTCAATCATTTCATTTGTACTGAACAAACCATGAACGAACTCTTAAAGGTGCTAACTGTAATGACATAGCATTGTCAGTGGCGGCGCCAGAACTTTTTTTGTGGGGGGGGGGGGGGGGGGGGGGGCTAGGGGGGCAGACTCCCATGAAGGGGGGCAAATACGTAAAGGATCATATCATTACTTTGTTATGAGGTAGTCCAAACTTGGACCCAAAGTCCGTAATATACTTTTTTGGTTTGGTACGTCCTGTGGACGTACCAAACCAAAAAATTATATTACGGACTTTGGGTCCAAGTTTCGACTAAATGTAATGGTAATTAGCGGTCCTCCTTTCAAAAAATCCTGGATCCGCGTCTGGTGGGTCTGTGCGTGAGAGAGATAGAGAGAGATAGAGAGAGAGAGAGAGAGAGAGAGAGAGAGAGAGAGAGACTTCAAATAATTGAACTGTGCAAGGGAGATAATGCCCGTCTGTCATAATGCGAAATCCATGAATTTTTTTAGACAAGGGATATGGATAGACATGCCTTTGTTGGCTCATAACTTAATTATAACTTATAAGTATCTGCATCCGAGTCTTTAAATCTCTACTGCCTGGATGTGTTCATCAGCTAGCCTGAGGCTTTGGGCTAAGTGTGTATGGGAAATTATTGGGAATAAAAAAAAGAGAGGGGTGTGTGTGTGTGTGTGAGAGAGAGTGACTGAATGTGTTTGTGTGTGAGGGTGGGTGGATGGAAATGCATGCGAGATGGTTGGGGGGGGGGCGAAGCCTTCGTTGGGGGGCAAATGCCCTCCCATGCCCCCCCCCCCCCCCCCCCCCCCCGCAGCCGCCAATGAGCATTGTTGGTTGGACATTTATGCCTTCAATAGTCGATATAAACCAACGGGGTTGCTAACAAATTGTTAAGAACGTAAAGCGTTATGAAAATGAAAGGCTTTTCCGATTTGTAGGTGTTCAATGACGCAGAGATCGATTCTATGGTTTTTCACTGTATCCTTTCATCCATAATGTAGAGACATTGGTTTTAACAATGTCTTCTAGTCGAGTGAAGAAGACTTGATAAGCAATCACGGTCAGAGTATTTTTATTTTGATCTCCAGTTGAGTAATTGCCTATAGTAATCATTTGGACATATATTGTTCAACAAACAAGAACTGCAAGGAATGGAACTGCCTTCAGGTATTGAAAACACGAACCGCATTCAGTAAATAAAAGGAAAAAGCTGTTTGCTAAAGCTCTGTTGATAGAAGTGTTATTCTAGGTTACATTCAGAAGGTCTATCAAGCTAGCGCTCATTTGCATTAGTTCATGGAGATATGTATGGATACATACCAGCGCATGTGCACGATATCTTACACGAAAAGATCACGCATGCACTCAGGCTAGTACTGGGGGTATACGACATCAGCTTAGGTCAACATTCTTCATATGACCACCGAGTGAATGAACGTCAGATGTGTGTTCTATCCAAGAACCGACATATTGATTTCTGCTGACGATAAAAGGAAAAACGGCTGTTAATGAATTTCAAACAATCAGCGACCAGGAAATGTAAAAAGTCATTGAACTCAAATTGGACCAGTCGATATTCTTCTTCATGGTGTCGATAAACTGTGTTTAGTACAAGTACCTACATAAAGATTGCCCACATATCATCATGACCTGGACTTGATTCAATCGCAAACATCACGTAGAGTTACAAACGTATTATCTCCCGTTGGGAAGCCATATTTTCAAGTGCAGACGTATATAAACCCTTTGTAACCAGTATAAAATAACTTTTACCTAAAAAGTAGCATTCAAGAAAGCCGGCACACTGAACAAGAAATTCGTAGGTAGACCTAGCGATAATTTAATCCTATAGCCCGAAAGGGCTGTAGGATTAAATTATTGCTGGATCTACCTGCAAATATAACATGGATTCGCCCATTTCGTGTAGAAAGTTTCTGCACTGCGATTCCATTCAATAACGCAGTTTTAAGGTGGTTAATCAAAAATGTTATCGCGGAACATCCGACTTCGATATAATTCAATTATCATTATTAAACAGTGAGCTGATAACTGCGATGAAAAGACGCAACAACTCAATAATGACGACTGTTGAGTGTGATAAGAGGGCAATGATTCCTAATCGTCACGCGATAAAAATACGAGAATTTCATCATCACGCGATAAGACCGGGGACGTAAATACTGCTATTATTTGATGATTCCGTCCACTTCCTTTGGTACACTGCAGTTTTAAACATAAATCACACCGCGGTGCACTAATTTGAATTTAGACTTCTGTTCTAGAAAACGATGAACCGGTGGGTTGCGAATCGGGGAAAGTCTACTTTCCATGATAAAGTATTTCGTCCAAGCTGTTCCGCCTCTCTTTCCCAGTTTTACTTTTACATTATTTTTGTTCTGTGGTGCATCTGGAGCTACTGAAATATAAACACGGCGAGCATGTCTGCTGGCAATGTGTTTTTTGATGTTTTAGTAAACTTCAAAGAAAGTAATGAGTGCTCTCATCTCTTTACCCCTTCCCCACCTTCCCCACCTCCCCCACTCCCACCACCAAATATTTGAACATTCTTCGAAACGCAAGGAAATGAGACTGCTTAAGTTTTAAGGGCCTTGAAGTTTTTTTTCATTATTCAAGACGACTTTAGGAAATTAGGAAAATGTTGAACCCTGTAAAGATGCTATAAAAGTAAGGACAAATAATTTATTAGGAAATTCCTAAGCCGGAAATTCCATAAATTTCACATAAATATGCACAAATTTTACATCAAAATGTTGGTAGTGCGTATAACACGAACATGAAACATATATTCGTTTAACTCATATAGTAGCTGAAAGTGGAGCACGGTGGCTCAGTGGTTACCGCATTTAACTACAAACCAAGAGGTCCGCGGTTCGAACCCCTTGATTCCGGATTACCTCATAATCAGGTGCCTGTGCGCCACTGAGAGTGCCAGTGCTTTTTTATATATAAATTAGGAGTTATATTTTTGTGTGTCCAAACAACTACTTGGGCTAGTTTCGCACCAGAGGGTGAGTGTTTTCTCTCAAAGCATGCGCTATATTTTACCGTTGTACTACTTCTGAAATTGTGACTTACGTCTCCATGCACTTGCCACAATCACCCCTCTCTCCCTCATGGTGAAGAGATATAATCCTAGTAATGAATCAACACCCAAGACAGGAGGATTTTTTTCTTTTTACGTAATACTACACAAGGATTTGTATTGCCAACAATTTCGAATTGTCAACTTAAGGTGCTGCACTTGTGGTTAAATTGGTTGACTGATCTTTTTCGATATCGTATGATATCAGACACAGAAATAATCTATATTTCCCTCCCCTACCTACAAGCAATTCTTGGCATTGGGACGGTATCAAAATTGGACAAATAACAACTTTTTTGGTGTCTTCGTGACTTTATAAATCACTTGCCGCCTGTTTTTCCTTATTCTGTTACTTATATTGCGCCTTAACACTTAACATCGATGTCACTGTGTCAAATGTCATTTTGATGTGCGCATAAATGAGAATCGCACGGTTAAAGGGTGAACATGTGACCCGTGTTTGTCGTGAAGTAATCAGTTGAGTCGTATTCTCCACTCAAACGTGGTAATATATCTGCCCTGATGTCCCAGTTAACAATATTATCGGTGCCGAGTATCGCACGCAAACTTGCGGACAATCTGATTAAGGTTTTTCCTGAGCCCAGCAGGATGTGAGTTATGCAATGAAGTGCATGGCATGCAGACCAGCTCGACGCCCGCTCCTTCAATTGTTGATGTCGAGCAGGATTGCGTGTGGTGCACGTCGCGCTCGGTTTGAGGGTGGAGCTTGGGCTGTCTTTTGAAGATGAATACCGTATGCACATCATAACATGTTTGAGGTGTTGGCAACTACTTGTCATTAATTACTATTAACTGAACTGGGAAAAGGAACAAGTATGATCGTACTTTAATTTGCGCAATGTTCGTCTGCCTGTCTATCTGTTTGCCCACCTACCCTCCCAGGTCCTTGGCCAAACTTTTATCATGGTCTATCACGGTTGGCAGAGATGCGTGGTTTGGTATATAGTTCACAATGGTGGCGGGATACATTCACCTGGGATACATCTGGAAATATTCTTCTTTGTATTCCTTTTACGTGTAGGTATCGTGTATTCTCAGTCGAAACCAATTAGGCTCATTGTTGCACATGTGGGTAACAAGATAATGCTGACCACACTAACCATCTAAACCTTTGCCTATAGTAGTTATAAAGGCGTCGTGACTCACAGGGTTATAATATAAGAATGAATTCCATTACACAATGCTGTGATTGTCCCACAAAACTTAAATACAAAGCAATATCTGTATGATAAGTTATATTTTCTTCTGTTTTGTTTATCTTTTATGCATATCTGTTAGTGAAAGTTTAATTAGTATGCTTTTGGTCCAGGATTGTCAGCACTTGTTAGCCTTTTCTGATGGCGACTAGAGTATCATTATGTGAGGTCGAGGAAGATGAGAGGTATGACCTGGTCAGAAACCAAAACAATACATGCAATTCGTCCGACGACCATGAATCTCCATTCAAAATTATGAATCATAGTTGTGACTATCACACCCCAGAGGATCATTTGAAAGATGTCCCTCATCAAAAATTAGGACTATCCATACTTAACCTAAATATTCGTAGCATAAATGCAAACATAGATTCCCTACGTTTATTGGCGAATGTTTTACATGAGGTCTAAAACCCTTGTGATATAATTGGTCTGACTGAGATATTTGATGTCCATGAAAATTTCAATTATGACATTGACGGTTACCACCCTCTATCCTTCGCTATCCGTACTGAAAAAAGTCGAGGTCGCGGTGGCGTTGGACTTAATATAAACAAAGAAATCCCCTTCAAAATAAGGAAAGATCTATCAGACATTACTGAACATGTTTATGAATCAGTATTCGTTGAACTTTATCCGAACAATAAACAGAGATCCCATATAATTGGCTGTGTATATAGACCCAACAGTGCACCATTAGCTGACTTAGAAAAATTTTGTGAAAAATTCGATAGTGTCCTCTCAACGATCAACGATGAGCACAAAAAGGCACATATAATGGGGGACTTTAATATCAATCTGCTCAATTCCGAAAATCACCCCAAAACAAGCGAATTTATAGATAAAATATTCTCTGGAGGGTATATACCGTTAATTACAAAACCAACACGATTAAGGGACTACTCTGCCACCCCGATTGACAATATAGTCACAAACGACGTGACCGAATCACACAGCGGAATACTGCTGACAGACATATCTGACCATTTTGCAACTTTTACAATAAAAACAAAGCGTCTAAAAGACAGAGACACTAAAAACTTAATGGTCAAGCGGCGTATCTTCAGTCAAGCCAACATATCCATCTTCAAGGATAAGCTACTTGAGAGCAATTTTGACCCAGTTATGAACTCGACATGTCCTAATATTGCCTATAATAATTTTCTTGACATCTATACACGGAATTTTGACAAAGCATTTCCCTTAAAACTAACCAAAGTAAATAAAAAACGATCTAAACGTATGCCACGGATGACATTAGGCCTAATAACTTCATCTATCAGAAAAAACATTTTATACAAGCGAAAACTAAAAATCTCAAATGATGAGAATATCCAGGCATACAAGAACTATATTAGAATATTTAACAGACTTAAAAGAATCAGTAAAAATAAATATTACGAACAAGCACTGGACCAAAATAAGCATGACATAAAAAAAACTTGGGGAATCATAAGGGAACTTATTAAAAAATCCAAAACCCTTCCGAGCAGGTGCACGACCTTTACTCACGGCGACGGTGTGATAGACGACCCATCTGAAATCGCTGATAAATTTAACGAATTCTTTTCAACCGTTGGCCAAGCTGTTATCGATGAAATCTCCATGACACCCGATACATCATTTAGTGACTACTTATCAGAAATTTACACAAATAATTTCTTCATATCCTCTACCGATGAATATGAACTTCTAAACATTTCGAACAAACTTAGGAACAAAACCAGTACGGACATTCATGGCATTTAATCGCGCCTTCTAAAGCAATCAATCGCCACTGTTGCCGCCCCGATAGCACATATAATTAACTTATCCTTCTCAACTGGAACTGTTCCAGATAAAATGAAAATATCTAAACTAATTCCCATTCATAAAAAGGAAGCTTAGACACTTTTGGTAATTATAGACCAATAAGTATAATACCCGCTTTCTCTAAGTTAATGGAAAAGGTGATGGATAACCGCCTAACATCATTTTTAAATAAATTTGATACCCTAAACAATGACCGATATGGTTTCCGTAAAGGGCACTCGACTATACAACCAATACTCCAACTGTTGAAATCAGTAACAGAAAATAATGACAAAACCACAAGAGATTCGACATTGTCAATATTTGTGGACTTGTCAAAAGCTTTTGACACTATTAATCATAACATTCTACTTTCGAAACTAGAACACTATGGCATTAGGGGGGGGGGGGGGGGGGGGTATGTTTATCTTGGTTCAAAAGCTACTTGATGAACAGGAGACAATATGTTGAATTTAATGAACATGCCTCTCCCCTAAAACTTATAACTTATGGTGTTCCTCAGGGCTCCGTGCTAGGACCTCTTTTGTTTCTAATCTACGTAAATGATATTGACAAAGCTACATCTATGAAAACACTATCATTTGCTGACGATACAACGCTCCAAGCCAAAGGATCTGACATGGCAATCCTACAAAATCAAGCCAACATGCAACTAAATAACTTGTATAATGGTGTTCCGCCAATTATCTCAAAATTAACATTGGCAAAAGTAATTACATGCTCCTGCATCCTCCTAGAAATGAACACAAGATTAGGCAGACAAAATTAAAAATCAATGGACAACCCTTGGGGTCTGTAGGGAACCGCGAATCAAAAAATACTGTTTCTTTTTTAGGAATATTAATGGATGAAAATTCAAAATTCACTAGTCATATTGACTCACTTTTCTCCAAAGTCTCACACATTATATGTTGCATGAATAAACTTAAAAGAACGATTTCCAAACGCGCATTAAAATCCATATACTTTTCACTCGTTCACAGCCACTTGTTATACGGAATACAAATCTGGGGTCATGCAGCAACCGACCGTTTGTTCAAATTACAGAAGAGAGCAATCAGAATTATTTGCAACAAGAACTATAACAGCCATACAGATCCCCTTTTCAAAAAAGAAAGTATTCTTAAGTTTAACGATCTCTACAAACTGTACGTTTCCTTGTTCATTCATGATTGGCACTTCTTCAGACTACCAGCTTCGTTTCAAGATTATTTTACGATATCTGAGTGTGGCACGCGACAATTCGGGGAATTGACGTGTAAAACACCAAAGACCTCCTTTTCCGCACAACTGCCTGTTTTCTTATTTATTCATATATGGTCTGGTATTGACGGTGAAATAAGAAGAATTCCTAGCAGAGCAAGCTTTAAGAAACATCTAGTTAATAAAATACTCGATGAATATCAAGAGGCAGTGAAACGTAGCAATCCCAAATGCAGTGAATGTGTGCAAGGTTAATTGCCCATGACAGAGAGGATCACTGATGCGTTCCCCTCTAGTGGTGAGGTTTGGAAGGCGAGTCAAGTGGATTTCATCTGCGACAGGCATTAGCGAGTTGCAGATGGGATCTGCTTGACGAGTCAATCAAGTTTTCGATATTGGACGTGAGCCCGTTTGAGATTCTCTTCTCAGAGATTATACATCAACATGCTGATGTTCCATTTGTGGCCTTTTTTACTTTTATTACACTGGTGTAACACAAACATTTATTGCATGCTACCGTCGAATGGTAGGATTATGTGATAAAAAAATCGTTCATTGCACTTTGTTGGAGAGTGCCAAAAGGCACGCCCCAATGAATTGAAACAAGACAACTTTATTTAGCTCTGAATAAAATATCAGGACAATCCTTAAAATGTGATATTAACCCTTAACCTGCCATTAAAAAAAAAAAAAATTAAAAAATAATAAGTCCCTGGATCCTACCAAACAAAAAAGAACTAAAGCAAATTGCACAGTCATATACTCCTGGACTATCGGCAAAAAATTACACAATATCGAAACTGTGTAAATATGTTGTTAACCTATGTATGTATGTTCTCTTCTTCAGATCGCGGGGGTGACAGGAAGACAGTCCAAGAGACTATGCCATCTCCTTGCAATATGCATGTACTTTGTACCAAGGTTTCTTTTTTTGTTGTTGTTGTTTTTTTGTCATCATGTGTGTACATCTCTAACTTTGTATATTGCAAAATAAATAAATCTATCAATCAACCCCGCCACGGGTAACTGCGTTGTGTTCTTGGGCAAGGCACTTAATCCCGATTGCCCACGTGGGGGAATGGCGGGGCTGTGCACTAAGGCATACTGCAGATCGATAGTACACTTGTCTTCAACCAGTGCTAACCCTGCTTGCGTGGAGTACGTTGGGGAGTCTGATAGTTGCTCGTTGATGCTCGGTGGTTCTCGCCGGGTACTCCGGCTTCCTCCACCCACCCATAAAACTGTCCGACATAAGGTGACCCTGGCTGTCGAAACTGTCGTTAAGCTCCAAGAAATAAATAAATAAATAAAATAAAAACATAATTAAATAAATAAATAAATATTTGATAACATGAATAAACGGTTTCTGAAGGTCTGCTACCTCATTCGCTTTGGGAGCAAATATTAGAAATATTAGAAATACGGCCCCACGAAGCTTCGAATTCGGTTCGATTCGAAATCATCCAGGTGTTGAGATTCGATTCATCTCTATTAGTACTGGTTGTGTCTCCACGTGATCTTTTTCTCTATCATCAGGTCTCTTGTATAGGAGACCTGATGATAGAAGAAGTGCTCAAGAAGGTTCCGCTTTCGAAACCACCTTGATTCTATCTCTGAAATATTCCGGTTTTTGATTGACCTGGCTAAACACGAGTCTTCGTTGTATTCAATAAGACCATTGTCCATTCGCCATGTTTAACGTTAATGATATGCAAGGTCAGAGTTCGCTTCGGGTAAACACTTCGATCAGCCTATCTGTCAAGCCTGTCATACATGCGATAGCAACAAACAAAATGTTTCGTTTGGAACGAGAAAATGTGCGTTTTCGATTTAATACTAATAAAGATAGAAGAATAACATACTTTCAACACCTCATTTAACAGCCAGAATAAAATAATATTAATTGTTTTGTCAAATGAATACCGCAATGAACCCCTTCCCATAAGCGAAGGTAGACTCGACAAATATTTTCAAGTGAAACACACAGATGTTCCAGATGGAAGAGGTTGGGAGGGAGCACGATCCCTAAAAAGTGAAAATCATCTGCTAGTAGCAGTGTCGCGGGTCTAATAATAATATTTTGTTCATACATGTATACAGTACAGGTCAAATTGAGTTGAAGAATAACCACTACCGACATAAACTCTAGATGTAATGTGTCTTATACTAATAAGACAATAATCGGACATCTTTTTTCTGACACTCTAACGGAGAGCTTCCCAGAAAATGATGTAAGATTCTTGAATTTTCATCGCAGAAGCAACATGATTCTCAATTTATTGTAGTTATATTACAACCTATTTTGACTGGTAATGTACATGCATTCCGTGACTTTTTTTTACATGTTTTGGGGTTTATACTCGGCACCTAAGATAGTTGATTGCATTTAAATTCCCATTGCAGTCAATTTTGCAATGCATAGAAATTCAAAATATAATTTATAATGTCCATGAAAGGATATTACTTCAGAAAAACTAATTTTTTGGTTGAAGTAACTTTAATGCTAAAAGAAAACTGACCCATGAGTGCTGGCAATTTCCCCTTCTAGAACTGTTGTTTGGGCTTTTCAACCATTGGAATGGATTGATAAGAATCTCCACAATCCACACACCTCACTACCTAACCCTTTACCTAACAAACTGACTGCAACTGACACGTAATTCACGAATTTAGCAGGTAAAAATGTTTTTAAATGATCATGTGATCTATCATCGGAACAAGATTGTACCCCCCAGGGTCACATAATGTGGTTTTCTTGAAGCTTTTTGTGTAAGTTCGAAACATTTAAATTGAAAATTTCAAGTTTTAACCCTTTACCCAACGTAACGGCCAAAACCGGCCAGCGCTATTCTCAAAAATCGCCAATTAATTTTCAAAATATTTTCATTTTTTGTCTCAAAAACATAGGTTATGACCCCTCGTTGGAACGAGCTCGTCGAGCTCGTTCCAACGAGGGGTCATAACCTATGTTTTTGAGACAAAAAATGAACAAAATTAATTATTCAAGAATTTTTTTTGCAAGTGTCGTCTGCTTTTCATGTTAGTTAAAGGGTTAATAGTGTCTGTGGGAAAAGGTTTAAGTAGTAAAGTACAAATGTACTGTACTGGTACTTTGTGATAACAGTACTTTAATTGTAGATTATTGTAGCAAGTCAAAATGTGTTACTTTAAATTTGTTTTATAATAACGAAATATTGAAATGTGGCTATGGGTAGAGTCCATTAATTTTTAATAAAACTAATCTATAAATGAACAATTATTTATTTAATAGCTAAATATGAAATGTCTGGAAAAAAGAAGAAAAAGACTTCATATGAATATAAATGCATGGTACAAGGTAAAAACATATGTTCAAGTCTACAAATACATTATGAATCAAAATAAGTTGCAGCATAACTGCAATAAACTAAGTATCCCACTGCCACTGAAACAAGAACCTGACATCATCTGTGAGAGTTTCCAGAAAATAATGTCAGGTTCTTGTTTTATTGGTGTAGTTGAAGATGCATAGTTTAAGAAGATGCAACTAATTTCGACTCGTACTGTAAGTCAAGTGATTTCTTGACTCAAATCGGAAGTCCGCTGGCTGAAATTTTGCTTATGCTACATAATGCACAGGGACATCAACCACTGACAAAACCTGGCAGCCAGTAAAAACTTATGGCTCAACAAGCAAATCTGCAGTTTAAGGACCACTGAATAGTTAGTTATCTGGTGGTCCATAAACTGCGGATCAGCTTTTTGAGTCCCCAATTTTCTACAAGACTGGCGAGAATATGTTGGATATGAATATGTATATCTGCCTACTTAGAGGACAAGTACAAAATCACTCTGTGTGTTCTGTAATACAATATCCATGTATGCACATTTTGGTGATGGGATCTTCCACTTTGTGGTGGGGGGTTGTAATAAGACAGCTTCCACTGTGTGACAAGTAAGTTTGAGTTGAAGGAGAAAATGGTCAAAAGAAGAATTTGTATGTTTTGATGTATCCGTACAAAATCAAATCTGGCAAGATTTAATATCCTACCGGTTCATAAACCAATTGGAATTTGTACTGGTATGGACACCAACTGGGATCAGTTGTGGTATGATTGAAATCTTGCCAGATTTGAATTGGAATTTGTATACAAACTATTGACATGCTATAAGTATGTTCCAAATGCACAAAATGCAGAGATGGCTCTATAATTTCCTGAATGGGGTTTCAAAAACTCTACGAGTATTTTGAGGGTGATCAGAATTTTCTTCCAGTCTTAATTCTTTCGGCGAAGGAGTTTCAGAGTGAATTGTATCCTGAGACAATTTCTTTGGCATTCGTGCTCTGTTTCTTTGGTTTATACTTTTCTTCTGTGTTGATTTATACCTGAAAAAGTGTGTTTTGTTGGGTTGTTTTACACATTCATCCGAGTGGCCCATTTGCAGAGTGAGATATGGATTTTATTTGGTTTCCCACCTTTTGAGCACACCACTGAACGCTTGGTGGGTCTACAGCTTTTGCCTGTTTTTTTTAATTGATTTAATATTTTTAACCCACTGATCCAAGTTTTCTTGATCTTGAAAATGTATGTAAAACGAAGCGGGGTGGGGGTAGGGGGGGGGAGGGAGGGTGAACGCACACAAACGTAGTCATCTTTGTGATGTTTGAGTGATCTATCGGCCGTTTTGACACTCGTTAACAAAAAAAAACATGATGGCGAATCTACTGTCGCTTATGGGAAGGGGTTCATTGCGTTATTCATTTGACGAAAAAATCAAAATCATTTTGTTCTGCCGGTTAAATGAGGTGTTGAAAGTATGTTACTTTTTCTATCTTTATTAGTATTAAATCGAAAACGCACATTTTCTCGTTTCAAACGAAACATTTTGTTTGTTGCTATCACATGTATGATAGTCTTGACAGATTTTTATTACCTGGTTAACGCATGCGTGGACATCACTCTCCACATGTGGAAATCGATCAGTCCACTGCGACTGTACTGTAAGATAATGCAATATCTACAAATTGAAAAGCGTGTGACATTCGATTCGAGATTCGATCCGAAATCTTTCGCCTGATTCGATATTTGATTCGACCCGAAAGGTTAGAATCACAGTAGCATAATAACAAAATTTGACTGTAGTTTATTTGTGTATAATCCTAGCTGACTTAGCTAATTTGCCAAAAAGAGTTAACCCCCTTTACAGAACGCAGACGATATCAACATTTATTATTTTAAATACATTTTTTTAAAATTTGTCCAAACATTTCAACAAAACCATATCATGTGACCCCCTCATTGGAACGAGCTCAATGAGCACGTTCCAATGAGGGGTCACATGATATGGTTTTAAAATATTTTGAAAAATTTAATTCGTTAGGTAAAGGGTTAAACTAGATGTTTACAGTGAAAGTTTCAACTTATGCGTACTCACACACACAGAATCAGACATTTTCCGGCTTTTTGATGTAATATATGATTAGCGCCTTGCATCGATTCCAACAAACAACTCTCAGACACTTTTAGTCACTTTGATCTATACCTGCCACCATGCCTGGATCATCGTAGTTGAATCTTCAACAAAAGTTCTGTGTTTTCATGCTCAACATGTTAGAAGTGTTTATGGTCTGCACTGAAGGACACTCCCTTTTAATACAAGATTATTTTCCGGTCATTACTTTGCACCTAAACGCCTCGTTATAATTATAACTTGATATAAAATCAGATGCATGCTGCTGCATTTTGTTAATTAATTTTCTCAAGTTGTAAGCGGATCTTGCGAGTGTTATCCTTAACCTCACGCAAGTTGAAAATGTACCAATTCGTGTTGCCAAATAACCAGGAAGTTCCATTTTTATCTCCCCAAAGTTGACAAAACATCTTTTATGACTTCTCGTTGTAAAACGTTCGCCCACTGAGTGCTCACCATAAACGATTGGTAGAGAAGTGGAGGAGAGGTGGTGGGACGATAACCTCCTCTCATCCTCATTTGGCGTGTGATAAGACTTTTTGAATCACTCCTCGAGTTGCGTTAACCCACTTTAACAAAATGATCACTGCTGCTCCACGTATACAGGAGAAACACTCTGTTGCAATAGTGACCTCTTGACATATACTACTTACTCAAAGTTTGCTAAGCACCAAGTATACCAACTTCCTGTTTTACGTTTTAGTTGAAATATTGTTATGAAAAGTGTTATATATTTTTTATTTAATTATATCTTTAATGATTTAAGCACAGAAATTAAGATTTTGTTTGTGTTTGACACTATCTTTTAGCTTTTGAATACGATAACCATGGAAAATGGATATTATTGGTAAAAGAGGAAATTTTTCAAATTGGCCAAAAAGTTGACGGAGCGAACTGATATGGGTTCAGTATCGAGTATGAGACCCATTATTGTTAATTACAGCCTGACAACGCCTTCTCATGCTCCCAGTCAGGTTCCAGATGGTCCTTTGTGGGATGTTGTTCCATTCTTGGACCAGCATGGCACCAAGCTCCTGGACACTTCGTGGTTGGACTGGACGGACTGAAATTGTAAGCTGCAACTCATTCCAGACATGTTCGATTGGATTGAGGTCAGGGGATCTTGCTGGCCAGTCCATACGCTCAATCCCCTCCCTCTGTCGGTACTTTCGGACAGCACGGGCAGCATGAGGACGGGCATTATCGTCCATCAGAATGAATCTATCACCCACTGCACCTGCATACAATGTTACGTGAGTATCAAGGATCGCATCAATATACCGCTGTGCAGTCAATGTTCCACGGTCAAGGACACAGAGCTCTGTACGTCCACCCCAGCTGATGCCGCCCCAGACCATTATTGACCCTCCACCATAGCGGTCATGATCAGCAATGTTGGCTGCATGGAATCGCTCTCCTGGTCTTGCCATACCCTAGAACGCCTATCTGTGTTGTCTCGGCAGTACCCTGACTCATCTGTAAAAAAGACAGGTCGCCAATCTGCTCTGGTCCATCCAACGTGATCCATGGCCCATTCATATCGTGCCTGGTGATGGTTTTGGGACAGCTGAATGCGAATACATGGTCTTCTCGATCGGAGACCACCTTCGTGCAACCTTACCCGGATAGTCTGCGTCGACACATTTACCCCGGATGCATTCTGAAGGTCACTGCGAAGGTGAGTTGCTGTGTCAAAGCGGTTCCTACGGGCCTGAATGATCAAAAACCGGTCTTCAGCTGGTGATGTTGCCCTGTCTCTACCACCACCATGCCGTCTTAGTGGTGTGCCATACTGCTGAAATCTTGCCAAGGCTCTGGTGATCACCGTATCGTGCACACCAAGGGCTTCACCAACCTGACGATGGGTAGCCCCTTGTTCCCCCATCCCTACAGCCCGCCACATTTCTGCTTCAGACAAATGTCTTTTTACATTTGCATTCGCCATATTCAATGATTTTTAAATCACAAGGGTTTGTATTGAAATGAAGACTGAATACCCTACACATCTCATGTACATGTCGACAGTACACGAAAACGTCATGAAAATCAAGGGGTACATGTTTTCCATGACTGTCACGAAAAGTCTGCCTGTTAAGAGAGCTAATGTAAACACTGGGGACCATCTCAATACATTCCTCAATCATATCCACCAAAAATATCGTAAATGTGTCACCATAAAATTTTACAATGATGTGTCAAATATGTGGTGCTTAGCAAACTTTGAGTAGTATACATTCACCGACGTAAATTCCATAGAATGTATGTGTGTTGAGATAACATTTCTGTAACAGAGTTTCTTTAACTTCAGTATATAACATCGGATAAACTTACACAATATTAAAACGGGCAGCTTTCGCACTAACACCATGAGAAATAAAAATAAACTTACAGGTACGCCTTGTTTTCAGAATCTTTGAGAAGCGACTTGTTCTGTTGGCATTTCAGCAACACATGAATAACGTGTAATGGGAAAGTACTGAAGTTTTTTTTTTTTTATAAAATCTCATTAATTCACACGCATGCTTCAGAAAGGCATTTGTGAATCGGAAGAATCTCGTTTATGATAATGTCCTTCGGTTCTACAGACGGGTAAGGAGGTGAGAGAAGTTATTATGATAATAATACCATTAATATCATATTAAATTTGTGTTATCGTACTGAATAGGTTCTTTTACAAACGGGATGTATGATTAGTTTTGGGATATTTGTGTATTAAAAATGATCAAAAAGAGAAAACAAAATGGACAAACAACTTCCCTTTAGTTCATTTTATATAAAGTGACTAACATTTTTCACGTATGGGCGAACTTTCAGCCACCAGTTAGGTTGAGTCTATATTTTGAGAATCTCTAACTTTTATGACTTTTTCAACTTTTGCCTTGAAAACATTGCTTATGGCTTCCTATTGGGACGAGCTCGTTCTAATTGTGGCTCCTAGGCTATGTTTCTGTGATACAAAATGAAAATATTTAGTTAATCAGGAAGTATTGTTTTTGTAATTGTAATCTTCTATCTGTGATCGTTAACCCTTTACCTAACATGAAAAGCAGACGACACTTGCAATAAAAATTCTTGAATGACTAATTGTTTTCATTTTTTGTCTCAAAAACATAGGTTATGACCCCTCTTTGGAACGAGCTCGACGAGCTCGTTCCAAAGAGGGGTCATAACCTATGTTTTTGAGACAAAAAATGAAAAAATAATGAAAATTATTTGACGATTTTTGTGAATAGCGCTGGCCGGTTTTGGCCGTTACGTTGGGTAAAGGGTTAAACAGCTAATGGAATATAAGAGAACATCAACTCAATTTTACTTCCGAAACCAGTTCATCGACAAAACGACGTTGACTTCTGACGTCATTCCTTACGTGTGTTTTCCCGTAATGAGCTAATTGGTGTTACGAGCGTCCTACTAAATCGGATGCATCATTCGCAACGGGAAAAATATGGGTCAAATATTGGTGTAATTTTATATTTGGACTCTCACTTCATATTTACAACTCACAATGCGACGTAATCTAGACAACAAACATCATGCCTGCTCAACACTGGCAAACTATAGTCCAAATATCCATGTTACTCCATGGGGATCAACAATCGACTGGGGAAAATCCAAGAAAGGAGTTATGATCCCACATGCCTTTCCTACCAACAAGCTGCTTCCTTCGCATCGGGGGAACTATAAAATGTTTGTGTAATTTTGTATATCGTCGCCTGATTTCTAGAATGTCCTGTGTCCCATAGGGGACATAGGACATTCTAGCACTCAGGCGACGATATGGAACCAAAATTCATTTAGAAATGGATGGAACCAAGGGCACTATAGTAATGTCACATGATCTCTCAGACAATTGTCGCGCTTTCTTATCAACAAGCAAACGAGAGGTCCAGTCCTGATGTAACATTATTCATAGTCCACGCACACGAAAAAACTCAAGTACAATGCCATGTGTTCTCTTTATCAACCATTGTGTTTACTTACCAAAGAGCAGAAAGTCTAATTTTGACACAATAATGTAACCAAACTAAGAACCTAACAGTGGCAATGTGTATTCTCTTTGAAATTAACGCACTCTTTCGTCGTGGAAAAAGTACGCGACTGACGTAGGTGTAAGTTGGTATGGAATCCTCTTTTCCACTTGGAAACCGAAATAAGAACTCCGTTACGACGTCAGTGAAATCACAGCAAACCACTGTGTTGTAATAGCAACGACAGGCTCCAGCTCTCAGGCCACTAGTCAAATTCTGTAAGGAATCCGATGCTGCCATTGGCTATTTGTTTACCCACTTTTGGTGGAGTTTATGCACAGATTACTGTTCATATGCATAGACTACTGCGGATGTAATTTGATGTCACTTTGGTCATAAAATATACAGATATTCTTTCTTTCTTCAGTTATAGTTATTCCAATCAATAAGTATTTCAAAACCTTGAAAATAAATGCCCAAAAGGCCACCAGAGAGCTCCATTTGATACTAAATTAAATGATTTCCCCGCAGGAGGGTTTTCTCGCACCACGGGAGTGTACCGGGGCTGCACTTGGCGGATGTTGAAGGTATTTGCCAAGAGTACCCCCGTGCACCTTTCTCATGGAAATCGAACCATTTTTAAAAGTCCTGGCGACACCCATGAAGTCTTGAATCAGAAACATTTCTTGTGTTGAGTCAAAGAAAATGAATGTTTATGGTATCTTTAGATTCGCTTTCATCGTATATTTTGGTTGGTCGGAAAAGCTAACTGATTAGGTTCGCTTTTCCGACCAACTGAAATATTCCATCCGATTGAATCTGAAAACAGACGATCGACTATATATATATATTATGCCATGCTTTTAAAATAAAGTCTATGAAATTTTGTTTGGTGACACGCTGAAAAATCGAAATGTAAACAAGAAAACCATGCCATGAAACTTTCTGTCGACAAACTGTTGGAACAGTTTTGACATAATTGTATATAGGGACTGACAAATTCATTGGGAAACCAAATCGACGGCATGTATTTAATTTGCTGCTGTCATATTCCGTAAGATACAACTGAGGTGGCGCTGAAATGCAGGCTCGGCGTCATCGTTTTTACCATTGCCATCTTCACATAGCTTTGCCATGTTCTTTTCTGTAAGATTATATAAGGAAAATAAGATGTCTCACTACTTCCGTTACACACTACCATAAAAGACGAGAAGCTGTTTTCACAGTCCAGTGACATCATTCCGGATTCTTGCTACCTACGAAAAACATCTAATGAAAACAAAATCAGAAGGTAAAAATGAAAAATTATCACTAATAGCTCTGAATATTATTTTAACATCCGATATATATTCATAGTTATGATAATGTCCATGTGTTTGTTCAAAGAACGAAGTACACTTTTATCATTTCCTTGGAATCTCTAAGATAGAATTTGATTTTAAGAATTGTCTCTATCTTCTTGCAAGATACCTCCTATGCGAACAAAATCTGAGGAAAGCAAAATGAAAATGGGAAACAGAAAAATTAAGATGACCTCTGAAGATTGCATTGATATCTGAGTTATATCGACAGTTATTTATTTAAAATTTGTCCACATGCTTGTTCAAACCTTGAAGTACACTTTGGGTATTTTCTAGAACTCTCTAGTATGGAATTTAATTCCAGAAATTGTCTCTGTGTAATACCCTCGTGCACGATGATCAAAGACAAATATACAGTACATTTCAAACACTACACTAACACTTTTTTGTCTAATCGCAATTATTTTTCATTTTCTGGATTGTTTTCTATGAAATTGTAAATGTCTTTATCCACAACTGGAAACCATATGGATCAAAGTAGATGGTGCAATGTTAGTCCTTGAAGAATATTGTCACCCCCATGTTTATCTTTTTCTTTTGTTGAATCTATATTCAGCAATATTTCCTGCGTTTAATTTTTTATTTCATTTTGAGAACACTTCCCCATTCAATGACGTAAACATTTAAGAACTGTCCAGAATATACCACAGTTGTGTTATGGTTTCAATGTTCTTTACGGAAGCTTGGAAGGGACACTGGCTGCCAAAATATATCTCGTCGCGGCGAAATAATATCTCGCCGATATTATCTCGCCTCTCCGAGATAGTTTTTGTCATCCAATGTCCCCTTCAAGCTTCCGTATTACATGGAACCTTTCTTTAATATACTATTCAATAAAAGTAGGGGATATTTGATAAAAGTGAGATATATATGAAGAAATATATTTATATTTTCATCAGAAAGACATTTGAGACATTGCACTGTGACATCTGGTGAATGATTTCAGTGATAGCTGGGTGTCTACCAAGCACACATTCCACGCACTGAGCTGTAGAAGACATGGACGGGCAGTCAGAGAATTTACCACATTCAGTCCAAGACCTCAATACCTTGTAAATCCTCCTCAGTTCGCGAGACAAGCGCGGATACGAGGTGGCATACTCCTCTCCAAACGTTCAATATCAGTTTGACTGATGTTATTCCATTCTTCCTGCAGTGCAGCGGCCAGTTCCTGGACATTGGTAGGGGGATGTTGGCGTTGTCGTAGGCGCCTGCCCAGCCAATCCCAGACGTGCTCGATTGGTGAAAGGTCTGGCAGTGTAGTGATGTTCTGCTCCTGGAGAAACTCTGTAGCGACACGGGCCCTGTGTGCTCTTGCATTGTCATCTTGGAAAATGAATCGGCGGCCGTAACGCCGCGCAAATGGCGCCACATGAGCTGCTAACACGTTGTCACGGTAGTACTGCCCTGTTATACGCCCTTGGATGACATGTAATGGAGTCTGCTTGTCATGGTTATGCTCCCCGCACCTTAACTGATCCACCACCAAAACGATCGCGCTGCCTAACGGTTATGTCGTGGTATCGTTCGTTCCGCCGCCGCCGCCACACTCTGTTCCGCTTGTCGTGGAAGTCGAGAGTGAACCTCAATTCATCAGAAAACATAACGTGCGCTCCACTGACGATTGTCCCAGCGCTGTCGTGCTCCACACCAATTACGCCTTGCTGCGTTGTGACGTTCAGTCAAACGTTGGCAAATTGCCATATCTTTAAAAATGTTTATGATTCATTTTAGTCAGTTATATTAATAGGTAGAAAATACAATTCTAGAAAATACAATTGTGAAAGTTTTATAGGTTTGAACCCTGGTCGAATCTAATCACTTGGCTTGGTTGACTAAAAAGCAGACAAGACAGACACTTCTTAGTGTTAGTCCATCGTTGGTAACTGATCCGTCACATCACATCATTCCACTTGCGTTTGGTGCACATATCTGTTCTTTACAAATTCTTTAGAGAAGGAAAGGGTAATTCCTTGCCATCGGTATATGTCCTTCCATAACCTATATTTAGGCGGATAAAGTTTCAGTGTTTCCTTACCCCGCTGGATTTAACAGGAGACTGTTTTCTTTGGGATCCTCGACAAGCATGTCACATCTGGTTGGTTGAATTTGTTTATTTTCTCAACGAGTTTATCAGATCTCTTATATGCGACAGACACACGGTACACTTTTCGATTGTTTTTATCTAAATGTTAGAGCACTTTAACTCTTCAAAAATTGAATTCGAAATCGTTCCGATGATTCGATTAAATTCTATTCGCATTCGATTTGAGTTGTGACGATTCGAAAACGAGAGGGTAATCATAAACTATATGTTGCAAGCGAAACACAAACATTTATTGAAATTCAAGAAATAGTTTGTGAGTTTCGATCATAACCGCGTGAGGAAAAGGTTATCTGAATAACAAATTAATATGTTGTTAGCTGTTTGCGTCTATTTCAGTCTGGTTGTTTAATCTAGACTGGAATCTATTTTCAACGACCACTACGTTGAAATCTTCTATTCCAGACTATCGTCTGTCGCTTTATCCATTTCCAAGGCTGTATCACTCATAACAACACAATTCGATTGCTGAACCGTAAGCGAAAAAAAAGTCGCAACCCAATCTGCTCCCTTCAAAATGGCGTCAAGTCAAATAAGCCCTATAACTCCCCCAACGATAAGGGTGGACGACGTGAAAGCTGTTACGCTCTGACTGTATATATATATAGTCACAGCGTCACAGCTCTCGCATCATCAAACATCAGACGAAAGCCTAGCTTGAAAACTCGTAACAGGGTGTTATTTTTCAACCTATGTGCTTTTTTTTTCAATAATACTTAAAATCTGTTGTAAATATTCAATTTCTATCTCAATCAACGTATTCGTGTTTCACAGATATTCAGTTCAGTTCAATTCAATTTATTTTCATCTATATACCACATTTGTGGTGTCCGATACAAAAAACAAATACTCCTTGCAGGTGTATGGTAATAAATGTAAATACGACTGGTGTTGTAAGATCTATAATCAGTACATCCATATACCTTTATATACGACATGTTACCAATATTCTTAACAAACATGCAGTACGTGGAGAGTGTATTATCAATAAATCACTCGCAGAGTGGAGATTCCACCCAAGCAAAAATTACAACTTTGTTGCAAAGCACAACAAGCACAAGCAAAGTTTCACCCAATGGACCGCCGGGTTAAACCCGGTGGTCCATTGGCTGAAACGTTGCTTGTGTTTTTAGTCGATATATACAAAATTCGAAACTTATAGTTTGGGTGATATCTCCATTCTGAGGGTGATTTAGTTACAATCCACACTCTACGTACTGTGCATACACACTTCACACACGAAAGACGGATGGAGAATGCGTTTACATTCATTAGCCTAACGTTATCAAATGAATTTATGCATACAATATAACTTTGATTCCTTATGTTAAAACAGTCAGGGGGCATTCCTCACAAAATATCTCTCTTACCCGAAAAAGTGGCGAAAGCAGGCAAAGGAGAAATGTTGGGTGGCACAATATTTGGCCAATGAATTGCGCGCTAGTCTTAAGTTATTCAACCTAACAGTAATTCCTGCACTTTTTTCTCCATCTCCATGGACTTATATTTAATATAGTTAAAAAAAGGATGAAAGAAGGGACGAAAAAAAACAACACTCCCAGGTGTGAAAAAAATAGCTATGATTCCCCATTACGCAAATATTATGTAGACATTGGTATAAGAGACATAATTTTGAGCTATCACACACCTGCAATGTTAACCTATATTTCGAACAGGGTTTTGAGTTTATATTCATTTCATATCGTTCCTGTACTACGATATCAAAGTATATTCTTCAAAAGCGATCGGCAATTGCGTAGAGTCGGAAAATTAATAAAATTTTGTTCTTGTTGAGCGTTGAATCTTTATAGAGGCAATTGCACCCCCCCCCCCCCCCCATCCCCGTAAGATGGTGCCGATGAGACACTTTTTCTATATGTGACCAATGAGCGTTCGAGCAATCAAGCTTTACAGAGCTCTGTTGGCTTATTCATCACAAGGCTATTTACAGTTTATGGCTTACTGCCGAATCCTATCCACTTACTCTGTCTTTTAAAACTGTGCGCCTTGCTATAATGCATACAATTGTACATGTATCATACAGTTTGTGCGACTATTATGTGATAACTAATTATTTGTATGTATTATATCGTATTTTTCATGAATAAATATTGTTTAACCCTTTACCCAACGTAACAGCAAAACCAGCCAGCGCTATTCTCAAAATCGCCAATTAATTTTCATTATTTTTTCATTTTTTGTCTCAAAAACATAGGTTATGACCCCTCTTTGGAACGAGCTCGACGAGCTCGTTCCAATGAGGGGACATAACCTATGTTTTGAGACAAAAAATGAAAAAAAATTAGTTATTCAAGAATTTTGTTTGCAAGTGTCATCTGCTTTTCATGTTAGGTAAGGGTTAAACTAATGCTCTCTTCTCCCAGTCACTGAAATCGGGTTTGTAATTTCTCGCCGCCCGTACGTGCTGGATTGTTGGTAACTATTCATCCCTCTCGTGTATTAGAAATCATTTCTGTTTGCAAAAAGAAATCAGAACGCATACGCCAGGGTCCTGCTGCTACACTTTCAAAAAACCTGATTGATTTTTTACAATATTGGCATTGTGTCAACTGATTTTTGTGCAGTAGTTTCTTTAATAACTTTTAAATCGATTCTAACGTCGGAGAAGTACAGAAGCAAGACCACAACCTCACCAATTTTAATTAACTGTCGGTTTTCTTCAAATCTTGGCACGAGTACTTGGAATTACGTGATGCAATACTGAAATTATATTCCCAAAACGCATTCTAAGAAGGGAACTAAATAATGTGATGTAAGCTCTCAGTTTAATGCTGTGATAAATTAACCCAATCGCTATCGACGATGCGTTTTCCACAGACTATAGTTTGATACCATGCAACAGATAACATATCCGCAATAGCAACTCCAGCACAGAATGTACCGTATGAGCTCGAAACGACCCCCTCCCCCTCCACAAGGTGAGCTCGGGATGCCATGGATCGAACTCCAATTTGAATTCATTTCGAAGATGATCAAACAGTCTCTTGTTAATGTGGAGCGTACTTTATCAGAAACTATTGCAGAAGTACAAAGCACAGAAATGTTAGCATTTCAAAACAATTCTCTTCGTTGATGTTAGTAGTATCTCAAGGTCTAGTCGTGCCTGTGTTGTGAAGGAAATGAGGGGGGGGGGGGTTGACAGCATACCACGTTGTACGATGACGGCCACATGGTTCTCATGGTAGTGGCAATGCGGTGACTGGTGACGTATTTATCTTTCTGATGTGTTGTCAGCTAATATTCTCGGAGCATGCTGTTGAGGGGTTCACAACTGAAACGCAACTATGACGACAGTCTGAGTGTTCTTGGTTATTTTAGTTGTCAGTAAACGTTGGCCTTAGAATTCTTTTTCAAAATCGAACATATTGGTTGTTTCCGGAATTCAAGGTCGGAAAAAGTGAAGCGAAACCAGTCACGTCTATGGATTCGCCACTGTTGTTTTCATATACAATTTTTTTCGCCGTTGGTATGGAATGAGGAGAAAATTTTCTCTTGTAACTTCGAAAAATTAAAGCTTACTTGTTTCTTTAACCCTTGTTCCAACACACACGTTATCAAATTTTGTTATTTTTTTTTAATTTTTCATAAAATTTCTGCAAAACGATATCATGTAACCCCCTCATTGGAACGAGCTCGACGAGCTCGTTCCAATGAGAGGGTCAGATGATATGGTTTTGTTGAAATTCTTTTGAAAACGGATGAATTTGTAAGTTCTGCGGGCGGTTGTGCTCGATTCGCTAGATAAATAGTTAACTCCTTTACTAAACGTAACGGCGGCGTTATTCACAAACACACGAATTCAAACTTTTAAGGGATTAAAATCATTAAATGTTTACGGCTACGTAATGGGGGGGGGGGGGGGGGGGGGTAGATGTACAGATAGCAAAATGTTACTGGGTCGATGGTTTTGTTGAAATTTTTTTGAAAAATTGGGTTTTTTTCAAACTGCTGAATTTGTAAATTCCGCGGGCGGATGGGCTCGATTCATTTGGTAAAGGGTTAACCCATTTACTAAACGTAACGGTCATAACCGGTCGGCGCTATTAACAAAAACCTGAATTCAAATTTTTAAGAAAATAAAATGATTACATGCTTACGGCAACATAATCGGAGAGTTGGATGTGCAGATAGCAAAATGTTTTTGGGTCCCGAGTATAGATTTCTGAGAGGTGAAGAAAAAGAGGATGTACAAAGTTGTAAGCCGGGGCTTTGTTTCAGTTTAGGATAAAAGTTGCTTCTGTTCTTGTTGATGACAACGCTGGTACTTTTTACGAACTCAGAAAACGTTAAAAACAGATAGACGAGTCAGGCGTTTTATTCTGGTTTTGCAGTTTTATTTTAAAGTCGGGGGTAACGAACTCGGGGGTAACTAATATTTATAAAATTCACATTACATAAATTCCAAAACAATTTTTTTTGATTGCATCCATCAAATGTTTGAAGTTTCTTAATGTATTTGTCATCACAAATTATCTTCTGCCGTCAGAGGAACTCCTTAAATCTCGTTGAGGATATGTAAATAACCTGGAATGTACTCTTTCATGCACGTATCGCCACGTGAGATGCTGAGATTCAAATGCGATTTCAATCATTATCAATCTCAAAAATTCTAAAATAATTATTTATGATAACTGAATGTTGTGAAGAACAAATATATCTAGTTTAACCTCATTATGACTCTTTTACTAGGATTGGCAAGGAAGTTTTACAACTTGTTATTATTTATTGGTGTTTAAGGTCAAATGTTTCTGCACAATGGCTAATCATGACCATGACGGTTTTTTCTGGTGGAGGAAGCCGGACACCCGGAGAGAGCCACCGAGCAACAGCGACCAACTGTCAACTCCCCAACATACTAACTCCACACAAGCAGGGTTAGCACTGGTTGAAGACAAGTGCACCACCAACGTGCAGTACGCCTTAGTACACGACGTCACCGTGCCCCCACATGGGCAATGGGGTGAAGGGTCTTTCCCAAGGACACAACGCGATTGCCGCGTTGTGTCCATGGGAAAGACACTTCACCCCTGAGCTTGCAGGTGGGATTCGAACCGGGGACCTCTTGGCTTGCAGCCTGCACCTCTACCTACTGACTCCCCCCCACCCCCCCCCCCCCCCAGTTTTACAAACCATATTAACCTAATAACAAACACGAATAGAAAAATGCACTTTCAAAACACAAAAATAATTTAATATCTATAAAATTTAATTTTCCTCTCAAAAACATAGCTTATGATACCTCATTGGAACGAGCTCAAAGAGCTCGTTCCAATGAGGAATCATCAGCTATATCCATTAGACAAAAATGCGATTTTTATGAATACCGCCTATTGGCTGTGAAAACTCTTTTTAGAATAGAACAGAACAGAATTTATTGAAACAATAAACACCTTCTTGTTGCAGATTGCCAATTTTACAACAGCATTATTATTGTAATATAATGGAACAATATAATAAAACAATAAAAACGAAGTGAATGAAAAAATAATTTGGACAATGAAGAAACGACGGATACACCCATTTTTTATTAGGGTTTAACGGCACATTAACAGCCAGGGTCATATCATGTCGGTGACAGTTTTACGGGTGGAGGAAGTACCTGGAGAGAAGCACCGAGAAACGACGAGCAGCTGTCAGCTCTCCAACATCGTAACTCTGAACTCTGCACCGCGGCACAGGCAGGGTTAGATTGGTTGAAGACATGCGCAACTTCGACGTGCAGTACGCCTTAGTACACAGCGTCATCGGGCCCCCATGTAGGCAATCGGGATTAAGTGCCTTGCCCAAGGACACAATGCGGGAGCGCGAATCAGTCGCTGAAATGGTCACCCATCCAACTACTAACCGCGCTCGATGTTGCTTAACTTCGGTAATCTGAAGCGAATCAGTTACCGCGACGCCACCGCGCCCCCGATACACCCATGATAAAGAAAATAATCATACAGTCATACATTAAGAAGTCATCGCAATTATTACCACAAATCATAAATCATGCACTGCAGGACTTCAGATTCCCGTAATATGATTATGTAACAGATCGGTTTGCACAGTTCCGGTGTAACAGGAATGGAAGTCCGTAGGAAAATTAGTCCCTCTGGACTATTATTCCGCGGAATTATAGTCCTAGGTCTAACATTTCTAGGAATAGTAGTCCGCCGGACTACTATTCCTAGAAATGTTAGACCTAGGACCATAATTCCGCGGAATAATAGTCCAGAGGGACTAACGTTCCTACGGACTTCCATTCCTTTTACACCGGGACGTTGTTCATCTTAATTATTTGGTAAATCTCCCCGATAGCCGATGGTGTAAAGTAATGTTCCTGAGAACTTTCAACTCAAATATCAAGACGGGGTGGATGGTCCAAGTGAGGGAGCTAGTAGAAAACTACTCATTGGAGATCTCGGACCTTGACGTTGGGGCAAACCAGGGCAAAAAGATCGTCAGAGAAAGGGTCATGGATGATTGTAACCGTAATTGGCGAGAGGGGGTCAAATCAAAGAGATCTTTTGGGTGGCCTGCGTGATAAATAGAAGCCTGGTTTTCTAGAGAACCTTCATGGCACCTTTGGGGGGTCACTGTTGTTCAAGCTGAGATCGCGGTTCCTGGAGCTGAGGGGAAAAATTGGGAAAAACAGTGAAAAGGAGTGCCAGATGTGTAACTTGGGCGTGGTGGAGACCCTGGAACACTTTCTTACAGAATGCCCAAAGTACCAGTCTAAAAGAATAAGATTCACGGGGAGTATAATGGAGAAGTGGGATGGGAGAATGAAGGACATGTGGTTAGGGGGCGACTCAAAGGAGAGGGTTAATATACTAATCGGAGAGATTGGGATGAATGGGGCAAGGGATGTCATCAAGCAGTTCGTCTCCGAGTGTTGGGAGGAGAGAAGAAGCGCGGGAATAGGGAGGCAGTTGGTAGAACATGGGTAACCAAGGCCTTCTCATACGAGAACCGCGACAAATCAGCGGCCGGCCGAAGTATTATTATTATTATTATTATAATGTGTTGGAAAAGTGTAATATTACCCACCTTTATGTTTAGTGTATGATCAATGAACATTTGGAACAGTTCATCACGCAACTGATCATATAATGGACACTCTATTATAAAATGGAATTCTTCTTCAGCCGCCCCCGAATCGCATCTGGTGCATATTCGTTCATTGGCCGAAACGACAGACAGTGAATGCTTCCCCGTTTCGATCAGTAAACTGTGGCTGCTGATTCGAAAAAGAGTGAAGAGTTTCCTAGCTTCCCAAGACATAGTGTGCACTAAATACGGTTCTAAAACATATTTACTCTTGAACTTGCGATACACTCTTAATTTATTTTTACACTGCCTTTTATTATCGTCATGAATGGCATTGTAAAATTCTTCTTCATGTCTTGTTTACTCTTTCCCTGTTAAAATCATTTTAATAACTTTTTCTTATGTATGAGGTTAACGTATCTCTTTGGTCCGCGGTGGAGGTTATCTATGATGACACCTGAAGCGGCAACTTCGTAGACTCTCTCGTTGCGAATACTTGGAAAGGCTCGCTGCCCTGCACAGAACGTGTCTCTCCAACCACAGGGGACAGCCAGTTTACGCTACGTCTAAAAGGACAGGACACTATGGCAGCATAAACCTCAAATATGACACTATCAGAGTATGTTCAGATAGATATATGTAGTATTTTGTAGACAGTGCACAGTATTGGTAGGAGTATTTTTCTGGACGTGTCACGTGACCCTTATGGCAATGTCCAAATCTGTTCACGCTATGGGTGTTCGGCCCCATCATCTATCTTAGTCACTTACTACGAGTCAATATTTACGAAACGGACCAGTGGACCAATTTCGGGAGAGAGGATTAAAAAACTCCCAACCCCCAACTTTTGATTTTGTTTTACTTCATTGCGGCGAATGTTGATAAGTTGGCCTGCAGCTTGTATTAGATGATAATTTATTTCCGATATCATCAGTAAACCCATTGTTACCTCTCTGAATTGCAAGAATACCCATGGGAAAAGATGGGTGGGAAGAAAATAAATTGTTGATCTACAAAATGGTTATACGTTGAAATAAACTTCCAATAAAATGCACAACGGCGGAATTGTTCAACATACGCAAGTCAAGGCAGAAGTTGTGGGTGTGTGGAGGAACTAATTGTATATAACGAGGTGGGGTCAGCTGGTAAAATAATAGTTATACGGTCCTCTTTGTGGGTGACTGTGCACTGGTTCTATGAAAAAACCGAAAGGTCCTGACATTGCTGGAAATAATAACATAACGACTTGGCCCGGATTCAGAACAAAAGTACACGCTAAAAACTAAAGTGTTAAAAAGTACACTTGAAGTTCTGTATTTAACACTTACTAAGTGCTGAACTAGCACTTTGTTCAAGGGTAGATATCCCAAAACTTGAAAGGTGTTACAATAATACCACTTGACGAGTGTAATGTCGCGACACTTAAAAGGAAACAACGCAGATGACGCGGATCAGGCTCGAACTGTCGAGCCTGATCCGCGTCATCTGCGTTGTGTCCTTTTAATTATGTACCCACCAAGCGCAGATCAAATTATGGACGATTCTGGAAGAACCACCAAAGCTAGACACATGGGAAGTGCCATCCATTCAAGTTTCAGATGTCTGACGATTGTAATGTCTAAGTGCTTAAAGCATTGCACTTTGAGTGTTAAAATCAAACCCTAAGAGTTAGAATGGGTTTAACATCTTGAACGTGTCAGTTTTAACACTTTAGTTTTTAGTGTATAACGGTGTATCAGTAGGCAAAAGGGTTGATAGTTTTCTGTGACAGAGAATGAGCAAATTTTCAAAATCTGAAGAGGGAAGTCAGCAGCTGTAACGCATCTCTTCGGTGTATCAAGGCGCCATTTGCAATACTTTTGCATTGTAGATGAATCCTTGATGCACTCAATGAAAAAAACTGAAGGTTTCAGATAAAATCGGCTGGCCACATGCTATACGTATCGGGTCTTGGTAGAGAAAGGACCTCCAGAGTGAGGAGAGGGGCAGAAGACTACTGGTTCGAGTCCCATGTATTTCAGTTGTTGGAGCACGGGTCTTCAAGTACGCGTGGAATTTGCAGCTCGTACACGATGATTTATGAACCCTATCCACCCTATTAGGGTGATTTTTAGAAAATGATATTTTATGTATAGAGGCTTTTAAAACTATTTGTTTTTCTCGTTATTTGCATTTATTCTCTGTTCTTAATGTTGCCTCCAATTTTCATAAAGAACTCCTAATCATATTTAAACAAATACTCGTCGTTCATAAATATGATATTATATTATATGATATATACAATATGATATGATATGATATGAAATGATATGTTTTCAGCAATATACAACTCGATTACTGAGGCAGGAAAATTAAGTAAGTTATATTGCTTGCAGGGGACATGCCACAACCTGTCTTCCTGTCATACTCCGAAGGAACAGAAAGTAAATTTGACTAGTGTATGTCGTGAATCAGACCAAATTTACTGGTAGTTCTACTTCAAATAAAAGCAGCAAATTAAAGCGCGTCTGTCTTGTTTAACTTTGGGTGATATACAGCGTTTATTTCATCTCTCGTTTCATTTTGTTTTATGTTACGAATAGAGAAGACGTGATAAGAATTGTGATTATGAATTTGAGGATATTTACAGTATATGGAGAGTGGATTGTAACTAAACCACCCGTGGAGTGGAGCTATCACCCAAAGAATCTCTTTCAAATTCTGTACATATGGACAAAAAACACAAGCAATGTTTCAGCCAATGGACCTCCGGGTTTAACCCGGAGGACCATTGGCTGGAGCTTTGCTTGTGTTTGTTTTGCTTTGCAACCAAAATTTGCAATTATTGTACGGGTGGAATCTCCACTCGCGGATGATTTAGTGATAATACACTCTCCACGTACTACACCTACCCCTTTGAATGGATACGGGAAATTATTTTACACTTGAGATCGAAAACATAGAGGATATTCACGAAAATTTGATGAATACCGAAAATATCTCGTGAGTGGCTACAAAGAAATATGAGGATCTTCACGATCTTCTTTTTATTTAATGCTCTACGACTACAAACTCTCCAATTTGTGGCCTTTATTTGCCATTAAGGCGCAAAATTTATGTGCCGAACCGGCGTCCATACAAAAATTACAACAACCAAACTCCAACCATTGGAATGTGTGAATATCCGCACAAAAAGTAGTCCCGTCTTATTTCTCCCCTAACTTTACGATTTACCAAGGCTGGCGAATTGAAATAATCGCAATGTGTTTCGAAGAAATAGAACAATAACAAAAAACACCACTTTCTTATTTTCAATAACAAGACACGTCATTTTATTTTTTTTGAACTCAATGCACTGAAGACGTGTGAAGTTGAACTGAAGAAATTTGAAAGTGATTTCGGCTTTTCGCTGGAAGGTGAATGAGAAAGTCAAACTTTGAAACCGCTGATTTAATGAATTGATTTAGTCACTGTCACTATCAATTATTCGAATTCGTTTGTATTTGGGACTCTGGATTTCATTACTGATGTGCTGACTCGTTTAAAATACATGTGATTCGTCATCCGAACCTACGATGAAATATCGATTTCTAAATATCATTTTGATATTTCGTTTTGCCAACCGACAGGGGAATATGACTTAATTTTTCAGCGTGAATTGATGCCTGAGCATTAAATAAACGTTATTTTTTGTTGTTACTCGTGAAATAAATTTCGCATCCACTCAAGATGTGTAGATTTCTTTTCTAGTATAAAACTTTAAATTGAAATTGATCTTTCCGATAGAATTTTAAAAAAAAGATTAAAAAACATATCGTAAGTTCACCTCGCAGTTGTTACTATGGTTGTTACCCATAATCACTTCTTTTTTACGAAATCAATGTTCACTACAAAATTTGTTAAAATACGTCAAAAATTTTGCAACTGACTGCCAGCACGTGTAAGTGAATTTGACAGTAACAACTAACTGTCAGTGCTTAAAGTATCTTCACGAAATATTCTAATATAAGATTCCAATGTCCCGTTGAGGTAGCGGACAAACGTATATAATTCTTCAATTCCTACTACATTTTTATGATGATATTGTACATGTCAAAAGAACACTTGTCTGGGATATGATAGTTATTTCGTTGGTCCATTCTCAGGGTAGACTAATTAATATCTTTGAACATGCAGCCACGTACCTGTATGTTAACCCTTCACCTAACGAATCGGCCGCATCCGCCCTCGTAATGTGCAAATTCAGCAGTTGAAAAAATATTAATTTTCAGAAAATTACAACAAAATTATATCATGTGCCCCCCCCCCCTCCCCTCATCGGAACGAGCTCGTTCCAATAAGGGGCCACATGATATGGTTTTGTTGAAACATTTTGAAAATTTTGAAAAAATAATATTTTAAATTATAAACTTTGATATCGTCTGCATTGGGTAAAGGGTTAAAGATATTAATTGGTCTACTCTTGGTTCTTAGTGAACAAACGTCTGATAAAACACAGTGAAATTAAATATCAGATCCTGGTTTCAGACTCAAAGTGACCAGAGAAAGTTGTTGCCCCCGTTTTGGTTGTTGATTATTACTAATAATTGTTGACGTTTTTTCAATTATGTAATATGCATGGTTTATTTAAAAATGTACTTTAACCCTTTACTCAACGCAGAAGATATCAAAATTTATTATTTTACATATCATTTTTTCAAATTTTTCAAAAAATTTCAACAAAACCATATCATGTGAACCCTCGTTGGAACGAGCTCAACGAGCTCGTTCCAACGAGGGGTCACATAATATGGTTTGGTTGAAATGTTTTTGAAAAATAATATTTTTTCAACTGATGAATTTGCATATTACGCGGGCGGATACGGGTAAAGGGCTAATGAACAAAAATATCCCCCGAGGCTGTTTAAATCCTTACAATGTATGCTATGGAAATCTTCAACAGTAACGTATATAACGGACTCTGAATCAGTGGGATGAGCTTTTGTGAAGACGACAGTTTTATAGTTTTCAACATGGGCAAATACACGAACTCTGAGATTAGCTAGATGATAACAAATCACGCGAATACCAATTTGTAAATTAATTTACCAGTGTTATAAAGCATGTAGCTTCTCTCAGTTTTAACATCGGATCACTCTTCGGTAGACATTTCCCAATGATTGGTTTGGTGTAAAAGGTGCATAAAATTCAATTATTTTTAAACTAAACCTGGTGCATTTATAGTTTAATAGGACCGCTGGACACGCCTGCAATTTTTTTCGATAGGTGGCCGGTGTAAACGCAAAAAGATTGACATGATAAGAGGAACGTTTATTACACGCCTGTTCTGTGTAATCACCATCTACAGCAACAAACCATGCGGAAAATGAAAATCTATTCCACACATATGTGCGGAACGGAAATCATTGACTGACTATTTTTAAATAGAAGCGAAATTTCACTGGAATTTTCTACAAATCGTGCAAAGCAATTAAAATTTGCTGAAAATCCGCCCTTGAGTTTCAATGTGTTCTATGTGCCAATAGGCACAATGAACATATTGGATCTTAGGGGACGAGATAGTAACACGGTTTCCCCTCGCAAATTTGCTTGGCGATAAAATGTGTTCTTTTTGTTCATAGCTGCCAAATGAATTGCCGAGTGACGGCGTGTAATAAACACAGAACGACACACGGGTGTGAATGAGTTAATCGTGCGGCATCTCGTTTTATCCGTCCACGCCGACACTCGTGCCATATCGATTAACCCATTCACACGCGTGTGTCGTTCTGTGTATTTATCGAGTTATTAATAAAATGATCTCAACCAATCATATGCAAGGAAATCAGCTATCAAAGAAAATTACTTCTTTGCTAGACTGAAGGGGCTGAATTTCGAAAAAACTCTCGAAAATAAATATTAAAAAAGTCACCAGGTTCAGCTCATTTCAAGTCAAAGTATTGAGGGGATGTGGTTGGTATGTGTCAGCCTTAAGCTCGATCATGTGCCCTTTCTTGTCTCTGGCATCCAAACGGTATTTTGTATCAGCATGACTGTCTTAGCGTGAACGTCATCTACGCTATTGTTTTCCCAGAAACCACACGAGAAAGGTACTCTGAACAATGTTCAAGGATTCCCCAGATGAGTCAAAAGCGTAGGGCACTAACTCCTGGAAGGGTCTCCCAGAGATTCCCCGACACATCCTTAAAACCCATAAGCTACGTTTGGATTTGAAAGAATAATTTTTGGTTTTGTTTTGCTATGATTTTTGCAAATGTCGTTAGGTAATGTAATCGTGTTGGGTAAGGGTTATAATAAATAGACCTAGGAACCTAGATTAAAAGTAAGCACATCTCGTTAATCCATGGAATACGTGGCAGGGGAGATTATTTTCAATTTAATCTTTGAGTCTTGTATACAGATTGGGAGGAGGGGGCGTGTGTTTTAGCTGTGGGTACAAATGATTACTCGATTTTCGCCGGTAGTTGGATGGAGGAATTCAAATAGAAAACACACTTCTTTGGAGAGTGTCTGCGACAGGAACTTGGGAGCTAGCAGAAAGGTTACTCGGCAGTCTGCACATAAATTTAACTTGACATTTGACTAATACTTCAATAGTACATTTGTGGGGTCATTACAGTTCCAGATGATGTGGATTCATAAAACTGACGGGAATTTCCCGCAAAGATGTAGACAGAAATTGCGAAATGTATAGCATGAAATAAGGGAGATCTTGGTCTATTTCTCGTTACTAAGGATGCAGCAACTACAATGAAATTTATCGACAGCTGAAGTTTAGCTGGCAACACAAATATTAGTTTAGAGGAGAGATCGAGAATTGTAAATGCCATGGACCTCAAAGGACGCTAACGTTTCCCACGTCTCGACAAAGGCAAGTGGCGATTGAATTTTAACTGTTATGCAATTCGGCTCTCTGTACAAATGCATTGCATGTAACTAAATACCGATTGGTACACTGACAGGTGCAGTTCCAAGAGGAGACATAACTGTGGTCGTTTCGGGGTGACCGTATTCTTTTTTTTTTCTTCGTTAGAGATGAATCATGACACCAAAACTAGAAAAACGAACAGGCTGGAAACATTAAGTGCGCATTTGGCTTTCCCAGAGAATGGGCGGAAAAGGAGTGGCCTTCTGAGAGATGCTTGAGCTCTTGAAAGGATGCTATCGAATACTAAGGGCACGAGTATTTTACAGCAAATTAGTGTTTGGGCGTTGTGTTCAGGACGTCAAAGAGTAGTAAAGAGTGTGGTGGGGCATTTTTAGGCTAGCGATGCTATGCTAATGTGGGAGGTACCAAACCTTGCCCACAGCCTGACAGCCAAGGAAGTTCCAGATATTCACAAGCAGGAGGTGTCGTTCATTTAGTTATCGCTGGTAATTTCTTTTCAATACAAGAGACCTACGTACCATTCACTTGCACAGTGTATACTTTTATTACTTTATGTTGCGTACTGGTTGGTCCTCGTAGGCCTAGGACCTATGGGAATCAAAACACATCAGTAAAGGCATGTGGAAGCATAAAACAGATTCGAACGATTCAAGAAAAGCTGAACATCGCTACTTTGGTTTACAATGCGCTAATGTTTGATATCAGTTTACTTTGATAGTGAGAGTGGATACGGGCTCAGTATGCTATCCCACCCCTGAGAGAGAGAGAGAGAGAGAGAGAGAGAGAGACAGACAGACAGACAGACAGACAGACAGACAGACAGACAGACAGACAGACAGACAGACAGACAGACAGACAGACAGACAGACAGACAGACAGACAGGCAGGCAGGCAGGCAGGCAGGCAGGCAGGCAGGCAGGCAGGCAGGCAGGCAGGCAGGCAGGCAGGCAGGCTGGCAGGCAGACAGACAGACAGACAGACAGACAGTTTAGGCCAACATTATTTTTACCAGCCAGCCACTGCAATCTAACTGGG
The DNA here is from genome assembly GCA_031216915.1 of Pictodentalium vernedei. Taxonomy (NCBI): domain Eukaryota; kingdom Metazoa; phylum Mollusca; class Scaphopoda; order Dentaliida; family Dentaliidae; genus Pictodentalium; species Pictodentalium vernedei. The sequence goes on from CM062294.1 coordinate 265,835,986, forward strand.
AATTATCAGGGAGTGGTGCTCTGACTCTTTACTCTTAAAAAGTGTCGAACGATTCCTTCGTTTGATTTGCCTCTACTGCGGAAATTTGTTAAACACGGTACCAAAGATGAACATTTTCTCAGCGAAGAAGCACAAGACACCCAAACATAGCTTTTTGTATTGTATTCCTACCATTCCACTAGGGCACGTGAGCTAGTGCTGATATAATAATATCAGCATGTAGGTGCGTTCATAAGGTTGCGTCACCCATCTGTTTTCTAAGTCACTGGGAATAATACATAAGTGTCGTATATACTTGTGTTGGATGAATGGTTAAATGAAATAACGAGTAAGACGAAATGATGATCTGAGAGGACAGAAATTACTCGCCTGATGCCGTTTTAAAGTGTTTAATTTTAACTAATATGAATTCTCATCTGGCCTCTTATGTGAACATCAGTGTTTGTCTAGACATCCAATCTCTGAGTGGTGAAAGTCGCCACACCTTCTGGATAACATTCACACAGTAATTCAAGGAAGGCGAGTAATTTACACCTGTGAGTAAAAATCGCAATTAATGGTCGACAGGCGAAGATATCAAGCCAAGAAAAGAAGATATTCCAGATCAATATTCTAATTCTATCGAACACAATAAATCCATCGACTTTAACCCTTTAGTTTAACACTTGCGCTGCCGAAAGCGATTGTTGTCACCTATTTTATGATGACTATATGTACGTTCTGGCATGCGTTGATCAAACCCACCATCTGATTAATTGTTGGAAAGGGCTCAGAGAGCCCTTTCCAACAATTAATCAAATGGTAGAGTTTCATGTGTGTCATAAATTTTATTAAACTTCCTCCCATACAGATGTACATAGAGGTCCTCCATATATGGATAAAGTGGGCGTGGCTGTAAAAGGGTTAAGCAATATTTGTTTGCAATAGGTCCCTCAAAAGCTTCGATTCGATTCGATTCGAACTCAACTCGATGATTCGATTCCATTCGAGCCGCACAGATTCGGATACTTTCGAACTGTCTACATCATCTGAGAATTACTGTCTTGTTGAACTTTTCTTTTATCACCTGGGGCCAATACTGCAAAACTTTTACAATTGAATTTTCTAGAATTGTATTTTCTAGTTATGACTTTAAATGGGTTAAAATCAACCGTTAGCATTTTCAAATATCTGACAATTTGCCAGTTGGCAAATTACCATACCTTTTGAAATGCTAATGATTCGTTTTTGACAGTTATACTAATAGGTAGAAAATACAATTCTAGAAAATACAATTGTAAAAGTTTCATAGTATTGGCTCCTGGTCTTCTGCAAGGAGACCTGATGATATAAGAAGAGTTCGAGTAGGTTCCGCTTCTGAAACATCTTTGATGCCGCTGTGGAATATTCCGCTTTTTGATTGACTGCGCTATCGTTGATTACAATGCTTGCGTGGAGACTGGCGATATCTACAGTTGAAAGCAGGTGCAATATTTACAAATTGGAGAGCCGCGAGATTTGATTTTAGATTTGATTCAGATTCCATTTGGGGTTCTATTCAATTGGAAATTTCAGATTCACAGGATTGTAACATCCAACCCTCAAGGTCTAAACGTACAAGAATAAAATTATGTGTATTCGACAGAAAGCTCAGACCTCATATGTTACCGTTTCCATCCAATAACCAATTGCATTTAAGATATTCGAGATAACACCTGTATGATCCAGAGGGCTCGTGTCACCATCCACCTCCTGGGTCCAATTTTTCGAAAAATTTCAACAAAACCATATCATGTGACCCCTCTTTGGAACGAGCTCGTCGAGCTCGTTCCAAAGAGGTGTCACATGATATGGTTTTGTTGAAATTGTTTGAAAAAAAATAATAAATTTTGATATCGTCTGGTTTGCGTAAAGGGTTAAGCACACGGCTACAAGTTCCGAAACCAGAGGGTTATGTGTTTTTTTTTTTTGCAATTGCCAATGCATATATACTACTAACTAAATAACGTCCAACCGACTTGTTGTTCGTCACAAGCAAAATGAGAGGATATTTACGAATTTGTTTTTATTGAAGGAAAGATGACTGATTTTGAACAAGATTCTCTTAGACATTGTAAGACAGCTCACAATGTGAACTGTTCAAACAGTGTCTGCTGAACAATTCTCAACATTCTGATTCTAAAAATATACAGTATCCAGTAATGATGAGTAATACACAAACAGTAGGTAGCAGATGCTTGAATAAAACTGCTGCAAATATTACCATTGATTGCTTCAAGTGCCCATGAGAAGAACAAAATGAAAATCCAAGCAAAGTTGTTATAATTTCTGGTAAAAATAACCTTGATAAACCGAATTTTTTCACACCAGAAACCTGTAATTCAACTCTAACTAAATCAACAGAGAATTTGCATTACAAACTGATTGAACAATACTTTTCAAGACCAGGTCATTTGTGCCGTTTACATTCCAAAAGTCAGTCTGATTCATGTGTGAATCTTGTCAAAACGATAAAAACTGCAAATAAAGAAAGCAAAGACGTATGCAAACATTATGAGAACTTCTCAGGTTGCATGAGGGCAAAAAGAGCACTTATCAGAAACAATCAGTGCATAATATCACATCAATGATGATTCACAACAAGATAGAAGAATGATGACAGTAAAGAAAAACCAAATTCAAAGAGAAAAGATTAGTAGGCAGTTGGGAGTATAGGGGTAACCATGGCCTTCTCGTCCGAGAACCGCGACGAATCAGCGGCTGGCCAAAGTGTCATTATTATTAGTCCATCATTGAAGGAGAAAATAAGGGAAACTGGCAAAGAAAGACATCAACAACAGCGTGCTAACTTCTCTTCAGAAAAAAATAAACTTGTCAGAAAAAGAGATAAAAGATCAGCACAAACGAAGAAGAGTAGAAATGTCAACTGAAAAAAAAACAATGTTATCCATTCAGCATATAAGAACAACAGAACAGACGAAGAGCAACGACCCCGACGGAAACAAGAACGCCACTCGTTCAGTTGATAAAATTACAACACTAAAGAAGAACAGTAACAAAACCTACAGAAAAAAGAATGTTACCCGTTTTGTCGATAAAGAACAACTCCAAAGAAGACGAGCAACACAACCTACTGCAAAAATGTCCTCAATTTAACAGATAAAGAACAACGCCAAAGAAGGGGAACAACACTGTTCACTGAAAACAAATGATATCCATTCAGCTGATAAAGAACAATATAAAACGCGAAGAGCTACACTACATACTGGAAAAAGAATGCTGTTTGTTTAACTAATAAACAAGAACATCAACGAAGAAGAGCAACATTGCCTACTGAAAAAGAGGGCTATTTCTTCAGTTAACCCTTTACCTAACATAAAAAGCAGACGACACTTGTAAACATAACGTGTTTCATTTTTTTGTCTCAAAAACATATGTTATGACCCCTCATTGACGGGTCATAACCTATGTTTTTGAGACAAAAAATGAAAATATAATGAAAATTAATTGGCGATTTTTGAGAATAGCGCTGGCCGGTTTGGGCCGTTACGTTGGGTAAAGGGTTAATAAAGAATACCACCAACGAAGACACGCAACACTGGCTACTGAAAAAGAATGATATTCGTTTAGCCGATAACGAACAACACCAAAAAAGAAGAGCAACTCTTTCACCTGAACGCCAAAAGAAACTTATAAAAGGGACTAACAAGTGGTAGCTTCAGACAAAACGCATCAAAAATTCAGAAGACAAGATGGAGGCAATACCGTCATACTGTCCGGGAAAGAGTTCTTCTACACATGAAGCAGTACAACAAATGCTTTTTTGAATGTATTGAAGATGGTCCTACATATGTCTGTATGTCTTTTAATCGTTTTCCTTGTAGATCCATAGTTACCATTTAAAACAGAAACAACAGTATTGAAACAAATACTTTACAAGAAAGAAACTGGATTTGTGCCACATGCAAAATGCTCGCTCGCCAAAGGTAAAATGCCTACACAAACTGTTTCAAACAATTTGAGAAATGGTGAAATTCCCCTAGAACTTCAATCTTTGTGCTCTCTAGAAAGACATTTGATAAGTGAAATCATACCTATCATGAAGATTGTTGAACTTACAAAAGGTTCACAGCATGGACTGAGAGGACAGGTTGTTTTAGTTCATTCTAATATTGATAAAACAGCTTCTTCCCAACCAAGGTAAACGACATAATCACAGATTATTTGTGTTAATTTAAAACGAAGCATGTCGGAAAGAGCTGCATATTCTACACAGTGCATTAGGTCAAGTCATGCGAATAATGTTTTGTCGTATTTGAAAAAAAACCAACAAACATTACATTCATGTAATAATTAATGATCGATAAAAAGCTAAAAATATTTGATTGATGAAGCTTGGCTTTGTTAAAAATTGTTGGAGGGTGCCTGTTGGCATCCTCCATTAATTTGTAACAGGGCAATTTGGAGGAATAATTTAGCACTCGGTCTGTTACGAAAACATGAGTATGTCTGCAGTTGTTTCCATATTCCTTCTTCATTTCTCGTGGTGATCCAAACGCAAACAAAATTTGTTCGATGAAGTTTTACACTGTTGGAAATTGGTGAAGGGTGTCTGCTGGCATCCTTCAGTAGTTTGTAGCAGAGCAAATTTGGAGGAACAAATGTTAACTTTGGAAAATATAAAAGCACTCAGTCAGTTAATGAAAAGTGAATGTGACTGCTATATAGTCTTTGACCATTCCTCTTGGTGAACCAAAGCTAATAAAATTTGATTGATGAAGTCTGGCTTTGTTGGAAATTGTTGGAGAGCGCCTGCTGATATCCTCCAGTGATTTGTAATAGGACAATTTGGAGGAATAAATGTCAAGTTGATACAATTTGAATAATGAAGTTTTGCTTTGTTGAAAATTGTTGGAGGTTGGCTACTGGCATCCTAGAGTAATTTGTATTGGGGCACATTTGTGCCTTCTGACACTCCCCAATTGAATATAATGAAGTGGATAACAAGTTAACCCTTCACCCAACACAGACAATATTAAAATTTATATTTTAAATATCATTTTTTCAAATTTTGCAGAAAATTTCAACAAAACCATATCATGTGACCCCTCGTTGGAACGAGCTCGACGAGCTCGTTCCAAACAGGGGTCACATGATATGGTTTTGTTGAAAATTTTTGAAAAATAATGTTTTTTTCAACTGCTGAATTTGCATATTACGCGGGTGGATGCAGCCGATTCGTTGGGTAAAGGGTTAAGGAAAAACGAGTATGCCAACTGTAGTCCGACATGTATATTCTTGGTTCATTTGCCTGCTGGCACTCTCCAATAGGTTATAATAGGACAAACTTTGGATACAAATGTTAAGTATCTAAAATAATCAAGCACTCAACTAGTTATAAATAATTCTACATGGAAATCGAATTTTGCAGACTCCACCCCACCAACATCAACACACCTAAGAATATTGGGAAATCGCAATAACGTAGATAAATATATCCTTGTGTTTGTTTCGATATTGTAGTTTAGTTGACCCTATTTTTCTTTTCCCCGCTCGTCCCATCCACTTGACTAGATCACCCCAACACACATACACCCACGATTAAGTTAAAAATAAAAATCTCTCTGATGTTTTTCTTTTCATTTAGTCAAATCATTTCCATCCATGTATTTGGGAACCACAATAATATTGACTAAAACCTTTATCTCTGTCATATGTAAACCATTTTAATATCAGAAAAAAAACTCGAATAATGCATCACAATCATTGTATTTTTTTAAAATATTTTTTTTAAATCCTTTAGAAAGATACTTCAGAACAAATAAATCGATCAGACATCAAACTCCTCCATCAATACGAAGGAGAAATTTTCAAATGTCAATATTCGCGGAATTTCACTTTTTTCTCTCTTTTTTCAACTCGTCATCGTGTTGACAACAACTTCACGCAATCGCCCTGCTCTGTGCTGGTGAATTGTGTATTATATTATATGTTATCTGACTGACCCACTGGCCGTACATTTTGACAGTTTAATTTGACTGTCCATTATCGTCACATCATGATCGGGGAGCGTGGTGAATTGTGTATTATATTATCCAATTGACCCGCAGACCGTATATTTTGACGGATTAGTTTGACCGTCCATTACCGTCACATCATGTTTGCGCTGTGCTGATGAATTGTGTACAATATTATCTAACTGATCCACTGACTGTTCACTTAGACAGATTAGTTTGACTGTCCATTATCATCATAGCACGTTTATTAACCATATCTTGTGTGTATATGTGCATGGGCCGGAACCTGTGGAAAGGGGTTTCAGATGAGCCTCTACAAATTTATTCAGTTTTATGCTATATTGTCTTGTCGTAACCGCCGTTAGTATAAATGTCTTGTTTTGTAAACAAGTTAGCTAGGGAACAAATGACGATGTTTTACAATAAAATGGAATGATGAATCTCGTTTTCTATGGAATATTTTTATTTACTTCTCACTCTCTACCCTCTTTTTGATCACATTAAACCAATGCAACGAGAAAGACTATCTTCATTTACACACTTAAAAGTACTCTGTTATAACTCCTGTTGATGTTTCTTTCCAGTCACGAAATGAATTATCTATATTATTTATGATTCTTCAGGTCTCCTTCCTACGCCTGTGCTTTGGTGTTGCTGATGGTTTGTTTGTAAATCATGGCGGGTAGTATTAATTTGGACAGGATCCAGAATGATTCTAACTACGACTTTAATTATCTCATGAATGAGATAACCAACATGTCTAATACAGCTAGTGATTCCCCATCTATATACATCATTACCGAGTGTAAATACCTCCTTCCTAGTGAGTTGCAATCAGAGCTCAGGGACATGAGTAGTATATAATGTGGTTTTCACCCCCAGTTGCCGGACCTCAGAAGTGACGTCATGTCACGTGACTTAGTGGCGCCATGTTGTGTTGTCGTGGTAACCGAAAGAGCGGCCATCTTGTGACGTTATCTCCATAGTGATACGTGGTGTGAGTGCGCATGCGCAACGCGTATTGTTAGGGTAATACGTGTTTCTGTCGTCCTTTTTGTGTACTGGAGGCCGCCATCTTGGTTTCTATGGTAGCACGTGATTGCTATGTTACCCAATTTTTCTGCAATAGGACGGGGTGTGTTTTGAGGGTGTGTTCCTTTGTAGAAGAGTGAATTCTAATTACCACAAACAACCCGACAATCCTTCCAAATCACCAAAATCCACCCGAAATCACCGAAATTGACTTTATTTGATACGGATTTCCCATTTTATCTGCTTAGCATGTAGTGCTGTAGTACCGAGGGGGTACAGGGGGTGTGTTCCTTTGTAGAAGAGTAATGTTCTGGGTCGGATTTCACAGAATCCTCGTTTAAATACCCAAATAAACCAGTCAAGTTGTATTATTTTGAATTCTTTAAGAATCCCTTTTTTGGATCCCATGACGTTTTTTCCCAATAAGAGTAGCACGTAGCGCTATAGATTTTAAAAGGTCGTGTTCGATTGAAGTGGAGTAATGTTCCCATTTTTAGAATATACCATGACGTTTATTTCCCTATTAAGAGTAGCACGTAGTGCTGTAGGACAAATTTACCCAGAATCCTCTGCTTCTACTTGGAACTATATTTTTATAAATTCCTACGCTCTATTTTTAGTAACATCCTTAACTGACCCCCTAACTAATTGTTAGGGTCTATATTTAGCAATTTCTTTAAATGACCCCCCCCCCCCCCAAACTACATGATTTTAAATAATAAAATTAATGAGGATCAAGATGTTTTTACACTGACCAATCAGAGCGAAGTTAATCCACCAATCAGATTTCTGTATCCCCATTGCTTTTCTTTCCCATTGACTTCTATACTAATTTTCTAAATTTCCCAACTTTAACCTATAATCCTATAGGAAACAAGCACAAACGCTCATCGAGAATGAAAATATCGATGAAAAAACGTCGTGACGTTTTCAAAAACGTCCGTCACGTAGAAATAAATTCCGGAGAAGAGTAACGTCGCGTCATTCTGTTTCGATCCTTCGAACTGAACACATCGCTAGAGAGTTTTCTATAGCAATTTTGCCTTCGCAAAACTTTTATGAAAATGGAGTCTGATGCTGCTACTGCCGTTACCAGGACTGATGTTTACGCCTGTGAAGAGTGTGGGAAGACCTTTAAGGACCGCTGCAACCGGAATCGCCATGTGCGTACCAAGCACGCCAGAGAGAAGAAGACCCACAATTGCACCAATTGTAACAAGACCTTAACGAGGAAAATGATTTGGTAAACCATCTTAGGTTTGGTTTTATCCTGCGACACAATGAAACGAATGAAGTATTACCATCCATCACAAAACAACGCCCGGGTACTTGATGTTCCACAACTAGTATGCTGCCAAGAAGACTTTGAATAATTCCTTGATGATGTCATGGAAGAAGATATCCTGGAATGGACCAAGTTAAAACGACCCAACACCAAATGGCTTGTGGAGAGAGTTTTTATTTTATGTGAATAAGCTGAAAGACCACCCAATTGGAATGGCAGAAGATCTTCCCGACTGCATTCTCCAGAACAAAGCAGTAAATGCTTTGGTGAAAGATGAACATCGCCAATTTTATTATGATGATAACCTGTGTATTTTCCGCTGTTTAGCTTTATGGAGTGGTTCCACAGCACACAACCTCAACTATACAACAGATGCCATGTACAACAAGTATACACAGAAGCCAAAGAATGAATTCCGTGGAGTAACTTTAGGCGAATTACCTGACTTGGAGAAATGTTTTGAAGTAAACATTCAAGTATATGAACTTGTCAAGAATAATGATGACCAAATTAGTACAGAGATCTCACAGAAAGTATGAAGATACCATGTATGTGAACGTCTATAAGAATCATTTCAGCAACATCATCGATATAGACCAATACTGCAAATCCTTTGAATGCCGCAAATGCGGCAAATTATGGAAGACTTCCTGGGCAATAAATCGTCACGAGAAAACCTGTACAGATGAAATAAAATACCAGTATGTTGGCGGTGTATACCATCCATCCCAGTCCATATTTGATCTGTTAGAAGATGAAGGTATAGAAGTACCTGAAAAGAAGAAGTTTTATCCATACCGTGCAACGTTTGATTTTGAAAGTTACTTTGTCAAATCCAGTCTACCTGCCGACAGTGATAAACTGATATGGGAAGCAGAACACCGACTATTGAGTGTGAGTGTATGTAGTAATGTTCCAGAATACCAAGAACCGAAATGTTTTATTACAAACGGAAATTCTCAAGAACTTGTTGAAGAAATGATGACATACCTCACAGCTATTTCATCTCATTGCCATCAACTGATGCAGACCTATCATGCTTGGACCTTGTTTAAACTCAGACAGAAAATTGATGAAACGCTGGAAGCGGAAGCCAGAGCTACTGGAGAAGATACATCAAAAATGCACCCTTTACAAAAATTGGAGAAGAAATTTCAAGACTACCTGCAAGAGATGCCCGTCATCGGATTCAACTCTGGAAAATATGAATGTAGTCAAGCGTGAACTGATGACATACCTGAAGAGACAGAATCCACTCAAGTTTGCAGTGAAGAAATCAAATAACTACATGTGCGTCTCGACAGAATCCTTCAAGTTTGTTGATATTTGCAACTACCTCGCTCCAGGATTCAGCTATGACAAGTTTTTGAACGCATTTGGCTGCTCCGTGACGAAGGGATTTTTACCATATGAATGGATCGACAGCTTGAACAAATTGGATCAAGACCACCTACCAAACCATGAAGCCTTCTCCAGTTCTCTCAAGAAAGAAAATATATCCAATGAAGAATACCAGTAATGCCAGCATGTATGGAACGACCTGGAGATGACAACTTTCCGTGATTTTCTGATCTGGTATAATAACCGAGATGTAAAACCATTCCTTGAAGCAGTTGACAAGCAGTTTACTTTCTACCAAGAACGCCACATCGACATGATTAAAGATCGTATCAGTGTTCCGGTCTTCACGTTGAAATACCTGTTCCAGACCATGAATGATGACACTTACTTCACATTATTTAACCAGAAAAACAAAGACTTGCATCACTTGGTGAAAGATAATATCGTTGGTGGACCTTCAATTATCTTCAACCGATACCACGAGAAAGATGTTACCCGAATCAGAGAAACAAAATATGGAAAAGAAGCAAAATCATGTGGAAGTATTATAGGCTTTGATGCGAATGCATTATATCTTTGGTGCCTAATGCAAGAGATGCCAACGGGTTGGAGACGTCGTGAAGAAAACCTGTTTAAACCAGAACATCCAATGCAGTATGGTAAAATGGCTGAACAATGGTTAGAGTTTTTATCCATGAGAGATGACATCCACATCATTTAACTGAGCGAAAAAATGATTGGTCGAAGACAGTTGCCTGTTGATGGTTGGTGCAAAGAGACACAGACTGTATACCAATTCCATGGCTGCTTCTGGCACGGACATACCTGCATGAAAGATAAGAAGGGCCTTCCTGTCATCCATAATGAAGTCAGAGATAAACCGATGAAAGAACTGCTACAAGACACCCGTACCAATGCATCACCGATTTGGGCTATAAACTTGTTGAAATCTGGGAGTGTGAGTGGAGAGAGATGAAGAAGACCGACACCACACTCAAAACCTTCCTGAAAGAGAACTTTTCAGACAAAATAGATGGTGCGATGACAGAGAAAGAAATACTGAACAAAGTGAAGTCCGGTGAACTGTTTGGTTTGGTCGAATGTGATATACATGTACCAGATCACTTGAAAGAGTACTTTGAAGAGATGACACCTATCTTCAAGAATACAGATATTTCCATAGATGATATTGGTGAACACATGAAGTCCTTTGCCGAGAAGAATGGAATCACGAAGAAATCCCGTAGAAGTTTGATCGGAAGCTATGGAGCAGAAAAAAAATGTTGTTTACAACCCCTTTGGGTTGCAGTGGTACCTCCAGCATGGTATTGAAGTTGATCACGTCGATCAAGTTATCCAATATAAACCAAGAAGATGTTTTGAAAAATTTGGAGATGAAGTATCTGAAGCAAGAAGACAAGGAGATGTTGACCCTGACATGTCGATCGTTGCCGACACCATGAAGCTGTTGGGAAATTCTGGATATGGCAAAACCGTCACCAACAAAGAGAAGCATCGACGTGTGTGCTATTACGACGACGAAGAAATCACCAAAGCTGTAAATGACATGTCCTTCAGAGCCTTGAATCCATTAGATGAAACATTATATGAAGTCGAAGTCAACAAGAAGACTATCAAGTTGGATCTGCCACTCCACATCGGATTCTTTGTTTACCAGTATGCGAAACTCCGGATGCTTCAGTTCTATTATGATGTCATCGATACTTTTATCAGCCTCCAAGATTTCAAATATGCTGAAATGGACACAGATTCTGCATATCTATGTACCTCGTCACCATCCATAGATGAATTAGTGAAACCAGAGAAGAGAGTAGAATTTTACAAAGAGAATCACAAGTGGTTTCCATTAGAGTGTTGTGATTTCCATAGAGATGATTATGTGAAAACCAAATTAGAAGGCAAAGAATGGCTGTCACCCTCATGCGGCCAAGAAAGAAAGCGTTTTGACAGGAGAACTCAAGGTTTGTTCAAGGTAGAATGGCAAGGAACCGGCATTGTTGGACTGTGTAGTAAAACATATTATTGTTTCGGTGCCACCAATAAATTCAGTTGTAAAGGAATCAGCAAACGCCACAATGATTTGACGAAAGACAGATATTTGCAAGTTTTGAAGACTCAACAAAGTGGATCTGGCATCAACCGAGGATTTGTGATGAATGACAACACTATGCATACCTACCAGCAGAGCAGAGATGGACTATCATATTTCTACCCAAAACGAAGAGTTTTAGAAGATGGAATTAGCACCATACCACTAGAGATTTAAAGAAGAAACAGTTGAGTGAGTGTCATATTTTTCTACAACCTGAACAAAGTCTAACTTTTGCCTACAAAAGTCCTATTTAGTTGACTGAAAAACTCCTAAAAACTGAAATGGTTTTTAGGTGGTCTACTCAATCATATTAGGCTCATCAAATTTTTAAAGTCCTTTATGGCATTCTCTAAAGTCCTATATGGCAAGTTTTTCTCTAATTAAAAAGTCCTATATGGCAAGTTTTTCTCAAAGTAAACAGTCCTTTATGGCATTCTCTAAAGTCCTTTATTGCAGTCTCTAAAGTCCTATATGGCATTCTCTAAAGTCCTTTATGGCATTCTCTAAAGTCCTCATAAAGTCCTACATGGCAAGTTTTTCTCAAAGTAAAAAGTCCTTTATGGCATTCTCTAAAGTCCTTTATGGCAGTCCTCATAAAGTCCTATATGGCAAGGTTTTCTCAAAGTAAAAAGTCCTTTATGGCATTCTCTAATGTCCTTTATGACAGTCCTCATAAAGTCTTTTATGGCAAGTTTTTCTCTCTAAGTAAAAAGTCCTACATGGCAGTCTTCAAAAAAAAAATTCTAAATGGCAAGTCTTACAAGGCAATACTTTTTTCCGGCGTAAAGATTTTTCAATTTTTTTTATTTATTCTAATACTGAGAGTTTTTTCATCATTATCATTATGATGTTCCTGGTATACTTTTAGGCTAACCCTATTGGAAGTGGAGGATACTTCTTTACTTTTTAGTTTCATTCAAAACTTAGTTTCATTCAAAACTTTTTAGTTCCATTTATTTTTAAAAAAATGTTGATTCATGGTATCTTTTAGGTTACACCTACTGGAACCAGATGATACTTCTTTACTTTTTAGTTTCATTCAAAATGTTTTAGTTCCATTTATTTTAAAAAAATGTTGATTCATGGCATCTTTTGGGCTACACCTATTGGAACCAGATGATACTTCTTTACTTTTTAGTTTCATTCAAAACTTAGTTTCATTCAAAACTATTTAGTTCCATTTATTTTAAAAACATGTTGATTCATGGTATCTTTTAGGTTACACCTATTGGAACCAGATGATACTTCTTTACTTTTTAGTTTCATTTCATTTTTTTTTAAAGTTGATTCCTGGTGGCTACCCCTATTGTATAACCAAAGGAATAAATCATCATCATCATCATTACTAAGAATTCTCTATTGTGAATATTTGAAAGAAATGAGAAATTTTTATGATAGAAAAACTGAATTGCTAAGTTGGACATGTTGTTTTCGTTTTCTTTTTTGATGAACAAAAAAAAATTCCCTTAAAGAGGATACGAACTGTAGGGGGTGGGAATGCACTCAAGCTATTTGACTTATCTCCATTGGACAGAGGTTTGTAGCTTGACCTGTCCCAAGCCAGCATAAAATGCAGAGGGCCATATCCTACAGTTTAAGGATCAAGATTGCAGTTTGATCGCCAAACTGACCAATCAGATCGAAGTTAATCAACCAATGAGATTAGTGTATTTTCATTGTGTTTCTTTTCCATTACTTTCTATACTAATTTTCTAAATTTTCCAACTTTAACCTATAATCCTATAGGAAACAAACACAAACCCCAACCAAGAATCAAAAACTCAATCAAAATTTGTTGAACTGGGGTGATGTTTTCAATCACGTCCGTCAAAGATATATAAGATTAGGCAAAGCATGGATTTGGCATCATTCATGATCGAACCATTGACCAGAGAAGATGTTCCGAATTGGCACCAAGCAGACTTATGCAAATGTCACCCAGTACTAGGGTGAACTGAAGATTCATCTCAGAAGATACTTTGAGGGAAAAGACCAGAAACCTTATCCTACGAAGACTGGTATTGCTCTATCGTTAGAAGAATGGAATGCCTTGAAGTCCCAAATAGAAGAAGTAGATGCAGCCATCAAAACCGAACAAACACCTTTAACTGAAGTTCCTGAAGACACTAAACCTACTACACCTACTAACCATGAAGACTTCAAAAAAACAATTCAAGAACCACCTTTGAAGAAGAAAAAGAAGATCACAGTGAGAATAACCCAACCACGACCATTGATCGTTGATGAAATTGATAGTGAACTCAGGCAAGTTCGCTTGCAACATGAACTTTGCTTGGCATATGCTCATTACGTCAAAGAGAACACTGACACTGTAGTGAAAGAAAAATACTATGGATGTACAGTCGATCACCCAAGTCAGATTCAGCATAATGTATGCCTAATGATGTCTGAAGAAGAGAATATTATAACATGTTTTAGTGAAGCACTTGGAAGAGTTAACAAGAATGATGTTCATCTACTGTGGCACCATAATACTTCGGGAATGAATCCACCACCAGTACAGAAAGAGTATGAAGATATGTTCGAGAAACCTCTCACAAATGAACAGAGACGTTGTATTATGGATTTGGTGATTGAATTCATGACCGTCAAGAAACCTGTTACAACTGGATTCTAATTGAAGATGAAATAGATGATGTAAATAGATGTTTTTTTATAAAAAAAGAAAAAAAGAAGAAAAAAAAGTATAAAATGAAGAAACAAGAAAAAAAGGTGGTAATGATGCTTAAGTTATTTGATGTTTATCTTCTTGACAAATATCAAACAAACTTAACCTGTCCCCAGCCAGTAAGTCGGAGGGCCACCAATTTTAAATATCTTTGGATGACGGGTCATATTGACCAACTCTCCAAAAGGTATAAAAGTGGAGTAGTACCCACGTTCAGTGGGGGCCACCTCCCCAAAAGGTATAAAAGGGAAGTAGTACCCACATAGAACAACAAAGTTGGATCCTCGTTGGAAGCATCCATTCACTTGTTTATTGTGTGGTCCCACGGGTAGTGGTAAATCATCCTTTGTAAATCGGGTTATTCAAAACATTCAAAAAATTATATCACATGCTCCAAGTCACATCATTTGGTGTTATAGTGAATGGCAACCATTATACAATACTTTACCCCAAGTAGAATTCGTAGAGGGTCTCCCTCAAGAATTAAAATCGATAGTTTAGTCATATTGGATGATCTGATGCTCGATGCAGATGTTCGGGTGTCTAGATTATTTACTAAAGGTAGTCATCACCGTAACATTAGCGTGATCTACATTATTTAAAATTTATTCGATAAAAATAAAGTCCATAGGACTGTAGCTCTCAATAGTCATTACATGATCTTGTTTATAAATCCTAGGGATCGTTCTCAGATCTCACACTTGACAGCACAGATGTATCCTGGTCATTCCAAGTTTCGGAGAGAAGTTTTTGAAGATGCCACTTCGACACCATACGGTTACCTTTTAATAGATCTCAAACAAGATACTCCTGAACACATGAGATTAAGAAGTCAAATTTTTCCTGGGGAAACCCAATATGTGTACCTCCGAAAAGTATAAAAGTGGAGCAACAAGTCTGACTCGAGTCAGAAGCATGTCTGACCGTCTCAAGCACAACATCGCTCTTCTCAAGGTTCTTATTAAATCGAAAACCGCACTCGTCAAATCCATACTAAAACATTCAGACAAAGAATTGATTACTTGTTTGTGTGACTGTGCCTCGAAAATACTGAAGGGAGCGGTACCTCTGACCAAAGCTCAGAGAACCAAACTCGTCCGTCAGAAACAACTAGTGAGGGCAGTGGCAAATAAAGGTACCTCTGACAAAAAGAGGAGACAAATCTTGCAGAAAGGGGGATTCTTGGGGGCATTGCTACCTCCTGTACTATTGGGTGCTGTTAAAGGTATATTTGAATGATGGAATATGCAAAGAAGATGGCTTTGGTAGAACCAAGGTTATTGAAACGTCTACAAGAGACTCCAAGACAACCGAATGAACTGGCTGTTTCATCACTGGATAGAGAAATGAGAGATATTCTCGACGCCCCTTTTCTTTCGGCTGATGAAAAGATGACTCAATATAATCAAATTTTACAAAGATACTTGACATTTCAACAAAAGGTAATGGATCCTCGACCAATTAAAGTCGAATTCGAGAAAGATAATAAAGAGGAAGACATTCTCGATTCCGTACCTATGACAATGAAGAGAAAGGGAAAGTTGTTGTTGAATCGTATTAGAAGTGACCCAAATATATCTTGGAATGAGAAGGGTGAATTAGTCTACAAAGATCAAACAGTGGTAGGGTCGAATGTAACAGATCTTCTAAACGATTTACTTAGAAGACGAAAATCTTTCCAACCAAAGGGATGGGAAGTGTTGGCCGAAGCTTTGAGAGATAGTAACATACCCCAAGAATTAATTGGTCATAAAGAACGTAGGGGTTTTATAAAACAGGCACCGATAAAGTTGTAACCTAAACAACCAAAGAAAACAGAAACGCCAAAGTGGACCGAAAAAAGGGTATAAATAGAGTTGACACTTGAACAAGGCAGTCATGGAAGCATTGTACTATGATTCTGAAGTGCCTGGTAGTTTTGGTGGTGTAGACGCTCTTCGTAGGGCGTCCAAGAAAAAAAGTAAACAAGTTGTAAAATGGTTAGAGACTCAAGACACATACACTCTTCACAAACCTGTTCGTCGTACATTTCCTAGAAGGAAAGTAATAGTTAGTGGTATAGATGCACAATGGCAAGCTGACTTGGTAGATGTTTCAAACATAAGTAAATTCAACAAAAACATAAATTTTTTGTTGACATGTATAGATGTGTTTAGTAAATATGCTTGGGTGATGCCATTACAAAACAAATTTGGTGATTCCATCGTGAAAGCTTTTAGTAAAATTTTCAAACAAGGTCGTAAACCAGAAATATTACAAACTGATCAAGGCAAAGAATTTTGTAAACAGAAAATTTCAGAATTTTCTCAAAGATCACAAAGTCGACTTTTTTACTACACAAAATGTGGAAACAAAATGTTCCATAGTAGAAAGATTCAATTGAACTTTGAAAACCAAAATGTGGAAATATTTTACCAAGAATGATACACTAACTTTTCCACTTCAAAACTTGGTGAAATCATATAATCATTCTCATCATCGTAGTATACGTATGGCCCCCATTGCCAAGAACTTTGAAAATCAAGAAGAGGTTTGGCAAAGGTTGTACGGGCAACCCATGAAACACAAGACACCAAAGTACAAAGTAGGAGACAGAGTGAGAATCAATAAAGTTAAGAAAACTTTTGAGAAAGGTTATTTGCCCAATTGGACCGAAAAGTTATTCATAGTAGTAGCCACCAAGAAAGGACATCCAGTCACATACATCTTACAAGATGATAATGGAGAAATATTGAAAGGATCGTTCTACACTGAAGACCTTCAGCGAGTTTCACATAAAACTATATACAAAATCGAACACGTACTCAAGAATCGTGGTCGAGGTAAGAACAGGGAATTGTTCGTAAAGTGGTTGGGATACCCAGCTTCGTTCAATTCGTGGATCAAGCAGAGCCAGCTCACCTATAAAAGGAAGTGAACCTCTGAAGTTTCTTCAAAATGGAGGAAGGATCGAACGGTTCTTGGCCTCTGTTTGGTAAAAGAATTCCAAGGAGCGAGATCACTTACGTTTCACAAATAATCATTTTGTATATCATCATCTTTACCAGTGTCGTTAATCTCACTCTCGAAAACACAGACAGCAAGTTGTGGACTGCTCTCTTGAGTAGTAGCATAGGATATTTGTTACCAAATCCAACCATTAAGAAAAAGTAATGTTTTATTTGGCTCTACCAAGTAATAGTTCTATGAACGTGTTTCCAGAAAACACGTTGACTACGTACACCACTCAGTTATCACAACCAGTAAATCTCACGGGAGAATGGAAAGTAGGTCTGGCAGAGATTCAGTATCCAAATACTTGGTTCAATATTCGTGGAGAAGAAGCTTTCGTTACAGTGTTCTGGTCTTCGAAAAAGAATTACCGACTTACTCTCAAGGAAGGTCGTTATTCGGATCCCATTGATGTGATACGAGCTATGAATGGTGTTAAAGAATTACTCGGCACGATAAGGTAGCTTTTGAACTGGATGAAGTGACTGGTAAAGTTCGTATCACGGTACGTGATGGAGTCGTGGTCACATTGAGCCCTACTCTTCAAAATAGTTTGGGATTTAAAGAGTGTGTTTTTAAACCAGGAACTTACAATTCTTCCAGAGTTGCCGATGTCAACCAAGGATTTTATTCACTCTTTGTATACTGTGACTTAGTTCGTGACCAAGTTGTAGAAGATACAAGAATACCACTTCTTCGTATCGTACCCGTGCGTGGGAAATATGGGGATATCATCTCTAAAACATTTGAGAATGTGTATTATGTACCAGTAGAACGAAAAAATTTCAGTACTGTCCAGGTGTATATAAGGGGTGACACAGGAGCCATAGTACCATTCGAGTTCGGGAAAGTGACAGTGACACTTCATTTCAGAAATCGTAGATCTCTTCACTTCACATAAACATGACTTACTGTTGTAAGTCCAAATTATACGAAGAATATTACACGAAACACGCTGGGAACGGTCTACCAGCTTTTTCTGGAACTCAAATACAGAGAGGATATGGTTTGGGAAGTATATTAGGAGGACTGAAGAATATGGTGTTACCTTTATTGAAAACTACAGCCAGGACCGTGGGAAAACAGCTCGTGAGAAAAGGAGCAGCCTTTGCCGAAGAGTCATTGAAGGGAAAAAATGTAAAAAAGGCAGCAATCAAAAGAGTCAAAGAGACTGGTGCAGGAGCTTGGAATAAAGTGGTTGGTGTGTCAACAGCGAACTCGACTTGTTTCTATGCCACCAACACAGACTAGTGTGGAACATGGGCAATGGGTAGAACACAGGCCTTTGGCGACTATAGGAAACAGTGGTCCAATACAATTCCACATTGGGGATTAGGAGATGATTATTTGAATTGGCACAGACATACTTGTATGTTAAAGCAACGGTTGTAGATTCCAATGGGGCATCAATTGCTCCCGATGACCAAGTGGGCCCAGTCAATTTATGGATGCATTCCTTATATAATCAAAACGATATAAGCTTGAGTGAAAAACTGGTATCTCCTTCCAACAACACTTATCACTACAGAGCTTTCATAGAAACTTTGTTGAGTTATGGACCAGCTACCAAGAAGTCACAACTGACTAATGCATTATGGTACAAGGATACGGCCGGACACGTGGAAGATTTGACAGATGATAACAAGGGATTTCTTCTTCGAAAGAAATTTATAGAGAAAAGTAAAATCGTGGACATGACTGGAAGATTACATTTGGACATGTTTTTCCAAACTCGTTACTTGCTGAATGGAGTTAATGTTCATGTTAAAATGAATAGAGCCAAAGATGCTTTCGCATTGATGGCCTATACCGATACATACAAGATCAAAATTCTAGATGTATCCATGTTTGTACGCAAAGAGAGACTCAATCATTCGTGAGAATGGCTCACGAAAAAGCACTAAAAAAGCAACTGCAAAATATCCTATCGACCGTGTGGAAACCAAGGTGTTTTCAGTGCCGAAAGGAAGTTTGAGCATTACACAAGAAAACCTATTTTTAGGCCAACTACCTAAACGCATCGTGGTGGGATGTGTAGACAACGATGCTTTCAATGGAAACTTTTCAAAGAATCCATACAAAATCAATTACTTGGCTTTGTACGTGGATGGGCAGCAGATTCCAGCCAAACCATTACAACCTAGATTCGAACAACAAGAAGTGGCGAGATGTTATGCGACTCTGTTCCAAGGAACTGGACAAATGTATGAGAATGAAGGAAACCACATCAGCCGAGAAGAGTACATAAATGGATACACCCTATTCGTATTCGACATGACTCCAGATCTATCACATGGACAACACTTTGATCTGGTGAAGAGAGGAACTTTGAGACTAGAAGTCCATTTCGAAAACCCATTACCAATCACAATCAACGTACTGGTGTATGCAGAATTCCCGAACATCATAGAAGTGGATAAGAATAGTCAAGTAATCTTCGATTACTCAACATGAACACGTTGCAGTTAGAGAATGCACTTTGATCAGATAGTTGTTTGAAGAGAATATGTTTGGGTGTATTTTCAAGAAACAGATTACCAAGAAGATTACCAGATCACAGACCAGTACCTTTGATATCCAGCTCGGATCCAGACCATAGAAAAGGAGAACATTGGGTGGCTCTCTTTGTGAGTCACCACAATGCAGAATACTTTGATTCCTATGGATTACCACAACAACACAGGCCATTCGAGAATTTCCTGAAGAAGAATTCCAGATATAGGAAGTATAATACAAAACGCCTTCAAGGACCATTACCAGTGTGTGGACAATACTGTCTGTTTTACTTGAAACATCGCTGTCGCGTTGTACCGATGGAAACCATATCCAACATGTTTACCACTGATCTAATGGATAATGATGTGTTGGTTAATGACGTCATAGAGGAAACCCGCCACTAGATGTCGCTGCATTGAATGAAAACTATAAAAAACTGGTGCACTTGGTGTTTAGCTCATTTGTGTTTCGACAGCCAAAGAAGAAGGATGTCTACTAATGTGACTGTCTTCAAACTTAACAACGATTTACAGATTCAACTGTTCAAGAACGACGTTGAGTTCCAGTTTCCCACAAGAGATTGGGAACAAGTGACCAAAGCAGTGGATATTGCAAAGAAAAGAAGCCTTGAAATAGGAGAACCCAAACCAAAAAGAGAAAGAAAACCAAAGAAGAATGAAGATAAAAAGGATTGAAGAATGTTCACTATTCCATGTTTGATCAGGATGGCACTGAATGATTATCAATCAAGAAACCAAGAAACAAGAAATCCAAGAGACTTTGTAGAGAGAATGAGCGTTTCATTCGAAACGTATTTTCGTGATGTTCCACCACCAGTACTGGAGCAGTTATTACGTGGAGAAGAAAAAATAAGAAAGACAACAGAACAAAGACCACCAAAACACATCAAGTATGCATTGGAGGAAAATCGTCTCAAGACATTTCAATTCATGTTACAAAGTGAAAGTGTGAAAACCCCGAATGAACTGACAAAAGCTGGATTCTTTTATTTGGGGACAGGAGACAGAACTCAATGTTTTCATTGTGGTATTATTGTTCGTTTCTGGGAAACAGAAGATGATGTTATAGAAGAACACAGAAAATATTCTCCACCCTGTTATTACATTCATAATTTACCACCTGAATTCATGGACGTTGAAAAAGAAGAAGAAATGGCCATCAAAGAAGAAATGGACACATCATTTCAAGAAGAAGATTCACGGAGGACAAAATGTAGTGTGTGTTTATTAGCTGAAGCCAATGTCTCTCCGCGACCATGTAACCATTTGTGCCTGTGCAAAGACTGCTGTAAACCACTGAGAAGATGTCCAATCTGCAGAAAGACTGTTTATGAATATCTGACAATCTACATACCATAAAAAGATGTATTTTTGGTGTTAAATAAAAGAAATTTAAATTTATATTCAGTGTTGTTATTTTTTTTAACAAATCGAAAAAGGTATCCTCAAAAAATCGAAATGAGGCTAAGAGGGATAGTAAATTAGACCTCGTACGACACATCTGTTGGGTAGATCCTCATATGAGTATATGGTGGAACTTAGTTTCATGGCCTTCATGTACACATATGAGGCCTACTTGTAATTTAAATAATGGATTGTGGGTAAATTTGTCCTATAGAACTACGTGCTACTCTTAATAGGGAAATAAACATCATGGTATATTCTAAAAATGGGAACATTACTCCACTTCAATCGAACACGACCTTTTAAAATCTATAGCACTACGTGCTACTCTTATTGGGAAAAAAACGTCATGGGATCCAAAAAAAGGATTCTGAAAGAATTCGAAATAATACAAATGGACGGGTTTATTTGGGTAATTAAACGAGGATTCCGGGAAACTGCGAACCAGAACATTACTCTTCTACAAAGGAACACACTCCCTTGTACCCCCTCGGTACTATAGCACTACGTGCTATGCAGATAAAATGGGAAATCCGTATCAAATAAAGTCAATTTCGGTGATTTCGGGTGGATTTTGGTGATTTGGAAGGATTGTCGGGTTGTTTGTGGTAATTAGATTTACTTTTCTACAAAGGAACACACCCTCAAAACAAACCCCGTCCTATTGCAGAAACATTGGGTAACATAGCAATCACGTGCTACCATACAAACCAAGATGGCGGCCTCCAGTACACAAAATGGACGACGGAAACACGTATCACCCTAACAACATGCGCTGCGCATGCGCACTCACACCACGTATCACTATGGAGATGACGTCACAAGATGGCCGCTCACGCGTGTTACCATGACAACACAACATGGCGCCACTAGGTCACGTGACATGACGTCACTTCTGAGGTCCGGCGCCGAGGTCCGGCAACTGGGGGTGAAAACCACATTACATACTACTGACATGCACGGATCTTTTTCTGCATTTCATATCAATTGTCAAAGTCTTAATTCCCATTGGGATCCTCTAAATCATCTGCTATCTGAACTAAACAGCAATGAAATTACATTCGATGTTATAGGTCTCACAGAAGTCTTTCAGATCCCATATAATATATATTATACACTAGAAGGAAGGATATCACCCTTTATTAAAACATACCAGACCCACTGCTGACGATGGTCGAGGTGGAGTAGGACTATTTATAAAAAATGGCACTAACTTCATGGTTCGACAAGATCTTTCCATTTTCATACCACATGTGACTGAGTCAATTTTCATAGAATTAAAGGATAAGAATCTGCCGAGAATTATTGGTGTAATATATCGACCAAATACGGCCCCCAAAGCGAATATAGATCTTTTCCAATCAAAGGTCAACAACATAACTGACATACTTAACAAGGAAAAGAAAACAACCTTAATTATGGGCGATTTTAATATTGACCTTCTGAGAGCAGCTTGCCACTCGAAAACAGATAAGTTTACAGATTTAATGTTTAGTGAGAAATTTATGCCTGTCATCACCAAACCAACCAGAGTGACAGATCATTCTGTGACGCTCATAGACAATATCTTTTCAAATAATCTAATTAACTCTTTCAAATATGGCATAATTCTCACTGATGTATCCGGCCATTTTGGAATTTTTTTACGCTGAATCAGCAAATATGTCACTAGATAACACAATGCCACTTCTGTCTAGGAAAATAAACTCTAGCAGTATCGAATATTTCAAGGTATTGCTGTCCCAGTGTGATCTGGCTCCAGTTATGGAATCCAACTGTCCCAATGCTGCCTATGAACACTTTTTAAACATTTTACTGAATGCATTTGACTCAGCATTTCCTTTGCAAAGTCAAAAACTGAATAAGAAATACATAATTCTAATCTCAGCCAATAACAAGAATAAATTTTTCATGAAAAAAATAAGAAGTTGTTCAGAATTTAATGTTAGAAATTACAAAAATTACTGTCGGCTGTTCAACAGAATTAAAAAACAAAGAAGAACTATGTATTACGAAAACGTCCTCTTGGAAAATAAAAGTAATATGCGAAAAACGTGGCAAATTCTAAATAACGCTCTAAACTGAAACCAAAACAAAAGCAATTTACCTTCCTTTTTTAATCTGGGTGAAAAAAAGATAAAATTCCGAACGAAATCGCTCACGAATTTAATAATTTCTTTGCAAATATAGGAGAGGAGATCTCAAAACAAATAACGAATCCCCGCAAATCTTTCTCCGAACTCATGAAATATCCACTCGAGATAATATGTTTATTTTACCAACGTCGTCTTTGGAAATTATCAATATCGTATCTAAAATGAAGCCTAAAGCAAGTCAGGACTGTGAGAATATTTCATCCAGTATCCTTAAACATTCGATAGATTCGGTTGCCAACCCCCTTGCCCATATCATGAATATTTCATTCAGTCAGGGAATAGTTCCTGGCAGAACGAAAATTGCAAAGGCAATCCCAATCTTTAAATCAGTTGATGAAAATAACTTCACAAATTATAGACCAACAAGTAATCTCCCGGAATTTTCAAAGATTTTAGAAAAACTGATGTTTGTTAGACTGATAAAATTTCTGAACAAATTCGATATTCTCTATCACTACCAATATGGGTTTAGGAAGCAGCATAGCACATTACATCCAGTTATGCAACTGTTAAAACATGTTGCTGTAGAAAATAACAAAGTCATTTAGGACACCACTTTAGCTATTTTTCTTGACCTTTCCAAAGCCTTTGATACAATAAGCCACTACATCCTTCTTTAAAAACTCGAACATTATGGAATAAGAGGTAACGCTTTAAGTTTGTTCAAAAGCTATCTGAAGAACAGGAACCAGAATGTATCGTTTGGTGATAGTAAATCTAATCTAACTGAACTGACATGGGGAGTTCCACAAGGTTCTATATTGGGCCCTATTTTATATCTAATATACATTAATGACATAAGTAATTCAACTACATTGAATGTCTTGTCGTTTGCCGATGACACATAAGCATACAAGTCTGGAGCGGAGATAAATTCCCCAGTCTCAGATTTCAATGAGGAATTACAAAATATATTTGACTGGTGCGCAGCCAACCACCTAGTCCTGAACGAAAAGAAAACGAAATACATCTTACTTAATCCAGGTCACAGAGAAAGGAATGTTACTCATCAGAAAGTCTGTATAAACAATCGGGTAATCTGCAAGGTTGGCAGTGGGGAAAGTGAGAAGTCTTTAAAATGTCTTGGTATAAATATTGATGACAACTTATCGTACAACGCCCACATATCTCAACTCTGCTCGAAAGTTGGACTTGCCAACTTCGTTCTCAATAAAGTTAAAAGGTTTCTCCCTCATAGTGTTATGAAAACTTTATAGTCCACACAGATAAAGAGCCACTTCATCTATGGAATTCCTTTATGGGTGCGTCAAAAGCCTGTGATCGTCTTCAAAAACTGCCGAAACGAGCACTACGAATAATAAATAATAAGAAATACAATGCCCACGCTGACCCCTATTTATCAAAGATAGTATACTGAAGTTAAAAGACTTATATAAATTACACGCCTCATTATTCATGTTTGATTAGCACAATGGAAAACCTCCCGGTTTTATTTGCAAACTTCTCAATTGTAAATAACCAATCCAACATGATTACTCCCCAGGCAGGTCTCTTACGCACACACAAAACCAGAACCAAAACTGGATAAATTACCCGTCTTTGCGTTACCAAAGCTATGGAATGAGTTAGAAATAGATATCAGAAATACAGAGAATAGGAAAGAATTCAAGAAAAAGTTAACAACAATATTTTTCTCCTCTTATTCCGAAAACATTTCATGTTCGAACCCTTATTGTCCGGATTGTATAAACTAAATTTAACCCTTCTCCAACGCGGATAGCAGAGACATTCGCCATAAACAATTCTTGAATAACTAAACATTCTTATTTTTTGGTTTCAGAGACATAGCTCGTGTTACTTCATTGGGGCGAGCTCAATGAGATCGCCCCAATGAAGGATCGTGGGCTGTGGTTTTGAGACAAAGAGTGAAAACAAAATAAAATGTGAATAGCGACTTCTATGAATAGCTCTGGATGGTTTCGGCGGTTACGCTGGTAAAGGGTTAACGATAAAATCACGTGTTGTCTTTGACAGTAATTGTCTGGTATTCTCGTCCACGTCGCCTCACATCCAGCTCCCACCAACCATTTCATAGATCTACTCATACTCTTACTACATCCAAGCTAATGGGAGGAATGGTGTCGGCAGAATCAAGAGAGCGACATTTCGCAGTTGATCATCAGCGACACTTTAACGAATGCTGGAATGAAACCAAATCGAGACATAATAACTGGAATCCACAATGTTGCAATGTAATACCCATTTCCTTCTCTTTCTTTTGTTGATCTTTCTTTCCATTTTTCTTCTATCTTTCTCGGAGAAAGGCAGGAAGACAGCCAATCTGGCTATGCCTTCCCCTGCCAGTTTACAATGTTTTAATTAATGGGATCATTGTATTTATATGTACTGTATGCAATATTTCTTTTTGTTGAAATTTCAACATCTTAACTACATGAACTATATGTATATATTGCTATATTTGAGTATACTGGCAAATAAAAATATCAATATCAATATCGATGGGAACAAATTAGTCAGTCAGAAGATGAATATTATGGGATGTATTCACAAGCGCAGAAGAGACTATGAAAAAATGGCATCCAATCATCTGAATTGTAAAATGAAGGTGATGTGAATGATGGACTCGCAGACTCAGAAGATGAGATAGATAATAACAATTCACCAGCGGTAGTGCAGTCATAACAGTTGAAAAAATCACTCAATTCAGTTACCTGCAAGGACCATTACTGAAAACAAATGAAATATTAATCTTAGCTCCCGTCGAAGGACAAATACCAACCACAGTGTTCCGCCATAAAAAACAGGGAGGCGTTAGCTTTTAAACAATCTTGATGGATCAAGCACCTTTCATGAAAATAAACCAGTTATTATAAATATTTCAATGCCACACTGTTATCCAGTGACTACCGATTTTCTAAAAGTCTGTTCATTAGGTAGAATCAGTATCGATAAAAGACAGATATTATTTCCAATATTTCTACAACACTTCGACCATGGGCCTGAAGATGGGGACTATCATGAATTACCCGAACCAATAAGCATAGAAGAGGTCATTTGTATAATCAGAAAATGCAAGTCATCTTCGTCCCCCGGAGAAGATGAAGTCTCTTACAAAATACCGAAACAGTGTCTCAACATCTTCTACTGTAGACTTAACCAAATCCCAAACTACTGTCTCTCGTGTGGGTACTCCCCAAAATGCTGGAAAGTGGCCACTGGAGTCATGTTACCTAAACCCGACAAAGATCTGATCAATTCTTCTAACTACCACCCATTTACCTTGCTTAGATGTGTTGGAAAATATTTGAGCGGATTCTCACTATGAGACTCCGCAGCTATCTCGAGTCAATCAACTTTTTCATCAAATGGCAAACAGCATATAGGCGTCAGATAGAGGGAATCGACTACGTATATAGACTGGTCGATTATATGAAAACAGCGCTTAGTCGAAATTTCGAGGGCGTAGAAAAAGCGTTCGACTCTGCATAACACAATGACATGAGATATAAACTAGAAAATGAGATTACTCACCAAAATTCTGAGGATCAAATCATCATTTCTAACTGGCCGAAAAAATAAAATGGAGGGTTATCCGCCAGGTTCAGAGGAAGTAATACTCTAAGCAGACACACCACAGTGATCGGTTCTAAGCCCGCTTCTTTTCATAATATACGTGAATGACACAGAAAAAGTAGGTAAAAACTATGTTGAACTATCGCAGTTCTCAGACGACAAAGGCCTGTGGACGGCCAGTAAGTCCCGAAACATAATTAAAAATGCCACCAAAACTCAAAGAGTTGCGTTTTTTAAGAAACAAAGAAAAAAATCAGTCCCCAGTATTGATCTCCAGTTATACGGTCACAAATTAGAAGAAGTAACGGGGCCAAATTTTGGAGATTTATACTGGATAGCAACCCCAGTCTAAACTGTCACGTAAACTCCATTACGGTTAGAGCTACTAAACGTATCAATTTTCTGAAGATGATCAGAGGTAAAAATTTTGGAGCAAACAAAGACATGCTTCTCAATCTTTACAAATCATTTATACGTCTGCTGTCACAATAAGTAATCTGAGCAAAACTAACATTCAGAATCTACAGAGGGTTCAAAATCATGCCCTGTGTGTGGCACTATGCAAGCCCGTGTGGACACCGATAAAGGAACTTCATGAGCTAGCAAAAATACGAACTACTGAAACGCGATTAAAAGACCTACAAAACAAAACCCTCGACAGACTCCAAGATAGTGAATTAATGGTTGAGCTTAACGAGCACCGGCACCAACAGAAAAACAAAATAAGCAACAGAATATAAAAATTATACAATAGGATTAAAGTGCGTGTTGTCAATGAGGATTGCCTCGCTACTCACTGAGAACTTTAGGATTGAGTCTGTGACGACTGCCTCGCAACTCTGCGAGCGGGGAGTGGCTACGAAAAACCCACCCTCGCCCCTTCAATAACAGCAATCACACAACAATCACAATATACAATAGCGGATTTCTCTCTCTCTCTCTCTCTCTCCCCCCTCTCTCTCTCTCTCTCTCTCTCTCTGCCTATAACTTTTCTAACTGAACACTCTCAACTTTTTCCGAACCACTCAAACCAAGAAGATGGCACCAGGGAAAACTAGACGAAGTGCAGAAGGGATTGGAGCAAGATTTATGTTAACATATACAGGAAAACAAACTCCAAGCAACGATTGGAACAAGCTTGGATGGCTGGGACCAGTGTACATTTTAAATAAATAAACATATGAATAAAGATATAGCAGCCATTTTAAGGGCTTTTGGGTGCATGTATTTGAGTGTGTAGGGTTTTTTTTGGGGGGGGGGGTTGGGGGAGGGGGTCCCCACCACCCCATCATCTGTTCTCCCTGTAGGGAGACCAGATGCCAAAGGTTCAGCATCCACTCTCCCTTAAAGGCTGATGGAGGATTCCCAGCTTCAAATATAATATGCTGGGGCTACTACCAAACCAGCGACTGTTTGTTTTTTTTTTTCTTCTTTCTAAAACAACCACTAATCGTGGTTTCAGTATTACCATAATATTCCCACGTTTCTAAGTAAAACACGAACAGAATTCTTGTAGTTATGCACAATTCCTAGTCACCTTCCAGCTCGAGGTTGTCGGGGGGTCTGATCCCGATACCCACCACCAGTGCGCACACTCAAATTACATAAGATTAATGGCCCTCGCTTCCGTCTGTCGTGAATTCATAAGAAAATAAAGTTATCCGGGTCGAAAGGGATTACAAATCCACATTGTACCCGTACACATCGGCGCGCCGAAACTTTTCATTCATTCGTTTCATTTCCACAACAATGAAAAACATACACAATCTGATCTCTTTGTTGGTCAACTTAATAATCTTGATTCCGTTAGAAAACTATTTACGGATGATGAATTATTTTCAATATTTAAGAAAATTCGAGGCTCTCCACAGTACAGGCTTCAGATGCAACAAGACAAGTAAGCAAAAATACGAGAGTATGGAACTTAAACATATTTCATATCAGACTCCCCAACAGAAAAGTTTCACTGATCTGAAGTTATAAATATTGTTGGCAAACAATATGGACACGATTTTTCCACTGAGTATATTCAAAATGAAATGGATGCAAAAGCAAAACGTAACAACTGGTTTGAAACAATTCCAGCGACTGTTACTAGACACATTGATTATATTTTTAGAAAAGTGTGGAAAAAAGTTATTTTTCCATGTAAACAAAAAAAACTATGACATTCGAAAAGAAGGACAGATCACAGGTGGCACTCATTTCCCTTCTGTAGAACATGTTCTTGATGCTTCAATATTAGACAAAAACATTGATGAAGATGTGATACCATTCATAAACAAGTATATTTCATGTTCTGTACCAGGTGAGGAGGGTGATAGAAATTTGAGGCAGTTAGTTTATCTAGACAATCAATCATCACACGCGAACATGTAAGAAAAAATTGAATGTGCCTTGCAGATTTCATTTTCCGAAGCCACCTTCACATCCCACTATCATTGTAAGAACCCAGTCTGGTGAAACAGCAAAAGATGAAATTCAACAAGCCAGAGGTGTTCTTTCGAAATTTATGAATTCATTGGAACAGACTGGAACAAACATTTCATTAAATCTTTACCCAACGCAGACGATATCAAAATTTATTATTTTAAATATCATATTTCAAATTTTTCAAACAATTTCAACAAAACCATATCAACGAGGGGTCACATGATATGGTTTTGTTGAACTTTTTTGAAAAATAATATTTTTTCAACTGCTGAATTTGCATATTACGCGAGCGGATGCGGGCGATTCGTTGGGTAAAGGGTTAAATGATCTTCTTCAGCATAGTCAGATTCCATACCATATTTTTGAAAAAATCACTTCAAATTGTATTGAAAAAATAACATTTGTTCTTCATTTAATCCAGAAAAAGACCTTTATCAATCCTTATAGCCCTATCATTCTGAAAGCACGCAGAGCTAATAATGACATTCAGTGCATCACTGGTGAGTGGGCATGTGTGGCATACATTTCATCATGTGTAAACGTGAAAGGTCAATGTCAGATTTGATGAGAAATGCTTGCAAAGAAACTGACAGTGTTGGAGACAAACGAAACTCTGTAAGAAATGTTTTACTAAAATCTTGTGAAGTTTCTCAACATGAAGCTGTAGCAAGATTGATTGGGACACCACTAGGAGAATCACAAACGCCTGTGATTTATGTTCCAACAGATTATAAGTATCAACGAACAGTAATTTTGAAACATCCATCAATATTGAAAAATATAAACAGTGAAGATACAGACATATTTCAACCAAATACATTGGACAAGTATTCAACGAGGCCAGCAAAACTTAAAACCTGGTGCAGAATTTGCTTCAAACTATACAATAGCAACATCAAAATGTATGAAAGACTTGGACGAAGGGTGTGAATGAAATGACTCAGAATAAATTAACATTGTGAAAGGGGAAAATTCACCTACTAAACTGACTTGGAATAATGCAAAATGAGGAAGATCTCAGGTTTCAAGGTACCACTATGCTTCTCAAGCAAAAGACCCTGAAAAATATTTTCACACACACTCATGCTTTTCTTTCCCTGGAGAAATGAATATGAACTTAGTGATTCTGTTGACTATGAAACTAAAATTCAATAATGTTCATGCAAATATCAAATGAACAATTAAAACCCTTTACCCAACGAATCAGTCGCATCCGCCCGCGTAATATGCAAATTTAGCAGTTGAAAAAATATTATGTTTCAAAAAATTTCAACAAAACCATATTATGTGACCCCTCGTTGGAACGAGCTCGTCGAGCTCGTTCCAACGAGGGGTCACATATGGTTTTGTTGAAATTGTTTGAAAAATTTGAAAAAAATATATTTAAAATAATAAATTTTGATATAGTCTGCGTTGGGTAAAGGGTTAAACATATGAGCCTTACGTAGAGGTACACAATGCATACGAATATTTTCAGCAAATTGAAAACCAGAAAGAGGAAGTAAGGGACAAAATTGCACCACAAGCTGAGAAAGATGGAAATGAAGATGAAATTGATGGCACTGGATTTTGTCTTCTTGACACCAGTAATCTCTCTTAAGAACAATTGAATGAACGCACTAGTGCACAAAGCAGGTACACCATCAAACAGGGATGAATGTTCGATCTTCTCTTATTAATATAGAATCGTCAGATAAATGGTTCGAGTCCTAAATGCCAAACAGGGGACCAGTGACAATAAACCGTTGTCGATCCCTATCTATCATTAACTTCACCGGAGGAAGAACCTGAAGCATTCTACATTTTTAAGTGGTGATAGTGGAGTTGGTAAAAGCTACTCAGTTAATACAATTTACAAAAGTCCTATCAGAATCCTTCATAAACAAGGACACAAAACACACCTCCCTACGGTTGTAATGACAGCTCCTACTGAGAAAGTGACTGTCCATAAAGGACTCACAATACTACCCAGTGCCTTTCGCTTACCTGTAAAGCGAAGAGGTGAAGATTATTAATATCGGTCTCTCTCACAAGTTACACTCAATTCTCTACAAGTAGAAGTTTCTCAAATAAAAATACAAGTAATAGATGAAATTTCAGTGGTATGTTCTGAAACCCTATCGAATTTAAATCTTTGTCTCGAGAACATTTTTGAAAATGACTGTTCATTTGGAAGTGTATCAATTTTAGCAGTTGTGGATTTGTTTCAGTTCAATCCAGGTCTTCAAAAACCCGTTTACAAAGCTAATAAATACAGATTATCATGATAATGTGCATGTCCTGTGATTTGTATCAGATTCGATGTGGTATCCATTTTTGGACACCACCGACAATCTGATGCAAATCACAAGACATGCACATTATCATGATAATCCATTTACCTAACAATTCTGTCACATAAACAGATTAAATCTTGAATTATTAATACAGTTTTCGGACATAATGTTGGGCGAGAAAAAGTTTAAAAAAAAACATTTTGTATGGAACTATATAGTTGTACACTCTAACACTGAGTAATGCGGTTACCGCAATTTTCAAAGTTGTGTTGTCAAATTATTCACTCTCAGTGTCACTTGTTATGATACGCTTGAATTTACGAGTGTGTAATATTGAATTGTGCAGTTTCTATTTATTGTGGAGGAGGAGGGGGGGGGGGGGGTCATTGGCTATTAAAAGTTCTGTCGCTAACAGTAAGGAATTTTGTTTTGTTTTGTAAGCGATCAACTGGGTAGATCACTGAAACGCACATAGAATGTACTCAGGCGCCTGTTATGATAACCGGTCGCGTTCCCGGAAACGAGTCGTCTATATGATACGGAATCAGAACACATTATGTGATACGTACCGTTTCTCGTGGTTTTCCGGCCAAAATTTATATGGTTGTTAGATAAAATATTGGCACGTCCCTCCTGGTCATTATTCAAACTACACGACCTGCATAAGATTATACAACAAAACGATAACCCTGATTTTGCAATGATGCTATCCCAAATTAGAACATCAGATGAAATAAGAGAATTATAGAAGCATTAGGACAAAACACAATGATACCACCAGACTGTTTGACAATCTTCTTAACAAACGGATTGAAGAACGATTGCAACAGAACATAGTAACGAACGTTTTACTCTCATATTTATACCATTATACAGTTAAAGTACAAGTATCAAAAACGGACCTACACACCAGAAGAATTCTTGTGACAATCACTAGCATGAACCCCCATGAAACAGGTGGTTTGGAAGGAGAAATACACATAGCAGATACAAGTGCCAGATATATGCATATAAAGAGCACTAATATTGCAAATGGTCTTGTAAATGGTTTTACAGGTACAATAACACATATTGAAATGAATTGTTTGAACTCTCTGACAAGAATAATATATGTCAAATTTGATGGTCCACGGGTAGGTGGTTAACTTAATCAAAATGTTCTCATAAAGATCCTGTCCCAATAACTTCTGTAACAGCAGCATTCCAAACATCTATATGCTCTAAAACAATACAGGTAGGAAGGGCCCAATTTTCAGGAACATTAGCATGGGGCATCACTTCTCATAAATCACAAGGAAGTACATTTCACCAGATGGTTGCTGACATGACAATTGCAGAGAAGCAAACATCTACTAACCCAGGACAAATATACACCAAGCGCAGTTGAGAAAATCAATACACGGACTAATTATTTCATCATTTCATTAATACAAAATTGTAGTGAATGTGTCCGCCCTTCAACGTAACGGCCAAAACCGGCCAGCGCTATTCACAAAAATCGCCAATTTATTTTCATTATTTTTTTTATTTTTTTGTCTCCAAAACATAGGTTATGACCCCCCTTTGGAACGAGCTTGTCGAGCTCGTTCCAATGAGGAGTCATAACCTGCTTTTGAGACAAAAAATGAAAAAAATAGTTATTCAAAAATTGTGTTTACAAGTGTCGTCTGCTTTTCATGTTAGGTGTGTTAGGTAAAGGGTAAAATGGACCATTATCACACCATTACATACCTCAACACATGGGTATTACAGATACTTGACTTACTGTAGCAGACCTAAACATGCGTTCTCTACGCTAGCACTACGAAGACTTGATAATAGATAATGTTTGCCACGTTGTCATCTGGTGCTTCAGTGAAAAACATCTCGATAGATATGACCAATACAAACTTCATAACATGCCATACTACACGGAAAACACTGAACATGGAGCTATAATTTACTCCTCATTGCCTGTTTCTACACACTCAAGAATCTAAAGACCAGTAATCTCTAACTCTAGCTATATTCCACAAGCAACATCATGGAAAAATATTAACCCTTTACTCAACGTAACGGCACAAAAATCGCCAATTAATTTTCATAATTTTTTCATTTTTTGTCTCAAAAATATAGGTTGTGACCCCTCTTCGGAACGAGCTCGTCGAGCTCGTTCCAAAGAGGGGTCACAACCTATGTTTTTGAGACAAAAATGAAAAACAATGAGTTATTCAAGAATTTTGTTTGCACGCTTCGTCTGCTTTTCAGGTTAGGTAAAGTGTTAAAAAGGACTTCTCACACATATTTGAGCAATGTCAATCTGAAAGAGAAATTAACAGCTGTGATTCAAGCCTTTTCATCGGAGACTTCAATGTTGACCTGGATCAACAGAAAGCGTTTAATCAACTAATGAGATTGAAAAACTTGCATCAACTTATCGACAAACATACACATGAACTTTAAGGCACTTTGGACTTGGCTTTTACAAATGTTACTTCGTTAGGATGCTTCAGCATTCCAATGTGCTATTCAGATCATCATACCATAGCTCTTCAGGTTCAAGCTGATGGCACGATATAGAAGTTTTTATTCAAAGTACGTCATTTTAATTTCAGCTCATAAGCTACAACCCCGTACATAAGTAAATCAAGTATCTAAAATAACTGAAATGTGGCTGTCATTATCCCTGATGGGTGAGGGTATAAGATGGGGAAATCTCGAACAATTATCCTGTACCGAGGGTGAAATCTCCCCGTCGCATGGCTACCTCCAACAGGGATACTTTTTTCCCAACAAAACACTCTGACCTCATCAACAGTAATCTAGGAGCACTTGCAACTATATCGAACAATTTTGTTGTCCATTTCTGAAAAAAACATGATTTGCTTATCGAAAAGAGCACACAAATGTTATGTATATACCACAGGTATACACCACCAAATTAAATCCTAACGCCGGTAAGACAGGGGTTAAACATTTGTAGCGAAATGAACATTGATACATTCCGATGACGTCAGTAGGGCGCGTGTATCAGTCGATTATTATCAATCAATTATTTCTATTTTCTTCGACAAACATTTGTCTGTTAATATTTCCGAAAAGTGACGCCATTTTGTTTGTTTACGGAAGAACGTGAGATGATTAAATAGTTTGTGCGCTCATTAAATATGCTAAAAAGACAGTCACGTGGGTCGTGTGAGATAGATATCTATCTCACATGGTCTTCTCACATGAGACACGCACATCTTGCATAGGAAGTGGAGGGAGAAAATAATATCCACCTGTATGAGAAACCTGTTGGTTTCCTGCTAAAGTCTCTTATTCCAATTATAAGTCAGTCACAAGTTTAACCCTTTACCCAACGTAACGGCCAAAACCGGCCAGCGCTATTCTCAAAAATTGCCAATTAATTTTCATTATTTTTTTCATTTTTTGTCTGAAAAACACAGGTTTTGACCCCTCGTTGGAACGAGCTCGTTGAGCTTTACACACCAACCGGGGTCATAACCTATGTTTTTGAGACAAAAAATGAAAAAAATGAATTATTCGAGAATTTTTTTTGCATGCATGTGTCGTCTGCTTTTCATGTTAGGTAAAGGGTTAAACCCTGTTTCCCAATGTCTGTAATGTTTGTACATGTACTCAGATCAGATTAGGAATCCAACCAACCGCATTTTCTTTGTCATTGCATTTTTAACATTGACAACGAAGATTTAATTAATTCACTCCTGATCGCAATTAGACTGAGATACAACTCACCACGTGATAAAAGCCAGTTCCTCAGTTCATCACGTGCCCATAATGTTTGCTCATGCATCAAGAAGAATAGACCAGGAAACTTACTTTTTCTTTTCAAAAGCCCATTGAGGAGTGATTGGATGGTTGGTTTCTTCATCACAAAGACAGTAGTAATGAGACAGCGATAAACTAAACTCTGTTCCTTCGTAAATTAATTCTCTAATCTTTTCCAAAGCTCATTACGCACTGTCCAAAGTGATTGGTAGAATTTATGACCCATAAGAAAATCTATTGGGGTCTTCTGCTGAAGTATATGATGGGAACCTATCAACCAAAAGATTAAACCAAGTTCATACTCTCTACAAATCCTATCACTATTCAAATAATAACATCTTCTTTGCCAGAGGCCATTAATTTCTGATAACTAAGATGTGATTGGTTGAATTCCTGATCACCCAATGTGACCTAGGTACACATAAGCTTCCACACTTCCATTATTGGACTTTTTGAGTATTTCAAACATCTGCATACAAACCTGATACTGCGAAAAGTCCTTCAGCAGGGAAATGGGTGACTCATTCTAAGTTTAAAATCTGCTGCCTCAAAACACTAGATTTTAAATTTTAACCTTTTGAACACCGGTGAACAAAAAGTGTTATCTTCCATGTCAGGACAATGGCAGCAATTTGAAGACTCCATATTCATTATTTGGGGGTAGACTTGTAAAGACTGCACGTTCAAAATATTGATTGGTCTACTCCACACACTTACTTAGCACCCATCCTACTTAATGAAATTATGACGTATCAAGTTCATGGCCACACGCTTAAACAAGTTCATCAATACTTCAAGTATTTATAATGTTTTTTCATGCTCTCTTAAGATTTATCTAATCCAGGTAATCACATTTCTTTTCCTGAGCTTAATGGACTCATGTAGCTGAGATGCGATTGTTTGAATATCTGATTCAAAATCATTTCTTTGAAAAGAAGCTTGGGGCACGAAAGGTCAGTAGGTAGAGGTTCGGGCTGCAAACCGAGAGTTCTTCGATTCGAATCCACCGGCGGCAACCGCGTTGTGTCCTTGGACAAGACACTTCACCCCCCCCCCCCCCCCCCCCACTGCCCACGTGGTGGCACGGTGGCGTTGTGTACAAAAACGTACTGGACGTCGATGGTGCAGCTGTCTTCAACCAATGCTAACCCTGCTTGTGTGGAGTTGTTATGTTGTGGAGCTGACAGTTGCTCGGTGGTTCTCGCCGGGTACTCCAGCTTCCTCCACCCGTAAAACAGCCATGGTCACGATTAGCCATTGTGCAGAAATATGTGACCTTAAACATCAATAAATAAATAAATATTTGAAAAGAAGCTCACAAACAAGGAAGGAACAAGTCACTCGTACATTAAAAACAAGTTCTTCACTTTATCAGGTGTCTGTAATGTTTAATAATGTGCTCGAAAATTTAGATCAATATTCCAACTAATCCCACGTTCTTTGCTAGAGCTCATTTAAACCAGGCATCTAATATGTAATTGATCTTATTCCAACCCAGAAAGAGACAATTCTCTTTTAAACCTTTACCTAAAACGAAAAGCTGACGACACTTGCAAACAAACTTCTTGAATAACTAGTAGTTTTCATTTTTGCACCCCAAACATATCTTATGACCCTTCATAGCAACAAGCTTATCGAGCTCGTTTCATTGAGGGGTCATAAGCTACGTTTTTGAGATAAAAATTAAAAATAATGAAAATCTCAAAGGTCATTTTTGTGAAAAGTACTGCACGGTTTTGGCAGTTATGTTGGGTAACGGGTTAAGCTTAAGTCCCTCAATTTACCAAATGTCCTTACTGTTTCAGAAAATTCTCTGAAAGTCATGTAAGTAACTGAACCAGTCACATCTTTTTTGTCAGAGCTCTTTAAACTTTGACATCTTGGATCTGATTGTTTCAATTCCCGATCACAATGATATCTATGATAGCTAGTAACAAGTCACCTATGAGTTTAAACACAGTTCCACAGTTGACCAAATATCTCGAATTCTCTCTAAGATTAGGTCAGTAATCCAACCAATCAAGTATTTTCTTGCTTGAGCTCATCGAGCTCACTCTGTAATCTAAGCAATCATATCTTGTTTGCTAGAGCTCTTGCAGATTTGACAAGGTATTGGATGAATTCTTGATTATAGTGGCAGCGAGGTACAAGATATCCAAAGATAAATATAGAATATACCCATAGTAGCTTGGTGCCCAAATGTTCACCACGAGTGGTGAACATTTGGTACACCAAGCTACTTTGGGTATATGTTTTTTATACTATGATCGTCAGATTATTAAGAGACACAATTAATTTTTCTCGATTTTACTGAGCAGCAGCCGTACATACGGGCAAATTTGTTTTTGTTTACACGAGTATCGGTGGGCGGTGCTTCCGCTGTCAATTTTATCACCGAAACGAAATAGAAAAAGAAACAGGGCCGTTTTCATTTTAATAACATACTGTTTCGAGTTATGGATGCTTTATTAACATGAAACATTGCATGTTTGTCAATTTTTGGTGTCTTATGGGGTAAACTTATTTAAAAACATATTAAATAACTGCCACTTTCATTTCAATCTTCGCGAGGCGACCTGTGATAAAATTAGACAAGTTCGCATTCAGGTCGACGTCACCAAAGGTCATCATGGATGTAGTTCCACTGTTGGTGTAAATTTTAATTACTGAAATCCCATTGCTGGCGTGTTCACCACGGTTGGTGTATAAAGCTAAAATTTATGTCATAGGCTTTTCATATATAGTAGACTAGGTAATCATGGTATAAATCTAGTTCCTTCAGGTGATGAGGTTAGGAATCCAACTACTCACTTTTCTTTGTCAGAGTTCTTTTAGCTTTGATAACAAAGATGTAATTGGTTGAATTCCTGATGACCAGGTGAGCTAATTACAAACCTTACATGAGTTAGTACTGAGTTCAGTAACTGAATATTTTTTATTTGGTGTTTCTGTTCTATTAACTCTTTGAAACCGAGATGTCTCTTTTTCGGCCCATGAACGGATACTTCAAAGATTAATTAAGTAGGATGCCTGTTAACCTTTTACCCAACGTAACGGCCAAAACCGGCCAGCGCTATTCTCAAAAATCGCCATTTAATTTTCACTATTTTTTTCATTTTTTGTCTCAAAAACATAGGTTATGACCCCTCGTTGGAACGAGCTCGTCGAGCTCGTTCCAACGAGGGGTCATAACCTATGTTTTTGAGACAAAAAAAGAAAAGAATTAGTTATTCAAGAATTATTTTTGCAAGTGTCGTCTGCTTTTCACGTTAGGTAAAGGGTTAAATTAATGTGTTGAGTAGACCAATCAATATTTTCAACGTGCAGACCCAAGGTTGCACGTTGAAAATATTAATCGTTCTACCCCCAAATAATGAATATGGACTCTTCTAATTGCTAATATTGAACCCACATGGAAGATACCACCAGAGTTCGAAGGGTTAAGATTAAATCTCGAATCCAATCAATGTAATTTTCTTCTCGTGTACTCATTTCAGATGAGATACCTTGGAAAATGCAGTTAAATGCCCTGGGAACTACGGTAGAACTACGGTAGGAAAAAGCCCCCCCTCTCTCTCTCTCTCTCTCTCTCTCTCTCTCTCTCTTTCTCTCTCTCGCTCTTTGCCCTTCTCTGTTTCCCTCTTTCCTTGAAGACATCGTTGAGTGGAAACATTAAAAGATGGGAATGATTTGTGAAACATGGAAAACATGGGGTGAAATCGGTCAACAGTTTTTACCTAATACACAACAGATATCCGAGTTTGTGCAGACATGGATTGATATCATTTCATTTGTCGAACGCACAGCATTTCAGATCTCATCAAAATGTCATTGATTATTAATTCGGAGACAGATTCTATTGCACACATCTCCAGAGAATTAGTTACTGTCAACAGAAACACAAGGCGGAGGAATTAATACAGATCTTAAAACATTACGAAGTCGTAATTGGTACTGCATTGCCCTTGAAAATGCATTAACTATAACGTAGTAAACACCACAAAGTGCAAATAGTGCTCAGAGAAAGTGAATTAACTCTAACACAGACGTGGAGTTCCATCGTGAAAGTAACTCGAATTCTGTGAAAAGCATAAGTGCGGATATTCACTCACGAAACTTGTTTCGAGATTTCGTGCTTTCTGACGCGATTGACTAGAGAGCTATTGGCTGACTGAAAAATCCTCAACACGAGTTATTCCAGGCGTTGAACCCCAAATTATGACCGACCCCGAAAAGAAACTAGCCACAAGTTGATTTTTCTATTTCTTTTGTTTTAACCCTTAACCTACCATGAAAAGCAGACGACACTTCCAAACAAAAGTCTTGAATAACTAATTTTTTTAATTTTTTGTCTCAAAAACATAGGTTATGACCCCTCATTGGATCTCATTGGAGATCGACGATTTCGTTCCAAAGAGGGGTCAGAACCTACGCTTTTGAGACAAAAAATGAAAAAATAATAAAAACTAATTGGCGATTTTTGTGAATAGCGCTGACGGTTTTGGCCGTTACGTTGGGTAAAGGGTTAAGTTTATTATTTTACAAGAATTGACGAGAAGGTATACAACTTATGACACTTCTCATTGGCGCAATGGCGCGGGGGTGTGGGATCACACTGTTGCAGGTGATCTCGATAGATCATTACGGGTATCCTGAACACCATCCCACGTCACAGTTATCCCAAAGAAGGACTATCGGACTGACTGTGGATGTGCTCTTGGATGTTTTCCACATACGATACTACCAAATTCAGCTTGAATCGATTTAGTTTCATGCCCTAACCAGCAATAACTGAGTTGTTTACGAAAATCACACTTTCCTCAATATAGAACGGCTATTTTGGCCGCCATCTTGGGTGTGATTACTTATTTTGGGGCCCAAATGGGAGAAGATTGCCTCGGAACACAATTTAGATACAGTACGTTGAATATCCTGTCCTTAAATACTGTTTGTGTGTAAATCACAGTGACTATGTGCAAATTCCGCCATCTTGGGAGTTATCTTGGATAAAAAAGAATTCCCAAAGTGGATTTTGCATATAGTTTGCTCGAATGTTTCCACTTGGAATGACACAAAAATTAGCTTGTAACTAACTTTTCCGTGCCAAAACCTTGACTAAGTATTTTAAAGGTAACCATGACCCAGCGAAACGAGATTCTTTTCTACCGAATTTCTAATCGAAACAGACATAAGCTCGAATCGTATTTCCAGTGGTTGCGCCCGTGGTACTGGTTATTGGGAATTATCTCCGCTAAAAACCAGGTAGGGCTGCACGGTATATCGATAAACCGATACATACCGGTATTCAAACCAGTATCGACTGAATACCGATGTAATTACAAAAATATCGGTTTATCGTCATTATTTATTTGGCCACAATTTAAAGATGTCTTTAGTCTTTTAACTGTAGTCCAAAATGAATAATATTATCCCTGTACCTAACGAAGTTGCCGCATCCGCCCGGGTAAAACACAAATTCAGCAGGTGAAAAATATTTTTCAAAACATTTCACCAAAACCATATCATGTGACCCTCTCGTTGGAACGAGCACAGTGAGCTCGTTCCAATGAGAAATCACGTGATATGGATTTGTTGAATCTTTTTGAAAAATTCGATAAACAAATATTTAAAAAAATAAATTTTGATATCGTCTGTGATGGGTAAAGGGTTATTCGAACTGTATCATTAAGGCATGCTGATTTTTCCCATTGCTCAGGTCCAAGTTTTGGTCTTATCTGAACATTCTTTCGATATACCGGTATACGGGCGTGATTTTTTTAACACCGATACCGATATTCAGTTTCGAATACCGTGCAGCCCTAATACCAGTCGATATTTGTGTAAGATATGTGTACTGGGCTATTGTGTGCCGTCACGTGCGACGGTACACAATATCCTAGCACTTATACCCTGAACCAAATACTGC
Source organism: Pictodentalium vernedei (assembly GCA_031216915.1). Classification (NCBI taxonomy): domain Eukaryota; kingdom Metazoa; phylum Mollusca; class Scaphopoda; order Dentaliida; family Dentaliidae; genus Pictodentalium; species Pictodentalium vernedei. The sequence goes on from CM062294.1 coordinate 265,877,470, forward strand.
CTGGTGTATAAGGGAGTAACATCACTTTATACGATATGTTTAGAATTTTGACTTGTGCTCTTTCCGAATAACCCAACTAATTTTATAATCCAATCGAATCCGTGAAATGATTTCGAATCGAATACAATCTTGAAGCTTCGTTTGCCCTATTTATAATCCTCCACGCACTACAATTGGTACCTGAGATTTGGAGAGAGTGCATGAACATATTGTATAATATCTGTTTAATTGTTATCATAGGGGAACAGCACATCAACGAGTAGCCTATCATGAACTCCGGAATCTTTTTTTCATTCGCATAGCTATTGACTTCGAATGTGACGTCATATCGTGGTGCATGGTGTGCGTCACGTGGATTGTCATTGTGCACGGCTCTGTTGTGACACCATTGACATGGTGATGGGTGATGGGTGATGTTAGTGCGCATGCTCAGTGCGTACTGTTATGTTGATACGTGTTTTTCGTCGCACACTGTATTGGATGCAGGCAACCATCTTGATTTCCCATGGTATCACGTAGTTGATATCGTGACGAGAGGTCTCAAATAGAGTGGGCTGGCGAGGTTGGAGGGGGGCGTTCGATTCAGCCGGAGTACTTTTACTGGCTCCGGTTTTCTTCAGTCCTCCTTTTTGCCTCTTTCATACACTGTTCTATGCACGTCTTCATATAATAAGGATCTTTTATTGATATTAAACGAGAAATTTCAAGATGTGTACAGTAGTTTTTTTCAGAGTGGTATGTTGGGGACTAGGATGTAACTTTTTGTCTTATTGTAGAATTCTGATCCCATGGACACATAGGATAAGAAACAAGTGGGTGTGGCACCTCTGAGGATTTTTAAAATTGTTCACAAATTCACAATGGGCTTCATTGTATTCTTGCTATATATTTATATCCACCATAATTTCTAAACTAAGTGGAACTTTCCGTGATTGTAAGTGTTGTACGGGTATTGTATGATGTGAGAAGGATAAAACAACAGAGAAGAGAATGGCGAGATTTGACCCTTAAACTGATTTGCCTAAATTGAAAGCCACCAAAATTACCACAGCTTTACACCTTGATTTGATTTTTATTAGAAGAGCAATCTACTCAATTTAGTTATATTATGGGTAGTCATTCTTGGAGTGGTTTATCACACCTTGTCGAAAAAATATGCGAAAATCAGAATCAGCAGGGAGAATATTATACCAGTAAACTCTTGGAGTAGTTATATCATCATATGCTTTTAATTACTTTCTTAACATTTCACAAACAATGGTGTAAACGAGCACTGTCCCCGTGGACTGGTCGTAATCCACGCGTGGGCAGTGATGTCCACGCGTGCGTTTACCGGCTAATAAAAATCATCAACAAACCTTTAATTATATAGAAGCACCGTGTTGTACTCGTTGCTTCATTAATTAAATTTGTGATGATTATTCCTATAATTAGTGTTTGGAATCTAATATTATTGCGTCCGTGGAAGTATTGCCACCCGTGGAAAGTGACCAGTCCACCCTGGCCGAACTGTATAAAATTAACAACTTCAACTCATTACTTAAATAATCACTAAATTTCTCAAATAAATAAAAAATTTGCATGTTCTGTCTGAAACATAGCTTATGTCCCTAATTGGAACGAGCTCAGAGAGCTCGTTCCAATGAGGGATAATAAGCTATGTTTTTAAGGGAATATTGAAAAAGTAAAAACAAAATATTTGAATGGCTATTTTTGTGAATATTGTTAAATGACGCTCGTTTTGTGAAGTGAAGTGTTAAGCAAACCATAAATTCCGTTGTAGTTAATTATTTGTTCTAAGAGACAAAAAAATCATTGATCGATTATAACATTCCTCCCAGCGTCACTTCATCCTCCCTGGCCACCTCCAGTTCATTGTTCATATTCTGCCAACCTCACATTCGCAGTATGGGGGCTGCTGGGCGGATGTATTTTTGCAGCTGCAACTTTTTGTAGCTCACAGCGTTCCCGAATGACAGTTACAAGCAATTACTTTTTTATGCACGGCGAAGCTGATGTGCGGGTGTCTAATGATTACCACAGAATTCTGTTTTTCTCTTCTCATTCTTATGTTGTTTGCCAGAATTTAGTTGGTTACCTTGATCAGTTCATTCCCCTGTCATGAATTATAAAAGTGTCGTTTTTAGATAAGTGTTGGGATCCGGGATTATAAAAGTGTCGTTTTTAGATAATGTGAACGTGGAAACGAGTATATCTTGCGGCCTCGTACACTGATTATACCGGGGTTATTCATTTTTATGTTTGTCCTAGCAGCGAGCTTACGGAAAAATAAGTGTCGACCAGTATTCAGGATTTGTGCCTGTGTTTATCACATTTTTTCAACTGACATGTAGTTTGGGTTTCTTCGGCTTCAATATATTTATTTATTTATTGGGATTAAAGACACATTCAACAGCCAGGGTCACCTCTCGAATTCTATGAAAACGGGTGGAGGAAGCCTGAGTACCCGGAGAGAACCACCGAACAGCGGCGCGCATCTGTCAGACTCCCCAACATACTAACACCACACAAGCAGGGTTAGCATTGGCTGAAGTGCACTGTTGACGTGCTGTACGCCTTAGTGCACGGCGCCACCGTGCCCCCACGTGGGTATTCGGGATTAAGTGCTTTGCCCAAGGACACAACGCAGTTACCCCTGGTGGTATAGAGTCGTGGACATTTGAGTTTGATGTTCAGTGCCGTAAGCATCGAGCCACCTTGCTTCCTTCTGCTTCAAGAAATTTTTAATTGCTGTGGACTTTACATTACCAAATAGACATATGTTCACCACTTCACCACGAGTGGTGAACATTTGCTATACCAATCTATTATGGGTATATTTTATATATACCATGATCGTCACATTATTAAGAGTACCTATTATTTTTTTCTCGATTTCACTGAGCAGCAGCCCTACAAACGCGCGAATTTGTTTTTGTTTACATGAGCATCGGTGGGCCGTACTTCCGCGGTCAATTTTATCGCCGAAACGAAAATAAATAATAATAACATAATAACATAATAACATACTATTTCGAGTTATGGATGCTTCATTAACATGAGATGATGCACGTTTGTTAATTTTTGGCATCTTATGAGGTAAACCCATTTAAAAACGTAATAAATAATTGCCACTTTCATTTATTCTTCGCGAGGCGACGTGCGATAAATTTAGACAAGTTCGCATTCAGGTCGACGTCACCAAAGGTCAACTTGGATGTAGTTCCACTGTAGGTGTAAATTTTAACTCTTGAAACCCCATTGCTGGCGTGTTCACCACGGTTGGTGTTTTAAGCTATATTTTTTGTAATAGGCTTTTCATATATAGTAGAATAGGTAATCATGGTATAAAAAATATGCCACAACTTGTTAGAGGATGTATGAGTAACAGATCCAATCATGTATAACCCAAATTTAAAACTGACGAAATAATGCAAATGATGTGACCATCAATTCGTTCCATTCTCATCCCAGCCTCAGGTTAGCGTTTCCCCAAACAAGCAAATGAATAAGACAAATAATTTTAATCATCCTCAAGAGTTGATCCATTTATTGTTTCCCTTTTCATTGTCTTTTGACATTGGTTATTTTTGATACATCAGCCTCTACGCCCTCAAAGATTGTGTCTCCCTCCATTACAACCGCACAGGGTGGCGCTAGCGGGGGGGGGGGGGGGTGAGGGGAACACACACACACAGTATTCCACGAACATGCTACATGATCGAACACGTGGCTGACAATTTTCGTCATTGGAAGAGATTTGCGGGAAGGTTAGCTACCCTTAATAACATGAAGCTGTCATTAAGTTTAATACCAAGAGTATGGGAACCTCAATTAACCCTTTACCCAACGTAACTGCCAAAATCGGGCAGCGCTATTCTAAAAAATCACCAATTAATTTTCATTATTTTTTCATTTGTTGTCTCGAAAACACAGGTTATGACCCCTCGTTGGAACGAGCTCGTCGAGCTCGCTTCAATGAGGGGTCATAACCTATGTTTTTGAGGAGAAAAAAAATGAAAAAAAGTAATTATTCTAAAATTTTTTTTTTTTTGCAGGTGTCGTCTGATTTTCATGTTAGGTAAAGGGTTAAAACTTGAAATTTCGAAATGATAGGGGTTTGTATCATCAGTGTGCGCATCATTTCACAAACTTGGGACAGGGTGGTATTGTGTACTAGGGCGTACTGCAAGTCGATGGTGCACTTGTCTTTAACCCTTTACCTAACGTGAAAAGCAGACGACACTTGCAAAAATAATTCTTGAATAACTAATTTTTTTCATTTTTTGTCTCAAAAACATAGGTTATGACCCCTCGTTGGAACGAGCTCGACGAGCTCGTTCCAACGAGGGGTCATAACCTATGTTTTTGAGACAAAAAATGAAAAAAATAATGAAAATTAATTGGCGATTTTTGAGAATAGCGCTGGCCGGTTTTGGCCGTTACGTTGGGTAAAGGGTTAAACAATGTACAGTTAGTACGTTGGGAAGTCTGACAGTTGCTAGCCGTTGTTCGGTGGCCTCTCCGGGTACTCCGGCTGCCTCCACTAGTAAAACTGTTCGACACGAGGTGACTCTGGCTGTCGAAAGTGTCGTTAAACCCCAATAAATAAATACCGGGATAAATCGTCGTCAAATTTTAACAACTTTAGAACCGGTCGGCCAGTACATTCCATTTCAGCCGTGTCAGTATGTTTCTTCTTCTTTATCCACCTTCCAACACGACGACTTGTCTTCAGATTGAAAGATGGTTGAAACAGAAAAAAATAGACAGAATCATGACACGAACTGTCGCAAGCATACCAGAAAGAGAGCCACGATTATCTTTAGCGACACTGGTATGGCACGAAGGGATATCGTCACTCGTATCAGATGCATAATATTTAACGGGTTGCCCACCACCATCACGGATACAATGATCTTTTAAGATCTTCCGCCGCACTACCTTTGTGTGTTTTCTTCCGCAAATACCCGGGAATCAGGTCAAGGGCATTTCTGTAGATTTATTTAACAATTTTTTCCCCATCGGGCCATACCATGGTAGGTCAAGTGCATCGTCGATATTTGAACTTCTTCCACCGACCCTGTAATCACATAATGGTTGAACTCTCTTCATTATGCGAACAAGTCAAGCAAAGGAGGAATGTTCGCTGCTTCAGGTTTTATTTCAGAAATCACACAAACTCAGGTACTATCGACCGATAGAACATGAAACAAAACGTTCTAATTATTTTATTATGCCGAACAAAAAATAACGTTCATTGTCAAGCGTTAACTGCAACATGCCATCAATCTTGTAACAACAATGTAGTCGAATCCAAAAACATGACGTCATTTCGAACGAATGACGTCTCTACGAAAATGACTTGTCACAAGTGCCGTCGCTTTGGGAGTTTCTATATCAACAAATGCCAGTGTTTACAGCTGCATCATGCGGTTCATGTTATCATTCATTGTTAATGCTTGTGTGATAAGTGGTATAAATTAATGGAATATAAATTCATGTTTCTCGGACGACGACAGTTGATAGAATTAAGCGGAGTGAAACAATTTATTTTGAACTTGAGGCGGAGGCTCAGTGAGGACGAGGAGCACAAAACATGTGGAAATATAATTGACTGAAGTCATAACTCATATTCAGAATTCACTGAGGTGGTGAACATAACGTGCGTTTTCAATATTTCTGATTCTTGTGAATTCGTTGTTCGCAGTTAGATTGAAAATACACCCACTGAAGATCCCCATGTGTTGGTAAGTTTGTGTCTACCGGTGACGAAAAAAGTTAAACGAACACGGAGCCACCGTTTGGTGTTGAGAAATTCCAATCGACGCTGATCAATGGAAGTGGAGCTTACATTTTCTTCGTTCTCTTGACTGCAGGGAAAAACGTTCCGATAGTACCCGTGTTTTTTCGCCAAAACTCCAGTACTATGACTTTTAGAAGGTGTCAAATTAACCAATCACGGCAGATGTTACAAACGTGAGGCATAATAATATGAGATATACTGGTTATTACCACTATGTGGGTTTCCGACATGGTGTATTCAAGTCGAGACATCGTCTCTGGTCATACATCGGCGAGTCCGTTAGGACGAGTCGATACATGGTCCCGAGATGAGGTCGCGACTTCAATAAACCATCTCGGAAACTCGCGTGGTGGTAATAACTTAAATATATTGAATCGATCATATTAAAGTGCTATATTAGTAAGATAAATTTGTTTACTTTGAAATTCACACCCCTGATATGCCACAAATTAAGAATAAATACACATAAATTATACATCAAAATGAAGGTTGGGAGATACAGAACACGACAAATATTTGCAATCAACCCACAGAGTTGACCGCAGGCACCAATGGTTCCTGGAAGTCTGCTACCGGATTCGTACCAAAACAGACAATAAAAGAATATTTCTGGAAAACAACTCGTGGCAAAATGGGCTTCAGATATTCAAGAACGCAGTTGGGGCATCAAAAGACTTCAAAGCGCAGCGACAAAGCCGTGTAGGTGTAAATTCTAAAAGTGTCGACTTTGTTTACATTGTACGATACTGTCGATTTCTGATCAAGGTCATTGGACGGAAAAAGCATCGATATGCAACGACATCTAAAATCAAATAATGAGAAAGATCGCCTTAAAACAGCATACTATTGTTATTTAGAGACTGCACTGTTGCCATATTCCATGCAAGGTATCATGATACCTGTTGAAATTTCTAAGAATTGCGATTTTGTTTTTTGGTGGAAATTCGTGGTATCGAGTGATTTGCGCAATTCCATCTTCAATAAGACATGCAGATAGTGTTGCCCTTTTCCCAAATGCAGTCCTATCGCTGCAGTCTAAGCCGTTGAATGCCTAGCTTTGTTCTTGGATATGTGAAGCACATTCGGCCAAAAGTTGCTCTTCGGAAATATTATTTTATTATCAGTTCTGGTACAAATACGGTAGCAGACTTCCAGGAACCACAGGTGTCTGCTGTGAACTGTATGAGTTGATTACATATATGTTTCGTGCTGTATACCCCCATCCTTCATTTTGATGTATAATTTGTGTATATTTAATTTGAATTTATGGAACATCAGAGGTGGAAATTTCAAAGTAAACAAATTTCTCTTACTTATATAGCACCTTAATAACACAAACTACACGAGGACTTCAAAATTGAAACTTAATGTGCATTATGACGTCAAAAGCCGAGGGCCGGATTACGAATTTGGAGGCCCCTGGGCTATAGATACTATGAGGCAGAATTTCACAAAATGTGTAGCATAACGTAACTTCAAATTACATCACAGAACAATGCTAATCTTCCCTCTATCAGCACTTTTGTCTTTGGTGCAAGCACAACCGCAAATCAATGACGAAAGAAGAAAAAAGAAAGTTTCGATGGAATGAGCTATTTCTTGTACAGGTCCTAAGCGAGTATGAGATCGTCTCATTGTAATCAGGATTGCCAGTGCCAAAGAGTTGGAATAAAGGGCAAGAAAAAATTCCAGTATGTCATACAGAATATTAATTGAGCCCTTTTTAAAGAGATAATTCAGTATACTTATACTTTGATTCTGTATTTGCAAATGAAATAACTTTTCACAGTAAATTAATTTCCCTTAATCTCTGGAGGCCCTCGGGTGGCGGAGGCCCCTGTGCTGCAGCCCGTAAAGCCCATGCCTTTATCCGGCACTGCGAAAGGTCATGACGAAGAGTAATTCTGTTCCTCTCATTATCTCCTTATATTTAAGATGCTACTTTTGTTTACTCAAAATGTATGATGACTTCAATATTTGAGCTGAAAGATCTTCATGACGTCAGAAGAACATGACAGAAAGTAATTCTGCCCATAACATTGTCTCGTTATCTGTAATATGTGAAGATGAAAAGCGCGGCTTATCTAAATTTATTTCGCTAAGTAGATTTTGTTTCCAGGCGCAAATCTTTTGACGTGACCAATGGACTTAGGAGTTGTTTGAAGAAGTCAAAAAATATCAGAAAGGTGTTTGTCGTCTCGTGATTTGCGTTGTTTTGAAGTATTTGTTTTCCGTGATTCATGTGGGAATAAAATTAGACTTTGAATGAAATTTATCGCATTAATTATTGAATGTTTGCACGACAGAACAAATCTATGGCTTGCAGCCTACTGTTTGTAGTGACGTACTATACGTTTTTTTAAAAAACAAGCACATCTTTCTCAACGTGACCGGATTTATGCTGGCAAGAATTCCACATAAATTATATCGGAAGGTAACAATTGAATTCAGCATTTTATCGCATTGATACTTTGAACGCGAAAGGCCGCTTTTTCCGCCCAGGAACACGATACGTCATAATTTAACTAAGTGAGATGGCCGGTAAGTGAATGTGTAGGTGGATCAATTAATACATTCAACGTGCAGCCCCAAGGCTGCACGTTGAAAATATTAGTTGGTCTACCTCCCAATTGTTTCCATTGAACGGATATGGGAGATATCACAAGGGGTCAAAGGTTAATTACTGAATGTTTGCACTACAGAACAACAACTCTATGGCTCTAAAAGTTTGTAGTGGACGCACTAAAAAAATTTTAAAACAAAGTAAGTACATTTTTTCTCAACGTGACCAGAGTTCTGTTGACAAGGATTCTACATGCATACCGGCGGTGAGAATTGCATTCTTCATTTCAGACAGAACAATAAAAATACACCTTTACTTCACACGTGAGGCTATTACATAAATAAAACGATGCAGGGGTGGGGGTATGGGGTGGATTCCCATTTTGACTGCTGTTGTAAAATGATTCCTATACAAACATTCTAAACTGGTTTCCTAATTTCTCCGTTAGCAAATGCAGGGGAAGTAATTCTAAACTCATCAAACTACAATGGTACATTGAATGGTGTTGCATTTTGTGATGAGGAAAAAAATAATCCAATTGATGATTGTGATGAAAAGAAAAATTCATCCACATGATGATCAGAATGGCGGAATGTATAGTTCTGAACCTAGACTTTTCAGCATTGCGTCAGGCACTGCGGTGATAAAGTGGGGTCTCTGAGAGGGCTGCAGCCATATCATTTTTTCAAAGGGTGAAAGTAATGCAATTTATTTATTTATTTATTTATTTATTTATTTATTTATTTATTTATTTATTTAAAGAAATTTTTCTTAAAATCTAGTCATGACTTCGTTGAAGCAGACATGACTAGATTTGATGAAAAATTCATTTAAATTGAATTCAAGAAATTTTCGGTGCAAAAAAATCCATATAATTCACAGAGGATTAAATATACCCAAATTATACTTATTTCAGTGGCAAGAGAAATCCTGTCCTGGCAGGAATATCTGCCACCAGCATGCAGGACGTTAAGATAACCAGTAATACAATCCAGTTCACGGTAGCAACATGTGGAAAAAAAAAGAAAAATGCACTATTTGAACTTTCAGTCATATATAAACTGTTGTGTTCTCCTTACTAACAGTTATTCACAATATCACTTTGAGCCTCATCTCACACTGGGGGAAATCGTCAACTTGAATTAACCCTTTGATACTTTAAATATCCTGACGTTCAAACGTCACTGGGAATTCAGTTTCTTCAACGTCAAATTCGGAAAGTACAAATAACAAGATTTATTTAATGCTCAGGCATCAATTCACGCTGAAAAATTAAGTCATATTCCCCTGTCGGTCGGCAAAACGAAATATCAAAATGATATTTAGAAATCGATATTTCATCGTAGGTTCGGATGACGAATCACATGTACTTTAAACGAGTCAGCACATCAGTAATGAATTCCAGAGTCCCAAATACAAACGAATTCGAATAATTGATAGTGACAGTGACTAAATCAATTCATTAAATCAGCGGTTTCAAAGTTTGACTTTCTCATTCACCTTCCAGCGAAAAGCCGAAATCACTTTCAAATTTCTTCAGTTCAACTTCACACGTCTTCAGTGCATTGAGTTCAAAAAAAATAAAATGACGTGTCTTGTTATTGAAAATAAGAAAGTGGTGTTTTTTGTTATTGTTCTATTTCTTCGAAACACATTGCGATTATTTCAATTCGCCAGCCTTGGTAAATCGTAAAGTTACGGGAGAAATAAGACGGGACTACTTTTTGTGCGGATATTCACACATTCCAATGGTTGGAGTTTGGTTGTTGTAATTTTTGTATGGACGCCGGTTCGGCACATAAATTTTGCGCCTTAATGGCAAATAAAGGCCACAACTTGGAGAGTTTGTAGTCGTAGAGCATTAAATAAAAAGAAAATTCACGAAAATTTGATGAATGCGTCGCTCGTGAAGATCCTCATATTTCTTTGTAGCCACTCACGAGATATTTTCGGTATTCATCAAATTTTCGTGAATATCCTCTATGTTTTTCACATTAGTGATTATCTGGTTGAGGGTAAGATTACCAGTCTAAAAGAACAAGATTCACAGGGAGTATAATGGGGAAGTGGGATGGGAGAATGAAGGATATGTGGTTAGGGTGCGACTCAATGGAGAGGGTTAATATACTAATCGAAGAGATTAGGAAGAATGGGGCAAGGGATGTCATCAAGCAGTTCGTCTCCGAGTGTTGGGAGGAGAGAAGCGCGGGAATAGGGAGGCAGTTGGTAGAACATGGGAAACCAAGGCCTTCTCATACGAGAACCGCGACAAATCAGCGGCCGGCCGAAGTGTTATTATTATTATTATGTTTGGTGGTCTGAATTTGTTATTCAAGACATGTTTTATTACAAATTATTGGATAGTGCCCATAGGCACTCTCCAGTAATTGGTAATAAAACAAATTTATATAAACAAAATATTATTTGTGTTTGACTGAATATGAAATATAAGCAAGGAAAGTGGTGTCTTTTGCTCTGGTATCCTCGTTTTTGAAAGCACTGATAGTGGCTTTTAGCACTTAACCAGTTAAGAAGGCTTGACAGCAGAATTATGTTAGTATTTCACGCAGCGATAACATTTGGAGCAATGGTTATCACTGAACACTGTTCGGGAGAAACTAGGAATTTGAGACTAAAAGTTTAAAAAATCGAAAAATAATAACAAAACAAATGACCACAAAGTATCAACGTGCTGTTTGATTTCGTACGTAATAACACTTACAAAAGTTTAAAAGGGTTAAATTAAACAAACGATTTCGTACGTAGTAACACTTACAAAAGTATCAAAGGGTTAACGTGTAAGTGTGATGTTTAAAATAAGGTTTAAACAACCCACTTTAGTAGCAACGGCAGTAGACATTTTACGAGATTTTTCATATTCGTAAATTCAAGTGCAAACCTCAAATTTCCCGTCGAATCAAATCAGGTAGAGAATGTCGAATCGAATCGATTCTTGAATTGAATCTCACAGATCTTCAAATTGTAAATATTGCACATTCTTACAACCGTAAATTATTTATTTATATTATTTATTGGTGTTTAACCCTTTACCTTACATGAAAAGCAGACGACACTTGCAAACTAAATTCTTGAATAACTAATTTTTTAAATTTTTTGACTCAAAAACATAGGTAAGGACCCCTCATTGGAACGAGCTCGACGAGCTCGTTCCAAAGAAGGGTCATAACCTATGTTTTTGAGACAAAAAAATGGAAATATAATGAAAATTAATTGGCGATTTTTGAGAATAGCGCTAGCCGGTTTTGGCGGTTACGTTGAGTAAAGGGTTAAGATCACATACTTATGCACAATGACTAATCGTGATCGTGACAGTTTTACGGGTGGTGGAAGCCGGAGTACCCGAGAACTATCGAGCATCGACGAGCAACTGTCAGCTCCTCAACATTCTAACTCTGTTCAAGCACCGCTCAAGCAGGGTTGAGGACATGTGCACCATCGACGTGCAGTACGCTTTAGTACACGGCGTCATCGTGCCCCCATGTAGGCAACCGGGATAAGGTGCCTTTCCCAAGGGCACAACGCGGGTCGTCCCATACGGGGATCGAACTCTACCACTGAGCCACCGCGCTCCTGCAACTGTAAATATTGTTTGTTTCATTGGGGTTCACATCAACAGCCAGCGTCACGTCGTGTCGGACATCATTTTTACGGGTGGAGGAAGCCGAAGAACCTTGAGAACCGACGAGCAGCGACTAGCAACTATTAATCTCCCCCAGCGTACTAACTCTGCACGAGCAGGATTTGTAGTGGTTGAATTCAAGTGCATCATTGACGCGCAGCACGCCTTAAGATACAGCGCCACCGTGTCCACTGAGTGGCTAATTTGGATTAAGTGTCTTACTCAAGGGCTCGCGCATCTACCACTCGTCAGGATTGAATCGAGACCTTTCAGTTTGAAGTCCAATGCTCTAACCACTAACCCACTACGCTTTCAACCGTAAATATTGCCAGGTTCCACTCGTGAACTGTATTCAATGGAGACCCTTTGGTCAAGACAATCAAAACGCGGAATATTACAGAACGGAATGAAAGTAGTTTCGGGAGCGGAACCGTGTTGAAATCTTCTGTCATCGGGTTTCCTGTTAACCCTTTACTTAACTCGAAAAGCAGATGACACTTGCAAACAAAATTCTTGAATAACTAAATATTTTCATTTTTTTGTCTAAAAAAACATAGCTTATGACCCCTCATTGGAACGAGCTCATCGAGCTCGTTCCAATGAGGGGTCATAAGCTATGTTTTTGAGACAAAAAATAAAAAAAATAATGAAAGTTGAATGGTGATTTTTGTAAATAGCGCTGGCCGGTTTTGGCCTTTACGTTGGGTAAAGGGTTAAGGAGATCTGCTGATAAAAAGGATTCAAAAGGAGAGACTTGGAAGGATTTTGAGAACATGTCGACGATTCAAAATTTTCCCAGATAGCCCGAATCACAGAAAATCGAATCGAATCGAATCCTTCGAACAATTTCAAATTGAATCTAATTTCGAGGCTTCACGGGGCCTTACAGTTCATGGCACTTCAAGTTTGTGCTTAATTACTCATCCCAAGACAATGAAAACTTTTTAGTGGCAACCTCATTTTCTGTCAAAGTCAGGCCTGCATATTCGATCAAATAGCAAGGATAAACGCTGAGCCCAAATAATGTTATTGTGTCCAAATTGTGAAGTGTTTAAAGTTTTTTTGTCCAACTTTTGCAGGGTTTCAGTCATAATAGTTTCGTCCAATTCCCCCGATGCACGAGATAAAGATTAGGACCAACTTGTTGGATCAGACAATGCGAAAGATAAATAAGTTTCAAAAGTCACAATTTGCTAGTGGAAAGCAACATGCGTTGGCAGAGTCGTATACGACAGTGTCCACGCAGATTGCTTTCCACTTGTGATCTCTGTACCAGCATGTATTCAAAGCTTGAGATCTAATATATTCATATTTGTCACTTGTGGCGTTTTCCAATAAATGTCATGCATAAATTATATTTAAATAGGATTTTGACACCAAAAAACAAAGAAACCTTCTCGGGTAAATTTTAGCGTAAAGACAACCGATACCAGCGGTGAAGACCAACAACCAGGGTCTGTAATTTTGTATTCTGAGGGGGGAGAACCTGCAAAGTCTATGAAACAGACACAGAGAGGGCGAAAATACCGGTGCTTTTCATTTCCATCAACCCGTTTTGCACAAATTATACTAATCAAAACTTGGCCCCGAAAACCTCCACCCCCCCCCCCCCAAATTATTGACCCAATGCAGTTTTCATACAACATAGAGCCCCCAAAATGGTTACCAATATAGGGGCTACACACGTTACAAATATCTCAGATTCGCTCAGAGAGCAGTAAAATTTGCAAACTTTTCTCAGGGGTGGGGAGCAGTGCTAACTAGAACCATTTGGTTGTTGCCTCCTCCTCCCACTTCCCTGAAGGGAAGAGGGGGGATTGAGGGGCAAAGACCGGAGGGTCCTAGGTAGCACTAGGGGAGACCTCCGAAACAGCTCACAACGGTTTTTCAAATATCATCTTTGCTCCCCTCACCCCCCCCCCCCCACCCAAAAAAAGAAACTTGCTAGGCCACTCTTGTTATAAAATCCTAGCTACGCGCCTGGGTGAAAACCCAAATATATGTTCATGAATGTCCACTGCAAATACAATAGTCCACCCTTTCTCTATGGCTTAAATTGTATTTTCAACTGTTGTGACTCGTGACGTTTCCACGCGGGTCGAGAAAAATATATTTAAAACATCCATTCTTTTTCGACAATTACATCAACCTGTATAGAATCAGTTCTTTTTAAGATGAATAATCAAATTAGAATGTGTGTCCTGAGCTGAGGGCGGAAGAGGAATTTAGATGAGTAATTTCCATTTTTCTTTCCAACTAAGTTATACCTTTATAACCGTGGGGAATGACTTTCTGTATCTGCTGTCTAACTCTGGTGTTCAACTGAAGACTCGGTGACGAATTAAAAGATGAGAACAATTTAATATTGAATCTGGTATTCCAAATGTCTAACAGCAAAGAACATTTAACAACTGGACTTGTTGGATATTCGAACAATATTACAGCAATAGCTCGTGGAATTTCCCAATAATATGAAGCAGAGTGACGTTTGGAAATCCAAAATATAACTGATCCCTTACTTGTGATCGACGCAATATATACACAATACAATAAATGAGTCATGTAACGACAGGTCCACTGGACATAAAGATTAAAGTAAGCTTTCACCACGTCTTAATCAGATGTCCTATTAACTTACTGAACAGAGCCTAAAGAAACAATGGAGGAAAACAGTGAAAAGAGGCCCATTGTCAACAACTGCTACGAGCAGGCCTGAAAATTAGCAGTCTGACATTTGCAGAATGAGGTCCCCAGAGGGTGAATCTGATGGTGCTGTCCCATACACTGGGCCAATTTATCTTCTGGGTACCTCTTTCTATTTCGTTTTGAGACCCTGATTCATATTGAGGTTCACAGAGGGTAAATTTAGTGATGCTACCCTGCTATGCAGGGTAGAATCACTAAATTCACCCTCAGGGGACCTCATGTTGTAGGTGACAGTCTGCTTATTTTCTGGTGTGGCTACGAGAGAGGCCCGCTGCCACATGATGCATTAAGAAACATACTAAGTTTGAAACAATTGAAATTAAACGGGATACAATGCGAATGGTATAGAGAGTCAATGCAATATAACATCAGTAAATTAGTCTTTTGTGTTTAAAGTCTCTCATATTCTGAACATGCCCGGCGATATATCTCTGCCGCTCCAATTTCGATTTGTTCCGAAACGGCTCTTGATTTCAGATAGAGTTTATGGGCATGAATAAGCTATTCGGGTAATTTACTGCGGATTCTGAGTGGCAATGTATGACAGTATATGTACTTCCAATCTCCATTTCGAAACAGTACAATCCTAGTATTGTCACTCGACCAATATACAACTTGCAGAGTTCGAACACCGGGGTAACTTCAACATCATCGTCCTCAACTCCCTCGCAAGGATAATATTGAAGAACACTCTCAGTCACGGTAGAAATCTCTGGGGAATGTTTGTAGCTAGAACTTATCAGGATTGTGACGTCGGCCTGCGTTTCACGATTATGCCGCCTGCGAGGAAATTATTTGTCTTTAGTTGGTGAACGTTTGTTCATGTATTTGTTTGTACATCTTTTCTCGAAATGTCACTTTGTATGGTGGAGTCTCGAGTAGATATTGATATTTGGGCACTGGTAGTTGTGAATGCAGGCCTTGCGAAAGTCACAGCGTCCTTGGTTGTAACGGTAATTGTCTGCGAACTCACGTGGTCCCTGTCGTTCTGTGTTAATTATACGTCTTCACGTCTCTAAAGGCAATTATCAGAAGGACACTCGGCAATTCATTTGACAACTATCATCAAACAGAACACATTTTATCGCCAACCAAATTTGCGAGGGGAGCCCGTGTTAATATTTCGTCCCCAGAGTTCCAATGTGTTCTATGTGCCTACTGGCACATAGAACACATTGGAACTCAGGGGACGATTTTTAGCTACCGTTAGCGATTCATATTGCAATTGAGGTGCACGATTTGTACAAAATACCAGTGAAATTTCGTTTCTTTTTAAAAAGTAGTCTGTCAACGATTTCCGTTCCGCACATGTGTGCGGAACATATTTTTATTTTCCGAATGGTTTAGCATTGCTGTAAATGGGCATTTCGTGGAACAGGCTGGTAATAAAATACGAATAGTATAGATGTGACAGAAAAAATTAGTCTCTTGAGTCTGAAGTCTCTCATATTCTGAACATGCTTTTTATAGATAGTATATCTTAGTTTTAATATCTGGCTTCATGAATGACAATACATATAGTCAAATATTGTAAACACGGAATAGCATATTAGCATTTGTTAAGTGATCAAGAATAATTAATTGAATAGATAGCGCGATTTAAATGATAGATTATAATAATGACCGGCTGAGTGACTCAATCATTTACTTAATAATTCACGAATTTATATGAATATATTTGTGAATAGTTAAATAAGAAAAATCGAATATCCGAATTAGTTGATAGATAATAACGATTATAAGGAAAGATGTAGATCTCTTCTGCGCTGCGCCAAATCATGGAAATTCAACCTATGGATTATTGAATCACATTTTATACCACCATTACCTATTCTACAATACATGAAGAGCCGATGACATAAATTTTAGCTTTGCACACCAAAGCAATGGGATTTCGATAGTTAAAATTTACACCTACAGTGGAACTACATCCAAGTTGACCTTTGGTGAAGTCGACCTGAATGCGAACTTGTCTAAATTTACCGCACGTCGCCTCGCGAAGAGTGAAATGAAAGTGGCAATTATTTATTACGTTCTTAAATGAGTTTACCCCATTAGACACCAAAAGTTAACAAAGCACGCGTTGTCCCATGTTAATAAAGCACCCATAACTCGAAATAGTATGTTATTGTGTTATTAAACTGAAAAAGGCCCCGTTTCTTTTTCGTTTCAGTGATAAAATTGGCAGCCGAAATACCGCCCACCGATGCTCATGTAAACAAAAATAAATTCGCACGTATGTACGGCTGCTGCTCAGTTAAATCGAGAAAAAATAATGGCGACTCTTAATAGTGTGACGATCATGGTATAAATAAAATATACCCAAAGTAGCTTGGTGTACCAAATGTTCACCACGAGTGGTGAACATTTGGTACACCAGGCTACTATCGGTATATTCTATATATATTTTTACATTAAAAATGATTAGTGTAGCATTTTGTATAGATTCGGGTCGACCTCGTAATTATGTATATAATATTAAATCCGCGCCAATACAATGTTAAATAGTTTGATACTTTCCATATAAAAAAAATATTAATTTGTAAATTGTTATATGTACATTGGTTATCAGGTTAAAATATATTTTTTATAATTGTTACCTGCGTTCATTCGTTACTCGAGCAAGCCACCCAGCAGAACTCAAATACTCCACAGAACGTGGCAAATCAACCAAACGCCGGATATGGATATTTGAAAACGCCAATTTTGATAGCCTTAATAAGGCTATAGACAAAATAAACTGGGAAGAGACCCTGGTTGACCAATCCCTTCCCGATATTATTGAAATACTGGAAAACATTCTAAAAGAGCTCTCAAGTAAATATATTCCTAACAAAGTCATCACAATTCGATCTAACGAGCCTCCATGGATGCATGCAGAGATTAGACGCTTTTTTCGCCAACGCAAACGTCTTCATCGTTTGGCAAAACCTAAAAATACTCCTTTATCGTTGGAAAAATATCAGAAGAAGCGAAATGAAACCACTTCTGCTATTAGAGCGGAAAAAAATAAATTCACAGAAAAAATTGCCAACACCCTAAAATCTCACACAACACCATCTCATACATGGTCGAAAACTTTGAAGTTACTGTTCGGAAACAGAAGATCCGATATCCAAAATCTTTTCCACGGCCGTCGTCTTCTCACTTCCGATGACGAAAAAAGTCAATCCTTCAACGAATACTTCTCCTCGATCTCAAGCGTTAATGATGTTACCACCCAACTCCCAAACCGATTGTTTTACCCTGATCGCCCTGAACTAAACTCCTTGACTAAAGATGGAAAGGGAATAGCGCTCCGATCTCAAAAAGTTTCTAAAGCTTGCGGACCTGACAATTTTAACCCATGAATACTCAAAGAATATTCTGTTAGCTTAGCGAAGCTACTAACTAAAATATTTAACCTCTTTCTCCGCCAGCGCACATTTCCATCTCATTGGAAAAGAGCTAACGTATCACCAATTTTCAAAAAAGACTCACCTGATATGGTGACGAACTACCGCCCGATTTCTCTCTTAAGTTGTATTAGGAAGGTTTTCGAAAGGTGTATAGCCAATCGTATATCTGCCTTTCTTGAAACAAACAACCTCTTGACCCGATTTCAGTCCCCAACGTCTCAACAGTACTTCAACTTAGTGAAATATATAACACTATCAACAGTGCTCTTGACAAAATAGAAAAGAAAAAAGATTTATTTTCTGTGATGTTAGTGAAGCCTTTGATAAAGTGTGGCATGATGGGTTACTATATAAACTTGAAAAAATAGGCATCATCGGGCAACTTCTAGAGTGGTTCAAGTCCTACCTGAAAGACAGAGAATAGCGAGTCGTGATAAACTCTTAAACTCTCATTCGTCAAGGTGGGGAATGATAGGTGCTGGTGTTCCGCAAAGATCGATATTAGATCCTCTTCTCTTCCAGATTTACATTTACGACATCGTAGCTAACATATTTTGTAATATGTCTGTTCGGCGACGACACATCCTTATACCTTATTGTAGAGGACTCGGCGGCTCGTTCGGCAGATCTACTATTCGATCTACTATTGACGAACGGCAGTACAGATAACTTTAAAATATATAGATATATTTCGCCATGTATTTATAATTATGTACAGAGTAATGTTCTTCATGGAAACAGCCCAAATAAGCGTTATCCACTTTCATGTATATACATGTATTCGTTATGACATATGTGTACCTTACTTTACTGTCTGTACTTCTCTTGTTTCAACTCTGAAATAAATATTGCATAAACAAAAAGCCACCCAGTCCATCACTTGCACTTATTTTTAATCACATAGGTGCCGATTATCGTTCATCGGAGATTATCGTCATTCCATTACATGTACATCGTGTGAAAGAGTGTCGATAATTCCTGATAAGGGATAATTGACACAACTGATAAGATCTGAGGAATATTTATATTCGTGCCTCATTATTGAATTCACCCACAAACACCTCTCGCAGTATCAGCTTATGTACATACGTATTTGTAGCACCGGACAACGTAATTATTCCCCATTTCGTATGACACTGCCCTTGTTATAAATATGGATGGTGTTTAAATTTAATAACGGGCCATTCTCTCACATTATGTCCGGCGATACCTTTCTACTCAAAAATTAAAATGGAGAAAAAAATTCACGTCCGATTCTCTCTTTTC
Source organism: Pictodentalium vernedei (assembly GCA_031216915.1). Lineage (NCBI taxonomy): Eukaryota > Metazoa > Mollusca > Scaphopoda > Dentaliida > Dentaliidae > Pictodentalium > Pictodentalium vernedei. The sequence continues at coordinate 265,896,849 of CM062294.1, forward strand.
CGTGCTTTCCGTCGTTGTGGTCATCGTCGTTGTCGCCGTTGTTACTATTGGGGGTATCTCTTAATTTGTTTGACACCATCGGACGATCTTCCCTTTCGTCTTGGTGTGCTTCATCCCCTCCAGGTCTAGTTTCCCTTTCAGAGTTACCTCCTTGTTTACTGTCTCCATCTAATTCTCTTCTTGTCGACGGGAGGGTGGAATCTGAAACTAGATTAAACAACTTTCAGAATAGACTTAAACAGCGATTGCTGTGTGAATTGCGTTTATTAACGGGCTACGTCACTAAATGTATACAGTTTATGGGTCTTTCGAAGGGCAAATGTCGATGGTAGAAAGAAAGTAACAAAATGGAAGTTGTGTTTTTTTTATGCAGCTTGTTAGGATGTTGTTTGTTTTTACTTTTTCTTTCGTGACATTTTGATGATATGAGCTGTCCGTAATACAAACAAGGACGTTTACCCCTTCACTAACGTAACTGCCATGTATGGTCAGCGTTACACACTAAACTCACCATTCAAATTTTGTAATATTTTCAATGTTTTGCCTCCAAAATATAGTGTTTCACCTCTTATTGGAATGAGCTTGTCAAGCTCGTCCCAACAGGAGGGGGGGGGAGAGTTTGTCATAAGCTATTTGTTTGATGTAAAAAAAAATGAATCCCATTCTTTAGTCTTGTTAGTTAAAATGCTATGTCCACAATATTGATTACACTTACAAGTCCTTATTTTAGGGCCTCTTTGGTCAAATATAATTTCAGTGGCAATCACCAATATAACTATCCAGACTGAACGTAGAATTTCACTTTGTGTTTCCCATTTTCATCCTCAATCTCCAGTATCAAATTACTTACATCCTACACATCAACAATGTCGATGTTTTAAACCGGCGCTTCGGACTGGAAGTCACCAATATAACTATCCAGACTGAACGTAGAATTTCACTTTGTGTTTCCCATTTTCATCCTCAATCTCCAGTATCAAATTATGTACATCCTATACATCAACAATGTCGATGTTTTAGCCCTTTACCCAACGAATCGGCCACATCCTCCCGCGTAATATGCAAATTCGGCAGCTTAAAAAATATTATTTTTAACAAAATTTCAACAAAACCATATCATGTGACCCCTCTTTGGAACGAGTTCGAGATCGTTCCAATGAGGGGGTCACATGATATGGTTTTGTTGAAATTTTTTTGAAAGATTTTAAAAAATTGTATTTAAAATAATAAATTTTGAAATCGTCTGCGTTGGGTAAAGGGTTAAATCAGCGCTTCGGGTTGAAAGTCTGTGAGAGGAATGTCTGGATAGTAACCCTGAGGTAGGGAAAATATATACTACTCACATTTTGCTAAGGGTCACTCCTACCCATCTGTATATTTGACGCACAAAAGGTTATGTGCATTGTTTTAAGTTTGTTTATTTGTTCATTAAAGTTTAACACGACTTCCACAAGCTTTGATCATATCATGTCAGACCATTTTACGTGGGGGGGGGGGGGGAGCCGGACCCAGAGACCAGAGAGAACAAATGAGCAATGGTGAGTAACTTTCGGCCTCTCTAATTTACCCTCCTGGCACAAGTGGTTAGCATTGGTTGAAGGTAAGTGTTACGTTGACATGTTGTACATCTAGGGTCGACGCGCAGTATTTCCACGGGTCACTTGCCTTCAAGCAGTGCTAACCCTGCTTGTACCAAGATGATAAATCAGAGAGTGCCACAGTTACTTGGCACTGTTGAGTACTTTCCAATGGGAACTCTAGCCTTTTCTACCCGTAAATGTGTACAGCTTGATATGACCCAGACTATTAAAATTGCCACTGATCCCCAATAAATAAACAAACAAATGATGTACCCATATTTCTTTCATGTAAAAATTTTGTTGTCGAATGGGGAGTGATCCTTTGCAAAATGTGGGTTGTATATAGTTGCCAGCTGGCGTACAGTTAATCTAAAATCTTCAAACGTGAAACTAAATAATCAAATTTATTATACGCTCAACTATAAATTATCGAATAAACGTTAAAGTTGTAAAACTCGATATGTATCAAGTGGTAGATATCCAGAATCGATTTGACGGCAGAACGACATTTTGACGTCAAAACGCCACCAGAATTTAATTAGATTTCGCCTATGATAATTCATTTGAATTGTTGAATTTTAGTCAAGGATATTGTGCTATAGTCTTGTCATTCTTAGTTTATTTTTATTCTGAAACAATTTCACCCCATTTGAGAAAGTTATGTGGGAAACACATGGGGGAATAATTTGTGCCATATCAGTTAAATGAGCAGCAACGGAATAATCAGACAACGATCAAGGATTTTTAGTGTTTTGAATGATTCACCGATGGCTCTATCGTTACGCCTATATACTCTAAAATCAGTTGGGTTACAAATTAACCCAAATCAACAGGGTTGAGTGAATATGAACACCATTGGGTTCATATTCACTCAACCCAGTTGATTCGGGTTGATTTTTAACCCAACTCAGTTTAGAGTAATAGTCAATTGTCAAAACCCACGCAAAAACACTAGCTAGCCTTAGTACATCTAATGAGATACAAAGTTATTTTACATGTGTTTTGCACACCATGTAAGCCCAATGCTTGTTTCTTACCTAGGCTTCCCTTAGATTCGGATCTGTCTCTTCTTTTCTGTTTGTTCGCCAATTTCTCTTCTTCAGTTCTGTCGTCCGTGGATTGTGAAGAACGTGAAGAGCTTCTCGACGACTCTGACCACCAAGACGATGATGCCGATGATGCCGATGGAGACCGAAACTGTTTGTGTTTTTTACTTCGATCTGCAATGTCATTTTCCTCACTGCGCACATCAAGATGACCAGTAAATTTTCTGCAATTAAAACGTCTTAGATGTTACACTATTGGGTTTAAAAATACAAAATATATAAAAATATGTCATAATAAATGCTTTTCGTCGCACAGTCATAACCGAAAAGATCAACAATTATGTTTAGGGAGGGCACATTTGTTGACAGAACGCAAGGTTTCGACATCAGCTAAACCCGTTTATTCAGAAGCTTTATGGTGAACACTTAAGGTTATATAAAATTTGTTGGCTGAAGTTAGAATCGATCTTAAAGCAGTAACTGAATTCTCAATCTAGGTGTACGGCAATGCGAAAATCCTTTGTGTGCTCTATTCCTTATCTTCCTTAACGGTTTAACCCTTCACACAACGTAACGGCCAAATCCGGCCAGCGCTATTCACAAAAATCGCCAATTAACTTTCATTATTTTCTCATTTTTGCCTCAAAACATAGGTTATGACCCCTCTTTGGAACGAGCTCGTTCTAATGAGGGGTCATAACCTATATTTTTGAGACAAAAAAGAAAAAAATAGGTATTCAATAATTTTGTTTCCAAGTGTCGTCTGCTTTCGTGTTAGGTAAAGGATTCATTTCTCTTTGAGATTAACATTGTTCAAATATGTGTGAGAAGTCCTTTTTAATATTTTTCCATGATGTTGCTTGTGGAATATAGCTAGAGACAGAGATTACTTGGTAATTAGGTTCTTGAGTGTGTAGAAACAGACAATGAGGAGTATATTATAGCTCCATGTTTAGTGTTTTCCGTATAGAATGGCATATTATGAAGTTTGTATCGGTCAAATCTATTGAGATGTTTTTAAATTTTTTCCGTTCCAGTGAGGGGTCATAACCTATGTTTTTGAGACAAACAATGAAAAAAATTAGATATTCAATAATTTTGTTTGCAAGTGTCGTCTGCTTTTTATGTTGGTGAAGGGTTAAGAGGATATAAGTAAAACGGTGCCATGAAGGTTAAAATTCCCAACAGAGCCGATGTTTTTGTAACGCTTGTTTTGCTATACACTGGCGATAGTTTGATTAATCTGTTCCCCTATAAATATACAGCATACAATGAACGAGCGGGTCGACCCGTCCCAGGTCAGAGGAGACCAGCGCGTGCGATGGAAAATTTCTAGTTGAATTGCATATCAAGGGAGATAATCAAAGTTTGAATTTCTAGCTGGACGAAATTATACAACATTCCCTATTTTTAACAGATTTATTTTAGTGGTGGAAACTTAACAAAATAGATTATTTGTTATTCCATAGCATACTGATAACAAACTACCAAAACTTCAGGTGCAATTTTGTCCATAATGCTATAATTCCAATGATAAAAACCATGGCCGTGTACGTGGATTCAGATTACCCAGGCGCCTATCGTGCAACAAGAAGTTTTGTCTGAAAGAGATGTCATTAACTCTTTGAACACTCATAATAAATAACACAAATGTCAAGAAGCACTTTTCCCCATAATGCAACTAAAAAATTATTTTAAACAAATTTTCGTCTCTTGGGTGCAACAAGGCACCATCTGCAAAGCCTTAGCATTACTGATGGCGCCTTGCTGCACTCAAGGGAAGATTTGTTTCCAAATTTCCATTTACACATCCCGTTACAAAAAACTAACATGGTGTGGATTCGGCAATAAGCTCACAGCTTTTACACAGCTGAAACAAGTGTCACGTAAAACAGGGAGGTATAGTTGAAAGTATAGAATATTTTTATTTCACAGTGGGGTTCTCCTGTCAAATATACTATCAAAATATGCAAATAGCATTGTTTTAATTCAGAAATTGTTAGCAGTTACAGGGTCGGCGGATCCATTTTCCAAGTGTGTGTGTGTGGGGGGGGGGGGGGGGGGCTGGATTGGGCGATGGATGGTCGTCGGTATGAAAATTTTAAATTCCAGGGTCCCAAAACCCCCATTTCCATGAATCTGAGTGGACATTTTGAGATTTTTCAGGAGATGTATTTGAAAGATTTCACACTTTAAAAAACGTTGGTAAAGCATACAGGTGAGGTCTATTTATCAGCTTTGGTCGTAACGACCAAAGCTGATAAATAGGCCTCACCTGTGCTTTACCAGACGTTTACAGCAATTATACTGTCTGTGGATTATCTTGTCTGGGGTGGATTTGTACTTGTATGTCTGTAAGATTACGGTCTATTTCAGTTAACCGATCTTTTAACAGACTGTATACATTTTAGCTTTTGCTGCCACATAATGTAAAAAATGATCCGAAATCCATCGAAACGGAACAAGTACGAGAGAAATGTAGCTGGCGAAAATGTGGGGGGAGGCTCTGGATCCGCCCCTTGTTTCACCAGTCATTGGTTGTGTTACAATATATGCATACAAACACACATGGCCCGGCAAAAAAAGTGGAGGGGCTGAAAACCCCCAGCACCCCCCTAGGTTCCGCCGCCCCTGAGTTAATCAGCAACAGAATTTGGGAGAAGAGGGAACACTGGGATACTGAAGATTACTTGGAATGAAGTGACTGTGGTCACGTTGCTCCACGCCAGACGCGGTGTTTGATCTGCTTTCAAAGAAAAAGGGTACGAGGTAATATAAGTGAGCGAAAGATGAAAACTAACATAATGCATTTGTTGTAAGTTGTATTACGTCTGATACACACAGAACAGACCAAGTGTAAAGTGAAAAGGATGACGGTTTTTTTCAATGTTATGTGTTTCGAAGGACGAAAAATAAAGTAATGGCAATTAAAACGACCTGATTTCATAGTATAGTATCGGTCTGAGAATTTAATAGTTCCAAATGAGACTTTTGACCTTAACTGACAATATATTTTACCAATTTAGTCTTCTGTGACTAAGCGCAATGAGCTCTGTCAATCAAGATTGAATTGATATTATTTCTGTCGTTTGACTGGGGAAGGAAATGGACAGAAATTATTTTGTACATCTCGGTGCACATGAAATTTTAGTCGATCAAGGGGGGTATTTAGGTATATCAGGGGCGGTAATTCGCGCTTTTAAGAGTGTTTTCTTGTAATTTGTGTTCATCTCAGGGCGATACGGCAAGAAGGCAACAGCCATTTTAGATTTCCTTTTTAATCCTTTGATATGAGGTGTACAAATTTCTGACTTGATATATATATGCGTTCTTTCTTTTATTGCAGTCTGTGTGTTGCTTGTTGATTCCAAAAGTTTCAAAGAGGAAACGGAATATGGAATATTGTGGAAGCTATTGACTTGCATTGCTGAAGAAGCTGAATGAACAGTTTCGTCTGGAGAGCCATTAGAATACTTGAGCCTGCTGTGGCTGGTTGGAAAAATATGTGCTTTTTGTTGTAAATAAAGTGTATTGTCGTATCTCCAGATATCCTACTAAATTGTTTCTTGTTTGCTCAGATATATGCTGCGGGAGTGTAGCAAAATGTATGTTGCGGGCTTATGGAGAAGTTTAATTTCTGGTTGTGTTATGGGGAACATTTGTTGCATGACTTTTTGATATTTCGACATCAGTGTACAGAGTTATTTCCATGTCTACTTGACAAAACTTTTAACTGCATGATAAATGCCCAAGTAATGTGAAATCAGGAACACGGGCAGAGGTTTTATCATGGACTGGATCCCGAGAAATCAGACGGAATTTTGTTGAGAGACCATTCAAATAGATATAAAAGAAATGTATCTTATATATTCTTAAATACTGAACAATAATCAGTAGGTTCGTGTGAGAAAAACAATGCAAGTACTGACTGGAAGAACCAACCGTTGCCGAAGTTTATAACTTGTACGGATTTGCATTAAGGTCCTTTAGTAGTTTCGGAGAGTCCAGACGTGCCCCAATACCGGAGCTTTGCCGGTGCACTTATTGTTAAATTCCCATAGGAACCGGAGCTTTGCGGATGCAACCGTTTCCTGAGCAAAATTTCAGCACCATTCAGACTTGTATCCGGCAAGTGGTGCACGTACTGCATATGTATTATGTTATAGTATGTATAGTGATTTTTGTTCACTCAGGGCTCTGGATATATAATAAGAGTATGTCATTGAACATTGATGGGGAAGTTGGGTTTTCTCGAAAGTTTTCCCCGCGAAACGGTTGACGTTTTTTTTTTTTTTTGACGTCGTGATGTTATGATGCGCACGCGAAGTCATAGAAGCGTTGCTCGCTGTTGTTGTCCACATTATTCGGGTCAGGTTTGGTCGGGGTTTTCGTACTGGGCTGACATGGCAGTATAGTATTGGCGGTATATTCCCCTGCTATCCCTTCGTCGCCTGAGTGCTAGAATGTCCTATGTCCCATATGGGACATAGGACATTCTAGCACTCAGGCGATGCCTTGGTACTGCTAATCCACCTAATGCTTTATACTATCCTATGACTGGTATAGGTAGAACGTAATGGTAGGTCAGGCAGTGTTATACTTGGTTGTTTACAACGGTAGTATGGTGTGACAGTATATACCCCTGTAGATCGAATCCTAACCCTTGGTACTATTAACCTGTTATCCTATGACTATAAATAGTGCGTTATGCTAGGTCAGGCAGTATTATGACGTTGGGTGGGGTAATACACGGTTGTATAGTGTGGTAGGGTAGGGTAGGGTAGGGTAGGGTAGGGTAGGGTAGGGTAGGGTAGGGTAGGTTAGGTAGGGTAGGGTAGGGTAGGGTAGGGTAGGGTATACGGGCTGTATCCAGTTGGTCTACTGCTAGAATTTGGTACTACTAACCCACTGATTGTATTTTACTATCGGAGGTTGGGATAGGTAGTGCGTAATGCTAGGCTATTTGAGATTCGAGTCGTTCGAGTAATCTGGGATAGCTAACGAACCACAAGTATTGCGACAAATCAGTAGTAATCGCACAAGGCTGTAAGGCTGGTGGAACATTATAGTAATGATGAATATAATAGAGGCTGATCAGAGGACAGATAGTAGCAGACGTGGGGGGAAGCCGATGGTAAGACCACCAGGGGGTGTTTCGAAGCTTGGAATCCCACTTATGGAATCCCACTATGAGAATCACTTTTGGGAAACGTCTGTGGTTGGAGAATCCCCATTTTCCGAGATGAGCATAAAAGTCGTATGTGGAGTCATGTTTGAGCAATTGCTCGATAGCTCATTTGCTCTATGAGATTCGAGTCGTTCCAGCAATCTGAGATAGCTAACAAACGAGAAGTAGTGCTACAAGTCGGCAGTAATCTTAAAAGACTGTAAGGCTGGTAGAACACTATAGTGATGGTAAATACAATTACAGACAGATAGCTGCAGACGTGGTGGGGGCCGATTGTAAGACCACCAGGAGCTGTTTTGGGGCCTGGAATCCCACTTATGGAATCCCACTAGAGAATCCCTTTTGGGGAAACGTCTGTGGCTAGAGAATCCCTTTTCCAAGATGAGCATACGAGTCGTATGTGGAGTGTTTTGCTCATTTGCTCAATGAGATTTGATTCGATCGAGCAATGATTTTTCCAGTCACTGCTCGATAGCCCATTCGATGAAATCACATCAACCACATTTCTCGGCATCCCCGCTTACAGAATCTCTTTTAGGTCATAAAATCCGTTTTTCCCCCGAAATGGGTCGAAGAGTCGCAAGACCAATTGCTCTTTTTCTATTTGTTCATTGAGCAATTTCGAACAATTGCTCTTGCGACACTTCGACTCATTTCGGAAAAAATGGATTCTGTGACCTAAAAGGGATTTTGTAAGTTGGGTACCGAGAAACTGGCTTGATGATTTCATCGAATGAGCTAAAGGGTCGCTAGAGCATTCAACGACATTTGACTTTACTTACCAACATAAACATCCATATAATAGTTCTGACTGTGTGAACTAACGTTCTCAAATTCAACATGACGCATTCTGTTCATGTTGGAGAAGACGTGACGGATGATTATAAATAACCAAATGTCTGGTTCTGGCATAAATTGGTCAATTGACATGCAATTAACACTAAACGTTTTGAGCTAATGTCTCATGGGATCCACTACATCTTACTTTATGGTTGGATCATGCAGAAAATTTCAGACTTTTTTATTGAGATAAAGAAGTAGTAAAGTTCGACTCACTTGTACTTCTTTCTTGGGTTGTAGGCATATTCGAAGTAAGCTTTTTTCCTGGGATTAACAATTACTGTCTGCTGTTTCTCAGTATCGTCTTCAGAGGAATCATCAGAATGCGGAGGAAAAAAAAAACAAACATATAGATACACAAATATAAAAAGTAATACCAGGGCCCTACGAAAGATTCGAAATTCCATTCGAACTCGTCCTCATGATTCGATTAGGTACGACGTCTTGCACTGATTCGGAAATTTTCGAATCGTGGCGATCTTCTAAAAATCAGACAAGTGTCGCCTCCTTTTGAACTCTTCTTCGATCATCAGGTCTCCTATACAGGAGACCTGATGATCGAAGAAGATTTCAAGGTGGTTCCGCTTCCGAAAAAAACTTTGATTCCGTTTTTGGCGATCTTCTTAAAATCATACAAGTGCCGCCTCCTTTTGAACTCTTCTTCAAACATCAGGTCTCCTGGACAGGAGACCTGATGATCGAAGAAGATTTCAAGGCGGTTCCGCTTCCGAAAAAACTTTGATTCCGTTTTTGGTATATTCCGCATTTTTGAATGACTAACCCATAGAGACGAGTTGCAATCGTACACATTACTCGAGTAATGTGTTCGATTGTAAGAATGTGTAATATTTACAACTCGAGGATCGGTGAGATTCGTTTCGAGGTTTCATTCAGTGGGGAATCCGAGACCTTCGGATAGCTGAACTAGAAGAGGAAACTTTGGATTGTGTAATGAATGAGAAACAATAACACTGCCAGAAAACTGTAACATGTCGGAGAACATTTTGTAATTATTTGGTTTTTTGTTTAATATATCAAGAGGTTATTACTTGCTTGGTTCCATATCGGCCGAGATATCAGCCTTCTGTAACTTCACATCAGCCTTCGACCTTCAGTCTCAGACTGATATGAAGTTACCTCGAGCTGATATTTCGGCAGATATTAACCTAACCAAGTAATAACCGCAAACAAAGAATAACCTCAACACGAATGAAAATATCTGCTGTCGGCAAGGGTGACAAGTTTCTATATATTCCCCTAGAAGTCATTTACCCTACCCAATACGGTTGAGATTTGCAAATAGTTAAGAAATTAGAAAAATAAAACATTATAAAAGCCACTTACTATATGTTTTTCCCTACTTTTCAGTAACATTACTTAAAATATCAGAAAACGTCCCAGTTTCAACTGAGAATGATATAATTTATTATATAAATGAGGAGTGTCCGTTCAGTCCATCTCCGCGTCCATCTAGAATTTCAGTCTTTGATTATCTCCACTGATATGCAATGCAGCTAGAAATTTTCCGTCGCTTGGGCATGGCTTTCCGACCCAGTTAGTTGCAGTTGAAAACTTATTCTGGGACTAGTTTTTCTGGCATAAATATATTTGTACTTTAGTGATTCATATTGTTGTGTGAAGATATTCTTTGAGCGCCTAAAGTAATATCTGATTTATTTACCTGAAGGAAGGCTATATTTCATCAACAAATTTACATTATGTTTGCGAGATAAGTGAAATGGCACGATGAAACGGCTAGCCGTTTTAAATAATTTACGTACCGCGCATAAAGGACGACACTTGTAAAAAGTTTTTTTTGAAAAACTAAAACATTTCGTATTTTGTCTAAAAAATAATGCTCGTGATCTCTTGTCGAACTCTTCGTTCTGTGTGCAGTGACGGTGTCATCTCGGTGACACTCACACATCGCCCCATAATTCCCATGATGAAGAAACAAACCTCGGGTACTTGAGTTCAGATTACCCAGGTGTCTATCACGCAATTACAAGTTTTGTCTGCTGGAGGTACATTTTGTACCATTAACCCTCTGAATGCTCATAATGAAATATCCAATAGTCAAGTAGCACTTTTCCCATAATGCAACTGCGAATTTAGATTAACATATTTCGTCCCGGAAGTGTAACAAGGCGCCATCTACAATGCAGATGGTCAAATGCTTTCTCTTTCGTTAAATAAATGCTCAAACTGGTGTTCAGCTCTTAATCTTCCGAGTTTTTCTTTTCTTCCAATAATTCCAAGAATAAGCAAAAGACAAGCGCATAAGATAAAAAGAAAATCCACGCTTCTTGAGTGGATAGAATTGAAAGAAATAAGAGATATCAGGTGACCTGAGACCCACAGCTGAGTGGCAAGATCTTAACAATCATAGATGACCACTAAAATTCAAAACTAACGAATAAATAAATAAAGGAGCAAAAAACCCAAAGGATTCCATGACCACATCAAAATAATCAATAGAAAATAAAAAATCCATATAAATATGCAAGACTTTTTCTGTCAGTTCGTGTGCTATTCTTCAGTGATACAATACACTCATTTTAACATGAAATTAAAGGATGATGATGACAAAGGTGTGAGATGCCAAACCTCAAGGCATATGAACCATTCGTTGTTCAGAAAAAACTTCTCCCGATGTTTTCCTCGTGATCAATTGTAATGAAGTATTTGTGCTACGGCACTCCTGGACATGGTCTCAGGAACTTTGTTTCAACAACCGTGCAAATCTTTCTCACAAAGATGAATGGATGTGGGCAAGTCGTTTGTGGGGAGTATATTTTTATGTTTCCCCATTGTCCACAGTGTTGAAATGTGGGTATTCATGCAGGGCATACAATTAAGGACCGATTCTCGCAAATTCTCGTAAGGAAAGCAATGAGAATCAACTTTGATTCTCGCAAAATGTTCATTTGATTTCTTCATAGATTCTAAAAATGTCATGAACTCTTTACCCAACGCAGACGATATCAAAATTTATTATTTTACATATCATTTTTTTTAATTATTCAAAATATTTCAACAAAACCATATCATGTGACCCCTCATTGGAATGAGTTCAATGAGCTCGTTCCAATGACGGGTCACATGATATGGTTTTGTTGAAATTTTTTTTAAAATTTAATTTTTTTCAACTGCTCAGTTTGCATATTGCGCGGGCTGATGCGGGCGATTAATTAGGTAAAGGGTTAAAGGCTATGATCTACTGATTTTTGTTTGGTCATAATAAGGTTAACTTTGACTAAACAGTGGGGTCTAGTGAAGTCTCGGCTGCCTATACAGGCAGCTACGACGTCATGCTGAACCACTGCCAATGTAATGTATTATGCATCAGCAAGACCACCCAAAGCCTTTTGTTGGAGGAAGCGTTCTCTTCATGTGCATGTCAGACAGGAAAGTAACCAAAAATGGAACTAGGTCCTTGAAGGTTAAACTCTGATAAATATATAAAACGAGTTTTGTTTTCACTATGAACTTTGGGCTAGTTGCACTCGCAAGGGTATAACAATACTCTTAAATTATAAATTATTTGAGAATTGAAATTTAATTCTCGCAGCAGGAATTCTCGAAAATCACGACCGATTCTCGCGAATCGGGACAAATAAGAAAGAGGAATTGAAAGGTTTTTCCCGAAGAGTCTCGACAGAGTTTTATAAACGTTTTATGTCTGTGGACATGCAAACAATGAACGAACGAACGAACGAACGAACGGACGAATGAAATAAATTTATTTATTTATTTATTTGTAGAATGCACAGACATTGGCAATTATATAATTGTGAAAAAAACTATACTACAGGAAGTGACATAATCCAGTTGGTTTTCTTTCTGCTACTCATTGAAACATGAATTTTAAAATATTGCGGAGTCAAGAACGCATGAAGAAAATCGTGCGAAAATAGAAGGAGGATACATGTTGTATATATATTTTTGACAGTGTTGCCGAGAGGAAAGTGGACAGAGAATTTTGACCGGATCGCTACCTAATCGTGATCCGATCGAAATTCACAGTCCGCTTTTGTGATCACAGAACCGTAGATAAAATCCTTAGTACTCGTTTGTTCACGGCCTGCAGAATTGATTGACTTTGGGTATCCATACACACGTACTATACCAGCAAGCAATGGGTAACTTATATTATACCATGATTACCTATTCTACTATATATAAAAAGCCTATGATTTAAATTTTAGCTCTACACACCAACCGTGGTGAACACGCCATCAATGGGATTTCAGGAGTTAAAATTTACACCTACAGTGGAACTATATACAAGCTGACCTTTGGTGACCTCGACTCGAATGCAAACTTGTCTAAATTTATCGCACATCGCTTCGGGAAGAGTGAAATAGAAACCGGCAATTATTTATTACGTTTTGAAATGCGTATACCTCATAAGATACCAAACATTAACAATCATGCGTTGCCTCATGTCAATAAAGCATCCATAACTCGAAACGGTATATCATTATGTTATTAAAATGAAAAAGGAAAGTGATTTGCACGTTTCTTCTCCCATTTAGTTTCGGCGATAAACCTGACAGCAGAAGTACCGTCCACCGGTGCCCATCTAAACAAAATCAGATTCGCACGTGTGAATATTGTATTATTTAACATTTAAACTCTTATTAATATGGCGATCATGGTATAAATGTAATTTTCACAAAGTAGCTTGATGTACCAAATGTTCACCACGAGTGGTGAACATTTGGTACACCAAGCTACTGTGGGTATATTCTATATATATTACATACCTATATTTTGTTCAGGTAGATTTTTCAAATATCCAATAAGTTTCTTGTCTATCATGTATGAGACTTCGTAGACCCTGGCTAGACAGGAGAGATAGACCTGTTGCCCCGTGGAAAGACCTATCGTGCTGATGTATTCAGTCGGAAAATTTTTCATAGACGACTTGTTGGTTTTCTCTGAACTTCTGCTGCTGCTCACGACATACAAGGTTGGGTCGTTTGTCATTCCACATGATGTATGGCGTTTGGGATTTACGGCATTTCCATCTAAAATAACAAATTCATTTGAAAAAGAATTATGTTCATTCAAAATTGGATTAACATGTAAAGCATTTCTATAAAACTATACTTTCTCACAAAAACATTCAAGTGATTAAGTACAATGTAAGTTACCATCCCTTTTTAACCCTTTACCTAACATGAAAAGCAGACGACACTTGCAAAAATAATTCTTGAATAACTAATTTTTTTCATTTTTTGTCTCAAAAACATAGGTTATGACCCCTCGTTGGAACGAGCTCGACGAGCTCGTTCCAACGAGGGGTCATAACCTATGTTTATGAGACAAAAAATGAAAAAAATAATGAAAATTAACAGGCGATTTTTGAGAATCGCGCTGGCCGGTTTTGGCCGTTACGTTGGGTAAAGGGTTAAACAGGAGCACGGCGTTTTATTGGTCTATGTGAAACACACAGACTATTGTTTTTGTATGGTTTCTTTTTTTCTTCTTCTTCTTCTGCTGCTGCTGCTTTCTCCGGTTTTCTATGCACTTCATTGTCCGCCTGATAACTCGAATACGAATTGTCCTACCTCGCTGATTTTTGACATACTGTTAGACAGCCACAAGTTCTCGCCACCTATGTTTTCAAGATTCCTTGGGCATTAGGGTGGCTTCTGGGGTGTTTTGAAAGTAGGTCACGCCCATATCTCAGGCTTGATGTGACCTATGGACCTGGGACCAACAACTGATGTGTCAACACTCAACGGAGGTTCAAAATATGGATTAACGTCACTGAAGTCACCTAGTGGTCATTGAGTGCATTTTTCAGAACTGCTGGAAATCACTTTTCTGGACCTCTAATGCATTCCCGATGTTCATACATGCATTTAAAACTCAAAAAGTGGGCGCGGACAAAAATATTGAAAGTGGGGCACAACGTAATGGTAAATGGTAAATACAAATTTATTTACTGCTTTGAGTAGACTACTTAGAAATGTTTTCACCATTTTCACACAGACTCATATTTAATTGTCGCGGTAAATTTTATTTCTCAAGTGTTTTTACAGTTTGTGCCATATTAGTCTTCCAGCTTTCACATTGACTATAAACGTAATGGTAAATGCTAAATACAAATTTATTTACTACTTTGAGTAGACTACTTTGAGTCTTTGACCATCGGCATCATTCTTATTATCTAAGTCTAAATATACAGAACACGCTTACCATGAAATGTCATTTGTGGTCTTCTCGATGAGTTTATCCATTTCTTCAAAGGCTTTCTTTTTACAGGCGGTTGGCGGATTGGGGCAAGACTATCGTAGACCTCTTTGTTCGGCGGTCGTCTACCTGAAAGATTAACCATCAGGACTAACTGAGATAGGAACCCGTACAATGAGTGCTGTGGGAAAGAACTAACTAATGTTACTCTTCCAATGGTATTCACAAAAAATCCTGTTCAAATTTTAGTATTTTTTGCCTCCAAAACCAGGGGCGTAGATGATCGATTAAGTTATAAACCCGACTTTTCCGGACAGTGATGGCTCACGCCCCCATTGATTAATATTCCAGCAACATCATCAGGCGATGCCTTCATTTGCGGTATTTGATCGATTGAGGTATAAATCTGATTTGCCCCGACAGTGATGGCTTACGTGCCTACTGACTAATATTCCAACTACATCATTAAAGGCATGCCTTGATGATGTGGTTTGAATATTAACACTTATGCTGCCGAAAGCGACTCTGTTATGATGATTGTCTGTATGTTATGGTAGGCGCAGATTAAACCTACCATCTGATTACTTGTTGGAAAGGGCTCAGGGGCTCTTTCCAACAATTAATCAGATGATAGAGTTTCAAGTATGTCATAAATTTTATTAAACTTGCTTGCGAACAGGCGTATTTAGAGGTCCTCCATATATGGCTATAGTGGGCGTGGCAGTAGAAGGGTTAATCAATCTGAATTATAGGTTCGAAAAGGGGGTGCGGTAGCGTTGTGGTAACCGATTCTCGTCAGATCAAAATAAATAGGTTCGAAACTCAAGACTTCTTAGAAATTTATTAATTGATAAACTGTACATGTAGTTATCGTGATGAAACTTCTTATTGCATCAGCACGTACCGTACCATTAGTCAAAATTGGTCATGCAGGGTACCCAACAGCCTCAATCGGGTACTACAGACCTCTGTTTGTATGATCGACTGTGTGTGTGACACAAGTCCAAGTATCAAATCTAGTCTTTTGAGAAATTACATGACTGCTAGCAAGAGATAATCAATAACTTATACTCAAATCCTGAAGAAAATGTCCGACCGTAAAAATTATTTTTGGAGTGTTGTTACACCCTTTAAACCCCTCTTGGCGACACCCCTGAACAAAACATAAAATGAGCACATTCCAATGATAGTTTACAAGCTATGTTTTAGAGGCAAACAACGAACATTCCAGTTATTTAAAACTTAAAACCCTTTGTGCAAGTGCCGCCGCCTTGTTTTGATGGGTAAAGAGTTTAGAAGGAAGTCAGGTAGATTTTTCCGTGCAAGTTTCGCCGCATTTTTTTTTTTTTTTTTTTTTTGGTTTTTGTTTCTTTTTATTTGTTCTTTTTTCTCTCTTTTTGTTTGTTTGGTTTTTTTTGGGGGGGTGGGGTGGGTGGGGTGGGGGTGGGGTGGGGGTTAGGTTTTTAACATTTCGTTTTTTATTTCTTTTCTTTCAGTCTAGATACGTGGAGTGCAAACTTATGCAACTGAATCGAATTGCATTTAACAGCCAGGGTGAATACCACACTGTCTTCGATTTATTTCGAACTGGTGTTTTTTACTGGTTGAATTGACAAAGATAAAATATTACAAATCGCTGCTATCATAAACAAAACAAATGTTGCAGAAAAGCACGTGCTATGGTTACAATACACTGTTTTCGTGCAAAAAGCGTCTCTAGCGGAACCTTTAATGGAGGAAAAAAGTTCCCTGTTTTACCCAATTGGTGGAAAATGAACTGAGCTTGTAAGTGTGAATAAAATTTTAAAGTGCATGTTTTGAAAAAAATATAAAATATTGGTGATAACTGTCTTCTGTAAAGTGTACGAGAAGGTAAAAATTGGGTGGGGGTAGATAAAATTACGTCTATTTTATTCAGTGCGGAACTGGACGGTAGAATAGGAGTCACCAAATTTAAAGGCAAAAGTCAAATGGCGACGTACATTTTTTTCAGTCTATTTTTTCAAGAGGTAATAAACTAAATGAGTATAGTATTGTTTTGACCAAATCGGCTTGATGAGGTGAAGAGAGGGGGGAAGATTGTACTGTCGCCAAAGGAAAAAAAAACAGTGTATTGTGACCCCATGAAACGGGCGACAGTTGGATGTGTTGCGATCAATGGGAGGTAACTCGAAAAGCATTTCAATGTCAAAACGGACAAAAATATTCATTCAATGAACGACTCCGTGGTTATTCAAATTGGAAGCCTATCCTGTGACTTTAACATCTTAGGAAGCTCGGTCGAACTTAACTTGTTGGGGTGTTATATATATTAAACAAAATGTTATAAGGATCACCCCTCAAATCGACATGTTTGCACATGACGAAAGGTAAATGTGCACTTTTATGTGCAAATGTGTCTATGAGAATACGTGATTCTTAGCAAATTGTGAGTGGTATATATAGATTGCCTATCGCAGCTCACATAGTTTTATAGTTTTCTTGTTAACTAAGAGAAGAGGCAGAGTCCTCAGCTCTTTCACGTCATCTTGTCCAGTTTTAATTCCTTGTCCTGTTTTTCTTGGTTAAACCATAAGTTTGGGGTTCAAATGACAACAGGCTATACTACGCATGTTTACCGACTTCACGTATCAGCATGCGTGGTATATGGAAATTTAAGCTCAAGATATCCAGTTTTAGCCCTTCTACTTGCTTCTGGGGGTAGGTATAAATATACACTCAGACGTTAAATGTCCATTTATCACGCATGTTGGCCAAGGTAAGTTAAGCAGTTCATTTTACAGTTGGCAATGCCGAGGAAAAAGCCGAGGAAGAAAATAAGAAAAGATTTTGCTGGGAACCGTTGCTTTCTTCTTATAATTGTTTAGGGTTCATGGTTCCCTTGGGCGGACCTCCTTCCCATCTTTACTATATCATACAGATAATTAGGATAGTCGAGCGATCTGGTTTGTTGGATTCCGTCGGGCTGAGGACGCCAGATCAGCCAGGATAACACCAGTTGCTGGAAGCGATTGTGTGATCTGGGTGCATCGGAGAGCCTCCACTCCACAGAATTCGACACACCACATGACGTCACTGGACTGATGATCTGTGTATTGTATATAGGTACCGGCTTGTTTGCACTATTCTCTTGATAGTCATTGTATGGGTACTTGGTTTCCTCATCAATCACCAAAGTATACAGCTAATATGAGATACAAGTAGCGAACACGCTCGTTCTTTAGTGCAACCAGGCGCCATATGCAGAAACATTGCAGATGGCGCCTTGTAGCACTCAAAGAACGATATTCTTATATGACTGGTGAAGACACTTCCATATTCAGAGATCTAGTTGTGAAGGAAACAATACACACATTCCCTGTATTTACATCGTATCTATTGAAATTCTAGGGAATGGGGAAAAATTTACAAAGTTCATTTTTCCGGCTCTGCCTCTCCCACCCAACTCCTCCATGTGTCCGCATTTTGTCTTCCCATTTTAGACCATCCTAGTGCTTTTTACAATATATAACAGCAGGTGCAATTTGGCATTTTTTTATATGCCCGCCCCCAGCGGGGGTATATAGGCTTCCTCTTTTCCGTCCGTCCGTCCCAAGATTCAACCATTTACCAAATGTAACGATCAAAACCTGCCAGCACTCTTCGCAAAAAATCACCGTTCAATTGTCATTATTGATTGTATCAACAATATAGCTTATGATTCCTCAATGGAACGAGCTCGCCCTCGTGTCGGACAATTTTACGGGTGGAGGAAGCCGTAGAATCCGCAGAGATACACCGAGCAACTGTGAGCAACTGTCACGACTCCCCAAACATACAAACTCCGCACAGATAGGGCTAGTATTGGTTGAAGACAAGCGCTCATCTTGTCCAGTTTTAATTCCAGTGCGCCTTACTACACAGCACCACCGTGCCCCTACGTGGGCAATCAGGCAAGGACACAACGCGGTTACCCCTGGTAGGATCGAACCATGGACATTTCGGTTTGAAACCCAATGCTTCAGACCACAGGCAAATTATATGAAATTATAACTCATTATTATCTAAAAAATTATATAGATAAACCCACACGAGTCACTGCTAGTAGCAGCACTCTTCTTGATCCAATATTGGCCAGTGATCAAATTGACATAATGGAATGTGATACCCTACTGCTGCATTAAATCTGATGATCCGTTAAATACACCCTATACTAGAGTTGTTAGGAATTATAAAAATGCAGATTTCGATCTTGCGAATGATCTTATTACCCAGGTGAATTGGGGTGATTCAATTCAAAATACTCAAGACATCAATGTTGCCACTGAAAATTTTACTCACACATTTTTGGATATAATAGATAGATGTATCCCAAAATCTACAGTTTTTATCCGCTCGAAAGATAAGCACTGGTTTTCATCAGAATTGCGATGTAAAATACGTCAGCGAAACAGATGTAGGAAAAAGGCCATGAGGTCCTTGTTACAGGAAGATTGGAATAAATACAAATCAATACGAAATTCAGTAAATAATATGAAAAAATATGCCAAACGCCAGTATGAATCCAGCCTTGAAAATTTATTATTGACTGAAACATCCTCAAAGAATTTCTAGCACGTTATTAAGGAATTGCTCAATAGGAGAAAATCATCCGGGATTCCACCCCTATACAAATGTGATAAAAGCACGCCCAGTAATGTAGCGATAACAGACGAAGAAAAGGCAAACTTATTAAACGATACTTTTATAAAGAACGGATATATTGAAGACACAGATCACAAACTTCCGAAATTCGCTGCTCAATGTAGTCTTAAATTGAATGAAATTGTCTTCGACGTCGAAGACATTGTCTCGGCTATTAACTCTTTGAAAGCCAACAAAACACACGGTCACGATAACATCAGCGTGAGAATGTTAAAAGGTACGGTTCTAAGTATCCCTGCTCCCCTGTATTTACTATTCCAGCTTTCATTCAGTTCCTGCAAGTTCCTTGATAGTTGGAAGAAAGCAACTGTTATACCTGTGTATAAAAAGGATGACCCAGCAGATAAATGTAACTATAGACCGATTTCACTCTTGCCATGTCTTGGTAAAGTACTGGAAAAAGTTGCCCTAAAATATATCTTTTCTTACTTCCAAGAAAATAATCTCCTCTATCAATATCGGTCAGGTTTCATTCCTGGCCATAGCACAACATATCATCTAATAGAATTTTGTCATTCTCTGTGCGATTCTCTGGATAACAGACTTCAGACCTGTTCGATATTTTGCGATATTTCGAAAGCATTTCAAAGAGTTTGGCATCAGGGTCTGATTTTTAAACTTAAAGAATATGGGATGGTCGAAAAAACGATCTTGTGGATTGAAAACTACCTACAAGGTCGTCAACAAAGAGTGTTGATTAACAATGCTTTCTCTCAGTACAAAACAGTAATAGCGGGTGTCCCATAAGGATCAGTGTTGGGACCATTTCTCTTCTTAGTTTACATCAATGACCTGGCCAATGTCCTCGATTCATTAGCGCGGATGTATGCTGATGATATATGCCTGACCTCCTGTAGAAATGAAATAGAAACTCTGGTAAATACTATGAACCACGACATGGAGAAAATAAATATATGGGCCAAACAATGGCTAGTCTCATTTAACCCCCATAAAACGGAGGTAATATTCTTCTCGTACACACCAAATCCCGACCTTCCATATATTACTTTTAATAATACTAATATTCGCCCATGTAACTCTCACAAACATTTAGGAATATTTATCCAAAGCAATTTAAAATGGGATGTTCAAATTAACGAAATTTGTAAAAAAGTTGCACCCAGATTAAAACTTTCTCGTAAAACCTTGGAAAAGATGTACCTATCATACATATTACCTCTTATGGACTATGGGGACGTTGTTTGGCACTGTGCGCCTAATTACCTTCTCACACGACTCGATAGATTACACGTGGAAGCAGGACGCATTGTCACAGGTCTAACAAGATCAACCTCTACAGAGAATATTCTTTTGGAGTTAGGCTGGTCTAGTCTAGCACAGCGTCGTGACATACACAAACACTACACAATGTATAAAATAGTAAATCAAAAAGTCCCTGATTATTTATTTAACTTATTACCTCCGCGTGTTGGGGACCGAAGAACCTACAGCCTACGCAACGCAGATCATTTTACCATGTATCAATCCCGAACCGAACATTTTAAAAGATCCTTCTTGCCATCCATGGTAGTGGCTTGAACAATTTACCTCAATATGTGTCATCAGCTGAGACTGTAAATGAGTTTAAAACTAAAATTAAGCTATTAAAATTAAATCCTGTCGTGAAATCTCCGCTTTATTTCTCCTCCGGAACAAGGAAACTGAACATTCTACATTGTAGGTTAAGGAATGGCTGTAGCGAACTGAACGGTGATAAATATGCAAATTATATATCTGATACATCCATGTGTAGTTGTGGACACGTACTTGAAAACAGTTTTCATTACTTCTTCGAATGTCATCACTACGTAGTCCAGAGTGAAATCCTCTTTAGACGACTTTCTCAATTTAACATTACCTCCACAGACGATGTTCTTTTCGGAAAACCAAATTTATCATAAAATGAAAACAATCTGATTTTAAGTTAGTACAGTCCTTTATTTCAGGTAGCGATCGTTTTAGTTAACTCTCAACCTTACCCCTTTTTGGTGTGCCTTCTCTCCAACATCATGTAAAGGCTCGATGATGACTTGCGATGGCCGCATCCGTACGATAAGGACACAACACTCAACTATCCTCTGCTTTCTTTTGCTTTATACCATCTTATCCCATACCTGCATGTCGCGTCTTTCACTTCTCTCCAGCTACTATGAATTGGTTTGAAGCATGTTTATTGTATTGTAGATATAAAATGTGTTTTTTTGTTTTTTTTTTTTTTTTTTTGTTGTTTGGTTTGTTTTCGCATATTTTTGTTAGCTGCCATTGAATGTTTTAGGAGAGGAACTTATATAAGTTTAATAACTTGTGTTCCAATCCTTTTGTCAGTTTTCAATCTAATGACAATAAAATATGTTTAAACTAAACTTACCCAATGCTGTAACCACTGAGGCTCCGCGCCCCATCGTTTCGTATTAGGTAAAGGGTTAAAGCAAATTCACACGAAATTGCATTTCTATAGAATCGCATCTTGAAAAAGAGGACTACACTATTGAGAAACACTCACCATAATAGGGTCTGTCAGTTTCTGGTTTCCTGAAATTATAAAACATTTAATGGATATAACATATATCTCCAGACAGCATGATGTTTTCTTTCTTGTCAATACAGTCGAAGAGTGAAAATAAATTTCATAAGGGTTGGATGGATTGCTCTTAGTTACACCGCACAATACTTTGTGTTTGACGAGCATTTTCAATTCACCATTACGCTTAAGACAGGACACAAACTGGTGTACGGGGGACAGGAATCAACGACTCAAGATGGCGTTTTTCGGGTGTTTTACGCGTGCCGTATATGTCCCACGTATTCTACCTACGCTGTGTTCTGTATTTATACCATGATTACCTGTTCTACTATATATGAAAAGCCTATGACATAAATTTTAGCTTTACACACCAACCGCGGTGAACACGCCAGCAATGGGATTTCAATAGTAAAAATTTACAGTGGAACTACATCCAAGTTGACCTTTGGTGACGTCGATCTGAATGCAAACTTGTCGAAATTTCTCGCACGTCGCCTCGCGAAGAGTGAAATGAAAGTGGCAATTATTTGTTACGTGTTTAAATGGGTTTACCTCATAAGATGCCAAAAATTAATAAACATGCATTGTCTTATGTTAATAGAGCATCCATAACACGAAATAGTGTATGTTATTATGTTATTAAAACGAAAAAGGCTCAGTTTCTTTTTCCATTTCGTTTCGGCGATAAAACTGACAGTGGAAGTACCACTCACCGATGCACATGTAAACAAAAACAGATTCGCACGTATGTACGTCTGCTGCTCAGTAAAATCGAGCAAAAATAATAGCGACTCTAAATAATCTAACGATCATGGTATAAATAAACTATACCCAAAGTAGCTTGGTGTACCAAATGTTCGCCACTCGTGGTGAACATTTGGTACACCAAGCCGCTATGGGTATATTCTATATTTATACCACAATTAAACTCGAATTAAGTGAATCAAGATTACATTTTTAAAGAAAAATATCACCTTCAGCGGTCTGTTTACTTTCTTGCGTGATACTGTTAGTTTGTGTCGAAGCATTCCTTTCACGTCATAACGTCATTCGGATGCGTAAAGACCAATCAGATACATTCTTCCATGTTGTAAGCTGTATTACACGTGTGAGTTTCCTACACTAATCTCTACACAATAACAAACTGGATTGATGGAATGCCAGCGAAAAATGTCGCCACTCAAATTAATCGCCAAGTCAATCAGCATAATAACTCCTCCCAAGTCATGACGTTTGATGACGCTGTAGCGTAATAGCTTTTACTTCATCAAACGCTATGACGTTTACCTTACATGGAAACTAATAGCACGATATCACGTTTCCAGTCTCGGTACTTGTTTTTTGCCTGTACTAGCTAAACTATGTTGCGAATATTCAATGTATTGCCACGAAATATGTGCAACTATCAACATATTCATTTTGCGCATACAACATGAAATATTCGTCAGTTTTAAACGTATTTATTTGCTGATTAGATGTTATTAACAACAGAATTGGAACACAAGTTATAACAACTTACTTAAGTTCCTCTCCTTCTCAATACATAAACAAATTGAACATAAAGAATACAAATAACTGCAAAGAACGAACAAATCGAACTGTACTGTTCATGACAAAGGTACGCCATTATTTAAGTAGAAACGATGGTGGGAGGGGGGGGGGGGGTGCTGGTCAGAAGAAAAGGAAACTTTCAGGCTACCGACTAACACTTGGTGTATTCGTGGTTATTTCGAGGCCCGCAAATATTTGGTTTATAGCACAGGTAATCAAAACAGAAAACAAACAAAAAACAACAAAATAAAAGAGTTCCCTTTGTGAGTGCTTTAGCTCATATCTTTGTCTGATTTTAGGGATCAGGGGTGCGATTCACGGGATTATGACTAATTGTAAGGGTGTCGATTATTTAAAACGCTCATTGAATGAGATATACTTTTGAACAGCCTTAAAGATGATACAGTTTTGTTTCAATGGCAAGTCTGGTTTGCCATACAAGAGATCATCCGCAGTATTAGCATTTAGAATGGCAGTTTGTCTAAACATGGTATTCCGTTTCTGTTCAATTAAGCAGAGGATATTCAAAGAAAACATGGAAACTGCTTTCAAGCGGGTTATCACACCTACATCATGAAGTATCAGAGATATAGTTTGCCTATTTGTCACCGTTAAGATCACTGCGACCGTTTCTTTATCTATTGTGTAATAAATTTATTTTCCTGTTCCCAGCAGTAAAATAACTTGGGGGTTTAAAAATGGCATTCGTAATTGCATAACGTCTTTTGAATTCAACTACGATTACTGAGGTACATAGATATTTCATAGCTGAACTGAAACTGAATCTGCCCGAGCTCGTTATGGGGAAGTTTGTCAGCATTTCGAAGATTTTATCTAACAATCATACAGATTTTGGCCTGAAAACCACGAGAAACGGTACGTATCACATAATGTGTTCCGATTCCGTTCATTCATTTATTTATTCATTAATGTTTAAGGTCACATGTTTATGCACAATGGCTAATCATGACCGTGACAGTTTT
Organism: Pictodentalium vernedei; assembly: GCA_031216915.1. NCBI lineage: Eukaryota > Metazoa > Mollusca > Scaphopoda > Dentaliida > Dentaliidae > Pictodentalium > Pictodentalium vernedei. Next base: position 265,921,448 of record CM062294.1, read on the forward strand.
ACGGGTGGAGGAAGGCGGAGTACCCGGAGAGAACCACCTAGCAACGACGAGCAGCTGTCAGCTCCCCAACATCGTAACTCCGCACTGCAGCACAGGCAAGGCTAGATTGGTTGGAGACATGCGTACCATCGACGTGCAGTACGCCTTAGTACACGGCGTCATCGTGCCCCCACGCGGGCAATGGAGATGAAGTGTCTTGCCCAAGGACACAACGCGGTTGCCGCAGGCGGGATTCGAACCGAGGACCTCTCGGCTTGCAGCCTGCACCTATACCTACCGAGCCACCGCCCCCCCCCCCCCCCCCCCCCGATTCCGTATCATATAGGCGACTCATTCTGATTCCGTATCATATAGACGACTCGTTTCCGGTAGCGCTACGTGCTGTCGAAACAGGCACATAGATACATTCCATGTGCTTTTCAGTGGTCGACCGAACATTGTGTCCCAAAAATGGTTGAAAATAATTTAACCCTTTACCTATCTTGAAAAGCAGACGACACTTGCAAAAAAAATTCTTGAATAACTAACTTTTTTTTCATTTTTTTTTTTGTCTCAAAAACGTAGGCTATGACCCCTCGTTGGAACGAGCTCGACGAGCTCGTTCCAAAGAGGGGTCATAACCTATGTTTTTGAGACAAAAAATGAAAATTAATTGGCGATTTTTTGAGAATAGCATTGGCCGGTTTTGGCCGTTACGTTGGGTGAAGGGTTAAGATTTAATCTGTTTATGTGAGAGAATTGTTAGATAAATGAATTATCATGATAATGTGCATGTCCTGTGATTTGTATCAGATTATCGGTGGTGTCCAAAAATGGGATCACAACTCGCCGGCAAAGCCGGCTCGTTGAGATCTCATTCTGGACACCACCTCGAATCAGATACAAATCACAGGACTTGCACATAATAATGATGATCTGTATGTATCAACTGGTATTACCTACCCATGTTTTGTTGCGACAAGTTGGTCAAGTAATCTGGTGCATTTCCAAATACTATCGTGTACATTGTAGAAAGATTGTGACATTCACGACGTTGTTCTAGGCTTACCCACCCAAGTTCCAGAAGGACGCGTTCGGAAGGTACAGATCTTGTTAAGCCGCTAACGATGCGTGCTTTAACTTTTCTCTGCTGTGATAATCTTGATGAGATTTTTTTTTACATAATTCGTTTATCTGAGTATATCAGTTTAAATTACTTTGGATATAAAGGTCCATACATTTGTGGGAGCCACAAGGATGTATGGTTTCATTTCCAAAGAATATATTAGGGACTGTGAGATTTTGACTGAAAGTAAAATAAATCGCTTTCGTCTTGAATGGGTTGAAAGAAACCAATCACTTTTACTCCGTGTCAGTATTTAAAGTTACAGTCAGGCTTTCTAGATCATTTTACTGGATGTCAAACAGGTGTTGTCGGCATACATTCGTGCTAAAGAGTCTGTTGCGTCAGCTGAATCGTTGATATACAGCAGGAAGAAAAAAGGCCGAGAACGGAGCCCTGGGGAACGCCTGACGTTAAGATTTGGTATTGGGAACAAGCATCATTGATTATAACCCCCTGTTTCCGGTTGTATAAATAGGTATCGATCCATAGGATTACATCTCCTGAAATACCATTATTCTTGAGTTTTAAAATAAGAAGGTTATGCCAGACTCTTTCAAAAGCCTTCGAAATGTCACAAAATATAGAAACAAGAAGGCGCTTGTCGGAGTAGTGCAGGGTGTAGTAAAGTTCAAGCAGTTGAAAAGAAAAGTCATACTGTGATCAGAGAGGAAACCAGACTAGTATTGATAAAGAAGCCCATTTTCATTAAAGTGAGAAAACATATATTTCAGAGCTAGCTTTTCTAGCAGTTTACCTAAACATGGCAGTAGTGAGATTGGTCTGTGGTTTATTTTGTCTGCTATGTCATATTTTGGTACATTGGGATTACGTTCGCTTTTTTCTATTAATCTGGGAAAATACATGTTTGTAATGCTAGTTTGGATAATGGGTTGAGTGTGGTTGTAATTGACTGAGTGGTACCTTTTATCATACGAACACTAATGCCATCATGGACGTGTGCTTTATCCTATTTTAGTGATTTAGTGGCAAAGAAATTATCATCGACATCAAATGTAATGTTTAATAAGGTATTGCTAGGATGCGGAGTCAATTCTTGAAGTTATTGATCAGTGTTTTCAATTAGCACATTAGAGATAACGGGATTGTTAAGTAAGTCAGCCTTTTCTTCATTAGCATAAACGCAATCATTGGGCGAATTATTATCGATCTTTATAATGGCGGGATTCCTGAAGCTTTGTTTCTATCAAGCAGATCTTTTATTCCATGACAGAAACATTTTGTGGATGAGCAGGGTAGAGTGTATTTTCAAGATTCGCTTCACACTGAGTTTTAGCGTATTTTTTGCAGTTTGACCAATTATCCCCAGCCTGTGTACAAATGGCCTGTTTTCTCATTCTGTTGCGCTGGTGAATTTTTAGTCTGAGATCTGAGTTAAACCAATATTCGTTAGAAAGCGATCGGAGGCGTCGGTATACTAAAAACCTAAGAACCTCAGTTGCATTTGGCGAATTAATTGCGCCTTCATGTGGTCCAGTCTACTTCTTCAAACTGAAGGCTACAGCTTTTTCAAAGATGCAGTTCATTAATCTCTGCCACTATCCACCCCACCGAAACACTCACTCACTCCCTCGAACGCACGCACGCACGCACGCACGCACGCACGTGAACTACAAGACACCTTTCGCACTATTCGTCGGAACTTGAGAGTGAAAGAATGACATCTATGATGATCGTTTTCTTTCCTTTTTTTATTCGCAGTAGTGAATAAAGGCCGCCTTGGACGTCTGTGCCCCCCCCCCCCCCCTCCCTCCCACACTCCACTGTAATACAGCTTCCGCCATTTGTGCGCCTTTATATCAGCACCCTGAAGTTATCGTCTTAGGTGAATCGTTTCTCGCTCGCATTCTGTCCCCCACCCCACCCCCAACCCATCCCATCACTCACAACGGGTATACCGTGTAAATAAAATATAAGCATCTCTAAATCTAAAGAAACGGCGTGCATTAGGATGTATTTTGATGATAAGTCTGAATGATTATATATATTATATGTAAGCGTTCATACTAATTTTGTGGTTATAAGTAACTGCGAGTCGAACTACAATCTTTTTCTGTACGTTTGACAGTCAACAACAGCTAAGGGTATAAGACGTCCAAAGATGGCAGGGGATTATCATTCACCAAAACATGTTTGGACATTATTTAATTGCCGATACAAAAGTCGAAAATTGGAAATTCTAAATTTAAAAACAATTCTACATGTCACTTGGACGATTCTGAACCTGCCAGATATAAGAGCATTTATTACTGCACAAGATCAAATCGAGTAGATAAGGGCCCTTAAAATTAAAGTCAACAGCGATACGTCAAGGTAAATATATTTGTCAATAACGATTCTAAACTGAGTAAACAAACTGCGTGTGAAGGAGATGGTCATGTGCACGAATTAGACACAACGGAGATAATTATGAGAACAAACTTTCAGTCGAACACATCCCATAAAAAGGATAACTTTTAGTACACCTCTTCAGTAAAGCACAATAAAGTGTGGGAAGGACTATAATACATATTGAGTGTGAGCGGGACTACCAAATGTGGGTGGGACTATAACACTTATTACTATGTAGGTAGGACTATAGAACTTATTACTTATTACGTGCCACCCTAGGATTTCAAAATGACGATCGCGACGACGGACCAAATATAGATAAAAGTATAGCCTGTGGAGGCACAAATGAGCCCGTCAAACAGATAAATCTTCTCATATTGCATATTGTATCATATTGGTCCCATACAAGCTCTCCCTCAAATCTAACACAATAAATCGAACATACCTCCAGTTCACATTTCACCGCCTCTCGGGTTAATTTGTGCATACACGAGAACGCATGGCAATCCAACATAGCTGCCTCCGGCACCCAAAATATCCATTCACAAGCGTGTTACTATGGCTTCACATATACTGTGTGTAATTGGGCTTTCACACTACGTATCACCATTGTAATGACGTGAAAAGAAAGCAGCTCACGCGGGCAAAATAACAACGCACATAACCCATAATGAATGTAGAACAACGCAATTTCCGAATTCTGCTTCACCCCGTTGATGAAGACAGATCAGGACATGCTAAACAACAGAAATCATAAAAAGCAAGTCGGTACACACCTCATGTCATTTCTTTTTCTGATTGGTTCTTGTCTTCCTAAATGCTGTGGAAACTGAAAAGTAAATGGAAAAATTATGATGAATACCCGTTATAAGAAAAAAAATCTTTTGATATAAATTAGAAAATGAACTTTAGAATTGATTTTTGTGTTCCTTTGAGAAATATAAAAACAATTTGTCATCTTTTTTCAAGCAAATGTTTATTTTGGGGTTTATTTGGGGGTTTAACGACACTTTCAATATCTAGAGTCATGTTGTTTCGGACAGTGTTATGAACTAAGGAAACCAGACTACCCGTAGAGATCCACCGAGTAGTGACAAACAACCGTTAGATTCTCTAACTTCATAAATCGAAGTAAGCAGAGTTAGAAGCGTTGAAGGCAAGTGCACTATCGACGTGCAGTAGACCTTTGTATACAACGCCACCGTTTCTCATGGGGGCGATCAGGATTAAGTGTCTTGCCAGAGAACAAGAAGCAGATGTCACGGATAAGGTTCGTGACAATAAAAACTCTCGTAAGCAAATTCCTGACTAAACGGATGTGCTATACAAGCCTGAATGAAAAAAAACCGTTGCAAAAAATAGAAAAGGAAAACACACAAGACACACGCGTGTGAATGGGTTAATCGATAGGGCAAGAGTGCCAGCGCGGAAGGATAAAACGACAGGCCGCGATGGCACAAGTGTCCTATCGACTAACCCATTCACACGCGTATGTTGTTCTGTGTTTATTATACGCCTTCACGTCTATAAAAACAATTATTAGAAGGACACTCAGCAATTCATTTGACAACTATCAACAAAAAAAACACATTTTATTGCCAACCAGATTTACGAGGCACATTGAACACAATGGAACTCGGGGGACGATTTTCAGCTATTGCTACCGATTCAATTTGTAATTGCGTTGCACCATTTGTAGAAAATTCCTGTCAAATTTTGCTTCTATTTAAAAATAGTCCGTCAACGATTTCCTAAAGGCAATGTCGTGAAATAGCACAATCACGCTCCATTTTTTTGAATGATCGGTGGTTGTTCACACGTTTGTGAAAAAGGGTACAGGTTTCGCCAACCTACTGGATTTGACAAACACCACACTGAAGTAGATAGGTGCCCCAGCAAAATGTTCTAAATGTTTCTCCAGTGCTGGTGCTGTTGAATGAATCGGATGTATGCATCATGGTGCACGTTTTACAACTGCTCTTTCCACAGGCTTGGCTGAGACCAAGCTCTAAATTGACTGGACCGAGGCTGGCATGAACAAGGATTTCGCGAATGTTTGTTTTTTACGCATAAAAGCCACGACAGGAGGCTTGGGAAATGTGTTGGATAAGGCTGGATAATTCTCAATAAGCGTCAAGTGCTTTCGAAGTATGCTGGAAAGATTTGAAAGATCTGGGTGAAATGTTGTGACAAATGGTATGCACGCGTTCTGTACTGGTGGGCGTTCTGTATTGGTATTACAACAGCTTTAATGATGGCACTGTCAACCCGTTCTTGCTTGTAGCAGATGCAGTCCCCCAACTGAATGTCATTAACCCTTTAACAAATGTAACGGTCAGAACCGACTAGCGCTATTTACAAAAATCACCATTCAATTTTCATTATTTTTTTCCATTTTCTGTCTCTAAAACAAAGCTTATGGCCCATCGTTGAAACGAGCTCGTTGAGTTCGTTCCAATGAGGCTCCATAAGCCATATTTTTCAAGTAAAATATTTAAATAATTAGTTATTCGAGAATTTTGTTTGCAAGTGTCGCCTGCCTTTCTTGCTAGCTAACGGATCAATACCAGACGTTTTATTATTTGTATCATGTTTAACTATCCACGAGAGCAACAACGAACTTTTCTTCCATACACATTTGTCAAATTGTATTGTAACGGGTAAACGTTTTATGAGTCAATATAAAAAAATGTGCCATTTTCACTTAGCACATTTATTATTTATTTATTTATTGGTGTTTAAGGTCATATATTTCTGCACAATGGCTAATCATGACCATTCACTTAGCACAAATCATGAAAACAAACACATGGCGAAATAATAGTTTATTACATATTTCGAACCAACAATCATTGTGAGTTACAGGAATACTCGATTTGAGTCTAAAATATCTAGAGCTTTCATACAGTGATGGCTTGTAACATGACAGGCAACATAATATGTCCAACTTCGGTCAACTCCTACGATTTGCAATATTTTCAGAACTGGTCTTCATCATGATAATATTACATGATGGTGACAACGTCCACTATATAATGCCAGAAAACAGGGAACAGAATGTATTTGTTACATGTTTTGTGACATGTATCAGTACAGATATCCCGAAAGTACAATTTTGCAAACATTTGAATGTTCGCTACACAAGGAGTTGGTTTTGTATCGACTGCTTATGTTGTTATATATGTGCGGTTGGGGCTAATAATTTTATGTGCAGACAAAGTGTTTCTGGTCCGAAAATAGCTTCAGAATATTTTTGAAAAACATCCCCTGTTACTGCAAATACACTACTGTTACAGGAAATGCGCAGATTTTCACAGGACGATAAACTGGACCGGCACAGGTTTGCGATCAATGCTATTCAAACATTGTGGTATAATTTATTCATGATTGGGTTTGCTCTGTTTCATGGGAAAATCTACCCACACACAAGACCTCATAGTAAGGGAGCGATAGAGATTTTCGTTGGCTCGTGTTACAGTGAATACATAAATGTTACTTGAAGGACATTAAACTCGGTCTTGGTAATGCTACCCCAACATTGCGGTGAAGTTTAATCTTGATTAGATCTTCTCTATCTTATAAGAGTATCAACTTGCACAAAAGATGTCATAAATGAGGAGCCATAGCGATTTTCGCTGGCTCGTGTTACAGTAAATACATAGGTGTTACACGAAGGACATAAAACTCGCTCAAAGTTATTTATTCATACTTTAGTTAATTATGTGCCACTTCATATGCTAGGGGGCATGATGTGATATCTGGTTTGGAACACAAACAATATTGTCACTTTTCAGTTGATGTACCGAAACTGCAAGGAATGTGGTCTAATACGGATTGAACGATATTTGACGTCAGTTTACAGAGACATGTAACCACTATGACAAAGACTCAACGAAACCAAGCATATCGGAAAAACATAAATAATGAATAATTTCAAATACCGACAGGACAGTCAATTAACAATATTAATAAGAAAGGGGAATTTTAGCGACAGCTGTTTTTTCTGTAAAGTACGTTCGTCACAATCAATGGGTAATGGAATATCCGAGGGTATGCGAATTATCCGAGAATGCAGTCGGGACCAACTTCAAATTTTCAGACGTAGACAATTGTAATGGGAATAATACTGTCCCGTAATGCGAGTAATGAAGATTTGACTAACCACATGCCCCATTTTGGGATGTTCTACAATCAAGTTGATGAGCTGGTCGATAAACGTACACGTGCATTGATTGACATATGCATTTTAAAAACCTAGTTCCAAAAAATAAATTTGGTCAACATTGTTTGAAATTTGTATCGATGTTCGTACTGCGGTGACTCAAGTGTGGAATCTAAACAACAGGCAAATTGTCATATCGTCCCCTGAGTTCCAATGTGTTTTATGTGCCTACTGGCGCCCAGAACACATTGGAGCTCAGGTGACGATATTATAAAGTATGACATTCTGAATACCCGAACGTCGTAACTAAAGGTACATGTTCAGTTGTTCCTTCAAGACTCACTGCGCAAGCTATCCCATACTTCAGGCCATACTTTGAATTATGTATTAGAACCTTCAATTAATTGACGTGATGGGTTTACCGCGACAATTTCTTCATGACCGTACCATCATGGTAAGTCTGTACATAGCTTAGGCCATATGAAACAATTCGCTGTCTTTGGCCCGATTCGTTTCATACATTTAACGAACAACTCAGAACCTGACACACTTTCTACCAGTCCTGGGTACAAAGCCTTCTGGTACCGTACTATGAGATACTTTCCCATGCATTCGTGAGAGAGAGGTGTGGGGGGTATGTTCGACCAATAAGACTTACAGGCACCTTCAACTTGTTTGCTTAGCGCACAATGGCTAATCTCACCTGGAGGTACACTCACTGGTAACACGACCTGCTCATCTCCGGCAGCACACTCTCCGCTGGTCCATCCAAGTTACCGACAGCGTCCACAACTTCCATTCCAGATTGCTTCTCAACCGAATTCTCACCAAATTCCAATACCTCCTGCACCACACAGCCCCCCTTAACCTCTGTTTCATTGCCACCAACAATGAACACATTCACACTTTCTACCTTCTCAGCACTGTCACCAACAGCCCTAGCCACATATGAGGCCTCGCACGCTACATTCGCACCACTGTCACTAACAGCTCTAGACACATCCGGGACACTCAGCCTCCTCACCACCACTATCACTAGCAGCTCCCGGGGTCTCGCACTCAAACTTCTCACCACTATTACTAACAGCTCTCGCTACATCCGGGACCTCACGCCCAACCACCTCATCACTATCACCAACAGCTCTAGCTACATCCGGGCCTCTCACTCCATCTTCTCACCACTATCACCAACAACTCTAGCTACATCCGGGGCCTCACACTCAATCTTCTCACCACTATCACTGACAGCTCTCGCTACATCCAGGACTCACACTTAGCCCCTCACCACTATCATGAGCAGCCCTGGCTACATCCGGGGGCTCACACTCAACCTTCTCTCCACTCCACTAACACTAACAACTCTCGCTACATCCGAGACCTCACTCTCAACCCCCTCACCACTATCACTAGCAGCTCCAGCTACATCCAGGGCCTCACACTCAACCTTCTCACCACTATGACAAACAGAGCTAGCCACTCCCGGTGCCTCATGCTCAACGTTATCACCACCACCACTATCAATAATAACTCTAGCCACATCAGGAGCCTCACACTCAACCTTCTCTCCACTATCACAAACAGCTCTACCTACATCTGGGACCTCACACCCAACCTTCTCACCACTACCACTAACAGCTCTACCTACATCTGGGGCCACACACTCAACTTTCTCACCACTATCACAAACAGCTCTACCTACATCTGGTGCCTCACACTCAACCTCCTCACCACTGCCACTAACAGCTCTACCTACACCCCAGGCCTCACACTCAACCTTGTCATCACTATCACTAACAGCTCTACCAACATCCGGGGACTCACACTTAACCTTCTCACCTCCCCTCATGTTGTGTATTTCCTGTAACAGAGCATGTACTTTCTGTAACAAATGGCGATTACAATGCAATCGGGGTAAGAACAAACGTGTGTTGATTGTAATTTTCTGGTGGCTAGTCGTTTTTGACCCCTTGTTTCGGGTAGAACACTAGCAGGAAGAATTCATCCATGAATGATACATTTATGGCGAGGCATACAAAGATCGCATTTTCTGTAATACACATTTGCTATTTCACGGGGGAAAATGACATCATCTTTATAGGAAATGTGCAAATTTCTCTGAACCACTGGTACATATGTTTGAAAAATCAATATGGCGATAGAAAAAAAAACACAAATCAAAGTGAATTGTGGAATCTGTATGTCCAAATGTTCAGTTGAGCAATTCCATCGCAACACCGTATTTCGTGTAACATCATGTGTATTTCGTGTAACAATAAAACAACCATTTGCGTTTTCAAAACAAGATGGTATCCCACCAAGTCATTGCACTTCCTAACAACGAGTGAGTAAGGAAAGGCATTAACAAATGGCATTGCCACGACATTGGATACGAAAGATGCGGTTATTTTACCAATGTTGACTTTCCTATAACTAAAAGGGTATTTACTGTAACGCGATCTTAAAAACATTCATATTCGAACAGAACCTCTTCCTTCGGTTCTGGCTCGTTTCGTTGGAATAAAAAGATTACACTTGGTAGATCCTTTTCTACAAGTGCCGAAAAACCACCAAGAAAATTTTCTCTATTACAACGAAAGAAAGACGTATTTGTATTTCAAATAACAATTTTAGTGTTTCGTGTAACAATTTCACTGTTACAGCACTATACCGTAACAGGAAATACCAACGGACCGAAAAATAGCAAAATCATAATGCTGCCTCTTGTGCCCGAGAACGAGCATTTGCAATTATAAAGTTCGCAGTGAAGTACATTTTAACCGATTTCACCAGATACCTCATCCACCCCGTAATATCACAATATACCCGTAACATTATTTACAGCTTTAAAAATCACGCACCAACCTGTCAGCACTTCATGACAAATATATGGGTAACTAACACGAATATCGGAAATTTTCTTGTAATATCGCATGAAACTCATCTCAAACAACTAAAATGGGAAACAACATATTTCATCAATTCTAGGGAGGTCTCATTACTTCGATGCAAAATGGCTTCGTTACAGGACATACATAAAATCGAGGGACAGAATTTGACGGGAAATTTTCCAAATAAGAAATCTTTCTTGGTGATGCAATAATAGTTTATAGCTTAGCCTAAACTCTCGTTTTCAAATATCAGAAGGAATATTAATGGGTGTAATGCATATTTTCAAATAACATCAGCAACTGGATTGGGGACAGCACGTTTTGCCTTATTTTGGGGTATAAATCAAGGCAGGGCGACAGCTAACCACACCAATTGATTCATTTTTTTTCGCGTTTTTTCTGGTAGAAATAATGGCCCTCAGACCACTGACAAAAATATTAGGCCACAATTACAATTCCAAAATCGGTTGTCCTCCGGGACAGCAAAATGGCACATTTTTTTATATTGACTCTTATACGTAGTTTCTTGAATTATGCTAAATGTTGTATTATACTAATGATCGAAAAGTTTGAGAGAAAGGTAATTTCTTGAATTATGCTAAATGTTGTATTATGTAAATTATCGAAAAGTTTGAGAGAAAGGTAAATAAAGCTACCCATGTCGTAATCGGCTAAACACGAGCTATAACTGGATAATAACCGATTTTATCCGATCATCCTTACTTTGGTTAGGAGATCGAAACAGTTTGGACCTACGAGCTGTTTCTAAGAAACTGTTCCGTAGTGTGCATTCAAAGGAACGTTGTCGAGTTCGCGGCAACGTTCATTTGTATCCACACTACGGAATGGAGGTTCAGTGGCTCATTAGTTAGAGCATTGGACTTTAAACCGAAACGTCGACGGTTTGATCCTGACCCGCATCATCCGCGCTGTATCCTTGGGCAAGACATTCAACCCCAAATGCCCTAGTGGTGGCACAGTGGCGCTCTGTACAAAGGTGTACTACACGTTGATGGCGCACTTACCTTCAGAGGCCGCTAACTCTGTTTGTACTGGGTTAGTACGTTGGAAACTCTGATAGTTGCTCGAACCAACTCGGTCATTCTTTCAGGGGACATTGGCGTTCTACACCCGTAAAACTACCCGACACGATGTGACCCGAGTTGTAGAAAGTGTCGTTAAACACCAATACAGAAAATGACAAGCCGAACTAATTATGGCATTTTAACTCGTGAGACCGTTTTTTCGCTCCAAGGCAAACCTTCGTGCATTTTTGTCTTATTATAAGAGGTCCATACACTGGGCATTGATGATAAAATGATAACTGCCAGATGGTTACAGACTGCAGTTATTATTTTATCCTCTCTGTATATCAATATTGGACTGACCCGTCTCACTAAAAGTGTACACATAGGTGATACCATTACAGGAAGCGAGGGTTCAATGGGTTAACTTGTGCTGTAAGTTGAAGCGTCCGACAGTTCCTCGCAGGTGCTCGGTGATTCTCGCCGGGTACTCCGGCTACTCCCGACCGAAAAACTGCTCGAAACTATATGATTCTGGTTGTCAAAAGGTCACAAAACTTCAATAAACAAACAAATAAGCACTACGAATAGTTTTTCCAAACATTAAGTACTTGCGGACACCGCATTCGTGACGTCAAAGATATAAAGGACGATTGAAATCCACGAAAGGGACCATGTAGCAAACTATTCATATGTCGTAGTGTACAGCCCACAATTCGAAATTCTGTTTGTGCAATTTTGTATGCGGAGTTCATGGGTAAAAAAGGTAGATCCTACAATCTAAGGTGTTATATAAGTAACGAAAACGAATTTATTATGAAATTCCCAGGTATGACTCATTCCGTAAAATTCAAATAAATATACACAAATTATGCATCAAAATGAGTGTTGTGGTGATTAGAGCACGACAGATATGTGCTTTTCGAATGTTTCCTCAAAGTCTGTTTCCGTATTCGTCCAAGAAGCCACAATAAAGCAAGGTGCAACGCCACCAGCATTGTTCGCCGAGCAGAAAACATAAAACTTATAAATTTCTAAGTCGATAAAAGCGGAAAAAGGCCCTAGAAAAAAATGGACAAAACCTGTTATTTGTGAATGTCCTTTCCCCCGTGGTGGTCTATCAGCATACCAAAGATCATTTAAATCCAACATCAAATATAAAGATCCAAAGTTGTTACGGACGCACGGACGGACGGACCAGACGGACGGACGGACGGACTTCGTTTTGGAGGTGGATAATAATAGTTCATGAGAAATCGTGCCCAAACGTGCTTGAGGCATCCAAGAAAAAAACTTGGAATTCAAAACACGCCACAATGCACCGACACGACTGCTGCGTGGGGTGGGGTCAAAACTGTCATTTGTTATTTAATTTGTTGTGACTTATACAGCACCTTAAATTTAACATAATTAAACAGAATGTCGATGGCTAACGCTATTATGAATAACCGGTTGACAACTTTTTCCAACCAGTTAGATCGGTAACCGGTTGCGTTCCAGGTTCCAAGACTATAAAACCTTTACAAATGTATTTTCTAGAATTGTATTTTCTAGTTCTGACTTCAGATGGGTTAAAAGAACTATTAACATTTTCAAAGATGTGGCAATGTGCCAGTTGGCAAATTGCCATATCTTTTAAGATGCTAATGATTCATTTTAGTCAGTTATATAAAGAGGAAGAAAATAAAATTCGAGAGAATACAATTGTAAAAGTTTTATAGTATTGGCTCAAGAGTTAACCGTTTCAGCACTACTCGGGTGTGTGAAATTTGCTGCTAGGCAGTGTGAAAAGAATATAATGGCTCAGCACTACTCGGGCGTGTGAAATTTGCTACTACGCAGTGTGAAAAGAATATAATGGCCTACCTTGTTTCCATTACGAAGTAACACCATTTTTGTACTGCAATACTTCAAGCTATAGCCGTTGTTTGCGGGTGGTAGAAGCGGTGGCAACTCTTTGCCACAATTTGAAGGATTTCTGAAATGATAAAAAGTTACTGAGTGTAACGCTACTTTTCATTCTTAAGGGGACGTCCAACCTAACTTTGGGCAAATTTCATGTAATTTTCTTTCAAGTCTGAAAAGGCCCAAAATGAATAACCCCAATAAATTATATATCAAAATGCTTGGAATGACACATAGAACATGTGGAAACTGAAATTTGCCATGGGACTGCTGCCATGTGTAAATAGCACCACCTGAAAGTCTGCTATGGCATAAATAAGAGAACAAAATTTTTACAATAAAATATCTCAAAATAAAATAACAGATGTATTCTATAAACATTGAAGTACATACTCGAAGAAATCTTTTCCTAATTCATGAAAGTAATCATTGAGACCAAATGTTATAAGTGGAGTACTCACTGATTGAAGGCAGACATTTTCTTTTGTTTATGTTTTGATTTGGGGAGTTCAACAAAGGTCAACTTGAAGGAGTCCACCAGAAGAAGTATGGAAGGACAAAAGAGTGTCTCCCAATATAAAGATGAATGTGTCACTGTGGTGGTTTGGAAAGAAACTATGATATTCTCCTATGTAGAATGCACTGCAAAGTCATACATTGTAGCTGAATAAATATATTTACAAGCCCCTTGCACTGTAACCCCTTTTATCTCATGCATCAAGTTGATAGTGATTAAATTGTTAAATTTGTCTGGTTTATCAATAAGTATAATAGCTCTGTTTACTCTTGGATACCAATGCACTCATGATATCTGTTGGAGAAGAAATAAGGGTAACTGTAACCTGTCACTGCAATAAACCATCTAAGGTACTTAAAAGTACATTGTTATTCAAAACACATCAAATCAGCCTTACATAACCATTATTGCATGTACTTTCCCCAGGCTTATTGGCATATTAAGATCAGAAGGGCACGTCCCGAGGGTCTCACATATTTTTTTCAAGAACGCAGTACATAAAGCAATCCCCAAAATGTGACAAGTGAGCTCCATTTGACACAAAAAATCTCCCGGGAAGGGGGGGGGGGGAGGCTCTCTACCTCTGGCACTCAAGGCAAATGCCTTTTTCTCAAAGTTTAACTCTTTTTTTTCTTTTTGAAGATCCTGGCCACACATGTTCCAAACACTATCAGACAGGTAACCCTCCAAATAAGTGTACCTGCAAAAATCATGTACACTGCAAAACATTCTTTTTAGACTATTAGTTCTGGACCTTTCATGCTTCTTACTTCCACAACTATAACACTTAATTTATTGATTTATGGGTGAATAGAAAAGTCCTGCCATAATCAACATTTTGAGTTACATAAGCCTTCAAAACCGCTCTGATAAAAGTGTCAAACATCAGATTGGTGGCTTTATACAGAATATTCATTAGGTTGTTGCATGATAATAGGAACAGAATCTTCACCAGAAATATTTTGTAGCAATACATTTGAGAGTATCAGCAGGCACTTTGCAACAAATTGTAACAAATCAATTAGTTATACTTATAAACAAAATTTTCTAACTCAAAAGAATGAAAAAGTACCACAACTCTGAAAAAATGTGGGAAGAAACACATGCTACAGCAGCTACACAGGCATTGTTTCCCCATGATGCTCGATCACAACACCAAATATCCTTCAAATTGGAGTAGCAATGGTTGAGATACAAGGGAGAATGTTGGTACATGTAATGATGAATGGGCAAGAGGACAGAGGTCACCACTGGCACTGCACGGCCCTAGATGCACCTTTGATTTTCCAACTTCCAGGTCTGGGGCATAATAATCACAACACACCCACCTTATCAATTCATAATTTCAGTAAAATAAAAGGAATTATCAATTTTAATTAATTTATAGATGATGCTACTGATGGGAAGTATTTGGCTTCTTTCGCCTTCCCGTACTATTGATTACCACAAACAATATCAGTTTGATGCCGTCAAACGAAACTGAACTCATGTGGTCTGGTTAAAAAGTTACTCGGCATGGATAATGAAGAAATTGCGAATATTTCGTGTATTTCATTTCTTTAAAAGCCAATTGCAGCTAATTTTGGCCGTGGATTCGATAATTCGTTTCGGTTTTGACCACACGGCCATGCTGACAGCGGTTATGTTTATTGTGATATGCAAATTGGGAGATAAGTTTCCGGTGAAGGAGATTTGTCACATTTGCCAGTGTAAAACGATGACAAAAGACACTGATCGACGCTTGTTTTAGTTTGGTTGGTTGCAAGAAAAAACTAAATTCTCAGCATCGTCCAAGCGCACCTTATTTAAAAGCACGAATGCATCATTTTCACCCCATCTTCAATCGGTCCTTTGCAGACATCAAACATACCCGCCTGAAATTCCATGGTTACTAGAAAGTAAATAACTTCACACCATCGGGGGGGGGGGGGAATCAACACGCTCAATATAGTTCCAGGTCACTTGGAATATACTTCGTGAAAAAGTGATTTCTGAAGCATTCTGCTTACTTTGTTATGAATATTGCCTTATTTTATGTGTATCGTCCCAATTTTATACACTCGGTTATTTTTTTACAAGTGGTTCATGTTGTCTTTCTAGTGCGCAATAATTCAGATTTTTTGTCAACAAAAAAGTTCAGACGGCCTGTAAACACGAGAGGGAATTTCGAACCATATTTTGCAGTTATGACATTAACAGCTCAAGTATTTGCTGTCACCTGTTTGCAAATCCGCTCATCCATTGTCTCGAACAAATAAAGGGCGTGATCACGTCCTTGCATTCTTACAATTGCCCAAATTGAGTATTTCTGCAAGAACCACATCGTAATCACATGACCGGAATAAACATCATTGAAACATGGCCACATCCGGAACATCAAAAATTTATGTTGGTGTTATTACATTCAAACATCAAAACCCACCAGAGTGTGTGTCAAAAAATGCTTTCTCCGAGTCTGTAGTATGTTATCATTATATTGAGGACAAGGCTTTCGAATTACAGATTATTTTGAGGTTTTACCGGTTCGTTACTTATGCCATTTGCAAATTAATTTTCTTCAAAATCATAAAATTCACTTTTTTCCTGAAAAAAGTTATATGTACCTTTTCTATGCACTTTACTCATTATTTTGATATATAATTTTTTTTTCCTGAAAAAAGTTATATGTACCTTTTCTATGCACTTTACTCATTATTTTTGATATATAATTTGCCTTTCCTTACTTCTCTTATCTGTTTCTGAGGCATTGGGAAAAATGTCAAAAAATTGACCAAAGTTAGGTTGGACGACCCCTTAAAATGATACAAACAATCCCTTGAAGTTGTTAGCTTTTCGAATGAAATGTTATGCATCACAAATCCCCATTTTATATCGAAGTGGCAGATATTGCCTTGGAACACGAATACGTGCTAAAAAACAGAGAGATATTAACAGTTTTACAGTTAATACCGGAATTATTTCACAAGTCAGAAGAAAAACGTATTTTCACAACTGGCGAGCCACTGTTTGGAAATATGTCATTTTTCGTCCTGAAGAGTAGATAATTTCACTTTTCACCAAAAGTCTTTTTAGTATTCTATTCATTTAACCCTTTGATACTTTTGTGCGTCTTATGACGTACGAAATCAAACAGAGCGTTGATACTTTGTGGTCATTTGTGTTGTCATTATATTTCGATTTTTTAAAGTTTTAACCCTTTGAGACTTTAATTATCCTGACGTTCAAACGTTACTGGGAATTCAGTTTCTTAAACGTTTTTCAAAATGCGACGTCAAACGTCGGAAAGTACAAATAACAAGATATTTTTCACATTAGTGATTAACTGTTTGGGGGGCTTGATTATTTTTGGTGGTCTGAATTTGTTATTCAAAACTTGTTTTATTACAATTTATTGGAGAGTGTTCCGGCACTCTCCAATTATTTGTAGAAAAACAAATTTATATAAACAAAATATTATTTGTTCTTGACTGAATATGAAATATAAGCAAGGAAAGTGTTGTTTTTGCTCTGGGATGTTCATTTTTGAAAGCCCTGGTAGTGGCTTCTAGCACCCAACCCGTTAAGAAGTCTTGACAGCAGGATTATATAGTATTTTCAGCTGCGATAACATTTGTCTCAGCGGTTTTCACTGAGCATTATTCGGGAGAAAATAGGAATTGAGGTTAAAACTTTTAAAAAAATCGAAAAATAATAACAAAACAAATGACCACAAAATATCAACGCGCTGTTTGGTTTCGTACGTCATGCGACGTACAAAAGTATCAAAGGGTTAACCTCAATTCCTATTTTCTCCCGAATAGTGCTCAGTGACATATTTATTTATTTATTTATTTATTTATTTATTTATTTATTTATTTATTTATTTATTTATTTATTTATTAGTTTTTATGAGCAATATTTTTACCATTTGTGAGGGTTTTTTGCAGCTGAAGTACTTCGGCGGGCTAGACAATACTAAATTAAAATATTGTACTATGAATGCAACAAGACTTCATCTGCAATGCTATAGCATTGCAGATGGCGCCCTGTTGCACTCAAAGGACGATATATGGTTAACTTGTTCTCATTTACAATCAGATTCTATTTGGCACTAAAAAATCTTTCATTTGGCAACCAAAAAATCATTTGGTACCTAACAAAAATTCCCTTGGCACCAAATACTTCGGAGCCAGCGTAAATACTGGTATTGACCCCTGTTCTGAATAGCCCACTGAGACGTAAAGTTTTATTAACATAAAAGTCGTTGGACAAATTCATGTTACGATCCGGCAAACAAACGTATTCCTCCTTCCCCGTTATTTGAAGATAGTTATTGGCCTGTCTTCAGTGGCTAGACTTTGAAGATTCCATAATGAATCGTGAAAGTGAAAATGTTAACATCGATGAGATTAGATACGACTGTAAATAAAGCTTTTGTGAAATAAGGTTGTACTATTCATGCAAATTTATAAGGGGTGAAATTCCGTTTTAAGACTCTCAATGTGAAAATACAGTGGCATTCTCTCCTTTGTCCCAATACAGCAAACCATAGTTGTTACTTGAAAGAAAGTAATTACCCTCATGATAACGGGCATAATAACTATTCCCGGAAATCTGGTTGAAAAAAGGATTTATGCAACTTCAGCACTAACAACTTTATTCAAATGCTATTAATTGGAAACTGGATCGTCGTTCAGTTTCAATTCCTGTTTGAAAGAGAAGAGTTTGTTCTAAGTGGAAAAACTGCATGGCCGATGTTATTTGTAAACGTGGGGGAGAAAGGATTTTATTATACGCTCAGCTGTAAATAATAGAGAAAATGCTCAAGTTGTAATACGGCAGAACCTAACAATGGCGGACATAAGCAAAGACCCTTGGTGAAGTTTTTCAGGTTTTTCACAAGCGGTAAAGGCGCGAGTGGAATATTGGAACAATTACAAGGGTCGTTGATTTTTTCCCCCGAACTCTTGGGTTGTGTTCTGTATTTATACCATAATTAAACTTGAAATAAGAGAACGAAGCTTAGAATTTTAACCCTTTACCAAACGCAGACGATATCAAAATGTATTATTTTAAATATAATTTTTTAAAACTTTTTCAAAAAAATTCAACCAAACCGCATCATATGACCCCTCATCGGAACGAGCACGACGAGCTCGTTCCAAAGAGGGGTCACATGATATGGTTTTGTTGAAATCTTTTGAAAAAAAAAAATCAGCTTCTGAATTTGGATATTAGGCGGGCAGATGTGGCCGATTCATTGGGTAAAGGGTTAAAGAAAAATATCGCCTTCGTCTGTATGTTTATTTTCTTGTGTGGCCCAGTGCAGGTGGTCCATCAATGTCCTAAAATCGCTCCAATCGCATCGTCTAGATTGTGCACATCACGTCGTTATTGGGGAGGTCAGTACTGTGGCGCTGACTCCAACTAGGATAGGAAAACATGTTCCTTAGTATTAAGGATCACAGGAAGAACAACAAGAAATTAATATTTGGAGTGGGCTAAAGCCCTGACTCCATCGCTCCTGTTAAAGCTTACTGGGCTACCACTAACCCAAGGATCGTCTTGAACTGTAAACAAATCTCTTGTAACAATAAAAATACGCATTGCATGACCCAGGCGAAGTACACAAGGGGGTCAGGGTTGCCGTGATCGCTGTTCGCATATAGCACAGTCGCCGTGGATTGGTTGTAATCCACACGTGGGCAGTGATGTCCAAGCATGCATTTACCAGGTAATAAAAATCATCATTAGCAAAATTTTAATTAATGAAGCACCGGGTTGTACCCGGTGCTCCATTAATTAAATTGTTGATGATTATTCCTATAATTAGTGTTTGAAATCCAAAATTATTGCGTCCGTGGAAATCTTACTCACGTGTGGAAAGTGGCCAGACCATGGCGGCTGTACTGTACGAACGACAGCTTGTATTTCTCATGATCTCTATTAGGAGGCCCAGAAAAGAAAACTTGTACTTGAAAACTTTTAACGCGTAACTTCTGTCGCCATAACGACTGAACTGCATCGTCACCATCGCACCTCGAGCTTACAAGTCTAATGAGCTCGATACCTTCAGGGTTATTACCCAGCTGTCACGAAAATAATGCAGACGATAAAAGCTTGGATATTAACCCTGTAAGTATTGAACTGAGGAGAATGGTAAGCTGATGTGTGACCAATCACATGATCATTAACGATGCAATCCAATCGGCCCGGCGACACGTTTTACATGTTAGAGGTGCTTGTTTTGCACTCTCTTCAGTGAAAGGTTGGTGAACAATATCGCCTAAAAATTAACATTACAACTGAGATGTTTCATTCCCTTCTCACCATCTTGTAAACTGTCCAGACCATATTTTACTATACGGCTTGCAGTCAAGCGATTTCGAGACAAACGTTATGATATATATTATGGCGTCATAAGGGTTTTTGGCGCTGAAACGTTTGAACATTTTTCGCTCTGAAAAGGTTAGTGAAACTCAGATAGAAAATTGGGGAATGAGTGATTTCAGCTTATAAGAAGGTATGATATTCATACACAAAATACTTCCCTGAGAGTGATTTCCCCACAGAAAGATACAAATATAAAGAAATTACGGGTAACTGAAAAAAGTGAGGAGACAGCCATCCCCTATCCAACCCCTTCCTGTAATCTCGGGCCTATTTATTATTTAATAATTTATTCATTATGGTTTGAAACATTTTATGGTATTCTTTGTTGACTTCAGACTTCAACACACACCGACTCGGAAACCCACTTGTCGATCGCAACCAATTTATCTTATAATATTGGATGCACGTTGGCTCAATAGGTAGAGATACAGGCTGTAAGCCTGAAGGTCCTCGCTTCGAATCCCACCTGCGGCAAGAACGTTGTGTCCTTGGGCAAGGCACGTAATCCCAATTTCCCATGTGGGGCCCCGTGGTGCTGTGTACTAAAGCGTACTGCACGTCGATGGTACATAATGTGAGTTTTTAACAGCGTCTGTTGACGGCCGGCCGGCAGCGAGTGAGTAGTAAGGAGTGGAATGTGGTGGGATATGATGGAATGCGGTGAGACGTGGTTGAATGTGCTGGGAGGTGGTTTGGGATGAAATATGGTGAGATGTGGTGGGATGAGATGGTGGTCTTAGATATGGGGGTTCATGTGGTGCTACTCTCCAAGAACCAGTGTTTTTTTAAAATGATGACGAATTGCACTGTGAAATAGTGATAAAAATTTGTTAAAAGTACTGACAACAAGCTGCCAATACACTACAGTGAAATATTATGGGGGAAATACTGTATTAAACTACTTTTGGAAACACAGACCTTTTTGTTCTATCTTGGAACAAAAACCGTGGAGCTGGTATTTGATTTCCCTCCATGACTCGAGAGAGCTGTTGATTTATCACACAGAGTGGGCTAATGAATATACACCTGGAACTTAATTAACCACCCCCTGAAATGTTGCATGACAGTGAAGTTGCTGTTACTGATTATTATGTTTTGTTAATTGTTATTTGCTGTAGTACATTGCATCTAGTGGAACATAATGTTTCTGGTTGGTAGCGTATCCCAAACACATTCCCTCGTCCACTTGAAACATACTACACACGAATGTCACAAAAACACTATCATCCACATGCAATATCTGGGTATAAAACAAGAAACATTATCACTTCTTTTGTTAGTAAATAGATCAGGGGATGCCTCTCTCATGGTTGTAAACCTGATATGGTGACTGTACGTAGGAATCATAATGATCATCAGTACATCCGGGACATTCTCAATCCGGTTGTCGCGTCTCATTTTGACAACCACCCTTTGGCTACTCGCCCCTTTTTCATGGACGACAATGCAAAGCCACGTCGTTCCCATGCTGCGATAGCATTCCTTCAGAACAACGCTATTACAACACTACCATCACCTGCAATGAACCCCGATTTGAATTCCTTAGAACACATTTGGACTTTCTTGGACGCCGTGTGCAAGCAAGGGATCTTCTTGTACAGAATGTGGCCGATTTGGAAGCTGCATTGCATGAGGAGTGGCAGCAGTTGCCTCCGGACAGTATCAGAATGCTCAATGGTAGCATTAGGAGGTGGGTTCAGGCTGTCATCCGGGCATATTGCGGATAATCGACACTGACGCCAGACACTGCTATTGTATTCAGGAGATCACAACTAACATTTTCTGCCAGTAAGTACCGGCATTGTTTCATCATTGACCGTTCCAGCACCATACTTGTCGGGAGAACATTTTTCTATCAAAACCATTAGCGACAGATGTTTGTAATTAGCGCCATTAAAATACTGCATATTTTCATCATTGTGTTGTCTTTCATTTGTCAATAGACCATTCTTTCTGCAAACAATCACTTTTGGCCATCTTAAAGACAGCATAAAAATAATGACAGTTTCTATTAACACCACTGCTAAAATAACAGTGTTTAACCCTTTGCCCAACGTAACAGGAAAAACCGGCCAGTGCTATTTTCAAAATCGCCAATTAATTTTCATTATATTTTCATTTTTTGTCTCAAAAACATAGGTTATGGCCCCTCTTTGGAACGAGCTTGTTCCAATGAGTGGTCATAACCTATGTTTTTAAGACAAAAAATTAAACAAATTAGTTATTCGGGGATTTTGTTTGCAAGTGTCGTCTGCTTTTCATGTTAGGTAAAGGGTTAATTAAGTTCCAGATGTATATCTTTAACATGAAGCCGTCCTGCTACAGCTTAAAATATTGCTTGGTTTACCTTAGAAATCTACTGTTCTAAAACGAGGCATCTATCGAGGATGTCATTTTCCAAAAGCAAGAATTAAGAGAGCTGAATGCGTTCGATCTGATAGAAAGATTGTTCCGCTGAATGTGAACATTTCTCTTTTAGTTTTCATGTGATGAAACCTTAAGCAGCAAGACTGCAGGAAACTTTACGATAGAAGTAATCGCAACTGGCTGCCAATACTTGTACAGTAATTTTAAATGTTTTTGTTTTTTTATTTATTTTATTTCTTCTTTTTTTTGCAGTGTGTGGTGTAAACATCTGTTAGAAAGAGCACTCTTTGCCAATGTAAGATGCATTAAGTAAATACCAATCCGCCATTTAGAGCTTAAAAAAGACTCTTGTAAAAAATATTAAACATTTTCTTCATTCTACACACCAGCTCTAGTCCGTTCACACTAATCAACATTACTGTTTCATTTACTTTTACCTAACATGACTAAAGCTGAACCCGCTCCAATGATGGGTCATATATAGTACTGTTATAACAGGAATGGACTGAGAATGTCGGTCGGATACAATTGTATTTTTAATTATGACTTTAACCCTTTACCTAACGTGAAAAGCAGACGACACTTGCAAAAAAAATTCTTGAATAACTAATTTTTTTCATTTTTTGTCTCAAAAACATAGGTTATGACCCCTCGTTGGAACGAGCTCGACGAGCTCGTTCCAACGAGGGGTCATAACCTATGTTTTTGAGACAAAAAATGAAAAAAATAGTGAAAATTAATTGGCGATTTTTGAGAATAGCGCTGGCCGGTTTTGGCCGTTACGTTGGGTAAAGGGTTAAATGAGTTGAAATGAACCAATCTTTTAGTATTTTTCAAAGATGTGGCAATCTGCCATCTTTTAAAATGCTAATGATTCAGATTAGTCGGTTATATTAACCCTTTACCTAACATGAAAAGCAGACGACACTTGCAAAAAAAATCTTGAATAACTACTTTTTTCATTTTTTGTCTCAAAAACATAGGTTATGACCCCCATTGGAACGAGGCCGACGAGCTCGTTCCAAAGAGGGCTCATAACCTATGTTTTTGAGACCAAAAAAAGGAAAAAATAATGAAAATTAATTGGCGATTTTTGTGAATAGCGCTGGCCGGTTTTGAACGTTACGTTGGGTAAAGGGTTAATAGGTTGAAAATACAATGCTAGAAAATACAGTTATAAAAGTTTTATAGTATTTTCGCGATTATCTTTCCCCTTTTCTCCAAACATACTGTACAATCTAATCTGAAATATAGCTTATGACCCCCTCCTTGAAAAGAGCTTAGACTCGTCCCAAATGTGCTCATACTGTACTGTTATCGCAAAAGCGGACCGAGGATTTCGATAGATTCGCGATGGATCCTTCAAATGTGTTTGTCAATGCTCTTGTGTTACAATCCATTTGAGAGGGCCCGCGGGCACTCCAATAATTTGAAACAAATAAATCTAGAGGAATAAAGGAACATTTTCTTTAAATTGAATATCGAGGGTAGTGAGGGAAAATATATTCGATAATAGCAAGGAGCGGAGGAGTGTTAGTGAAAGCATTTGAGGTGGACAAGGGGCACAAAAACCAAGGTTTGGTCTCGAGGAAGCGCATTTGAAAAATTGATCTGCGAAAATGTTACTTCCTTGATTGTCTTTGTTCTTGACGAGTACGACGGAGGGTGTTAAAAAGTGTGTGGGGAGGGGGAAAGGTGAACATCCATGTCCATACTGTGCCTTTGAAACAGGTGGCAACGCTATTTCTTCTTACTCCAACTTATCACTTGAATGGAACCAGGTACCATCTGTAATTCTATGCGTTGCAGATGGTGACTTGTTCCACTCAAGAGACGATCTATTAAAATCGCATTCCTGATAATGTGCCCCCCCCCCCCTCTCTCTCTCTCTCTCTCTCTCTCTCTCTCTCTCTCTCTCTCTCTCTCTCTCTTGGTGTTCATGCCATATTCTGGTCATTTCTACTACTACAGCTGGCAGGAATGGAAAATGGTTGTATAGAATAAATAGGCCGAACCGGCGGAATGTGGAATTCATTGGTGAAATGCAACCAAACTGTTTACATTTGGTGACTATATAAAACAAGAGAACCTTTATATTAAATCATCCCACCCCGTACTGCGCCTTTGATATCAGCACTATTCAATAAAACTTCTAATTAAGACTTCTAACACGGCATAGAAGCGCCTAAAGCCTACACTCTTGATACTGATGACTATCGTTTCCAATTTCAGGTTTTTCAGACTAAAACAGGGGGAGGCCGGAAAAAATGCGTGAAAATAGGTGGAAATTTTTATTTTGCACATTTTTTTACCCACCCACCCACCCTTTTCTGCATATTTTTCCATGACATTTTTGGGGACCCACCCACTTCTCATACATTTTGTATACAAAACTTCGGCACCCGAACACCAACTCGAAATGCGTAATGCACACTGATTCATGATTCAATACATATTTTTTATCTTCAAACATATATATTAATTTACTCTATCAAATGCACTTTTCAAGACTTACCAGATTCACATCCGTTCACAAAGACACATCACTGTATAACTTGAACCCCGTGTGGGCCCGGGAATAATAGTTTCACATTTGGTAGCCAGGTTGTTAAGACACAGAAGTGATGGCCTGGTGGTTCATACAGACATTTTACTACATTGATGCAGCAAATTCTAAGGAATATGTTGAGGTCTGGGTGTGGATGAGCTTGTTAGTTCCTCCCCAGTGTTTGGTGGATTCCTTAGGTCATCCAGTGGATCTGTTTGAGTAATTCTACCTCCATATAGAGAACCAACAACGTTGTGATATAGGCATCATATAGCCATAGCTGTTGAAAGCGATGTAAAACCCCAACAAAACCAGACCCGGCAAACTAAATGTATAGCTTAATATTCTTACAGATCTAGTTTATCGGTGTTTACCTTGCAAATGAAACTCAGTTATTCTATTTCCCAGAAACCTTTGATTTTAAATTCAAATTTAAATAAGCTTTTCCTAATTTTGATATTCTGATAATGCACTTCGAACAGTCTAGTTTTTGTAACTAGACATATTCATTGTAACTGGCATATTCAGGCATATGTGAGCTCTGTGCCCATAATTAATTTACTACTGCTTATACCATAACCGTGTATATGTTGCAAATATTGGTTGCGTAAAAGATAACTTTTTTATTCTGACACAAGAAGAGCAAACCTTGTCTTTTTGTTTTTGTTATGGCATCTGTACAGCAAAATAGCTCTCAAAAAGACTTTTTTGTTTCTGTTAAATCAGACTTTTTTGTTTTTGTTGAAACAAAAGTTAATATTTTCATTTTTTCAGTTTTTAAAAACCAATCCCACCCATCTATTATGACTCATTATACAGTATTACATATATTATGCTTCGTTTAAAAGAATATTCCATAAAAAAAAACCTCGAATATGAATGAATTATGTTGTGAATGGATATTTTAGTCGACTTTTGGTTAAAATTGTCGGACATTTTTTCCATTCAATATCGGACATCAACCCCCATCCTCAAGTCAGTTTTTGATGAAATTCTTCAATATTTTCATATTAAGGGGATTACTTTTGTACTAATGCCTCTAAACAGGTTTTAATAGTCAGTTGGTGACATTTTGTTACTGTTCGGGGCACAAACGATGCCATAATAGTGCAAAAAGGGGGAAAATTACATTAATTGTTTACACACGGGGTTTTTTGGCTCTTGACCACCCACCCACCCCAACCTATGTTCACACAATTCCCCGCCTCCGAAATTAAATTCAAAAAAATGATTTCGCTTTTCTATAATATTTAACACACCTCATTTGATAATTTCCTGTGGTGAAAAAAGGAGATAACTCCACACTCGCTGATTCAACAGCCTTATAAAAACGTTACAGCTCTCTTGTAGACTCCAAAGCCACTCCGCGCCACTCTCTGATAACCGAAAAGTACATGCAAGAATATCCAACAGATAAAAATACGAATTGCGCGAAATACTCTCAAAGCATAGTATATATATGAATACGATTTACTTACTTATTTACTTACTTTTTCTTAAGGGTACTACGAACAATAGATTAAGGAAGTGAATCATAAATAATAAATCATATCGAAAGTGACATTTCAGACGAGTTTTCCTGTTGTTTTCGGTTTTCGTAGAATAAGGCTTAAACACTATTTAAATCTGGTTACCGGCCCTAGTACCTATTTATTCTTTTTGTCTTGTAAATTCTAATACTTCTTCATGATTTTCTGTGACGCGGCGAACTCAGGTGAGGCCCTCATACTTAACAAGCATTAGTCTGCATTGAAAAGAGCGTGGAATTATTACTCGAACATAACCCCCTCCATTTGAACCTGTTTTATTTTCAAGTCTCCAAACATTATGCAAGTCCAGTTTCTATGGTGTGTGGCACTTTTTCCTTTGACCATATTTTATTCCTGTATTTGTAGTTAAAAGTATCTAACTTCATTACCTTCTGGGGGTGGGGGGGAGCATTCCAGTCACCACCGTTTATGACTGATAAAATATCTTAATTTTAGAAAACAAATATTAAAATATCGTGGGTTGTGCTCGCCAGGTCTTTATAAAACTGCGAGAGTGGCCCTTTGTTCCTGGATAGTTACGTCTAGAATAACTACGTCCTTTTAAATTATTTATTTATTTGAGTTTAACGACACTTTCGACAGCCAGAGTCACCTTGTGTCGAACAGCTTTACGGGTGGAGAAAGTCGGAGTAGGCGGAAAGAACCACCGAAGAACGGCGAGCAACTGTCAGACTCACGAACGTACTAACTTTACACAAGCAGGGATAGCATTGTTGAAGACAAGTGCACCATCCACGTGCAGTGTGCCTTAGTACACAGCGCCACCGTGACCCCCACCCCCACGTGTGCAATCGGGATTAAGTGCCTTGAACAAGGACACAAATGTTACTCGGGAGGGGGGGGGGGGGTTGAACCGTGGATCTTTCGGTTTGAAGTCCAGTGCCATAACCACTGAGCCACCAGGTTCCCTTTGAAATTTTGATTTTTCTACATTAGTTTGGAGAGAGTTAAATGATTGTTTGAGTGTGGCACTGTGCAATGAATATATTTTGCAGGATTCTCGATAAAAGTGGAAGTTTGTCCAGATCGATTCGAATTTGTCCGAGTTAAGGGTTAATGGTCAGGGATTGTAAATAATTAATTTGATACGTTTGCTTGTAAAAGCTGCAAACAGACACTGGATACAAATTATTGTTGGCTAATTAATTAACTGCTTGACCAGGTGGGTGTTTATCTCTCGGTGAGAGGACTAGTGGTTCCCCGCTGCGACGTTTAAAAAAACGAGGCAACTTATCTCTGAAAGTCCATAATAATAATTCGTTACTGTCAGCCGCAGATGGCGTTCCACGCTATGTGACCCTCAAGTAAGAGTCATCCCCGTAGTTCTAAATGTCAGACTCACGAGCGTACAAAGAGATATCTAGCTTAATAACGGTGTCCTATATCACAGAGGAACCACTTAATGATTAATTAGACACGAAAATGCTATATAATGAGAGGCTGACCATCGGTAGTCAGTCGACCTTGGATTGAGTCGGTAATCCGTCGGGAAGATGGCTCGGAACTCTAGCCATTGGGGCTGTCATTTGTAGAAATTAATTGTGGAGACTAAGCGGGCTCCGTTTAAGTATGCGAGCGGTTAAGTGACGCGACGCATAGGCGAAGTGTAGAGTAGTAAAGAGCTGTCGAGAGCTCGAACAATTAACTTAATCGAAGCTGTTGAGAGCTCGAACATTTGGTTTAAGCTAAGAGCTTAGAGTGAGCTTAGTTGAGACCGGCAAATTAGATGCATGAAACTTTATTTGTTTAAACGGTATACGGCGATTGGTGTAAACGGAGACTGGTGTAGTAGGCGAGTGGTTAAATCCGTGGAATGAAGTGACTATGATATCGAATGTGTAAAATTTAGTTAGACAGTGTTGGATACAGTTGACTGGCAATTTCGCGTATTTGGAGGTTGAGCGGCGTAAAATAGACAATACGTTTTGTACGCAATCGCTTGAGAAGTGAAGAGGAAACCCAGGAGTGAGGAACAACTAGAAACATCTAGACAACAGCATCGAACACGGGGTACCCCGGAAAGAGCTCGAATTTTATGGGTGAAATTCACATATGCTTTGATTGTGTATAATGTATATTCTTTGATTGTTCGTTGATGCGTATATGTGAGTACACAGTGTTATTCTTATTTCCATTAAATTATACTCAAATGATCCATCGTCGGTTATCTTTTTAAATATCAAGTCACGGACACCTAAAGATGACGAATCTGCCCCAACAAAAACCATAACACCGCGAGGCCGAAAGCCGTATGCTCACTCGAAAGCCCGGCTGTCCCTTCTGAGTACGGCCGAGCCCTGGAGTGACCATAAATCTCACATATCTGCCCAAACGTGTTGTGACAAAGTGTATCAGTCTAGGGGGTTGAAACTTTTGTCTTGTAAATATTAATGCTTTATTTTGCTTTTCTGTGACGCGGCGTGTACAGGTGCGGTCCTCTAACGGCACAGGCATTAGTCTGCATTGAAAGGCTCAAGAACATGGAATAATTATTTGAACATAACCCTCTCCACGTGTACCGTCTTTGGGCCATGTTTTCTAGTCCCCAAACATCATGCAAGTCCAGTTCCCATAGAGTGTGACACGTTTTCCTTCGACCATATTTTATTCCTATATTTGTAGTTAAAATTGTCTAGCTTCATTAGCTTATGGGAGCATTCCAGTCACCAGCTTTTATAACTGACGTATTACTATGTCTTAATTTTAGAACAAAATATTAAAATATCGTGGTTTGTCCTTGCTAGGACCTTATGAAACTGCGAGAGTGGTCCATTGTTCCTGGATAGTTACGCTTAGAATAATTAAGTTATTTGCATTTTCCGAGAAAACGAACAATATTTCGAATAACCTTCCCGTTCGTTGATCACCGAGTGATACCAATATTAGAGTCTGGTTCTGTTTTTTTCAGCTCTTCTGGGAAACTAAATAAATGTTGGGTGAAAAGTTAATTATTTTTAAATGTTTCAATAATATTCTTCTCTGATCGTATCCTACGTGCAATATCGATCGAGATATCAGTCAAAGGTAACTTCATATCAATAAGTTCGGTCTCTAGCTGATGTGAAGTTGCCAAGAGTGGATATCTCAGCCGATACAAAACAAGCCAAGTAATTACCTATTTACTTATTAAACCAAAAAAAAACAATTACAAAATGTTCTCATATCTGTTACAGTTTTCTGACAGTGGTATTCGGTTTATTCCCAACAAGACGAACCCCAAGAAGACGAATTTAATTAAAATGACCATATAACTAATTTATTTTGAGGTTTTCCATCATAAACTCCTAACACGGCTTACTTTTGGATAAAGAAATTTCAATTAACTGGTTGAGTGCTGGAAGCCCATTTGGGGGCTAAATCCTGACGTGTAGGTACCAGAGCTAAAAGGCTTCATATTCTGTGGATGTACTTCAATTAATTTTTGATGTGATATTATTAAGTATGGGCGGATTTGCCCTGTTACAATTATTGGGAGAGTGCCGATAGACAATCAAAACAGCACGATACCAATTAACAGAGTCGCCACGCTTTGTTACAAGACGCTATTTGCTACAGTGGTTTGGTATTTTTATTAACAAAACCCCCAAACACATGCATAAAATAAAACCCCAAAATACTTCAAATAGCATACATTGTAATGTACACGTTCGTTTTCAAGTAAATTTCCACCATATTTGATGAGAAAAAAATTCGTCTTGTTGGGTTTCGTCTTGTTTGGGATCGTCTTGTTGGGATATTTTACCAATTTGTCTTGTTGGGATTCGTCTTGTTGGGATGACACCTGTTATTTTTTCTCATTCTTTTCAACAAGCCCGAAGAGTCTTCTCCAAGTTTAGCTCCCTGAGCTATTGGCTTTCTCACTCCCACTTCAACGAACCTCCGCTAATAACTCTGAATCATAGTTAGTGTTGAATTTTCTGATCAACTCTCTTCTTTCTTCTCTACATTCACCTAACCCTTGATTACCGTCATCATTAATTCCTCACCATACAAAATCTCAGCTTCAAGCTACTCCATTATGCCTGTTGATGTCAATTCTCCTGACTGTGTTTGACGAATAACGGCGAACAATTTCGATGTCAACAGATTTGTTGTGTCCAGTAAATATAAATACCAGGATTGGCGATCAGTTTGAATGTAAATTTTTGAAAGGCCGACGAAGGAACACTTGCACGTCGAAAGAATTCTTGAGCCCCCAAAATGGGAGGATTTGACTTCGGCATGCACTTGTTGCTTTATCGAACCCTCAAAAGCTTTATGTATATTTTATGCTCTTTGTATATTTGTAAATACTTTTCAGCTTTTGGGACTTGTAAAATTGATTAAAATATTTGGTTGTCTATGTACGTGGGTATATTCAGAAGCACGTGGAAATGTCTGCATATATATGATTCCTTTCTAGGAGTGGGAGGGGGTGGGTTGGTGCTGAATGTATAACGGCCAAGCAATGATCAAATGTGTCTCATTAGCCTTCAGAGGCTGGTTTTCATACAAATATTCTGTAAACATTCTGTGTGTAATATGTTCCATGTGTTTCGAAAGGTGATACTTAAATAAAATATTCTACTACTACTACTAGTAACGTATCAATGGGGACAGCTCTAGCTTGCTTCATATAGGACGAGATCTGCGTCATATCCGTGGAGGTTGGCGTCATATAAGCCGATCTCGATAATGGTAATTCCAAACCTTTAGAGCAGTCTAATTTGGGCACAACGGCAATATGGATGTGGCTAACATGGTTGGAGAAAAAGCACCCGTATTTTCTTCTTCTTGGAGTCTGTTTTAGATTTTAGGTCCCCGTCTTAAAATGATAGTTTACAACCCCTTGTTATAGGCCTTCACCATTATCACTGGTTCCCGCCACCCTTTGACGTAAGTTTACTCGACTAACTCGATAAGGCTTCTTAGTTTCCAGTGTCGAACCAAAGGCCTATTTGAATGTAAGCTAACTTACGATTGGCGTTTACTGAGAAATGCCACAAACATGAATATTATAGATCTCAAGCTTTAGGTGCATGATCATATAGAATTCGCCATAGAAATGCAATCGCCGTCGACAGTGTCGTAAACGACACAGAAATGCAATCGCCGTCGACAGTGTCGTATACGACACTGTCGACGGCGATTGCTTTTCTGTGTCGAACTCTGTGGGTTTTTTAAAAAAGTATTTATCTATTGCATTGTTTTTGATTCAAAGGTAAACTCTAATCTATATTACAAGCATCGGGGAAACCTGGCGAAACTATATATTGCCGAAACACTGCAAAACTTTCAAACTCCGTTTCAAACTCCGTATAATTTGGGCGCAATTATCTTATTTGGGCACAGCGTTTACCGTCGTCAGTTGGGAAGAATTTAAAGGCCTGGGTAATTCTGGGAAAGAAAATCGTATCCGATAAATAAATCGACATAATTATAGGATGGAATATAGACTCCATTTGATACGTATGAGGCAACCACCTCTTCCCACTAAGTAGATAATGTGAGCGAGAGATCTAAAATAAAACCGTATTCTCAAATAGGTACAAAGCCAGGAAAAATTCTCCGCACCAGTATTGGCGTGGGACAAATTACGAAATTGTTGGAAGACGTTTCAAAACGATACCGTCTAATATTATAAGTTACAGGGCGTTTAGTTGGCAGATACAGTGTCATATACTGCGAAGAGAAAACAATATTAGGTGAGGCGAAGCCGAACCAAATATTGTTTTCTCTGAGCCGTATATGACACCCTATCTGCCAACTAAACGCCCTGTAACGTATTTATTATGCACGGCATGCTAAAATGTCATTGGGGAAGTTAACTCAACAAATAGTTAAATGATGCGCACTTCTCGAAAAATGTAAACAAAGCAGACGATGTTTACATACACAACAAGGGGAGTAATTTTGCTTCCGCATTCTAATAAATCACTCGTGACTTGTTCAATAACCGCCAATGTTTTGGGCTGGTTTGGCATTTTATTATAACAGTTTCATTCAATTCAATGCAATGTTTATACGACAGGGCTATTTTATGGGGTGGGTCTTCTGTACGACTGCGCTGCAGCATGTACGTACGTGTAAATTAAAAGCTGAGGCGTGTGAATATAATGATAAAACAAAATGGCTGACGGGCACCTAATATTAAATTAATATTGGGTGCTTTTCAGCCATCCTGAACCTAATATTGCGGAGTCTATGTCTCTTAGTAACTTCATTTGATTGGATAAACAAATTTACTAGCATAATAATATTAGTTACACAGTTTGTTGGTGGCCTAAT
Source organism: Pictodentalium vernedei (assembly GCA_031216915.1). Taxonomy (NCBI): domain Eukaryota; kingdom Metazoa; phylum Mollusca; class Scaphopoda; order Dentaliida; family Dentaliidae; genus Pictodentalium; species Pictodentalium vernedei. Next base: position 265,954,503 of record CM062294.1, read on the forward strand.
ATGGTATATATGGTGACAGTTAATTTCATATTGGACGAGAGGGAAGCTCGAGTCCAATATGGAATTAACTGACACCATATATACCATATTAGGCCACCAACAAACTGTGTAACGAATTTTTCTTACCGACTGCTGCATCGATGCACCGAACTAACAGCGATAAAAATTAAATGAGAGACTTCTCACAATGTGTTCACGTGTCTTTGTCTTGTTACAATTTATGGGACAGTGCCTACAGGCACTCTCCCATAAATTGTAAGAAGGCAAATTCATACATACCAAACAGTTTCATTTCGAAGGTAACATGACACACATCCACAGAATAAGAAGCCTTTTAAGTTGCCTACCCTGCACTTCAGACCAAATATGGGCTTCCAACACTCACTCTTTCAATTTGAAGCGTTTATCGACTGCTGCCATTTTGAATAATCAGTGAACAAAGGGGAGATTACCCATAGCTGTCAGCGTATATTGATGTTGACAGGCAGTATATGGTTTTATATTCAGTCTCCATGTGACGTCTTTGAACCAATGAAATTCCCAGATACTTGTAGGAGGTAAGATATATGGTGGTGTTAGGGCTTCATGGTATATCGATAAACCGATACATACCGGTATTCAAACTAGTATCGATTGAATTCCGGTGTAATTACAAAAATATCGGTTTATCGTCATTATTTGTTTACCGGAATTTAATTTTCAAGATACCTCGAGTTTTTTAAACGCCTGTTTTGAATGAATAATATTATCCATTTACCAAACGAACCCGCATCCACCCACGTAATATATATTGAGTCAAAAAAGAAAGTATAATAGAAACAAATGTGAAAAATAGCATAAAGGATGAAATGTAATAGTTCTAATGTTACATGTTTGTGGACAAGAAGTCGTGCAAAGAGTTTAATGACATGTTGTTGTTGTCCACCCAACCGTATACAATTTTGCTACGGATTTCAAAATAGCACGTACTACCCGAGAATGTCAAATTGAATGCATGAACGACGATTTTCTTTGTGTTACATTGTGCTAGAGAGCCTGGGTTATTGAGAAAACACGCTAGTTTTTGTCTTCCGACATTTTAAAAAATGCCAAGGATAACCGAAATTCAGAGATTGCGTGCCATTGGTATGCATGAGGCTGTGATACCTTCAGACGAGCTCGCTGGTGAGTTCGGAGTCACTGTGCCCACTATTTACCGGCTCATTTGAAGGTATAGAACCTACTGCGTTCAGGTCGACCAAGAGTTACGACCCCTACACTTGACAGACACATCATGATGTCTCACTTGCGGGATCGCTTCCTTCCGGCAACGAGGACAGTAGCAAATACTCATGGTAGAACTAACAATAGAATTAGTGCACAAACTGTCCGCAACAGACTCGCTGAACACGGCATCTGAAGTAGGCGTCCATGCCACGGACCAATCGTTACCCAACGTCATTGTACCGTCAGAATGGAATGGGTACGTCAGCGTGTTCGCTGGACTCAACAGCGTTGGAGCACAGTTCTTTTTAGTGATAAATCACGATTTTGTCTACGGTGCGCTGATCGTGGGGCAAGAATGTATCACCAACGAGAAGAACAGTTTTCTGATGTTTGCGTGCGGGAATGCGACCGTTTCGGATGGGTGGTGTAACGGTTTGGACAGCAATTTCCTTGCACCATCGAACGCAGTTGATCTTCATCGATGGTAATCTGAATGGACAGCAATATAGGGACGAAATTCTTAACGCTGTTGTCCCGTTGTTCAACGCTGACGTCGGATTGCAGTTATTCCAGCAAGACAATGTCCTATGCCACGTGGCGCGTATCTGTCTTGACTTTCTTGAGGAGCAGAGCATCGAACTTCTTCTTCCCCCACTTTCGCCGAGTTGTCGCCAATCGAGCATCTTTGAGATCAATTGAACCGTCGGGTACGACTTCATTGTCTTCAGACGTTAGGCGATTTACGTAATGTTCTAAGGCAGGAGTGGAACGCAATACCACAGGGTGACATCCAGAGACTTATCAGGTCCATGCGCAGTCGATGTCTTGCCATCTAAGAGGCAAACGGTGGACATACACGCTATTGTCTTGCCATCTAAGAGGCAAACGGTGGACAGACACGCTATTGACTGCATATGGGAACTTTTCATTTCACCCTATGTCTGAATTGCGACGTCCTGACGCGACGCTGGCAAAAGTAAGAACATGAAATTATGCAAATTCATACAACTGGCCTCGAAATATGAATTTACAATAATTTGTTTAGAATTAAAGTCGATAATACTAAAACAATTGCTCCTCAAAGTTTATTATACTTTCTTTTTTGACTCAGTAAATAAATTGAGCAGTTGAAAAATATTATTTTTCAAAAATTCAACAAACCCATATCATGTGACCCCTCAATAGAGGGGTCACATGGTATGGGTTTGTTGAATTTTTATGGTTTTGTTGAAAGTTTTTGAAAAAGTCGATAAACTAATATTTAAAATAATATTTTTTTTATATCGTCAGCATTGGGTAAAGTTTTATTCGAACTGCATCGCGGTACACCGCGGTATTTTTTTGAATACAGTTCCCCTATTCATTTTCAAATACCGTGCAGCCCCAGATGGTGTACAAAAAAAACAAACAAAAATAGTGATCATTTGAGAAATTTATAACACGCTCAACAATTTGTACATCTCATCGAAAACATGTATTCAAATACTGGATTTATTGTGCCTCATACCCACATACACGCTAATGGGGTTCGCATGGATTGATGGCAGACAATAAATAGGAACCCATTCAGTCAACCCGAAGGCGTTCGCTTCGAAATTTTACTTTAAAAAATAACAAAATTCCTGTAGCACGCTGCCTTAAAAATTGCCTTGTATCATGCAGTACAGTCGCCATAGTCTGGTCGTAATCCACGCGTGGGCAGTGATGTCCACGAATGCGTTTACTAGGTAATAAACATTATCATCAGCCAAATTTTAATCAATGAAGCAGTGCTTCATTAATTAAATTTTTTGATGATTATTCCTATAATTGAAGTTTGGAATCTAATATTATTGCATCCGTGGAAATATTACCCACTCGTGGAAAGTGACCATTCCACGACGGCAGTGCTGTATATGCTATCCTTCGTCCAAACTTTAGCTTACAGCCCACATCTTTATCGTGCTTTTCCACTATGGTATGGAATAAAAATGAGTCATTTATTAAGCAAAGTAGGTATTGTATTCTAGTTTGTGTTGGAAAAGAGTTAATAAAATGTAAAACCAATATTGACTGAGATCTGATTTCTTTGAAAATTTATAATCATTTTATGGATAATATTGTTGCCAATCCCGGAAGTTTTTACAGCCAATACAAATCAAGTCGTGACGTGTACGTGTCAGTGGTAGGTGGACGTTTGATTTTGTTCTCTTCAACACAGGCAAATTTCGTAACAGTAGTACCACATAGATGTGCAGGGTTGGCTTAACCTAAGTGCCATGGACCAACAAAAATCTGACATAGAACCCGCATTAGAATGAGCCCCGTGCTGCGATGCCCTTTCGACCAAGAAAGTCGTAGAAAGGGTCAGGAAACTTGAACATTACGGCATCAGAGGTACAGCCAACTCATGGTTTCAAAAACTACCTCTCTGATAGATCCCAATATGTGCAATTCGCGAGTGAATCTTCGGATTTGCTGAATGTTCTGTCCTCGGCCCTCTTCTGTTTGTACAGTATATCAACAATATTTACGAGTCGACAAACATGAATATCCTGTCCTTTGCGGACTACACAACAAGCTATGAGTCTGGGAATGACCTCAACTTCCTGATAGAAAAAAGCAAACATTGAATTATGAAAAATCAATGACTTGTGTTCCGCTAATAAATTATCATTAAATGCAAATAAAACAAAGGTTTTAATTCTCCATCCCCAAAACGACAACTACAATCTTAACAACATACAAACCCAAATTTCATTAAACAATTCAAACCTAACAACAATAGCAGGAAATAATCACCTGCACAAATTCATAAAATTCCTAGGAATTAACACGGATGAAAACCTAAAATTTGATCACCACGTATCAGCACTTTGTACGAAACTATCCAGGCAATTTACATCCTGAATAGAGCAAAAAAATTGTTACCGCCCGAGACATTACGTATACTCTATTTCACCCTAATTCAAAGTCATCTAATTTATGGTATTCAAATATGGGACAATACATCAGCTACTAAACAAATAGTGAATATGCAAAAAAGGCTGTGCGTATCATAGCGAACAAAAAATACAACTCACACACAGACCCACTTTTCAAACGCTTGAAAATTCTTCAATTTAATAATCTCTACACGTTACATTCACTTCTATTTATGCATGATTGGTCTAAAAACAACCTCCCCGTCAGTTTTGATAATACATTTCAAGTGTACTCGAATCCTTCAGGAATGACCACAAGGCAGAGTGGAAGCCTTATCACCCCCAAACCCCGCACCCAGTTCTTTTCCCAAACTTTGGAATGACCTAGATGTTACCATAAAAACCCTTACCCGAACGTCATTTAAAAAAAGCATTGATTGCGCCCATTAGCGTCCATAATTTTGTAACACCCTGCTATCTAATTTCTTATTTGTATTTGTATGCTGTGAATAAATTGAATTGAATTGAATTGAAAAGGGTCACGGTCCCTACGTAGGCCACAAAATTCACTGACATACAAAAGTAGTATATTGCATTCTGATTTTTATATTAAACTACTCAAAGTTTGCTGAGCACCAAATATTTGACACGTCATTGTGAAATTTGCTTGTGACAAATTTGCGATATTTTTGGTGGATGTGATTGAGGAATGTATTGAGATGGTCCCCAGTGTTTACATTAGCTCTCTTGACAGGCAGACTTTTCGTGACAATCGTGGAAAGCATGTACCCCTGATGATGTTTTCGTGTACTGTCTACATGTGCATGACATATGTAGGGTATTCAATCTTCACTTCAACACAACCCCTTGTGATTTAATGATTGAATATAGCAAATGCAAATATAAGAAGACATTTGTCTGAAGCAGAAATGTGGCAGGCTGTATGGGTGGTGGAGCAAGGGGCCACCCGTCGTCAGGTTGGTGAAGCCCTTGGTGTGCACCATACGGTGATCACCAGAGCCTGGGCAAGATTTCAGTAGTATGGCACACCAGCAAGACGGCATGGTGGTGGCAGAGACAGGGCAACATCTGCAGCTGAAGTCCGGTTTTTTGATCATTCAGGCCCATATGAACCGCTTTGCCACAGCAACCCAGCTTCGCAGTGACCTTCAGAATGCATCTGGGGTAAATGTTTCGACGCAGACTATCCGAGCAAGGTTGCTCGAAGGTGGTCCCCGATCGAGAAGACAATGTATTCGCATTCCGCTGTCCCAGAACCACCGCCAGGTACGATATGAATGGGTCATGGACCACGTTGGATGGACCAGAGAAGATTGGCGACCTGTCCTTTTTACAGATGAGTCAAGGTACTGCCTCGACCACACAGATAGGCGGTCTAGGGTATGGAGAAGACCAGGAGAGCCATTCCATGCAGCCAACATTGCTGAGCATGACCGCTATGGTGGAGGGTCAATCATGGTCTGCCATCAGCAGGTTTGGACATACAGAGCTCTGTGTCCTTGAACGTGGTACATTGACTGCACAGCGGTATATTGATGAGATCCTGGATGTCCACGTCAGATTGTATGCAGGTGCGGTGGGTGATAGATTCATTCTGATGGACGATAATGCCCGTCCTAATGTTGCCCACGCTGTTGGGGAGTACCGACAGAGGGAGGGGATTGAGCGTATGGACTGGTCAGCAAGATCCCCTGACCTCAATCCAATCGAACATGTTGGGAATGGGTTGCAGCTTGCAATTTCAGCCCGTCCAGTCCAGCCAAGAAGTGTCTAGGAGGTTGGTGTCATGCTGGTCCAAGAATGGAACAACATCCCACAAAGAACCACCAGGAACCTGGTTGGGAGCATGAGAAGGCGTTGTCAAGCTGTAATTAACAGTAATGGGTCTCATACTCGAAATTGAAGCCATACCAGTTCGCTCCGTCAACTTTTTGGCAAATTGAAAAATTCTCTCTTTTACCAATAATATCCATTTTCCTTGGTTATCGTATTCAAAAGCTACAAAATAACGTCAAACACAAATAAAATCTTAATTTCTGTACTTAAATCATTAAAGATATAATTGAATAAAAAAAAATATACACTTTTCATTACAATATTTCAACTGAAATGTAAAACAGGTAGTTGGATATACTTGGTGCTTAGCAAACTTTGAGTAGTATATATATCTATATTAACAGTGCCCTTATTAGTCCCCTTATGGTCCTCACAAGTTCCCAAGTGGTATCCGGTTGTTCCCAAATATCGTCGGCGTACAGGAAAGTGGGTTCCGGTCTAAGCGAGGTAACGCATGATATTATCCAGATTGTTTGAAATGAATCAGTTTTATTTTACAACATGACGCACAGAGAATATTGTAAATATATTTTAAAATTCTAAAAGTGCCATGTATGATTCCGCCGATTTTATATTCCTGGCTTCCACTCAATTAATCTTTGAAGAATCTACATAATTATTAACGTCTATATTCTGGTAAAAAATAAATTGGTTTCAAGCAGGCTCGACCGAGGGCCTAAAGTGAAATATATCTATTTATATCAAGTAATAATAATAATTCTTTGTTTTTCCGCTGATTTGTTGCGGCCCTCTAGTGGGGAGGCCTACATCAACCCAGTCCACCGCTGGGTTATTCCTCCCCACTCCCCTTCTTAATCCCCCAGCATTCAAAACCTGTTTCATAATTCCCGCTATTGGCGTTTTATAACACGCCTGTTCTATGAAATCCCCATCTGTTGCAACACTAAACCATGCGGAAAATGAAAATTTGTTCCGCACCTATGTGCGGAAGGAAATCGTTGACGGACTATTTTTATAAAGAAGCGAAATTTCACTGGAATTTTTCACAAATCGTGCACCGTAATTACAATCTGAATCGCTGGTGATTGCTACTATTTCGTCCTCTGAGTTTCAATGTGTTCTATGTGCCAGTAGGCACCTAGAACACATTGGAACTCAGAGGACGAAATAGTAACACGGATTCCCCTCGCAAATTTGGTTGGCGATAAAATGTGTTCTTTTTGTTGATAGTTGTCAAATGAATTGCTGAATGAAAGAATAAAATAAAAAGTTTTAGCGTGCCGAAGGCGCACAGGGACGATGTGGGATTGAAATCCCTTGCGACTTGAATAATTTTATTTGCTTTATAGCTTTGTTTGCTTATGAGTTCACGAGAGTCGGAAGCGAGAGCCGATAGTCTTATTTAGTTTGAGTGTGCACACTGGCAGTAGGGTAGTGGGTTGAGATCCCTGAGAACCTCGAACTTGAAGATGGCTAGGAATGTTGCATAACTACAAGAGTTCTCCTTGTGTTTGCTTGGAGAGGTGGGCATATTTATGGTAATACTGAAACCGCAGTTTGGTGGTTATTTTAAAAAAGAGAAAGAAACCCAAACAGTCGCTGGTTTAGAGGCAGCCCCAGCATTTTATCTTTAACGGTTACAAAAAGGAGAAAATCCACCAATATGTGTTTTGGAAAGCCGGGAGTCATCCATCAGCTTATAAGGGAGAGTGGATGCTGAGCCCTGGCCATCTGGACTGCCTTCAGGGGGAACAGATGACAGTGTGATAGGATAAAAACAAAACAGCAAAAAAACAAAAAACAAAAACACACACACACACACACACACACACACACACACACACACACACACACACACACACACACACACACACACCTACACACACACACACAGTCTTGTTTTCCCTACATACCGAGGTACCCCATTGTTTGTCCTTTGTGTGGATTAACGGTTTCTACCTCGTTTTGCCGGTACAGTTCTGGGAAAACAACCGAGGTAAAGGGTTTCTTTTGTCTTTTGTACCTCGGTAAGGCGAAACACGCAAACTCTTTTGTCTAGTTACCTCGTCAAGTTGGTAAGACAAACCCACACATACACACACACACACACACACACAGTCTTGTTTTCCCTACCGAGGTACCCCATTGTCTGTCCTTTGTGTGGACTAACGGTTTCAACCTCGTTTTGCCGGTACAGTTCTGGGAAAACAACCGAGGTAAAGGGTTTCTTTTGTCTTTTGTACCTCGGTAAGGCGAAACACGCAAACTCTTTTGTCTAGTTACCTCGTCAAGTTGGTAAGACAAACGAACGCACACACACACACACACACACACACACACACACACACAGTCTTGTCTACCCTACATACCGAGGTACCCCATTGTTTGTCCTTTGTGTGGACTAACGGTTTCAACCTCGTTTTGCCGGTACAGTTCTGGGAAAACAACCGAGGTAAAGGGTTTCTTTTGTCTTTTGTACCTCGGTAAGGCGAAACACGCAAACTCTTTTGTCTAGTTACCTCGTCAAGTTGGTAAGACAAACGCACACACACACACGCCCTCACAAACACACACACACACACAAACACACATACACACGCGCGCGCGCACACACACACACACATACTCACAGGCATACGCCAACGCCCTTAAAAGGGCTGTTATATCTTTATTCAAATGTTTAATTAAAGGCTACAATATTCCCAGCCAAGCACGCTTTTTTCAATCCTTGCTTGGTGTTTGGTGGTTTCGTGTGCATGTCAACTGAAAGGAGGCAGGTTGTTCCAATTCCTCATATGCTTTGTCTGTCATTTCCATTCGTCTTCTAGATAGGACTGGTGCAAGAAAATTAGCGAGTGTTCAGTTGGAAAAGTTATAGGTAGAGAGAGATAGGAATCCGCTATTGTATATTATGACTGTTGTGTAATTGTTGCTATGGGGTGTGGGGGGGGGGGGGCGATGCTGAATGTCCTTCCAATAATTGTTTTTATAGACGTGTGTCGTTCTGTAATAAACACAGAATGACACACTCGTGCCATCGCGGAAGTATAAACCTCGAGGCCATCGTGCTATATCGATTAACACATTCACGCGCGTGTGTCGTTCTGTGTATTTCTCGATTTCTCCAGCTATAATGTGCACCCTTTCCCTCATGCCATTCCTCATCCACTTATCCCTCATGATTTCATTCCATGTTTCCATTAGATTCTCAAGAATTTTTGTTCCATCGGCAAATATTTAGGCATTCTAAAATGAAATGTGCCAGGGTTTCCGCATATTTGACACATTTTGTCACGCTTTTCCTCGACTTTCCAGATCCTCTCCCTCAACTCCAGCGACTTGGATCTCACTTTGAACAACAATGCCCCCCCCCCCCCCCCAACGACCCATCTAGGTACTTTTCAAAAGCTAGTGCATCTTTTTTACATAACCCTTTTGGTACTAACTCAGATCGCCAGTTTATATTGCAATCCTTGAGAGCACCCTTTCATTGATAAAGCTGCTCCCCTGCTTCAGTTCCCCTTCTAGATCTTCAGTTTCAGTAGAGTAGCATAGTGGAGACCACTTAACTGAATATTTCTTAACTGAATGACCCTGTTAATTGAATATAATTTCTCAACACAAAACCATTTATCATACCTTCAGAACAAATTTGACCCGTTAATTGAATATAGGTTATAGAGTAAACTCCTGTTAATTGAATAAAAAATCTTTTAACCTGTCGAGAAATTACCCTGAATCTCCCCAGTTTTCCTCGGTTTATAGACCTATTTGGCCTCAGTACATCCAATATAGGCATTTAATCTATCTTGTTTGACAGAGCTCTGTCAAACAAGATATAATAGAAAAAATGGTAAGTTTGTATGTAGAATACTGTTAATTAAATACTCCTGTTAATTGAATAATTTATAATTTTCATTGGCAAAATGACTATTCAATTAACAGGGTTCCACTGTACCATTATCTCCCTCGACCACCTTATCCAAACGGCACAGTGAAAACCTACCACCTAGCTCTCGATCTGCTGAGGACTTTGATCAGGGTACAAACAATAAAAAAAAACACTCAAACCAACCCTTGAAAGACTTGATGTGATTTAGATAACTAAACAAATTTTCGTGATTTTTTGTTTGTTTTTGTTTGGCTGCAGCGATACGGTACATAGTCGGAAAAAAATGAAAAGATATTGACGGGAAATACATCTGGACTAACGATGAAAACATGCATGTGTCCCCTAGCTCTTTGCTGCTGGATTATGAATTTTATACCACCTTCCACCACGGACAATTCCTTAATGTTCCCATGGTATTCGGAATTGACAATTTTCACATATCGGGATTGAGACGTGTTTTGAATGTGAATAAAAATGCTGGCGGAGTAAATTCCAATTTTTGCTCAGTTGGAGTTCATGCATTGCGGGTTGAAGCAGATGCGGCGGAGCCAGGCGGCACGTGCCCCTCCACCTTTTCCACAGATATGTTTCGCAGTAACTCAATGAGTTAAATGGGAGCATGAAAACTTGTCAATACACAGACATTAACATTATTTACAAATCTAAACAACATTTAGCCAAAGAATCCCACTTTCTGTCGCTTCGGTCCGTTCCTTCTACTTCAACTGTCTTCCAACCGGAAGGCTGGCATTTGGGTTGGAAGATGCTTGATGTGGAAGAAACGGACAGGACAGTGACCACACAGCGGCATATTCATCTAAACGAGAGACTATAGCGAGCCATGGTACATTTATAGATATACCAGTGTAACCTTTCTCACACTGAATCGAACCATGGCATCATTGTAAATTAGTGCCCCTCCGCTTTTATCGAGCTTCCGCCTCCCCTGGGTTGAAGTGTGAAATGGAACTTGTAATTATTCATTAAAACAAAGTATTAACATTTTTAATCCCCCCCCCCCCCCCCTCACACACACACACACACACATCACACATTATTCTGTTTTTTGATGATGGTACGAATTTAACCTGCAAAACGGTGCACAAACATGTTTGGGAGAGTAGAACTAATTAAATAACAGTCGTGGTGTCTTTTTGCTGCGCCGAAATACTTATTGACACCAATTATCATGATCTCAGGTCACCCGTCTGATTCTGTAAGGAACTTTATTACACGCCTGTTATATGAAATCCCCATCTACAACAACACTTAACCATGCGGAAAATGAAAATCTGTCCCTCGGAACGGGAATCGTAGACGGACTATTATAGAAGCAGAATTTCACTGGAATTTTCTACAAATCGTGCACCGCAATTACAATTTGAATTCCCTCGATGGCTAAAAATCGTCCCCTGAGTTCCAATGTGTTCTATGTGCCAATAGGCACATAGAACACATTGGAACTCAGGGGACGAAATAGTAACACGGGGTCCTCTCGAAAATTTGCTTGGCGATAAAGTCAAATGAATTGCTGAGTGTCCTTAGAATAATTGTTTGTTTTTATAGACGTGTAATAAACATAGAACGACGCGTGCGTGTTAATGAGTCAATCGATATGGCACTTTTGCCATAGCGGACGGATAAACCTCGAGTCCTGCGGCCTCTCGTTCTATCCTTCCACGCTGGCACTTGTGTCATATCGAGTGTAACCCATTCACGCACGAGTGTGTCGTTCTGTGTATTAACTCTACAAGGCCCAGCAACCAGCCTAGCCCTGAAATATTCGTACGGTTTGCTATCCGAACTACTGAAATATTCAATCCAATTGAGTATAAAAAAAATTAGAAACAATCATTTTCTTTAAATCATCGTAATAAAAGTTTCTTAATCGACACCTGATTTAAACGAATCTTTTTTGACATTACCATTCTTAATGAAAACTCACTACATCTGCAGTTTTATGATTGTGTTAAGTTGTTCGACTAATTATGTTAATGTCAAGGTAAATTATATATTTATTGGTTGAAATATCTATAAGTTGAGCACGAAAGAATACCTGTATATTTGTGAGTAAAGCAACATCACATTGCATCAACAGTCGTCTACACGCAAATTCCACGAAAACTGGGTAAACAAATATAGCCCATATCAGCGTTGACTTCTGAACAGAATTACACTGGTGGACAGAGAGCTTGACCAGTGATGTGGTATTGTCATTCAAAACGATCACTGTGGTAAATATATTTTTAAGGAGAACCAGAGCGCCCTCGGCCGCAACACCCGAACAACTTTCTTTGGCGTTGAGATTTATTCGACTCTCTTGGCTGGTCTCCCCTTTCGTCGTGGTGCACTTCGTCAACTACCGGTTTCAATTCTGATTCATCGTCTCCACGTTTGTCGTTCACTCCGTCCGTTCCATTTAAACCTGCAGACGAGAGATTTGTATCTATAACAAAATTTTCAAACACCACCCAAATAATTATGTTGCTCAGCTCTTTCTATATATATATATGTGCCACCACACTCACTGAACTTGAAGAGGTTTGAATTTACTCCGCAAGCAAGTATTTTCATTCGTATCGGGCGATATACGAGAAAATAAACAATTCTTTACAGTTGTTTTGAGAAATTGTCTCCGAGAACAGTCTGTACTATGTTGCGATGGTCCACGGTACTGAAAAGGACCTTCAATAACTCAAAATGTACATTGTTACCTCAAAACATAGCTGGAACGACTTCGACGAGGATAAGCCAGTGCGATAGTTTAAGGGTTAATCAACTATGTGGTGTGGACTCTAGTTTGTTTCCGAATTTTTAACCCTTTAAACCCGTTGTGCATACAGTTTTGCGTAAGAAAAAAATGGAAGTGTACGAGCAGACGATATAAGCGAGGTTCAGTAACAATTTAATCCAACAGCTCGACAGAGCTGTTGGATTAAATTGTTACTGATGAGCCTCCCAACAAGCGAGGATGGTTTCGCCCATTTCCATTTCGCCGTTGACAGTATTGACTGAAATTATACCTTTCAGGGCGCCAGTGAAAGGGTTAAAGTTTGTGTCTCACTTCGTCTGCGGTGGAGATTAAGAAACGGTTCACTAAAAGGTGTTGTCAACCTAAACATGATACGAAAATTTCTTGTGAAGAAACTCATTAACTCGTAATGTGAGGAATATGGTATGACAAGATTTTTCAACACTTCGACCTTGAGTTAGTGAAAAAATAGTATTATGGTTCCACCCATTTCCAACTCCATTAAAATAATAAAATGGCACCCGCTTTGAGTAGTCGATAAATAGGCTCCTCCTGGACCTTCAAATCTTCAAATATTTCCAATTTTAACAGCTTTCCCAATAAAGTGATCCCGTTTTTTTGCATTTGTCATTAGAGGGAGAGGCGGAGAAGGGCGCCAACCCCCCTCCCCGAGTCCATTTTCATGGAATTGATTTCACATAATAGTCCATGTTGAGTTGCACTGTACATGTTTTTCAGATCAAAAACTTTTACAATTGTAGCTTCTTGAATTGTATTTTCTGCTTATTAATATAACTGACAAAAAGAAATCACTAGCATTTTAAAAGATATGGCAATTTGCCAACTGACAAATTGCCAGATCTTTGAAAATGTTAATGGTTCATTTTAACCCATTGAAAGTTATAACTAGAAAATACAATTCTGGTAAGAGGAATTGTAAAAGTGTTATAGTATTGGTCCCTGGTCCGTATGTAAGCAGGCTAATCTATTTGGCTATTACTCCATTTCACAACGTGCAACCAGAGATGGACTGGCTGTATATATAACCGAGAAATTTTACCGTAGGTGAACCCCGTTGAAATTCTCTCGCTGTAACAAACTCTCGAGGCATCATCACTGACAACTAAACAGAAATGTTTTGTTTTTCTCAAACCTCAGCCATTCATTTTTATCTAGTGCCAGCTTCACGTGAAATATGAAAGTGTACCACTTACGATATCTCCGCCAGAACAGAAATCTGCGGGCTTAAGGTTTACAATTTCCAAGCCCAAATTCATTTAACATACGGCAAGCTGCGCTGGGCTCGAAAACCTGTAAACCCGTCAGTAGTATAGCTCGCACGTTTCTTGCTTGATCAACAGAACCCCGGGCAAGACCCCGGAAGTGATGTCATGTCACGAGACCCAATGGCGCCATATTGCGTTGTCATGGTAACCCGCAAGGGCGGTCATCTTGTGACATCATCCCATAGTGATACGTGGTGTTAGTGCGCATGAGCAGCGCTTGTTGTTAGGGTGATACGTTTTTCCGTCGTCTATTTTGTATACTGGAGGACGCCATCTTTGTTTCAATGGTAGCACGTGGTTGCAATGTGACCCAAAGGTTTCTTATAGGATAGGGGTGTGTATGGAGGATATCTTCGATTGAATAGGAGTAAATCTAATTACCCAAATAAACCCGATAATCCATTCAAATCACCAAAAACGACTTTGTTTACTATGGATTTCCCCCAGAATCCTTTTTAGGGTCGCCATACAAGGGATTTTAATAATAGCATGTAGTGCTATAGTACAGAGGGGCCCTGGGGTAAGTTCGATTGGACTAGAGTAGTTTTTTCTGGTTCGGATTTCCCCCAGAATCCCTTTTTAGGATCGCCATACCATGGATTTTAATAGTAGTACGTAGTGTTATAGTACTGAGGGGCCCCTTTCGATTATAGCCAACTGATAGACAACCTACAGGAAAGCATATATCATTCCTAAAGCCAAGAATCTATCGAGTAGTTACAGATAAGTCATTGCTCGAACGACTCGAATCTCATCGATCAAATAAGCCATAGAATATTTACTCGAACGACTGTCTCGCACATACGACTCTTAGTCTCATTTCGGTATTTGAGGAAACCTATAACCTGGTATTGTATTATTTGAGGATACCTATCCAGGATACCTTCTGGAGAATCCTTTTTTTGTCGTATGTGCTTATGTGCACTAGCACACAGGTACATGTTGGATGTGCCGATATGTGCTTATATGAAAGTGCACAATGTGACACATTGTGCACAAGCACATAGGCACATACGGGTGTTTGAGGATACCTATGACCGGGGTCCTATACAGCTGCTATATGGCTCCTAGCTCCTACATGACTGCTAGTTCCTAGCTCCTATACATGTAGTCTTACCAACGGCTTCCATCTTGTCTCCAACTATCTATCCTATGATCTGTCTGTATTGTAGTCATCCAATACTATATAGTCTTCTAACATCCTTGCAGTCTTGTGCCATTACTATCTTGTTCCATAGATCTTCTGACGTCTAGTTTATGTCATGTGTACACGTTACAGGTAGGACATAGGTACATGCTGGATGTGCCGATATGTGCGTATGTGATACATTGTGCACTAGCACAAAGGCACATACGGATATTAGAGGATACCTATGACCGGGTTCCTATACAGCTCCTAGATGTGGCGATATGTGCTTATGTGAAAATGCACAATGTGACACATTGTGCACTAGCCCATAGGCACATACGGGTATTTGATGATACCTATGATCCAGCTCCTATAGAGCTACTATATGGCTCCTAGCTCCTATATAGCTCCTGCCATTGCGACCTTGTATCACTACTATTGGCTACCGTTATTCTACCCCATGTCTCAACCATTAATATTGACTTGTAACACTCCTTCCTTGCTATACCTATTTCTGTCTCGACTGTACCCTCGGCAAGATTGATCCATGTTCCCCATTTTGTGCCATTTCATACAGCGTTCAATGTAAAATATCTATAGACAGGCTATATAAGGGATTCCGTAAGTAGAATTCGTAGCCGATTCCGTAAAGTTGGATTGGGCCGCAATGGCACAAGACTGCTGTAGAAGCTAAAGATAGGACAGATGATGGTGACTATGTACAAGTAGTGGGCTTGGAGGTTTGGTCTAGATGTTGTATAGGAGCTTATAGGAGCCATATAGGAGCTAGGAGCCATATAGGAGCTGTATAGGAGCTGGATCATAGGTATCCTCAAATACCTTATTAGCCTATGTGCTAGTGCACAATGTGTCACAATGTGCATTTTTACATAAGCACATATTGACACATCCAGCATGTGCTTATATGCTAGTGCACAATGTGTCACATTGTTCATTTTCACATAAACACATATCGACACACCTAGGAGTTGTATAGGACCCGGTCATAGGTATCTTCAAATACTCGTATGTGCCTATGTGCTAGTGCACAATGTGTCACATTGTGCATGTTCACATAAGCACAGATCGGCACATCCAGCATGTACCTATGTCCTACCTGTAATGTGTACACATGACATAAACTAGACGTCAGAAGACCTATGGAACAAGATAGTAATGGCACAAGACTGCAAGGATGTTAGAAGACTATATAGTATTGGATGACTACAATACAGACAAATCATAGGATAGATAGTAAGAGTCAAGATGGAAGCCATTGGTAAGACTACCTGTATAGGAGCTAGGACCCATATAGGAGCTAGGAGTTATACAGGAGCTGTATAGGACCCCGGTCATATGTATGCTCAAATACCCGTATGTGCCTATGTGCTAGTGCGCAATGTGTCATATTGTGCATTTTCACATAAGCACATATCGGCACATACAGCATGTGCCTGTGTGCTAGTGCATAACGTGTCACATTGTGCATTTAGACATAAGCACATACGACAAGAAAGGGATTCTCCAGAAGGTATCCTCAAATAATACAATACCAGGTCATAAGTATCTTCAAATACCGAAATGAGGCTAAGATTCGTATGTACGAGTCCGTCGTTCGAGTGAATATTTTATGGCTTATTTGCTCGATGGGATTCCAGTCGTTCGAGTAATGACTTATCAGTAACTACTCGATAGATCTGATATAGGCTTTCATGTAGGCTGTCTATCAGTTGGCTATAATCGAAAGGGGCCCCTCGGTACTATAACACTACGTGCGTCTATTAAAATCCATGGCATGGCGGACCTAAAAAGGAATTCTGAGGGAAATCTGAGCCAGAGAAAAACTACTCTAGTTCAATAGAACTTACCCCAGAGCTCACATAGCAACCACGTGCTACCATAGAAACAAAGATGACGGCCTCCAGTATACAAAATGGACTAGGGAAACACGTATCACCCTAACAACACGCGCTGCGCATGCGCTCTAACACCACGTATCACTAAGTGGATAACGTCACAAGATGGCCGCTCACGCGGGTTACCATGACAACACAACATTGCGTCACGTGACATGACGCCACTTCCGGGGTCCTGTTCATCAGGCACGAAACGTGCGAGCTATACTACTCCCGTCCCGCGTCTTGGCAACCTGTTTCAACAACATATCGTGTAAATATTGTGTAAATATCTCAAATTTGTAAAATTATCAGTAATCAAATTGCTGTCTTCTGTATAAAATTAGCTGTATCCTCATACGGAGAGGATGTTTTCATAAGTTGTATAACTTGTACTCCAATCCTTTATGCATTTTTCGGCAAATAAAATATGTTTAAATCATCAACAAATTCTTTAGATGTGAGGATTTCGCGCCATTTCGGACGATAAAATCAAAATTGTCTCTCTCCTGAACCAGGTATGATTGGCCTCGTTGGTTTTTGTGCCATTGAAATTGCATCATAATGACACGAGGACAGACGCCTTAGATTCGTGGATTGGATGTCTTTCGGCCGCGAAAATTAAAGCTTTCACCCATGGGGTGCCAATCGTTGTCGGGCCTGTGTGTTCTGTGATACCAAATTATGACAACTATTGGCAGTTTCCCGACACAGTCCGCGCCCGCATGCAACATTCGCATAGCGGCCAATGTTAAACTCTTTGATCTCTAAAGGCTGCTTTTCTGGACCAGTGTCGTGATACGTCATAATTTCACATGCTGGAATAAGTAGGATGAATGCACAGTAAATGTGTGGTGCCCCAATCAATATTTTTCACGTCGAAAATATAGTATTGTCTACCCCCAGATAATGAATACGGACTGTTCCAATTGCTCCCATTGAACTAATTTGGAAGACACCATCAGTGTTCAAAGGGTTAACACAACCTTTTTATGTGTTTTTCAGTCAATACGTCAGGCGGTTTTTTGGTGTCTCCCACTTGTAGCAACGGTCTGGATCCACCACTGTCAGTCATAAACTGCCTGAGGGAAGTTACAGTATGGTGAATATGAGGGGACCTGAAAACCGTTGCTTATTCTCAGTTCCTTATTCGACATTCGTTATCAACCGATTTTGTCGGTTGATAACGATTGTCGAATAAGGAATTGGGAATAAGTAACGGTTGTTACGTCCGCGAAAATGATACTGCAATCTCAAATCCAATGGAAACGGGGGCGCGGAACTCTGTATCCAATAAACGGAGTTTAGCAGAGCAAGAATTAATATTTTTTTGAAAGCTTGGTCTTATCAGGCCTGAGTGTATGTCAGTCGTTACAATAGTTAGCGACAACATCTGCACTTCGATTCAACGATGGGTACCATAAGGTAGGTATTCGAGAAAAAATGATAAGTTGTTTTTTCAATGACGGACAATGCCGTTGACAACCTTCAGGTGAGTTGTCTGTGTTGACCGTTAATAATTACGACTCCGGGGTCGATTTAATAAGAGCTTCATTCAAGTACAAGTACACTCGTAAATCAGAATTAGAAAAACGATAACCTCGTCTCGGTGAGGAGGGGGGGGTGGTGGTGGGGGGGGGGGGTGGGCATGAGATATATTTTGGAAGACAAATAGACAGCTTCATGTAAAAATTATTGTCCGGGGCCAATACTAAAAAATCTTTACAATTGTATTTTCAAGAATTGTATTTATGAGTTATGACTTTAAATGGGACGAAATGAATTATTAGCATTTCAAAGATGTGACAATTTTCCAGTTGGCAAGTGGCCATATCTTTTAAAATGCTAAAGATTCATTTCAGTCAGTTATATTAATAGGTCGAAAATACAATTCTAGTAAATACAATTGTAAAAGTTCTCTAGTTTTCACTCCGGTTCGTATTCTACTTCTTCTTTAATATACACTGTGCATCAACGTTTGGCGATAAAAAATAAATAATTAGGTACAGAGATGTTATTTGTCGATGTGGGCGAATATAAATTGTACATATGTGATCCAGTATGTGTTATATTTTGCGTGAAGGGTATGTCTTCAATTTTTTCCGATGATGCCAAAAACACAAAATCTATTTAATAAAGTAGCAGGGTAGCTATCTCGTCTTAGTAACAGAAACCCTGTCTGACCCGCCAAGTCCTGAGCTCCTGATGTGAAAGCAGAAAACATTAAAACCAACAGGTGTAATAATTTAGTTTCACAAATAACTATTCCTTTAGGGCTTGTGTACAGTGCTGACAACTTGGCTAATATCTATGGGAGATGGCATGTATACAGACAACCTGGCTATGTCACCTCCCTACGGTATAGACAGTGGCGTTATTCTGTTCTATAAATATATGCCTATTGCAGGTTATAATAATGTATCTAGATGAACCACGATTATTATGTTGTATCATATTTTATCTATATCGTTAAATAAAATAATCTAATCTAATCTAAAGTAGCAGAATAAATAATGCCTACCCTGTTTGGAATGTGTGTTGTTTTCAACATCTTTTTCCTCTGAAGCCTCCTCAAACAATTTGATGTTCTGACTGGTGGTGTCTTCTTCTGCAGAATCTTCGTTTTGGCTGGCTGTGTCCTTTTCTGTAGTATCTTCGTGCTGATGGGCAGTGTCCATTTCATGCGTACATTCGTGCTGACGGGGTGTGTCTTTTTCTGCAGTTTCTCCATTCTTGCTGGCGCTGTCTTTTTCTGTAGCTTCATTGCTTTGGCAGACTTTGTCTTTTTCTGTAGTATCTTCGTTCTCATGGGTGGTGTTTCTTTTTTCAGTATCTTCGTTCTTGAAGCCTCTGTCTTTTTCTTCAGTACAATCGTTTTCCCCGGCTTTGTCTTTTTCTGCAGTATTTTTATTCTGACGGTCTGTTTGTTTTCCTGTTGTATTTTCGTTCTGATGGGTTGTGTGTTGTTCTGCAGTATTTTTATTCTGACGGGTTGTGTCTTTTTCTGTAGTATTTTCGTTCTGACTGGTTGTGTATTTTTCTGCAGTAACTTCGTTCTGACTGGCGGCTGTAAATTGTTTTGCAGTATCGTCGCTCTGACTAGTTGTGTCGTTTTCGGCAGTATTTTTATTCTGACGGTCTTTCTGTTTTTCTGTAGTATTTTCGTTCTGACGGGTTGTGTGTTGTTCTGCAGTATTTTCATTCTGATGGGTTGTGTCTTTTTCTCCAGTATTTTCGTTCTGACTGGTTGTGTATGTTTCTGCAGTATCTTCGTTCTGACTGTGACTGCCTGTGTAATATTCTTCAGTATTTTCGTTCTGACTGGTTGTGTGTTGTTCTGTATTATTTTCATTTTGAATGGTTGTTTCTTTTTCTCCGGTAGTTTCGTGCTGACTGGTTGTGTATTTTTCTGCAGTATCTTCGTTCTGACTGTGACTGGCTGTGTCATATTCTTCAGTATTTTCGTTCTGACTGGTTGTGTAGTTTTCTGCAGTATCTTCGTTCTGACTGTGACTGGCTGTGTCATATTCTTCAGTATTTTCGTTCTGACTGGTTGTGTATTTTTCTGCAGTATCTTCCTTCTGACTGTGACTGGCTGTGTCATATTCTTCAGTATTTTCGTTCTGACTGGTTGTGTATTTTTCTGCAGTATCTTCGTTCTGACTGGCGGCTGTGAATTGTTCTGCAATACCTTTGCTGTGACTGGCTGTGTCATATTCTTCAGTATTTTCGTTTTGACTGGTTGTGTATTTTTCTGTAGTATTTTCGTTCTGACTGGCGGCTGTGACTTTTTCTACAGTACCTTTGCTGTGACTGTCTGTGTCATATTCTTCAGTACAATTGTTCCGACTGGTTGTGTATTTTTCTGTAGTATCTTCGTTCTTCTGACTGGTGGCTATGAATTTTTCTGCAGTATCTTTGCTGTGACTGGTTACGTCATATTCTTCAGTATTTTCGTTCGGACTGACTGTGTCTTTTCCAACAGTATCCACATTCTCACTTGTGTCGCTTTCTGTAATGTCTTCTTTCGCCCTTTTAACAGATTTCGTTTGTTCGCAAGCTGGAATAAAATGAATGGTACAAATATATACTACTCAAAGTTTGCTGAGCACCAAATACATCCAACTACCTTTTTTACGTTTTCGTTGAAATATTGTTATGAAAAGTGTATATATTTTTTATTTAATTATATCTTTAATGATTTAAGTTCAGAAATTAAGATTTTATTTGGTTTGACATTATTGTTTAGCTTTTGAATACGATAACCATGGAAAATGGATATTTTTGGTAAAAGAGGAAATTTTTCAATATGCCAAAAAGTTGACGGAGCGAACTGGTATGATTTTAATATCGAGTATGAGACCCATTACTGTTAATTACAGCTTGACAACGCCTTCTCATGCCCCCAATCAGGTTCCTGGTGGTCCTTTGTGGGATGCTGTTCCATTCTTGGACCAGCATGGCACCAAGCTCCTGGTCACTTCTTGGCTGGACTGGACGGGTTGAAATTGCAAGCTGTTACTCATTCCAGACATGTTCGATTGGATTGAGGTCAGGGAATCTTGCTGGCCAGTCCATACGCTCAATCCCCTCCCTCTGTCGGTACTCCCCGACAGCATGAGGACGGGAATTATCGTCCATAAGAATGAATCTATCACCCACTGCATACAATCTGACGTGGACATCCAGGATCTCATCAATATACCGTTGTGCAGTCAATGTACCACGTTCAAGGACACAGAGCTCTGTACGTCCATCCCAGCTGATGCCTCCACAGACCATGATTGACCCCCCCCCCCCCATAGCGGCCATGCTCGGCAATGTTGGCCGCATGAAATCGCTCTCCTGGTCTTCTCCATACCCTAGAATGCCTATCTGTGTGGTCTAGGCAGTACCTTGACTCATCTGTAAAAAGGACAGGTCGCCAATCTTCTCTGGTCCATCCAACGTGTCCATGGCCCATTCATATCGTGCCTGCCGGTGGCTCTGGGACAGCGGAATGCGAATACATGGTCTTCTCGATCGGAGACCCCTTTCGTGCAACCTTCCCCGGATAGTCTGCGTTGAAACATTTACCCCAGATGCATTCTGAAGCTGGGTTGCTGTGGCAAAGCGGTTCCTACGGGCCTGAATGATCAAAAACCGGTCTTCAGCTGCAGATGTTGCCCTGTCTCTGCCATCACCATGTCGTCTTACTGGTGTGCCATACTGCTGAAATCTTGCCCAGGCTCTGGTCATCACCGCATGGTGCACACCAAGGGCTTCGCCTACCTGACGATGAGTAGCCCCTTGCTCCACCATCCCTACAGACCGTCATATTTCTGCTTCAGACAAATGTTTCTTACATTTGCATTTGCCATATTCAATCATGAAATCACAAGGGTTTGTGTTGAAATGAAGACTGAATACCCTACACATGTCATGTACATGTAAACAGTACACGAAAACATCATGAAAATCAAGGGGTACATGCTTTCCATGACTGTCACGAAACGTCTGCCTGTCAAGAGAGCTAATGTAAATACTGGGGACCATCTCAATACATTCCTCAATCATATTCACCAAAAATATCGTAAATATGTCACAAGCAAATTTCACAGTGATGTGTCAAATATTTGGTGCTTAGCAAAGTAGTATGATTTGGAAAAATCCTTTTGTATGTAACTCGAGAATGCAAACTAAACTCGAATTTTTCATTTATGTGTTTCGGTAAGATTTGTTAAGTATATATCGTGGGAATAATGTTATGCTGAACTACATTATAAGAGCAATGCACAGAAGAGACTGTGCAAGGTTTTGGACAACAGGACACCAATGTTGAAACGACTGTGGTGTTTATAACCAATGCAGACTTAAAAAAATAAAAATTAAATGGTTTATGTCCGATATTTTACCCAAGTTAATAAAATTGATAAATTTGTCCCTTGAGTTCAACAAGGCTTTGCAATGCTCAAACTCCGTGTTCCTTTTGTCGTACTTGAACAAGTATGTTGTTCGTACTTGGCCTGGATGCGATGGAGTTGCGTCACAATTACACACCAGCGGTGGAGATTGTATGAATAAATAATTACGAAATCAAGATTGAATAAAGAAAAAGAGACCAAAATGGCCACTCAGCAGTGTTCAGGCTGGTTCGAAACTGTTTGGTACCAATATTTTTTAGCCATTCTGGATATTTTAATGGCTAAGACGATAATGTAGGGTGAGGGGACTGTTTTGAAAAATTCGCTGGAAATTATTTCAAGAGTGAACGAGCAGTTGATCAATGAAAAAAATCCCACAGACTTGACCATTCTGATGAAATCGTCGGCAGGCGAAAAGTGAGGTCACCTAAGTTATATCTATGGCACTGATCTAACTAATGGTCATTCTGAATGCTATCGGTAAGTACACCTGTTGTTGCACGAAGATAATAACAGATTAATCGACAAATTACTGTTAATCCACTAGGACTTGCGAGCCCTTAGCCTTTAACCCTTTACCCAACGCAGACGATATCAAAATTTATTATTTTAAATATCATTTTTTTAAATTTTTCGAAAAATTTCAACACAACCATATCATGTGACCCCTCGTTGGAACGAGCTCGTTCCAACGAGGGGTCACATGATATGATTTTGTTGAATTTTTTCGAAAAATAATATTTTTTCAACTGCTGAATTTGCATATTACGCAGGCGGATGCGGGTGATTCGTTGGGTAAAGGGTTAAAAAGGACTGCATTTAATTAGATACGTACTTCATACCGTCACACACGACGATATGGGGTGCAGTACATGGAGAGTGGATTCTTACTAAGTCACTCGTTGGGTGGTGTCTCCACTCAGACAAAAACTCCTTGTCTGCGAAAAAGCGTTTAAACGACAAGTAAAGTTTCAGCCAGGGGACCTCCGGTTCTACCGGAGGTCCCTTGGCTAAAACTGTGCTGGTCCTTTTCATGCATTACCACAGGAATCGATTGTTATTGTCCTGGTGAAAACTTCACCCTGAGAGTGATTTAGTAACAATCCACTCACCATGTACCGCACCTCATATCGTCGCGAGTGACTTACGATGGTATGAAGTTTATTAGATTCCAAACACTAATTATAGGAATAATGATCAAAAATTTTATTAATGAGGCACCGGGTACAACAATGTGGACACCACTGCCCATGCGTGGATTACGACCAGTCCACGGCGACTGTACTGTAGTTCTGTTTGCTAGTGGTATAGTACAAAAACGCGCATCGATTTTTACTTCAAATGCGTTTTAAAACAAAACACGACAAAGTATTAAAATAACTTTTGTCTACTTCGTTTGGAGAGTTTGTTGCTTCGTACTTCACCACCGTAACCTGACTCCCTTTTAAACAGTTCGTTCTCTTGACGAGTTTTCTCTCGTTCCTTTTCCGCAATTTCTTCGTTTGTTGTGTTAACGGATTGTGTTTTTTCTGACGCAGTAATTTAAAACAAACGCGAAAGTGAGCCTGCGTCGCTCATACATCACTGTTAGCAAGCAAAAGTATGAAGTAAATATGTCAATAATAAGGCCAACAAAAGTTAAAACTCTGCTTCTCGAGCCATTCCACATGGTCCTTTTGGCTGTCGCATGCTTTCTTATTATAACCAATGCAAATTTTAAAAAATAAAAATTAAATGGTTTATGTCCGATATTTTACCCGAGTTACTACAATTGATAAATTTGTGCCTTGAGTGCAAGGTACCAAATACACCACCACCCATGTTATTCGGTATCTTATGAGGCCTAAAACAAACAACAAAACTAGGACAGGAACTTTTGATGGCAAAGAAATAATTACAAAAATTAAAATAAAAAAATGCCCGCCCACATGCAATTTTACAAAAAATGAGAAACAGAAGATCTACTTTGTTGGGCCTAAAAGCGACGTTTGTCTTACAACATCAGTGGAAAGAACATGTAGAATTGTGGCAAAATGTTTCTGTTCCATCACTGGTATTACAAAACCCTGCCTGGCAGTGAAGCATAAGATGGTTTTTTAGACTCTAATCGCCCCTCCAGGGCATAAGGTATCACAGAACTAAATATTTTCCCATAGGCCACCATTATAACGTTCAGGCGAAAAAAAAGATGATCGCATAACTTTAATTTTGGTATTCAAATATTTTTGTCAAGTATAACCCTTCAGGCAACCTTTTCGGACCCGAAAACGGGATCATGCAACAAATAAGAGAGAAAAAATGACACGAAGGAAAGTATCGGTCACGTGCACGTATTTTTCAGGGAATTCCCTTCAAAAACACACAAAAAGTAAATTGTATTCTTTTGGTCCGAAAGTCATCAAATCACCCTCTTTTTTATCAGGAATATTCAACAATAATGAAAGATTTCAATAGGATGTTTCAAATGTTTATTGAAACAATATATTTTCCCAAGGTTGTTTATTTTAAGAGATTGCATCATTTCAAGGCAGATAACTCTAATTCAAATATTTAGTTCAGCGATACCATAAATCGACAAATGTAGCATTTCAAAGTTGCAGTTGGTCTGTTTGTGCTCTGAATAGTCGATTCGAAAACCAGGGCTTAAAATACATCTGAGAATAAAAATCGATTCTCGCAAATCATTCGCGGAAGAACAAAAATGAGAATCAACTTTGATTGTCGCAAAATGTTCATTTGAACCTCTCAATAGATGCCAAAAGAGGCCCTGAACGCCTGGGTAATTCAACAAATCAGCGGCCGGCCAAAGTGTTATTAGTATATAATTCTACTTAATGTTTCTTCGTTCATACGAAAGTATCACTTCGACTTGACAGTGAAACCGCCAGAAACCACCGACAAACAACTGATTTTCCTCTGCAAGACACCAAAAATAGGGCCCTGCGAAGCTTCGAGATTCGATTCTATTTCGAACCTTAACCCTTTACCTAACATGAAAAGCAGACGACACTTGCAAAAAAAATTCTTGAATAACTAATTTTTTTCATTTTTTGTCTCAAAAACATAGGTTATGACCCCTCGTTGGAACGAGCTCGATGAGCTCGTTCCAACGAGGGGTCATAACCTATGTTTTTGAGACAAAAAATGAAAAAAATAATGAAAATTAATTGGCGATTTTTGAGAATAGCGCTGGCCGGTTTTGGCCGTTACGTTGGGTAAAGGGTTTAGTTGGTATTCAGTTCGATTCAAAATCGGCTGTCCGATTCGTCTTCCTTCGAATCTTTTCACTGAAATTTCACTTGGTATCAGTCACCTTAGTCGTCTCACAAAACGTATAGCTGAGATATAAATTGTACATGAATAATGTTGAAAATAATGACGAAGTGTAATTCCGCTATATTAACATAAAAAGCATCTGTACCCATGCCGCCATCCATGCCAATTCCAGTTTTATAGTTACTACCACTGTTGAAAGCAAATTTAAATTGTCCAAGCAATATCGATGATAAGCTCACGGTTTCTCGAGCCTAGCCACCTGCAATGCCCAGTACAGAATTCCAACTGGGTAATATTACAACTATACATCAGCAAGGCATGCCTTCGACGAAGGCATGCCTTGATGATGTAGTTGGAATATTTTATCAGTCGGGACTTCAAGACGCCTGTATTCGATTCAAAGTTCCATTCGATTTCGAATAATAGTATCGATTCGATTCAAAATTCGATACGAATCGAAAATATGTGATTCGTAGGGCCCTACCCCCAAAATATGTACCTTGGGATATGGTTCTACATGTATATGTAAAACACGAAACTCATGAAAAAATGGACCTGAGCCATTAAAGTTAAACTCAAGTACATGAGGTTTGTTTTTCACTGGTTGCACCCACAATATTAAAATGGACCTCGCAAATTCTAAATTATTTAAGAACTAAAACTTGTTTTTGGCCGCAAGATTCGAGAGAATTAAAACTCGTTTACACGAATCGGTCCAAGTTTATAGCCTGGTTCAAAAAATACATCTTAGCGTTTATTATTTTATTTTTAACAATTTTCTTTATTTGACATTGTTCCCACAAGGAACACTATTTAATTGATCAACACAGAGATACAGTGTAATCAGAGCTCAGAAAATTAAAATCTACGAAGGGTGAGAAAATTGGTAACCACAAGCAAATGTTAGTTTACATAAAATATTGACAAAATATTAATTTTTTATTTTTTTAATCCATATATTATTTGTACTTTATGGAGTTGACTGAAACGCTGTCTTGCTGCAGCCTACAAAAACTGGAAATCTTACTGAATTTCAAAGAGTAGAAAGGTTTGAATACTAGCTGGCAAATAATATTATATTTTCACATACCTGTGACAGGTATCAGACCCCCAATATTATGGTTTATTATTAGCATATCAGGCAAAAGTTATATATTTCAGTGCAGGTGTTTGAAATAGGAGAACTCATTTGTGGAAGACATCTTATAGAAGGTTTTGTTTCATTCATTGAAGCTTAGAATTATGTTGAGGGTGAAGAATAGTTTATGTTTCAATAAGACTAAAATCCTCACCGAGAACTCGCGTAGTTTGTTCTGTGTTTACAGCTCCAGTTTCGTATGTTACCGTTTGACGTCACCACGCGAAATATTCGACATTATTACAATTCCAGGATTCGCCGCAGACAATAAACGTTTCAAGACTGCATTGGCGGAAATATAATATGTGGCAAAGGTGACATCATTCACTATGAACAGATTAGTGACCTAACCAAAATATACAATAGTATCTACCTTTCACCAAAAAAACCCTTTGGTATGTACAGTACAGTCGCCGTGGTCTGGTCGTAAACCACGCATGAGCAGTGATGTCCACGCATGTGTTTATGGGTAATAAAAAATCATCAACAAAATTTTAATTAATGAAGCACCGGGTCGTACCCGGTCCTTCATTGATTAAATTTATGATGATTATTCCTATAATTAGTGTTTGGAATTTAATATTATTGCATCCCGTGGAAATATTGCCCAATCGTGGAAAGTGAACAGTCCACGGCAGCTGTGCGGTTCAATCGTGTTCATTAAATGAATATCAGGAGTGACATCGACATTTATCTGACTTACTGATCATTTACCTGCTGACGCCGTGGGGTACGCGAGTACGTTATGTACTAAACTTGTTATGGTTTAAAAATTGCCTTGTTCGTTTTACTGGGTGGATTTTTTGGGCTATGTATGGGGTCTTATTGGAACATATAGGTTATTGCGATGAACTGACGGTGACATGGTCAGAGCTTTGCGTCTCGGAGTGTATGTGAAACCTCGAGGCTTCGCATGTTGGTTAAACTAAGCAGCAAATCCCAGACCATATTTGCCGTCAATTCATCACAATAAATTATATAATATTTGTAAAATAAAGTTTACTTTTTCTTCCTAACTCGAGGGGTGAGTTCATGTAAAAAGTTATGTTTATAATATGCAGATATATATATATGTGCAGAGATGACAATAATTTTGTCTTGTGATCATTTGCTGGAAACCTCTGGAACACAGATTTGGAATTAATGATAATAAGCCTAAAATTTAATATGAATAAAGCCTACTAAAATTGGAAATGATTTGAACTAAAGAACTCAGTTCCAAGAATTTGTGCGAGTCATTACGTTAGACACAAATAAATTTGTAGCTGGCAAACATATACGTTGTCCCTGTCAATGACAAGGGGACAATACTTCCCCAGAAAGGTTGAACACGGGCCAATACTATAAAACTTTTACAGTTGTATTTTCTAGAATTGTATTTTCTAGTTATGAGTTTTAAATGGGTTGAAATGAACCATTAGCATTTTTAAAGATATGACAATTAGCCAGTTGGCAAATTGCCATATCTTTTAAAATGCTAATGATTGATTTTAAACAGGTATATTAATACAATTCTAGGAAATACAGTATTAAAGTTTTATATTTTTTATTGTTTGAATATAACAATGATTGTTTTGAAATGTTCATACAAACCTGCACTTAAGTTTCAAGTTAAACATTTTAGTAGTCATTATGTTGTGCACAGATGAATCGGTACCTATCCAAATGCAGAATGTGCCTGTCAGTGATCACGACAAGCTATTTATTTGCCGGCTTGTTGATATGTGGGAAGTTTTTTATGCTTGGTTATAATTTTTTCACAACTATTGGCAGAAAAAGAGTTACTTAAGGCCTAAAAAAGATCAAATCTGTTTCTCAAGCCTTCCCACATGGGCCGTTTGGCTGCCGCATGATCTCTTAAAATTAAATGGTTAATGTCTGATATTTTACACAGATTAATAGAATGTATAAATTCGTCCCTTGAGTGCAAAGCGGCTTTGCAGTGCTGTAGCATTGCAAAGCCTTCTTCCACTCAAGGGACGAAATACATCGTTATCCATGCTATTCTGTTGATTATGAGGCCTAAAACGTAAATCAGACCAAGAACATGAACTTTTGGTGGCAAATAAATAATTACAAAAAATAAAAAATAAAATAAAATACCTCTCTCCCATATGCAATTTTACAAAAATGGCCCAAGAAACAGAAGATCTACTTTGTGGGGCCTAATCTTATAAATATTAAATAAAACGAACAAACATGTTACAGTGTACCTGAAAATACGTTGGAGGATAACTGCAAAAATATACTGATCTCATTTTTCTTTGTTAATACTTTGAAGCTCTGCCTCTATTCTTCCGTTTCTTGGGAAATTTCAGTTTCACCAAGATATTATTTCAGGCTGCACAAATAGGGCGAATGATTGTTTGGTTTGCTATCAGTCACCTAAAAAGCACTAGGCCGGCCAGTTTTTAATTTGCCCAGATATAAGGTCTCAGATTCAGACATACAGTAGGAAGGTTTATATGAACTGCCCTTGGTACTGTTAAGTCTCCAAAATCCTGCTCTATTTTATTTTATGGGCCATGAAAACAAGGAGCTATACAGATTTCTTGGGAATTTTGTTTCACAAAACATAGTCTTCAACTCTCAAAATGCTACCATTACCGAGTATTCTTTTTAAATGTTGAGCATTGCTGTCCAGGGCTCGGGTTCATTTGGTAATGTATGTGTATAATTTTCCTAAAAACAATTCTAGATTGTGAAAGTGTACATACCCGTTTCTGGATGATGGCACTCATTTGACACGTTATCGTTATCTGAGGCATCCTCTTTAGACAATTCGGCTTCCTGGCTTGCTTTCGCCCCGCCTGCATTGCCGTTGTCGGTATATTCAAAGGATTCTGCTCTTGACGATACTGAAAAAGAACACACAGTTTCGCCACGTTAACGTCTTCAGTTCCAAGATACATTACGCTGTACATTGATTAATGCATAGACCAATTAGGCCACAGTCAATAGTCATATGCTCAGTCTCAAGAAGCTCGCGAATTCTTCTACGAGTGATGTGAGGTCCCCTTTATTGCTGGTATTTTGACGCAAGCAAAATATATTGGCACACAATAGCACGTAATTGTTCTTACACCAACCAAATAGTCGCTCGCTCTAAATGCATACAAGCAGTCGAATTCAGATGAATGAATTCCTATTTAATAATAATAACTTTTTTGTGGAAATGTGTGTCCGGTTTTCTTTAAAATAGAACTAAGCTGTGAAAGTGTACGTACTCGTATCGGAGTGATAGCAATCATTGTCATCCAGACTGACCTTCGCTTCTTCTGAAATGTCGTTGTTGATATATTCATAGGACTCTGCACTTTCCGAGACTGAAAAAGAACACACAGTTTTGCTGCGTTTTCGTCTTCAGTTACAAGATAAACTACGTTGTCTGTCGGACCGGGTTAACGCATAGACCAATTAGGGCAACAGTCACATGTTCATTCTCGAAAACTCGTGGATAATTCTTCTAAAAGTGACGTGGGGTTCGTCGTTACCAAGGGTATTTTGACGCATGCAAAAGA
Organism: Pictodentalium vernedei; assembly: GCA_031216915.1. Classification (NCBI taxonomy): domain Eukaryota; kingdom Metazoa; phylum Mollusca; class Scaphopoda; order Dentaliida; family Dentaliidae; genus Pictodentalium; species Pictodentalium vernedei. Next base: position 265,985,222 of record CM062294.1, read on the forward strand.
TATTGTAACACAATAAGCAGGAGGTCGTTTTTTTCAGAAATGCCCACGCATGCTCATACATGGATGTACAGTATCTCCCATCAGCTCCTAATTAATACGCCTTTGCAGCAGTTGACCATCTTTATATCTTATATCTAACGTTATTTTTCTTTCCTCTAATTGGTAGAGTGGTGTTTACTATTTCCGATAGTTTAATCAGTAGAAGATTATAAAATAACCGTGCACAATTCCCATGTACAGTACATGTTCTAAAATAAACATGGAATATTCTAGGAAGGAATTCTCTTTTCTTTTTTAGATCTAGAATGGAATTTCCTGTATTAGACAAGACCATGACAGTAGACTTAGGATTTGAATCCTTATTTATTTATTTATTTATTTATTTATTTATTTATTTATTTATTTATTTATTTATTTATTTATTTATTATTTATTTATTTATTTATTTACTTTTGTTTAACTACACTTTCGACAGCCAGGCCTAACTCGTGTTGGACAGTTTTACGGTTGGATGAAACCGGAGTAGCCGGAGAAAAAGCACCGAGCAACGGAGAGCAACCGTCAGACTCCCCAACGGACTAACTCCACACAGGCAGGGTTAACATTGGTTGAAGGCAAAGGCACCGTTGACATGCAGTACGCCTTAGTACACATCGCCCCCGTGCCCCTATATGGGGAATCGGGATGTTGTGCCCTGCCCACGGATCCAACGCAGGTACCACTGGCAGGGATCGAACAATGGAGCTTTCGGTTTGAAGTCCAATACCGTTACCACTGACCCACCGCGCTACCTGGAATCCTGATGAGCAGTTAGATTTTTTCAGGGTTTGTTCGATAAAATATAATAATTACTGCACGGCGTGGTGGTGTTGACTGTGCCGGAATAGTCGTCCTCAGGGGAGAATAGTCAACACGCCTCCGGAGCGTGGACTATTCTTCCCACAGGACCACTATTTAGGCATTATCAACTCCATGCAGTTTTATAAGTATAATGTAGGAGGCTCAAACCTGCTCTTCTACAAGTTTTTCGTGTCCAGTGCTGATTTTCAATTTCACATGAAACTAAAATTATTAATTAAGACTATTTGCGAAAAAACATTTGTTCGTCCTCGCGAAGTCGTATGTCTTTCACTTTAGATACATCCAACTTCACATTGACAAACCTGTGTGTTCTAACGGCTGTTCTTCGGGCACCGAGGCGAAATTGAACTGCACGTAGCGATACTAGAGGTGGTGAACGGGAGAGAAGTACATGTAGCTAGGTACAATCATGGATCTAGAGCTATGTTTTAGAAACTAATGAAAGAGCCGGTCAGAATAATTAATTAGTACTGCTGACTTGTATTGTGTTATGTTCAGGTCCGGATTAAGGTATAATATTAACAAAATACAGCTTGGTGGTTTCACAGTGTGAAGGAACCTTTCACAATCCAAGTTTGTTTTCATTTGTTACACTGCTGTACTTCAGTTTATATTTAAGTAGTAATTTAATCCGTGATATTTTGTACAATATGCTCATTGATATTATTAAATACGCAGTGTATATTTCTATAAATTACGTAATTTACACTCTAATAATTAGCAATATATTCCATAAACGTATGTTTTGTTCTGGTTTTAACCCTGTGAACTCTAGTGGTATCTTCCATGACAGTTCAATGGCAGCAATTAGAAGAGTCCATATTCATTATTTGGTGTAGACCAATCAATATTTTCAACGTGCAGCCCTGAGGCTGCACGTTGAAAATATAGATTGGTCTACCCCACACATTTACTGAACAACCATCCTATATAATGACGTTATGACATGTCATGTTCCTGGCCAGAAAAAAAGGCCGCTAGGGTTCAAAGGGTTAATAATTCTTTACATTACATTTAAGTTGCTATGGTGTTAAGATTGTTACAGGCTAGTGTCGCCCATGTCTAAACACGACCCAGGTTAGGTTAAGTTAGGTTAAGAGGTTAAAGAGTAAGGTATGCTGTAAAGTTTAGAGTTTTGTTATGCCGGTGTAAAAGGAATGGAAGTCCGTAGGAACGTTAGTCCCTCTGGACTATTATTCCGCGGAATTATAGTCCTAGGTCTAACATTTCTAGGAATAGTAGTCCGGCGGACTACTATTCCTAGAAATGTTAGACCTAGGACTATAATTCCGCGGAATAATAGTCCAGAGGGGCTAATTTTCCTACGGACTTCCATTCCTGTTACACCGGTCTTTGAAGAGAGAACAGCCATATTTGATAGGCATCGTGGACGACATATCTCGAAATTTCGGAATTTATTTTAACATTTTATCGAATATCTCAACGTTAGGTGAAGCTTTCGTATCGTAGTTTGTATCATGTACATCGAATAATTACTAAATGGTTTTAAAACCTTAATTGTTATGGAAGAGAGAAAAATATGCATATGATGTCAGTTGGGATGAGTATCATAATTTCGACTGTTTTTATTCTTTCTCTTCTTTCTTTTTGGTTTTGTTTTTGTTTTGTTTTTTTTTGTATATACAACACATATTATACGTTTCTAAGCCTGTCTATACTACCCCTCTCCCACCGTGACAGAAACACGACTCGGCAACAGCCCTCCCTGCTTTTAGTTTCCCTAGATCCGTGGACGTACAGCGAAGTAAAATTAAGGATTTGATTTTCCGTCCTCATTACTATACGTACCCGTGTTTTGTCACAACCGGGCACCAAGACATTTGGAAATATAAAACAACTAAAAGATGGCTCAACAGCGAAAGTCTCGTGCAGGAAGGGTTTGGATTGCAATGGTTTATTTGGAGCGTTAATATAACTATCGTCGTTGTTTCAAAGCAACTTTTTAGGTAAGCGAAATTCTGCCAAGAAATTCCTTGGAATATATCGTCCCTTTCCCCGCAACAATGGACTATATACACCGACCAAGGCAGAGTAAAACTAAAGGCGATCTCCTGGCTATGTTTGATGATAACATTTATCATATGACTCGTCCATTTTGTTCACTTTAAAACATTTGATATTTTGTTTTCATATTAATCAGTGATAAATAAAGCCTTCCGTCAATTTCATTGGTCAATTTCAAAACTAGACAATTTGATTGGCTGAACAAAATAAAACTGGGCCACATTTTCATAATTTGCATAATTAGAGGTGGGAGCTTTCATTGGTCAATTTCAAAACTGGACAATTTGATTGGCTAAACAAAATACAACTGGGTGACATTTGCATAATTTGAGTATGGAGAATTTACGTTATCTGTCCTATTTAAGGTGGGTTATATTGTATTAATCTTTTACCTTCAAGAAAAGCGCCATTCATTTTTTTATATTTTCACTTTTTGCTTCCAAAACATAGGTTATGACCCCTCATTGGAACGAGCTCGGTGAGCTCGTTCCAATGAGGGGTCATAACCTATGTTTTGGAAGCAAAAAGGGAAAATATTTAGTTATACGATGATGTTTTTTTCCAAGTGCTGTCTGCAACTCAAGTTAGGTGATGTGTTAAAAAGTCATACTAAGTGGCTAATTTGTGCGTGTGTGTGTGTCATATGATAAATAGAATATGAAATGAGTGTTTTTCTCATATAATATTTATGAAACTCGTCCGAATTTTCCGTTTGGGCTCGCCAGAGTCTCGACAAAACGGAAAATTCTTAGCCTCGTTTCATAAATATTATATGAGAAAAACACTCATTCCATATCCTCTATATATCACACCCCTCGCTGGCGAACTAATTATATCACCCCAGGATATAATACTTCGTCTGTATTGGACTTCAGAAATGGAATGAATAGCATTCTGTGACAAAACAGGACCGAACATTTGGCTGCGCAAACATTGCCCGAACATTTCGCCTCGCCATAGAGGGAGAGATGACCCGGAGAATCAATGTTGATTTTCATTATTTCTTCCAAATATTAAAATATGACAGGTTTCTCGGTTTCTTTCAGTTTCAAACAATGAAGGAGTTGTAAATGACATTAATGATGCTATTTGTGTCAGTTAAATGATAAAACATATAAAGGTCGGCGTTGCCATAGTGCGCAGCAAGCTCATAAGCCGCCAGTATAATTCCGCGAGGAATTCGACGCTGTTATGGACTGTTTTGTTTATCTACCTTTCGGAAAGTTTGCGCACAGACTACCGTTGATTTAATGTGATGTCCCTTTACTCACAAATATATATAATAAATAAATATGTATATAAAAAAAAGTCTGTATTCTGACAAAATAAATCTGTTCCAAGTGTGCTGAATTTGAGAGATGCACGAGCCTAAAGCGAATGAAACTCGTCTAAAAAAAGCTCAAACAGCACAGGAAAAAAACAGTTTTCACCTAGCTTTCGGTCTGATGAAGACCTTCTTCGGGGTACAGACAAAACGAGAAAAAAACACAAATAACTATTGGTAACTCTCAAATAATAAATAAACATTATTTGTAATATTCTTTCGACTCCAGAGTTCTAAATTTTCGCTGATATCAAGACATTAACATAATTGGTGAAATATGCGCGGCATAATCATCAAACTGCAGTGATGAGTGTTTATTTTATTTATTTATTTATTTATTTATTTATTTATTTATTGGTGTTTAAGGTCACATATTTATACACGATGGCTAATCGTGACCGTGACAGTTTTAAGGGTGGAGGAAGCCGGAGTACCCGGAGAGAACCACCAAGCATCGACGAGCAACTGCCAGCTCCTCAACATTCTAACTCTGTTCAAGCTCCACTCAAGTAGGGTTACAGCGGTTGAAGACATGTGCACCATCGACGTGCAGTACTCCGTAGTACACGGCGTCATCGTACCCCCATGTAGACAACCGGGATAAAGTGTCTTGCCCAAGAACACAACGAGGGGTCGCCCCGGACGGGGATTGAACTCGGGACCTCTAGCATAGAAGTCCAACAGTCTACCACTGAGCCACCGCTCCCTAGTGTTTATTTTTAAGTATTTTGTTTACAGACATGTTTAGTAACAGGATTGTAATGTCATTGAAGATTTGGTCAAATCAGTTCTCGACAGAGAAATATTTCTTCCGTTTATTAAAAAAATGAATGTTTATGGTACTTCTAGATAGCTTTTCCTGTCAACGGAAATTTTCCAGACGATCGAATCTAAAAAATATCCGATGGCCCATTTAAGGGTTAGACTGGTTCCAGGTCCATAGCAGCGTCGATTTACTTGGAGACTGTGTCTGGTGGCTTGAGAGTTTGAGTGCCTAGAAGATGTTAACCCTTTGAACCTTAGTGGTATCTTCCATGTCACTTCACTGGAAGCAATTGGAAGAGTCCACATTTATTATTTGGGGTAGACCAATAAACATTTTCAACGTGCTGCCTTGGGCTGCATGTTGAAAATATTGATTGGTCTACCCCACACTTTAACTCCGACATAATGAAAGTGTGACATATCGTGTTCCTGGAAAGGAAATGCGGTCTCTCGTGTTCAAAGGATCAATATTTCAATGGGCGGACATCTGTGTACATAAACCTAGAATATTAAATTTCTTACCCAGGCTTTGCCTTGGTTTGGGTCTGCTTTTTCTTTTTCCTTCTTCCACATGTTTTTCTATTTTGACTCTGTCACCCACCGATTGGGAAGAGATCGGTGAACTCAGCGACTCCGATGACCATGTCCATAATGATGATGGCGTTGATGGTGATGATGCTGAAAGCCGTGAATGTTTGTGTCTCTTATCGTTATCTGTTATCTCATCTTCTTCACCTAGCATTCCAAGATGACCAGTAAATGACCTACAATTGATCTTATTTATTTATTTATTTATTTATTTATTTATTTATTTATTTATTTATTTATTTATTTATTTATTTATTTATTTATTTATTATGGTTCTACAACACTTTAACAGCCAAGGTCATATAGTGTCGGTGACAGTTTTACGGGTGGAGGAAGCCGGAGTACCCGGAGAGAACCATCGAGCAACGACGAGCAGCTGTCAGTTCCCCAACATCGAAACTCCGCACTGCAGGGTTAGATTGGTTGAAGACATGCGTATCATCGAAGTGCAGTACGCCTTAGTACACGGCGTTGTCGTGACCCCACGTGGACAATTGGGGTTAAGTGCCTTGCCCAAGGGCACAACGCGGGAGTCCGAATCGATCGCCCAGACGGTCACTCATCCAAGGACTAACTGCGCTCGACGTTGCTTAACTTCAGTGAACTGACGTGAACCGGTTACCGCAACGTCCCCGCACCCCCAATTGATCCCCCAATTGATCTTTTACTATGTTACTGACGTATTATATGCAGATGTAACTCGCAAACCCGGGACCAATACTACAAAACTTTTACAATTGTATTTTCTATAATTGTATTTTCTAGTTAGGACTTTAAATGGGTTGAAATGAATCATTAGTATTTTTAAAGATGTGGCAATTTGCCAGCTGGCAAATTGCCATATCTTTTAAAATGCTAATGATTCATTTTAGTCATGCAGTTATATTAATAAGTAGAAAATACAATTCTAAAAAATACAATTGTAAAAGTTTTATTGTATTGACCCCGGTATTGAGAAAGTGTTGCGCAGAGGCAAAAAATGGCGGCAAATGAGGAGTCGAAAAATTAAATACACAGCTGATAAATTGGGTCCGTCATAATAAAATTCAACAGGCGCCAAGACCGTGGGATTATACTCTATTACTCTAAGTATGCTAAGCACCACATATTTGACACATTGTGAAATTTTCTTGTGACACATTTACGCTATTTTTGGTGGATGTGATTGAGGAATGTATTGAGATGGTCCCCAGCGTTTACATTAGCTCTGCTTGACATGCCGACTTTTCGTGACAGTCATAGAAAGCATGTACCCCTTGATTTCCATGATGTTTTCGCGTACCGTCTACATGTACATGAGATGTGTAGGGTATTCAGTCTTCATTTCAACACAAACCCTTGTGATTTAATGATTGAATATGCCGAATGCAAATGTAAGAAGACATTTGTCTGAAGCAGAAATGTGGCGGGCTGTAGGGATGGTGGAACAAGGGTCTACCCATCGTCAGGTTGGTGAAGCCATTGGTCTGCACCATACGGTGATCACCAGAGCCTGGTCAAGATTTCAGCAGTATGGCACACCAGTCAGACGACATGGTGGTGGCAGCGACAGGGAAATATCTGCAGCTGAAGACCGGTTTTTGATCATTCAGGCCCGTAGGAACCGCTTTGGCACAGCAACCCAGCTTCGCAGTGGCCTTCAGAATGCATCCGGGGTAAATGTTTCGACGCAGACTATCCGGGCAAGTTTGCAGCAAAGTGGTCTCCGATCGAGAAGACCATATATTCGCAGCCAGCTGTCCCAGAACCACCGCAAGGCACGATATGAATGCGCCATGGATCACGTTGGATGGACCAGAGAAGATTGACGACCTGTCCTTTTACAGATGAGTCAAGGTACTGCCTAGACAACACAGATAGGCGTTCTAGGGTATGGAGAAGACCAGGAGAGCGAATCCATGCAGCCAACATTGCTGAGCATGACCGCTATGGTGGAGGGCCAATAATAGTCTGTGGCGGCATCAGCTGGGGTAGACGTACAGAGCTCTGTGTCCTTGGCTGTGGTACATTGACCGCACAGCGGTATATTGATGAGATCCTGGATGCCCACGTCAGATTGTATGCAGGTTCAGTGGATGATAGACTCATTCTGCCCATGCTGTCCAGGAGTACCGACAGAGGGAGGGGATTCAGCGTATGGACTAGCCAGCAAGAACCCTGACCATAAATCCAATCGAACATATCTGGAATGAGTTGCAGCTTGCAATTTCACTCCGTCCAATCCAACTAAGAAGTGCCCAGGAGCTTGGTGCCATGCTGGTCCAAGAATGGAACAACATCCCACAAAGGACCATCTGGAACATGATTGGGGGCATGAGAAGGCGTTGTCAAGCTGTGTAATTAACAATAATGGGTCTCATACTCGATATTGAACCCATATCAGTTCGCTCTGTCAACTTTTTGGCAAATTTGAAAAATTTCCTCTTTTACCAATAATATCCATTTTCCATGGTTATCGTATTCAAAAGCTAAAAAATAATGTCAAACACAAACAAAATATTAATTTCTGTGCTTAAATCATTGAAGATATAATTAAATATAAAATTATACTTTTTTCATAACAATATTTCAACTAAAACGTAAAACAGGTAGTTGGATATACTTGGTGGTTAGCAAACTTTGAGTATTATATTAGCGACACAAACCCCACTAATGCAAAATAGTTTCGAACATGTTCATATAGACAGTATCATACAAGACAATATTATATCTCACGTGACGTCCTTGCATTCTGATTGGCTGAAAGATGATACCCTATTTCGTGTAGTTTGCATCCACAGAACTGACCAGGCACTGCACCCAGGCACTACACGTTTTCTATTTTTAGCACACTACTATATCAGTTTTCTTTTCATACTGGGCTAATAAAACTGATCAGGCTAAATTTAAAAATCGATTCACAGAGGCACAACATCCACAAAACGACCCGGAAAGAAATCTTTGTGGTAAAATGTATCGCTTTTCCAGTCACATTTTTCGAGGCGTTCATTTTCTTCCTTGAGAAGATGATCCATATCTCGTTTCGAAGAGAATGATCCATACCTGAGTCCAACTTTCATGAGAACGCGTCCGGATATGAAAAATCGTTTGTTTCGCTGCTCATATTATTTCGCTATTTAATTGTATGTTTTTGGGCGGTAAACGAATAAATAACGGAATTCAGTTGAATTTTCGGAGTTTGTATCCCGTGCTGACCCATTCAGTAACGCATTTGTGTGACAAATGTGTGGAAATTATCAAACTGCGTTATCAAATTTCGAAAATTTTACCTTTCATTCGCGAGTTGCGCGATTCTAGAATACACAGTTCCGTTTGGAGGAAATGTTTTGTTTACCCTTGACGACCGATGCACAATTTGTCTTCTGCTCATATCAATAAGCCATGTTTTGGAAGAAGAAAATGTTTTTTGAAAACTACATGGTATTTTTTTCTATATAACGCTGGTTGGTAGGGCTGCTACCTTGGTAATAGATCAACAAATTGGACAGATGTTTTTCTTGATGGGTGTTCGATATAATATAAGGATTAGTGCATGTCTTGTCGTTGACTACGCCCATATAGTGCCCAGTGAGGTGGTGTAGTTCCCTCCGCTTCGCGGCGGGAACTACACCACCTCACTGGGCACTATATGGGCGTAGTCAACTCCAAGCCATGCACTATTCCTTAAATAGCAATCTGATCGTCAGGTTTGATGGTACAAAATATCAAAAACAAGAGCAGACGTGATAGTGATTGTCACCAGTTTGCAGTTCTTGACATAACCCGACGATCTTCAAGGAAATGGCTACTTTAACTCTTAATCCATGAATATTTTCAAGAGATTTTTTATCAAATCTAGCCATGGTTGCTGCAAATCAGCCTTGGCAAGATTTGATGAAAAATTCATCCAAATTTGACTCGTGGAATCATTTGTGAAATATTCTCTCCAATATACCGGAGAGAATTATGATTAAATGTGCCCAAATTACACTCATTTCAGTGGCAAGAGAAATCCCGTGTTGGGCAGAAATATCCGCCAGCAGCATATAGGAGTTAAGTAGCTAAACAACTTGCGCCTATGCCTTATGTCAGCGTTAAGTAGTCACGTTGGCGATTAATATCTACGATTACTGACAGTTGGTCGTTGTTGTGAAGCTACCCCCTCCCCCCCCCCCCTATTTCTGCCATATCTGCGTCATTGGGCCCCAGGAACCAATTATTACTTTCCTTTCTCTGGAGAGACTGAACTGCTGGCCGTTTCTATAACAATGTAATCTGTGGTCTCTTTTTGGACTATCTGTCATAGTTATGTCCTGATTTCTGAATACTATATTCAGGAAAACATTGGACGAGCTGGCTTAAACTTATGGCGAACAGATCACGAGGAGATTTCAATTTGCGTCTTGATAGAGAAAGATACCATCGGTGCGATCAAAGTACTAAACGAAATGCTTTTAAAAGTATTTTATGGGATGGGAGTTGTTTATCAAAAAGCACCCACAGCAATCGGTAAGCTCTCAAGCCGCCAGTTAAAATCTACGAGGAATTCGACTATGTTCTGATCTGGAACCAGTCTAGCCTTAAAACAGCCTGTCGACTATGTTTAGATTCATGCATCTGGCATATTTCAGTTGATTGGAAAAGCGAATCAACGATTCGCTTTTCCAATCAACTGAAATATCCCAGACGATTGAATCTATAAGTATCATAAACATTCGTTATCTTTGAATCAACGCAAGAAATGTTGCTCAGTCGAGAAATGATTTGAACGAATCTAGAGTGGAATTACAATACTTTTAGACACGCCTGTAAACTAAATACTTTATGATTACGCCACGTAGTTCCCTTAGTTGTGTTAATATTTCGATGATTGAACGGTGAGTTAAATATTTATTGGCTGGAATATCTATATCTGACACCGAAAGAGTATCTATAGATAAAAATAAAAGGACACCAATTTGCTCAACGATAGTCTGCGCGTAAATTACGAAAAAACTTAGTGAATAAACCGCCCATAACAGTGTCGAATTCCTAACAGAATTAGACGTGTGACTTGAGGGCGTGAGCTGTCGGGTAACTTTCATACAGACACTCGTGCTTTCCACGTCTCGAAACATGTGCGACTACCCACTATCACATACATGAGGAAAACAAAAATTCCAATTGGCATTTCTTACAAATTGGACTTACTTCTTTTCCTTGTTCTTTTGGTTTCGCTGTTTGCTGTGTTCCAAACATGATTTTTCCCTGGGACTGACAATTTCACAATTTTTATCTGAAAGTCACATAAAAAGAGTAATGCCGTTTATTTCCAAATGAAACAAAATACTGCATTTTGATTGGCTGAGAGGTGCGCTGTAACTTGCAATTCACAGTAGTTTTTTTAACACCGTGGTTAACCACGGTGTAAAAACAAGAATACACAATAGCATGCTATATGGCTGAAAAAGTACCCATTTTTAATTATTAATTCATACCTTCTGCTCGGTTATGTTAGAATAAAAATAAAAATACAAGAAATTTAATATTTATGTGCAATAAAATATTACTGATATGGATGTCATTGGAACTGGCTCATTGAGCCAGTTCCAATGACATCCATATTTGTCTGGTTTTATTAGGGAAACTTACAAAGTACGAATTTTCTGTCAGTTTTTGCCCACAATGTAGGTTAAAGTATTAAGTAGTCCAAAATTCTTGGAAATAAATCCGTTATCCTTGTGTTTTCTAGGGTGTATGGGAATTTACCTCGGTCTGGGAACTCATACACCCTTCGGCTTTGCCTCAGCGTGTATGAGTTCCCAGACTGGTGTAAATTCCCATACACCCTGGAAAACACAAAGATAACTAATAGAGTACACAAAATGAAATAGAGAGGAGTAAAATATCTCCTTGGAAAATTGAAAATACCCAAGCACCTTTTTAACTGAAACCCACAATTTAAATGTCTATCAGCCAAGGCCCATATTTTCGAATCGAAGCGAGTCGATCATTCGAAATCGAATAGAACCTCGAATCGAATAGGTGCGTCTTGAAGCCGAAGGCATAATTTGATGATGTTGTTGGAATATTACCTAGTAACGATCTTTGTTCAAAAACAGAAACGGGTTCGAGAATTCTGTATTGGGCACTGCACAGGGCAAGTCGCTAGAAACCGTGAGCTCATCGTCGATATTGCTTGGGAACTTTGAATTTGCTTTCAGCAGTGGTACACTGCAAAAAATATAGGTTCTCTTTAGAACCAAAACTGGTTCTAATCTTGTCCCTGAGATGGAACCAGCTCTGTTTAAACAGTATTTATTTTAAATCTAATAAATTTACCAAGATTAGCATTCAATTTTAACAGAATATTACAGGAACTGAAGTAGATTCAGCAGTAAACTTGGAGCTTATTCAACGCAGTCGCCAAACATGAAACAAAGGAGATATGAACAGTTGGCATAGTTTTGGTTCGATATGCCAACTGGCATTTCGAACCAGTATTTATTTCAAATCAAATACATTTATAAAGATTAACATTAAATATTAACAGAATAAGAACCAAAACTGGTTCGATATGCCAACTGTTCATATCTCCTTTGCTTAGTAATGATTTGAGACAACCTCGTATAAGCTCTCAACTTTTCTTTTCAGAACCAAAACTGGTTCGATATGCCAACTGTTCATATCTCCTTTGCTCATAGTCCAGGCACATTAGACATAAAAATGAGAAAGTAAGGGAAAAAATAGGAGAAAGCTGATTTTTTTATATGTTTCCGGGACACACATTGCGGATAAAGTGTGAAAAGTCCCCGCGAATCCGAGTTGAGCTTTTTTAGTTATAGCGTTTTTTTGATGAAAAAATTTTTTTTTTTTTAAATTCGACCCAGCTCCATATTTCTCATTCTTATTCGCCTTAGTAGGGTGAGAATCATAAATATCGTGCTGAATTATATTGAGAATACATATCCCCAACAGAAAATGCCAACTTTGTACCAATCCTCACACTCAATGGTGAAATATTCACGAAAATGTACAAAATTACGAAAAAAAATTTATTGTTTTCATACACACAACGGTACACAACGTCCATTAAATCAAATCTACGACTACTTTGGGAGTTAAATTATATATTAAAAATTGCAGAAAAGCAGTGGCTTTATAATGATATATAACAATAGTCATTTATTCCATAATGAACTGGTGAAACATGTGAAATATTAACCATACCCCCTAAACTCAAATTCAAACGGCATCGACTTTTCTCATTCAAATACCGTATTATAGCATCATTGTTTCAATTTCCATGTTCGATTAAATCACATAATGTGGTGGAGATTGTGTCTTCTTCAGATAAGTTGACAAAAGTTTTCGTTAGACTCGGCGGCTTCCATATGATTATGTCATATTTAGGGGCAATTGGTTCGATCATGGCTGGTAGCGGCTTGGATGAACTTTGGGGGACTGTTTATGCTGGTGGGCCAATCCATCATTTGATCAGTGGTCATGCATATTCAAGAGCAGTTCGTGCCCATTTGCTAACACAAATTGCCATTACAAAACTTGTGTTTGAAGAAAGCCGAACACTAGATAACATAGACTGCACAGAAGTCAATGAAATATTCTGTGGACTTGCCAGAGGTGACTGTACAACAGCTGACGCTGTCAATCAAGAAAGTGTCAACCATCTACTGTCAAAATTACACGAACTGCCCCAGAATGCGTCCGTAGGACGCACAGGAAAGCTTTGGGTACAATACTACGAGCAAATAGGTCTTCTCCAGTTGTTCTTGAGAGCAGAGCGCACAGGCGACTGGGAACTCCACACATATTGTGTTCGCAATATGATTCCAGTATTTCACGCAGGTGGTCATTTTGCATACGCAAAAAGTTCTCATCTCTATTTGCAGCAGATGAATGAGCTAACAGAAATAATGCAACAGGATGATTTGAAGTTGTTCACTGAGAAAGGTTACTTCACCATAAGGCGCTCAGATAAATTCTGGGACGGGATATATTCTGATCAGACCATAGAGCAGTGTTTAATGAGAATGTTCAAGCTCCCTGGTGGTCTCACACATAGCAGGGGAATAACCGATAGCACTGTTGCGAAATGGGTACATGGACTACCTCTTTGCCTTCCGATATGTAATGCTCTCGAAAATTTTGTTCATGTTCACACTGGTCATGGCGAACAACATCGGGATCTCCGTCAAAGTCCACAATTGACTGATGCCAATGATATCACCAAATTATTGAACTGGCTCAGAGTGCATTCCCCTTTCAGAATAGAGATCCACTACAATTAGTCTCTATAGCGACCGGGCTTGTGGCCGACGAAACTGTGAACATCGACCAAGTTCGCAAAATTGGTGAATGTTGCGTATCGAATGTTGTAAGCAAAACGTTCAACAGCATCAAACTACGACGTGTTGACACTGTGAAGTCTTTCGCATCGATGGCAAATAGCATCAAAGTCCGTGGAAGTAAGGTAGTGATTGACCCCACAATTCTGTTCAACCGCATCACATGTGTTATTCAGTCACAAGCAGAGATGGAAGAGTATCTCAAATATGAACTCGCCCCGAAACCACCAGCATTGTTTGATTCTGCTGGAATGAGGAAGACACAGAAAAGCACGCTCGGTAAGATCCTCAAAACATACGGTTCCGAGCAAACTAAAATCCCAGAACATTCTCTGTTTGTTGTAGATGGTGGATTTTTATTGAGGGCAGTTGTATGGCCTAAACAGTCGTCATATAAGGACATATGTACATCATATTCCAATTATCTAGTGAGACATTTTGGGGCGAACGTCGTGGTTGTTTTTGATGGTTATGCTTGTACAATGTCGACAAAGGGCATGGAACAAGCCCGTAGATCTAAAGACAGGTATTCCATTGATATCAATATCTCACCCGAGTTACCAGCCACCACACCCCATTCCGATTTCCTTGCAAATGCCAAGAACAAAACCCAACTGATCGATCTTCTAATGCAGGAGCTATCTGCTATCAATATTCAGTCCAAGCAGGCCGAGGCTGATGTTGATGTACTGATAGCCGAAACTGCACTTGACATCGCTCAAGATGACAACAATGTTGTCGTTGTGGGAACAGACACAGACTTGTTAGTCATTCTTACCTCTCGAGTTCAACCGGGATGTAATATTCACATGATGTATTCCATTACCCCAAACTTACTAGTTTCAGTTAGTGAAATAGCAACCAAAATGGGTGACCATAGAAGCAACCTCCTTGTAGCACATTCTATAAGTGGTTGTGACACTACTTCTGCACTCTTTCGAGTTGGTAAGAAGAAAGTATTCAGTACAATTGTCTCCGATGTTACTAGCGACTCACAACAGTATGTCAACACAATTTTGGCGGATGACAGTACACCAAGTGCAGTAGCCGCTGCCGGGGAACAACTTCTCCTGATCTTATACGGGAGTAAAACTGTTTCCTCTCTCGACCAATATAGATATGTCACTTACAAGCGTTATGTAGCAAAATCTAAACTGAATAAACCCATCGACCTAGCCTCACTCCCACCAAGCAGCGATGCTGCACAACAACATGTCTACAGATGTTATCTCCAGGTCCAACAATGGCTGGGCACTTCGCTTCCTCCGACGGATTGGGGGTGGTCGCTAGACAATGGACTTCTTGTACCGACTGCAGCCACAAAGCCATGTGCCCCCGATAACCTACTGAATCTGATCAGTTGTGGTTGCAAGAGTGCTTGTACAAAAAGGTGTGGGTGTAAGAAGGCAGGACTCTCTTGCTCAGGTTTGTGTAATTGCAGTTCGGATTCTTGTAACAACCACAGAAACACTGTCCTGTCGGAAATTTCTGAGTTCGATGAATAATATGTATATAGGTCATGTCATTTCTGTATATAGCGTTGATAATAGTCAATGTAACTTAATCCATGTTGATTGATTTGTACATTCTGTAAATATTATTTATTGATTTTTGTACATTCTGTAAATATTATTTATTGAT
Source organism: Pictodentalium vernedei (assembly GCA_031216915.1). Classification (NCBI taxonomy): domain Eukaryota; kingdom Metazoa; phylum Mollusca; class Scaphopoda; order Dentaliida; family Dentaliidae; genus Pictodentalium; species Pictodentalium vernedei. Next base: position 266,000,750 of record CM062294.1, read on the forward strand.
CTAATGCTGCCAGACACAGACGTGTCTGTTCGGTCCCAAGCCCGAAAATAGTTGAGTTCTCATGCTGACGAATTTTATGCCAAAAGGGGAACTCGGCCAGAAGCAGAGGGGGTCTTCCATAATGTCTATTTTGTAAGCAATGATAAAAGTCTTCAAATGGTGGTGGATTTTTTATCGTCTGTCCAACTAACATCCCGTTCTGTACTACGACCCTTTGGGCAAATCCGTTAGGAAAATCGTCATTTTTTGCGTAAATCCGATACTTTTTTGTGAATTTTCAATAATTTTTCGCAGAAATTGTCACAGAATGCACATTTTCCTCTAGGTAAATGTATATTAGACATTATGTAGCTCGACATACGCGTAAACAAAAAATACAGTTGGATCAATTCGAGGTTACAAAGTTCATGCGATTTTTTTTGATTTTTTTCAAACGCGTTTTCGAAAAAAGGCTGTAGAAAAAAAAGCTCAACTGGGATTTTAGGTGACTTTTGTCTAATCGTTCAGTGACATGTACTCGACATTCCCTGAAAAAATCAGCTTTCTCCGATTTTTTTCCCTAGTGAAACCTAATGTTCTTGGGCTATTAGTAATGATTTGAGACAACCTCGTATAAGCTCTCAACTTACGGCTGAAACCCCCTCAATTTATGTTTCATTCTGTTAATATTTAATGTTAATCTTTATAAATGTATTTGATTTGAAATAAATACTGTTTAAACAGAACTGGTTCCATCTCAGGGACAAGATTAGAACCAGTTTTGGTTCTAAAGAGAACCTATATTTTTTGCAGTGGTAGTGACTAGTGAAACTGGAATTAGCATGGATGGTGGCATGGATACAGATGCTTTTCAAGTTAATATAGCGAAAATTACACTCAGTCTTTATTTTTAACATTATTTGTGTATAATTTCTATCTCAGCTATACGTTTTGTGAGACAACTAAGATGAAATTCCAAACGAAATTCCAGTGAAAAGATTCGAAGGAAAACGAATCGGACAGCCAAATTCGAATCGAACCGAATACCAACTTAAGTTTTCGAAATCGAATCGAATATCGAAGCTTTGCAGGGCCCTAACCGCAGGCCCATTTTTATTGAACTTCCGCCACCGTGGAAGAAATGTAAATATGTACCTCTTATTTGTCGATTAGCCAGATTTTTATAATACTGCATTAGCTTTTCGTCTATCATGTATGGCACCCCATACACTTTGGCAATACAGGAAAGGTAAACTTGTTGTCCCGTAGAAAGGTCTTTAAAGCTGACATATTCGGACGGAGAATTTCGTCTTGTAAACTTGTTGATCTGTTTTCCCGAGTTTCTTCTGTGGTCAATATCGTACATGGTTGGGTGATTTCTCGGCGCACAGGATAGGGAGCGTTTGGCATTTACCTGTTTTCCATTCACGGGGTTTCCACCTAAAACAGAAAAAAACAATTCGTTTAAAACTTTGATGTCGGTGTTAAAAGTATTTCAAACTATGGCGCACATAACTTTGTCAGTGTTGTAATGTTTCTTAAAAAATATTGTTTCGCTTGAGCAACATCAAATCAGAAGATTGAGTAGAAGAGTTTTAGCTGTTGGGAAGTCTTTTCATTACAATGATGCTGTGCAATTCATTCATCCACATCCATTACCCCGCCCAAATTAGGTACGGGATAATGGATGAGGAGATATGATATAACACTTGCAGCTGTTAGACTATACAGAGAAATAGTCTTTCTACTTTCCCGAGAACAGACGTGATATGAGGTTAGAACTAAATGTAATTTTCAATGAAACTGATTTGTTGTTACAAAAGCGGAGTGAATTTCTACTGGATCGCGCCTGGGTCGCGAACTGTTCGAAATTCTCTGTCCGCTTCTCTGCCCACAATCTTGGGGAACTGCTGTTGTATAAGAAGCCTTTGGGTAACATAGCAATCACATGCTACCATAGAAACCAAGATGGAGGTCTCCAGTATACAAAATGGACGACGGAAACACGTATCACCCTAACAACACGCTTGCACATGTGCACTAACACAACGCATCACTACGGTAATTACGTCACAGGGTGGCCGCTCACGCGGGTTACCATGACAACACAATATGACGCCACTGGGTCACGTGACATGACGTCATATGAGATCCCGGATGAGATCCCCCAAATGGGCCCTCAAACATATGAGACCTACAACTTACGTTTTTAGAACAAATTGATCATTTCCAGTGATAATTTGACTTGTATTCATGTTGAGATGATACTTTGAAAGCCGCCATTTTGACTGATACCGTGAAAGTGAAAATATCGGTACCTTCCCCGTGAGGGATACGATTTCTCTCTTTCCGCAATTTTTCGATAATCTGTCGTTTAGCGTGTAAATAAATTTTGTTATTAGATTTGAGGTTTGTCAGTCAGCGTAGGACACGCCGATCTGTAGTTAACCCTGAACGCTCCCAAAAGAATAAATCCATGAAAACAAAGGCAACGCCATGAAATGGCCAACCCCCTGTTACCTAAGTCCAACAAGGGCAATAACTCGAAAAGAAATACTTGGACACAGCTGGTTCACAATCTACTTCATGATTTTATCACCAAAAACCTAAATACTAAATTATGAAAAAAAATTCGAAACATTTTCTCTGAAATGTGATGACAAGAAATGGTAATGTTGGACATTCTAAGTGCACCAACGGTAATAACTCTTGAAGAAACACTTGGACAGAGCTGTTTCGGAATTTCATTTATAATATTATCACCAAAAAGCTGTATATTCAAGGTGGGAAAATATGCTGAACAGTTTTCTTTTAACCCTTTGTCCCTTGTGGTATCTTCCACATCAGTTCAAAGGCAGCAACGGGAAGAGTCCATATTCTTTATTTGGGGGTAGACCAATTAATATTTTCAACGTGAAGCCCTGGGGCTGCACGTTGAAAATATTGATTGGTCTCCACCACACCTTCACTCAAAAGTCAACTTACGTAATGAAATTATGAAGTATTATGTTACTGGGCCGGAAAAGCTGCCTCTGGGGTTCAAAGGGTTTTAAATATGATGACAAGAAATGGAGAGGGACGGACGGATGGACGAACGGACGGACGGTCCGACGAAGACGGACGGAACCCATTCCCATATCGGCCTCCCACTACGTAACGGAGATAATAATATTCAAACTCCCACCATCGCTCTGATTTTCCGTTGTGATTCATAAAATAACGCATACTTACCATCAAATACCGTTTGTGGTCTTCTCTTTGAATTCACCAAGTTCGTCGCATGTTTTTGCTGGATATAAGGGGCACGTCGCTTATGAACCTCTTTGTTCACTGGTCGTTTTCCTGGAACATAAATCATTACATATGATAAAGGCGCAAAGCGAGTAGGCGGGAGTATGTGAAAGAGAAAATGGTTGTGTTTTGTTGTTCTTTGAAAAAATGGAGCGACGAAAATACCGTGACGAAAATGGCAGCGATAAAAATGGAAAAACAAGAAGGGTACGTTCAATTGGCAGCGTCCAAGAAAGGTATTGAGAATGAAATTTCTTTAAAAATTACGAAATGTCAGTGGAACAGCCAGCCAGCTAAAACTATTTTTGTTAACTGGTTGAGTGAAAAATATTTTGATTGTCAACCTTTGTTCGCGTGACTTTGCTTTGTTACAGGCGCGCGTCCATATATTGCAACAAAGCAAACCCTTACAGACTAAATAATTTCACTTCGAAGATAATATGAAGCACTGAGTGTGAAAGTTGCGGAGCCCCCACTTCAAAATAAAATACAAATATGTTCATCAGGAACTCTACCAGTTACTAGAAAGTTACTTTGTAAAGTAAGATTTAGGTCCCCGCGAATATTCGAATGCGAACGAATCGAATATCGAATCGAATTTATTAGAATGGTTACTGGTAGCGCTACCGAAAAAAAAGCATCGTGTTTTAGTCCGCAACAAAACCATGTTGGTCCGTACTCCCTATTCCATGTGTCGGCGACGGATATATCCGTCGCTGGTACATGAAACAGGAAGTACGTGCGACGGACAAGGCCGTCACTGGCACTGAAAGTGGATTTGCGTGAGATGGAATCTGTTTTTAAGCTGATGTGTGCATATTTTTAAAACACGCATTTCTCCCGCCGCATTGCGGGGTATTTCGACTTGGAGAAAGATTGCAAGGATAATCGGAGATATTCGGTAGATATTCGGCACCAATTTCCGAATCGAATTCGAATCGAATACTGCCGTCGAATCGAACAGCGTTTCGAATACCAAATATTCGCAGGGCCCTAACATACTCTGACCAAGTTGTGTAGAAAAATATTTATCGAATATCTCCGATTATCCTTACAATCTTTCTCTCTGTCGGAATGCATCAGATATCGGCGGGAGGAATGCAAGTTTTAAAACTATACACATATCAGCTTAAAAACAGATTCCATCTCACGCAAATCCACATTCAGTGCCGGTGACGGCCTTGTCCGTCACACGTACTTCCTGTTTCATGTACCAGCGACGGATATATCCGTCGCAGACACATGGAATAGGGAGTACAGGCCAACATGGTTTCGTTGCGGACTAAAACACGATATTTTTTTTTCCGGTAGCGCTACCGGTAACCATTCTAATAAATTCGATTCGATATTCGATTCCTTCGCATTCAGCTTAAAAACGGATTCCATCTCACGCAACTCCACATTCAGTGCCGACGACAGATTTATCCATCGCTCGTTCTTCTTAGATGTCTCCGGCATAGGGAATAGGGTGTACAGACCAACATGGTTATGTTTTGGACTAAAACACGTTTTTCTGGTTAGCGCTACCGGTAACCATTCTACTAAATTCGATTCGGTATTCGATTCGATTTGCGAATAATTGGCAGAATTCGATTTGGTATTCGTATTATTCGCATTCGAGTATTCGCAGGAGCCTCGGATACGTGGAGCAGGAATCAACGACCCATGTTGGAGATTTTTTTAATTTCACCATCCACCCTCATTGTGTTCTGTCTTTATACACACTTGTGAGTTCTTGAGACTGACCAGCAACCCTCTTTCAAAAATTTAGTGATGTCAACGCTTCTATCGGTAGATATAGCTTTTGACTTCAGACACAGACACATGATTTCGAAAAAGAAAAAGTAGCACCAGTTTTGAACATGAGTCTGACTAAATATTCAAGTATTCTTTGACGCGAACGGGTTTAGTTCTGCAAGCCAGAGTCGATGCTTGGTTGGAAAGGCATGGAATGACCTAAACAAGATACCAGCTCTTAGTCTATCGGCATGGTGTTGGTTCCAACTCTCAAAATTAGTAGGGAAAACGACAAATGCCTTATAGAGATTTTCTTTGAAAGCAAAATGTTTGTAATTTCTGCCAATTTGGTGCGAGTAACCCAAACCAAATCTCCCCAGCCATTATATCCCTCGGAATGGAAGTGTAACGATTTATTTGTTCTTGTAATGATCAATGATCAACAAGAGTAATAACTTTTGAAGAAATACTTGGACAGAGCTGGATCGGAATTCCGTTTATGATATTATCACCAAAAAGCTGTATATTCAATGTGGGAAAATATGATGAACAGTTTTCTTTTAAATATGATGACAAGAACTGGAGAAGGACGGACGGATGGACGAAAGGACGGGCGGTCCGATGAAGACGGAAGGAACCCATTCCTATATCGGTCTCCCACTACGTGGCGGGGATAAAAATATTCAAACCCTACAATCGCTCTGATTTTCCGTTATGATTCACGAAATAGCACATACTTACTATCAAATGTGGTCTGAGGTCTTCTCTTTGAATTCACCAAGTTCGTCGAATGTTTTTGCTGGTTATCAGGGCCACGTTGCCTATGGGTCTCTTTATTCACTGGTCGTTGTCCTGGAACATAAATCAGTACAAATAACTAAGGCACAGGCGTGTAGGCAGTGTATGTGAAAGAGCAAATGGGTTTGTTTTGTTGTTCTTTGAATAAATAGGAGCGACGAAAAAGGCAGTGACGCAAATGGCAGCGATAAAAATGGCAAAACATGAAGGATAAGATCAAACGGCAGCGTCCAAGAATGGTCATGAGAATGAAATATTTTTTTAAAAATTGAGAAATTTAAGTGGAATAGCCAGCTAAACCTATTTTTCTTAATTGGTTGAGTGGGGGCGCGGTGGCTCCATATGTAGAGGTGCAGGCTGCGAGCCGAGAGATCCTCGGTTCGAATCCAGCCTGCGGCAACCGAGTTGTGTCCTTGGGCAAGACACTTCACCCCCATTGCTCACTTGTATACTAAGGCGTTCTGCACGTCGATGGTGCACCTGTCTTCAACCAATGCTAATCCTGCTGGTATGGAGTTAGTATGTTGGGGAGCTGACAGTTGCTCGCCGTGGCTCGGTGGTTCTATCCGGGTACTCCGGCTTCCTCCACCCGTAAAACTATCGTGGTTATAATTAGCCATTGTACAGAAATATATGTCTTAAACACCAATAAATAAATAAATAACTGGTTGAGTGAAAAATATTTTTGATTATCAACCTTTGTTCATTTGACTTTGCTTTGTTATGGGCACTCTTCCATAAATTATAACATGGTAAACCCTTACAGACTAAATAGTTTCACTTCGAAGATAATATGAAGCATTGAGTGTGAAAGTTGCGGTGCTTCCCCCTCAGAATAGAGTCCAAATATGGTCTTCCGGAACTCAACTACTTTCCAGAAAGTTTCTTAGTAAAGTAAGATTGACATCTCACTGTTCTTTTTTTATATTTACGCTTTCTGTTTGTGTGCCATTCTGACAATATTTTGACAGATCAAATTATTTATTTGGCTGTTTGACTGGAAGAGTTTAACACTTTACCTAAAGTAATTGCCAAAACCAGCCAGCATTATTCACAAAAATGCCATTCAATTTTCATCATTTTTTTTCATTTTTGTGCTCTTAAAAACATAGATTGTGGCCCCTCATTGGAACGATCTCGTTCCAATCAGGGTTCATAAGCTATGTTTTTGACGAAAAAATGGAAAAAAATAGTTATTCAATAATTTTGTTTGCAAGTGTCGCCTGCTTTTCATGTTAGGTGAAGGGTTAAGATGGTTAAAACACTTTGAATCGGGTCCATCTCTCAAAGGACCGTACATCGTCCTATATTTTCTTTACATTGTAACTTCAGACACCTGTGTAGTCCAGAAGTAGTTTCTTGTCGAGTCTTTGATTAAGAAGTATTGCCAAGTTGATTTTTCGCTTATATTGGGGAATTCTTGCACCTGTAAGCTCGTGCACCTGTTTCAAGGCAATACTGTCATATTACCCCCACCCCACCCCCACGCATCCATTCAATTTCGCTATTTTCGTCGCTGCCAGTTTCGTGGTGCACCTTTTTGTGTCTATGGCGCATTCTCGTGAAACAGACCAAGAGAATGGTTAGCCACAAGACTTCCAGCGAAAAGGAGTTTCCACCAGGACATAAGTAAACTTCTCTCAAGCACAACGACGTTTGAAGTCCACGGATGTCTGAACTGAACACAGGGGTTAGTCAGTCGAGTTTTTGCAGCACATGTCAGTTATTAGCGGAACTAATAAGAAAGGTTAATGGGGAGGGTACTATTCATTTTTAAATTTTATCTCAAAATCGTAGCTCAGGACTCATTATAACGAGCTCCTTGACCTTACTACAATGAGGTTTTATAAGCTGCGTCCTTAGGCTAAGACATTAAAGTTTTAGTTACTCCATAATTATTTTTGCAAGTGTCGTTTGCTATTCGTGATAGGCATAGGTTTAAATTGTAATAGTAACTACGTTTGGATTAAAGGTCTCCGCGGGTAATTTTTAGTTCATCACAAGTAGGTGAGGACCAAAATATATGATCTGAAAAAGTCAGGGGCATGGACTGTGGACATCCCGTTCCCCATCCGCCCCAATCCCGTTTCCACCGACACGGACACAGTTAGTATCTTTACATCACCTACCCTGCAGTACAGTCGCCGTGGACTGGTCGTAATCCACACGTGGGCAGTGATGTCCACGCATGCATTTACCAGGTAGTAAAAAACATTAGCAGTAAAAATTTAATTAATGAAGCACCGGGTGTAACCCGGTGCTTCATTAATTAAAATGTCTGGTGATTATTCCTATAATTAGTGTTTGGAATATAATATTTTTGCATCCGTGGAAATATTGCCCACCCGTGGAAAGTGACGTGTCCACGGCGGCCGCACTGCATTTAAACTGCCTCTGTCAAACTATTTTAGCTATGGTCGTTGAAAGACAATAGTATTATATTGGGGAGATCTCATGGGGGATCTCATATGTGACGAAAACACGTATCACCCTAACAACACGCGCTGCGCATGCGCACTAACACCATGTATCACTATGGGAATGACGTCACAAGATGACCACTCATGCGGGCTACAATAACAACCAAACATGACGTCACCAGGCCCCGTGATTATGACGCCACATATGAGATCCCCAATGAGATCCCCGAATAGGGCACAGTTACCTCATCTCCTACTACTGACAATATACCCGCCAATGCCTGTGGAGTTTCTTTGAGCATTACATCGTGATTGCTGTGTGTATTCAACATTACGCTAAATAATATATTGAAAAATATGCTGGATACACCACGCATGGAATGCAAACAGACCGCCGTGATACTTACTTCACCACGCGGACAGAGTACGTGTAGCAACGACACATGTTGGAGATGTTCCTGTATTTCACCATCCATCCTAATTGTGTTCGGTTTTAAAACACACTTGTGAGTTTTGAGACTGAACAGCAACCCTCTTTCAAAAGATTAAATCGGTTTTGTGCTGCCAACGCTTTTTTTATCAGTAGATATAGCTTTGCTCTTGACTTCAGAGGCAGACAAATGATTTCGAGAGAAAAAGTAGCACCAGTTGTGAACACGAGTCTGACCAAATATTCAAGTATTCTTTGACGCGAACGGGTTTAGTTCTGAAAGCTAGTCAGGACATGGCTGGAAAGACATGGAATGTCCTAAACGAGATATCAACCCTTGATCTATCTGCATGCATTAACATGGTAAACGACAAATGCCTTTCAGAGATTTTTCAAAGCAAAGTGCAAGCAATTTCTGCCAATTTTGGTGCGAGTAATCCAAACAAAATCTCCCGAGCCTCTCCTTCCTGAACGGAAGTGTAACGATTTATTGGTCCTTGTAATGATCGAAGAAGGGAGTATCGTTTCCCCAATGGGAACCACGAGAAGTGAAGCAGAGCTTGGTTACTATGGTAAATAAGTTTTATTCTTAACCTTTGAATCCGAAAGTCGATTTTTCTGTTCCAGGCGCATGATACGTCATTGTTTCGTTAAGTAAGATGGCTGCTAAGTGAATGCGTGGGGTAGACCAAAACATAAAATTGGTCTACCTCCAAATAATGAATATGGACTCTTTCAACTTCAGTCATTGAACTGACAAAGACGATACCACCAGGGTTCAAAGGTATAATACCGGTAAAATAAGATCCGGTAACCAAAGGCTAGGGTGGGGGTCCTCTAAAAGGGTAACATACGTATAAACGATTGGTTAAATTTGACCTAAAACTTATTCTGTGAAAGTCATCGTAAACACAAATAAATAAATAAATAAACAAATAAATAAATAAATAGTATCGTTGCATTGGTTCACGATTAAGCTGTACTCGCCTTCATGATTCATACATTAGTTGGCCAAATGCCTTCATCACTCGGCCCCCAAAAAATTAATTTTCATTTCAATTTATGCTATGTGAAATTCGTTTCCACTGTTGTTCGCACATTTTATAGCCACAAATTGTCAGTATTTTCTCTCCACGAATCGGTCAATAACATGTGTAACTACTTTATTCAAAGGAAGGTCAGATTTTATTCAACTATACACTTTTCTCAATGACGTTTTGGAGTAGTTAGTCGATACCGTCACTGGAACTATTTTATGTGAGAAGTATTTAAATATTTGAAAAGCTGAAAATCGTTTTTCATCGTAATCTTATATGTATAGTGGTTAGAGATGCTATCTGAAATAGCTGGGGCACACTTACAAATATATTAGGACTAACAGCGGATCACAAAATGTACTCATTGTGTCTCGTTTTACACAGAATGATTTAAACACTTAGGTGTCACTTTCAATGACCGGGGATCCTGGGGAGACCACATCCTTGATATATCAATGAAAGCGTGGAAAAGAATTGGTTTATTAAGACGACACAAGTTTACCCTTGATCGGAAAACACTGGAAAAAATCTATTTGGCATTCATTCGCCCCCTCCTTGAATACTCGTGCTCAGTTCGGGGCAATTGCACTATTGCCGAGAGCGAGGATCTGGAACAAATACAACTTGAGACCGCTAGAATAGTAACAGGAGCGACACGAAGTGTCAGTAGGTCGCTACTTTACGCTGAGACTGGATGGGAAACCTTAAAAACCCGGAGAGAAAATTACAAATTAAAACAATATTTTAAAATGTATCACAAATTAACTCCAGGGTATCTAGCTTGCCTAATCCCCCCACCACTGGCTGCAGCTCATAGGAATGAAGACTTGGTACTACCCTTTTGTCGAACCAAGTCACACCTGATGTCATTCTTGCCCAGCACCACACGCCTCTGGAATAATTTGCCCCTAAACGTTCGAAATAATAACTCCTTATCGGAGTTTTCAAACTACTTGAACAGGAATAAAATACTAGTTCCTATTTTCTTTTGTCGTGACAAATCGCGCCAAGCACAAATAATTCACTGCCGATTACGCCTATCCTGCAGCAATCTAAATAACCACCTTTTCCAAAATCATCTCTGTTTATCTCCCCTTTGTGTATGCGGTGTTCGGGAAACAGTTGATCACTACTTGTTTCACTGCCCACTTTTTAACCGAGAGAGAACGGCAACCCTTGGTCAGTTAACTAAATATATTGATACAGACATATTGCTAAATGGGTGTGTTGAATATAGCCAAAGCGATAACAAGCAAAATTTCCAAAAACTGCACGAATGCATTATTGCCAGTAAACATTTTAATAATTGAGAAAAGAAAGCGGTGCTGTCTGTTACTTGTGTTGGACAAAGGGCTATTAAGCTCGTACTGTAAAGAGGCCACATGGGATACGACTTACCAGGCGTTAATATCCTGTGAGCAGATTGTCTCAGCTGAATGGTTAGCTACGTTTTTCGCTACATCAACTCTCCTGGCTCCCGATCCTGCATATCTATCTCCATCTTCTACCTTTTCTTCTCAATAACACAGCTGTTTTGTTCAAAATTTTATTATCCTAACATCCAGATTGAATAATTCGCCTTATATGTCACGTGTAATATGCTTTAAGGAACCAGCTTACATAAGCCACGTGCTTGCTGCTGAATCCTTTTCCACGACTTTGTAAATTATTGTCTGACTTGAAACAATGTACACTTATAGTCTGGAATAAAATATTGTTTAAACTGGAATGAGAATGGCGAAACGGTTCGCATGCATTTCCATACGCGTTCGATTAGGAAAGAATCTATTCTGAATTCGAAACATGTTACAGTGTGGTCGTCGTGGAAATGTCAAAATCCATGCATGGGCAATATTTTTACGCATACATTAGCAGAGATTCTCCAACATAAAACAGTGGAATCGCCATCAAATATTCAATGAATGAAGTACCGGGTACGACCTGGTGCTTCTTTCATTGAATATTTGCTAAAAACACTGATTATTGTTAAAACTACTGATTATTGTTTGCGAAAAGCGCCCGTTGGCAACACTGTCCACGCATGGAGTTTGACCATTCCACGGCGACTCTACACACTAAAAACTAAAGTGTTAAAACTGACACTTTCAAGGTGTTAAACCCATTCTAACTCTTAGGGTTTGATTTTAACACTCAAAGTGCAATGCTTTAAGCACTTAGACATTACAATCGTCAGACATCTGAAACTTGAATGGATGGCGCTTCCCATGTGTCTAGCATTGGTGGTTCTTCCAGAATCGTCCATAATTTGATTTGCGCTTGGTGGGTACATAATTAAAAGGACACAACGCAGATGACGCGGATCAGGCTCGAGAGTTCGAGCCTGATCCGCGTCATCTGCGTTGTTTCCTTTTAAGTGTCGCGACATTACACTTGTCAAGTGGTATTATTGTCAACACCTGTCAAGTTCTGGGATATCTACACTTGAACAAAGTGCTAGTTCAGCACTTAGTAAGTGTTAAACACAGCACTTCAAGTGTAGTTTTTAACACTTTAGTTTTTAGTGTGTACTGTACAATGGAGCCAGTGTTATTTCAAAGCTTCATTTTCACACGAAAGGTGTCATACGTATTGTTGGGTTTATTTCCCCGAATATACAGCTAAACGTTCTATTTACCGCTTCCGGAATTGCGTGAAACTCACCAGTCAAATGTCTTTCTGGATCTGTTTTCCTGAAATTACAAACGTACGTTTGTCGATCCTCTCCCCGATTACGCCTCATTATGCTTAGTGCTGGTTGTGGAGGGTTTCGTTCGTCAGATAATTTTGTTCGTAGGGGAATAAACTAGATGAACTAATTCACACGCTAGTCTGTTTACTCCCCACTGATAACATATTATTCTCTTTACCCCCACCCTTTACAGGCTGCAAACTGTTTCAAAAGATGAACAACTTAGAATAGACCTACCGAAGCTTATTTCATTAAATTCGTTTATTGAGCCGATGAGGTGCTGTGGTGAAAAATACTGCTAGAAAGATCTCTGCCCCTTCCAATAGTGTTTTGCATAATAGCACCTAATCTTCACAGTTAAAGATTGTTTACCTTCAACATAAAGTAGATAGTGGATCTGTGCCCAGTACTATACATCTGTTACAATTGTATTTTCTAGAATTGTATTTTCTAGTTACGGCGTTAAATGGGTTGAAATGAACCATTAGTATTTTCAAATGCTAATGATTCATTTTAGTTAGTTATATTAATAAGTAGAAAATACAATTCTAGAAAATACAATTGTAATAGTCTTATAGTATTGGTCCCTGGGAGGCTAAGAAATGATGAGTAAGACAATTCAAGTGTACATTCCTGTTATTTGTCAAAAGTCCAGTAACAAGACAGAACACAGCGGTGGTGGAGTGCGAAGGACTGGAATCAATGGCCCGATTTGGTGTTTTTGCTGTATTTCACGTACGCCGAAGTCGGGGACGCCAAGAAATATTTTCTTAAATGATTGTTAAAACTGGGATATCGAAACAATACTAATGTTCCGTGACTCACAAATGAGATTGAAGCACCGACATTGTTCAAATCGAGGCAAACTCAACCTTTACAAGACAGTCAAAAGTTCCAAAAAGTAAAGCAGGCTTTTATTTCACTGGAACGACACATCGAAAGGCCAGAAAGGTGATCGTATTAACTTTTCATACTGAAGGTATACCCGTCAAAACTGACCGATCACAGTTTCAAGTATTAAGAGCTAATAGTCAAAGTAATTCTCGGTAACCCACCGTAGCTGTGCCTTTCATGTGCGCAAGAAGAGTTTCTATGAAAATATTACATGATTACATAAAAAGTTCTGAGATATGGAATGCGAATCGTTCAATATAAAATAATAGCAATTACGTGATTGGTGGCATTTATGGACATTGAATTCTCATTCAGTTCAAAACTTCACAACAATAACCAATGCACGTTTAGAAACGTCATACTCCTCTTTGGCCCGTTTTTCAAAGCGTATAGATGAACGCACATACAAACACACGCTCGCGTACAATTAAACGCTCACCATTTCACTTTCTGATGTATTTATATTGGAGAAGTGCTTAACCCTTTGAACCCGTAAGAACCGCTTTTCCGGTCCAGGAACATGATACGACGTATTATTATGCCAGCTAATGAAATTCCCCAATCACAGCCCCCGAATAGTGGGACGGTACTAAGCCGTATTGGGTCACCTGCAGCCCGGTACTAAGCTCGTATTGGGTCAGTACCGCCATTTTGTTTCGACGTGGAAATTCCTCACCTCGCGGTGCTTTTATATCCATATTGAAGAAATTGCAGTACAATCAAACGTCCCTCCGTGTCTGTATGTCTCATTTACTCTCGTTTTATAATAAATTTATTGTGAAATTTATTTTCTAAATGTAAATTTAATTATTTGAAGTGAGAAATACTACTGTATTCGATCTACCGATAACGGATCAATCAAACGTACCCCCGTGTCTATATGTCTCATGTTCTCTCGTTTTTAAAAATAGCGACTGCACTATAATGAAAATGTAAGAAATGAATCACAGCTATGAAGGAAACGATGCGAGATACATTTATTTTGTTCGAATTCTATAAAATCGGACGTTTCGGACATTTTCTGCGCACTCAAGATAAAGTGACAGTACGAAGAAAAGCGTCTATCGCTGTTGTCTGTGTTGTCAAGGTAATTATACACAAACAGGGAGACAACTGTGCACGTTTGTTACAACTTACATTGCATTTTGCACCGGTTTTGAAAATGTGCCGGCGTTCAAATTTGATTGTTATTTTGTTTTCGCTGGCATAATAAATACGTTATAGGACGTTCAGGTGGCGGATACGGTGTCATATGAGGCTCGGCAAAAACAATATTGGACTCGGCGTACCGCCTCGTCCAATACTGTTTTCACCTCGCCTCATATGATACCGTATCCGCCACCTGAACGTCCTGTAACTTATATTATCATTACGAAGGATGTCTGCTACGTGAATGTGTGGAGTAGACCAATCAATATTTTCAACGTGCAGCCCCAAGGCTGCACGTTGAAAATATTAATTGGTCTACTCCCCCCCCCCCTAAATAATGGATATGGACTCTTCAAATTGCTTCCTCTGAACTGATGTGGACGATACTACCAGGATTCAAAAGGTTAATGGTGATTAATCTTAACCTGACGGGGATTTTTTTAAAATATTTTCATGAAATATAGTCATGGCTGCTTCCATGAACACATTTGAAGAAACATTCATTGACATGTAACTTAAGAAATCATTGGTAAAAAGTTCTGTTAATTTACAGGGGACAATTTGGTAAAAGATGCCCAACTTATACTTTTTCTAGTGGCATGAGATTTGCGCTCTTGGGCAGGAATATACGCTAGCAGCGTGGAAGGGGTTAAGGGAGGGATATAAACATAAATAATATGAAGAAAATGATCAAACAGCACACTGTGCAAAGGGTCTATTAATTCAATTTTATGATGTTTTTCAATTTCTTTGTATTCTATACCATAAATAACATACGACAGTAGCTGTAATTTTTTTTTTAATAATTCAAATATTTAATGAACTCACTTTGAACAATCATTTTGTCTAGGCACTTATTCTCATTATTGCGAGGTCCAACCTCTACAAAATCAATATTTACAGATCTGTATTTGTGTAGTACATGTGCGCTAAGACCTGGAAATTTGATATATTGTACAAAAAAATAAAGTGTGAATGTTTTGAAAATATGGTAATTCAGCTTATGCAAACACGAAACTTACATGTTGATGTGGGGAACAGATTTTGTCTCGAAAGTATGGTGGATCATTTCAATCATATTTGCTGATAGAGTTGTTTGCTCAGTCCAATTACCACTGTGCTGAATACTACAGAATCCTGGCAAGACCCAAATACAATTCTAGGGAATGTGATCTGAATAAACTTGATAATCAAAACTCGTGTTCATTAAAGTTGCAGATAATGTAATATTACAGCTCACCAGAGAAAAGCCATATGAACTGTACCAGCCAGTTTTGTTTCTAATGTGCTTCTTGGGAAGCTAGGCAACTCTTCACTCGTCTTCGAATCAGAAACCACAGTTTACTGATCGAAACGGGGAGGCATTCACAGCCTGCCGTTCCGGCAAATGAACGAATATGCACCAGATGCGATTCGGGGGCGATTGAGGACGAATTCCATTTTATAATAGAATGTCCATTATATGATCAGTTGCGTGATGAACTATTCCAAATGTTCATTGATCATACACCAAGCATAAGGGTGGATAATATTGCATTTTTCAACACATTATGAGGAACAACGTCCCAGAACTGTGCAATCGGAGGATATAGCATAATCCGGCGCTTCTCCATGAAACGGACAGTGATAGATAGATAGATAGATAGATCTTTATTTTGCAGTATACTAGTACATTGATTACAAAATAACATTACAACAAACAGGAACATAAGCTAGTATACAGCATGGAAATGGCATTGCCTATAAGGCTGTCTTGCTGCCATTCCCGTAAAAAGAAAGATATCAAGTTTCTTTGGCATCAGTGTATCGAAGTGCTTTCCCAAAGACGGGGTTGTCTGATCTTTTATTTATAATTCAGGGGGGGGGGAGGGCTAGAATGTATTTGAGAATTAAGGGATGGGGGTAGGAGGATGAGATGTCAGTTGCGTGATGAACTATTCCAAATGTTCATTGATCATACACCAAGCACAAGGGTGGATAATATTGCATTCTTCCAACACATTATGAGGAACAGCGTCCCAGAACTGTGCAACCCGATCTGTAACATAATCCAGCGCTTCTCCATATTACGGACAGTGATTTATGATTTATTGTAATCATTGTGATGCCTTCATAATGTATGACTGTGTGATTATATACCTCATCATGGGTGTATCCGTCGTTTCTTCATGGTCCAAATTATTTTTTCGTTCATTTCGTTTTATATTGTTTCATTATATTTTCTCATTACATTACCGTAATAATGCTGTTGTAAAATTGGCAATCTGCCTCAAGTTGGTGTTTATTGCTTCAGTAAATTCTATTCTATTTTAAACGAACGATTTGCATCAAACCCAGTGAAGTGGGGCATTGTTTGAAAAATATTACTGGGGTTTCTCTACAATAGACACTGACAAGGCTTGGTATGAAACTACACCAGTTTTTCTTGGATATCTGGGACAGACAAACTCCGTAGAAAATCACAGACTGGTGCGGCCTACCATGCTTTTTGAAAAACAACGCGTAGTTATTAACAATATTAAGATGGTTGGTGTTTGTTTACACCAGCTTCATTAACATATGTACAGAATTTTTACTCGTATTTCTTTTATGACACGATTTGTTGTATACTGGTGAATAAAACATATATCATATATCATATACCGAAATTTCAGGTCTCAGCTCATATACAACAGAAAAAGACAGAACTGGCAGTATAGCTTTTATAAAGGCTGGATTGCTCAAGAAAAGGAATAACTGTTTCGAAAAAATGCTCTTTCAAAATGAGATTATCAAAATTATCATTTAAATTCTAAAATAATTTTTGAAGGTCTCAGAATACCTTTTTTAGGTATGGAATGGAAGTTCACCACCAGTGCAGCCTTAGCTGGAAATAAAAAGAAATTCCGAACGATGATTTTCTCCAATTTTTTTTTTATCTTAAAGTTCTGCCGCTCTGAGCTTTCTATCTCCTCGGTTAGGCCCCAACAGTCTCACTGAAAAATATCTCTCTATAGTGTTTTGCAACATCTCCATGGTGATAACCGTATCACTTCATTGTGGTTATTGAAAATGAAGATTATCTTCATCTTCAATACCAATAAGGGCATTGTTTGAGTACCAAAAAAATATTTGTAGCTGGAACGGAACAAAATATTGCAAACCTTGAATCGTCTCGCTTTCGGTTTGTTCCTGGTCCTGGTCCTGGTAAATGTCTTGGTAACTAAAGAGAAACAAGAACAAATTGTGACAGAGTGAAGTACAAAAATGGCTACCATAGGTGTATGAGGATATTTGTCAACAAACGTCGCGATAATGCTTCAGCTTTATTGTTTTCTTATGGCTTTTTACACTATTTTCTACATGCTGACATCAACACAAACCGCAGAAAGAAAGGGGATAATCTAGGATTTAAAAACAGTTGGCGTGAGTTTTGGTGATTACAGTTTTAAGGTTGAAATATTATTGCTATATTCCGTCAGTAGCAGTATACAGTCCGTCCGCCGTGGACTGGTCACTTTCCACAGGTGGGCTATATTTCCACGGACGCAATAATAGTAGATTCCAAACACTAAATATAGGAATAATCATCAAAAATGTAATTAAATGAAGCTCTGGGTACAACCCGGTGCTTCATTGATTAAAATTTTGCCAATGATGTCTTTTTATTTCCTGGTAAAGCATGCGTGGACATCACTGCCCATGCGTGGATGACGACCGATCCACAGCGAGTTTACTATAATAAGGATTAACCTTGTTCTAATACAAGTGGTTCGAGATAGTCGGTAATGCAAGGCGTTATATAGGGTTGATGTAACTTCTGATAACTCAACAATTTTAACAATAACCTAATTTAATCATCTTTCTCACAGCAATACGATGCTATATAAGTATTTTGGGATAAAATGTATGTCTCTCTTGTTCGCTGCAACTGCACCGACATGAATGCTAATTTATGGAGAAATAAATTCAATGGCTTCCTATATTGGGGAGGGGGTGGGTATGTTTTGCCCAAAGGGTTGGTAAGACTGGACTGTGCAGGCTTGGCAATTTCAGGAGAGCGATTTTTTAGCTCTCCTTACTGCCCTCCTGAAAGAATTAAGGAGAGCGAATAATTGCCCTCCTAAATATTTTGGTCTGGGATGATTGAGATTACATGTATTATGCTCACATTAAATTTTTGTTGTAAAGCAAATATGTAATTTAACTTCGAAGTCACATAACATCACGTATTGTCATTTTGAAAGTGGTTTAGTGGTAAAGGTAATGGCTACAACCATACCCAAACACAGTTGCAATCATTTGAAGCAAAATGGGTCACAGCAATATTCTTTTTCTGTCAGTTTCAAGTTCAACAACTGACATCACAGTTTGAGGGGTAACTATTCAAGGAATATTGACACTATAATATACTACCATTACTACTATCCTGTCACTTGAAGCACTTGCACTAGGATGTGACTGTAGATTCAAGAAGACCTGTTGTCCAAGAAAGTCATACGCCTACCACTACCACCTTCAACCCCCTTGGGGGGGGGGGTTGAAGGTGGTAGTGGTAGGCGTATGACTTTCTTGGACAGCAGGTCTGGGTACACACACAGGGCTTGTCAAGTGTGTGTTCGGTTGTTGAGTGAGACATCTAGATGTCTAAGAGATTTCGCTTTACCTTAGTAAAGTTAATAAAATCAGTGATGTAGTCTGTTGGTTTCAGTTTCAATGAGTTCGTTCAACTGGATACTTAAAATGCTGTGTAAAGCTAATTGCTCTCCTAAGCTGATTGAGGAGAGCGATTTTTTGCCCTCCTGCATTTTTCAGAATGCCAGGCCTGACTGTGTTACATATGAGATTAAATTATTAATAAAGAACATTTCGTGTCAGTGGATTCGACCGCTCTGTGGGAGGAAGCTGGGTGAGATTCACAAGTGGGAAGGTGAATCTCCAAAGGTAGTTTATCGGTCCACGCATAGCAGGTCAATTACCACTCAGAACGAGCCATTAGCATCGTCAATAGTTATTTACGGGAAGATGAAACTGGAGTACCAGAAGAGAACTTCCTAGCAGCGACGAGTAACTGTCGCACTATCCAGCTTACTTACCTCGTGCAAGCAATTTTTGCATATGTACCATCGATTGAAGTCTTGAGAGGGTTAAAAGCATTTACCTGAATAATTTATACATTTCCTTGTAAAGCAAAGGGTTTCTTTCAACTTGGTTAGAGAACGAAACTGACGCCTGATTAAAATAACAGATAACATTTAATGTTTGAGAGCTAACTCCACTTCTGTAATATGATTGTTTACATTGTTCTCCTGTGTGAATAAATATAACATAGTATTGCTCTAGGATAATTTACTGTTACTGTTAGAGGCTGTGAAAACCCTGTGGCCGACTGGGCCATACTCAAGGGCACTAGAGTCCTGGAAAACATAGGTGACCGGGTACTTGTGACTGTCTATCAGTATATCAAATATCAGCGAGATAGGACAATTCGTTTTCGAGTTGTCGTGTGGACAAGGAAGTGCATAGAAGACAGAAGACAGGAACATAAGAAAAAGAAGGAGAAGAAAAACCACTGTGTTCGAGTAAACTGCATTAAGGATTGTCTGTGGTCACCATTTCAATATTTATTGGTATAATTCCCATGAGCACAGATGAGCACTCGACCAAGCCTGTCCACGGTGAATAATAGGAGACATAAATTCCAGCCATTAATACAGCTTCAATGTGACTTGCGAGTTGATTGGGTTTATTTTTACATGAAGTGGCTTATGTAGCATATGCTGTTTAAATCTTACACTGAACAAAATATTTGGAATTCACTGGAATTTACCATTCACATTCTCAATCGTGTCATTTGATTCAGCGTACAAAATCAGACTGGTCCTCCAGGGAAAGGGCCGTAAGAAAGTGGTGACAGAATACGTAGTTTGAGAAAACGATACACAGATTTTCTGTTCGCAGAGCAACAAACCATTGTATTTAGAAGTACTGGGATGAATGTCTGACACTTGATGGAAACATTGCAAATTAGTGTGGGAGGATACCGGAGACGACGAGGTCAAAAATATCAACCCAACGTTTTGTAACAACCCCTCCCCCCCCCCCCCCCCCCATCCTCCCCATCCCTACCCCACCCAACCGCCGTTCACGGGGATAATCCCTATGCTTTCTCTAAAATAGCGATACTGTTTTTTGGAACACTACAATCAAATAAGTTCGTAGAACAGTTACCGACGTAAGGTTAAAAGATGTGGTTAGCGAAAAACCTAACACTCCACTTCGGTTTTGATACGGATACAGGATTACCCACCGATTCATCGGGTAAAAGGTTAAAAATCTTAAAATGTCATAAAGTCTTTTGTTTCTGTCTTGTTGCAACTTTTTTTGTTAAAGGTAACGACCAAGAGAGTGGAAACCTTGTATCTTTAGGTCGAAGCAGTTTGCTGAAAAAAATCATGTTACCTTTTGCTTGTCACGCAGTAATACCATTTTTGAACTGGAAAACTTCAGGCTGTAGGCGTCAGGAGTTGGTTTACGTCGTGGCAAATCATTGCCATCATTATAAGATCTCCTGAAGTAATAAAGTGACATATGATGTAAACGCTACGGAAACTAAAATCAAACCACAGTACATGATGATACGCACATGCACGATATTATTAGTTACACAGTTTGTTAGTGGCCTAATATGGTGTATATGGTGTCAGTTAATTTCATATTGGACGAGAGCGAAGCTCGAGTCCAATATGGAATTACGAGAGCGAAGCTCGAGTCCAATATGGAAATATGGAAATAACTGACACCATATATACCATATTAGGCCACCAATAAACTGTTTAACGAATTTGTCTTACAGACTGCTGCATCGATGCACAGAACTAATAACAGCGATCAAAATTAAATGAGAGAATTCTCACAATGTGTTCACGTGTCTTTGCCTTGTTCCAATTTATGGGAGAGTGCCTACACTCTCCCATAAATTGTAACAAGGCAGATTCATACCAAACAGTTTCATTTCGAAGGTAAAATGACACACATCCACAGAATATGAAGCCTTTTAAGTTGCCTAACCTGCACTTCAGACCAAATATGGGCTTCCAACACTCAATCTTTCAACTTGAAGCGTTTATCGGCTGCCGCCATTTTTGAATACTCAATGAACAAAGGGGAGATTACCAATAGGTGTCATCGTATATTCATGTTGACGGGTAGTATATGGTTTTATATGCAGTCTGCATGTAACGTCTTTGAGCCAATGAAATTCCCAGATACTTGTAGGAGGTAAGATATATGTACATCGGTGTCGCGAAGATTGTCGATTGTGAGGAGTGTGTAAACCTGATTTGTCCCGACTGTGATGGTACAAGTCAAGACTGACTAATATTCCAAATCCTCCATCAAAGCGTCTCTTCGTGGGAGGCATGTGCTTGATGATGCAGTTGGAATCTTCAAATAAACTGAAAACTCATACAAATTTGTAGAATGATTTTGAAACAATGAATATTGAAAACAACAGACCGTTGGCCGTTGTAGTGACGCGGTCCTGAACTGTACAAAGCCTCGTTGTTGGTTGAATAGTTTTATACTGCGTCAAAAAAAGAATTCTTCCTCTTGCAAGTGAAACATCAGGGGCCAATACGATAAAACGTTTACAATTGTATTTTCTAGAATTGCAATTCCTAGTTAATGACTTTAAATGAGTTAAAACGAACCATTAACATTTTCAAAAATCTGGCAATTTACCAGTTGGCAAATTGCCATATCTTTAAAATGTTAATGATTCATTTTAGACAGTTAAACTAATAGGTAGAAAACAGAATTCTAGAAAATACAATTGTAAACGTTTTATAGTTTTGGCCCATGAACCGTAAATTCATTCATTGGGATTCACCCAATGACATTTACCTCAACACTGTAAACGGTGTAGGGGATAGAATGTGGGTCAAACTCCAAATCATTTTCGAATGAATGCTTCTCGATACAAAACTGACATAATACATTATACTGACGCCCCAGTGGCCCAACATTTTAACTTCCCTGCCCAGTCTTGGACGATTTTGAAATTCATCCAATTGAACAACACCAATTAAAGATACATTAGATGAAACAGATGAATCTAGAAGAAATACGAGAATGTTTTTAGATTAATATACATCAAGTCCTGTGGCCATTTTGTCTGAACATATTAGAGGGGAAATGTGAACAGAGATCTATCATTCCTTTTACTTTAAAAAATAACAGAATGAATGTCAAAACAGCGAAAAATAGTAACATATGAATTCAATTTTTAATCAAAGTACCTTTAAAATCTTTGACCTATCATCTCTTACAAAAATGCCAAAGCTGGTGTGACATCCTTGTAAGGACTAAACTGGAGCCGATCAGTAAATAACATAAATTATTGCTGGTCAGTTTAACCAGCTCCTAAGCTCAACACATAGTTTAAACCAAATTTATGTATATTTATGCAAAATATATTTTATAAAAAACAGTATTTTGGCGGCACATGACAAGAATAATAATGTGTAACGTCACCGGTATCCCCCACAGAGAAGTGATTTACTAACCTGAAACCATAAAAACTGAAGTTTTCGAAGTCGAAGAAAGTCGAAAAAGGCATAACTCCAGAAAAAAATTATTGGACAAAATCCGTTACTTGTGAATATCCTTCCCCGATGATGATACATCAGCACACCAACGTTCATTCAAATCCGACATAAAATGACCGAGATCCAGAGGTCCAAAATTGTTACGGACGGACGGACGGACGGAAAGGACGGACGGACGGAACGGACGGACGGACGGAACGGACGGACGGACGTTCTTAAAAACGGGAGTTGTGGGCTTAATTTTTGCGGAAAAATTGATCACTTTAAAACGTTCGGACAACCGCTAAAAAGTCGTTTCTTCGGAAATGTTTTGGACGGAATAGACATGGTTAGACCCCCAAGATAAACCTGAAGAGGGAGCAACGCTATCCCCAGCTGTTAATTGACTAGAAACCTTAACATAAACCCCGACAAATCGCAACAAATCGATTCTTGCCTCACAAGTCTCATATTTTAGACATTAACCTCATAATATTTGAACGTAAGCTCATAATCTGGAAGTAAGCTCATAATGCCTGATCGGGAAAAAAAATCGTAAGTCCCGTATTATTGCCCGGACAGACGGACGGGCGGATCCCATTGCTAGATCCCTCACAAACTTCGTTTTGGCTGGGTGAAAAACGTTTCACAAGGGAATGTCCGAGCCACTATGTCTTTTTCCTCCCTTAAACACATACTCATCCCCCAAGCCGAACACATTTTAGCCCTTTCCCTCTCCCTAGTTTGTTTTGTTCAGCCACATCTGATTTCATGGCACGGTGCACTGCCATAGTTTTTCTTTAAATTTTATAAAAATGAATGAATCACTCCTTACGCTGTATTATGTTCTTCTGACAGCCTACTTTGACAGACACGTGGTTAATTCATAGCATAAGGCCATGTTTGTTTATTAACCCTTTACCCAATGTAACGATCAAAACCGGCCAGCGCTATTCTCAAAAATCGCCAATTAGTTTTTATTATTTTTTTCATTTTTTGTCTCAAAAACATAGGTTACGACACCTCATTGGAACGAGCTCGTCGAGCTCGATCCAATGAGGGGTCATAACCTATGTTTTTGAGACAAAAAATGAAAAAAAATAGTTATTCAAGAATTTTTTTACAAGTGTCGTCTGTTTTTCATGTTAAGTAAAAGGTTAACCCGATAGTCTGATGATTCGAACATCGATCTTCAACATCCGTTCTAGAAACGTCCAAAACAGTAGATTCTTAAAATGATGTGGCAGTTCGTTTCTTCTCGGTATTCGGAATTAAGAATGTTTACTGACCACTTGACCATTGTTAACCTAACACAAAAAGCAGACGACACTTGTAAGACAATTTCTTCAATAACTAAATTTTCAGTCTTGCCTTAAAATCATAGCTTATAACCCCTCGTTGGAACGATCTCAATGAGCTTGTTCTAACGAGGTGGCCATAAGCTATGTTTTGGGGATAAGACCTTAAAATATAATAGAATCAAAATGGCTTTTTGTGATAACGCTGACCTGTCACTGCTGTTGTTTTAGGTGTGGGGGGGGGGGGGATAAGCACGCGAAACAGAACAAACACTCCACCTTTGAATCGCGAGTTGTTTCGCAACATTCCTGTTTCGGTTTACTTGTCATTCACGTTCCTTCATGTTTCCTGCATTTTGTTTGCATTCAAGTACAGAGAGAAGGCTATTCAAGGGCATTTTGTTAATTCGCAAGTAAAGCGCTCTAAACCAGTCAAAAAACATCAATGTAATTTTAATCGCGAAACTGATAATTCAGGCAAATTGATAAACTAATGTTTGTGACATGCTGGAATGGTCATATACAATACGCGTAGAGTGGATTACCACTAACACACCCGGAGAGTGGTGTTTTCACACAGACAAACATTCCATGCCCATTAAAGAACAGAAGAATGTCAAGCAAAGTTTCAGCCAATGGACCTCCGGGTTTACCCGGAGGTCAATTGGCTGGAATTTTGCTTGGTATTCTCATGTATTATCAGAAGAAGTTATTGTGTGTGTGAAACTTCCACTCCACGGGTGTTTTAGTTTTAATCCTCTCTCCATGTACTGCAGTTTGGGGGTACTTTGAAGCAGTAACATTATCGACAAAGTAAGTCATGAGAATTGAGAGGTCGGTTCAATTTATTTTCGAGAAAGAGGTTTTGTGAGCGATTTTTTTTCTTTAATTTATGTTGGCTTTGGGGACGGTGGTACTGTTTATGAAATTGTGTACTATCGTATGGTAATCTGACGTCCATGAGTGCAAAAATATGGTGTCCTCCTATGATGACAGCGAATATCCCATCTTAAAACTTTTACATAAAACCTTGGGGTATTTTTGATAATTGTGCAGATTCAACGTATATATCAATTTGACTCAATTACCTCCTATTACCCATTAGGTATATTCCAATAAGGTGGGGTGGGGACGGCTACCTTCCAAAGTCGAAAATTACAATTCATTAACTGTTTTACAAAATAGTTTAAAATATTTTTACACTTTATCGTCACAGTGAAGACTGATATAGAATGACATTCCAATGGCGCATACCCAGCTTTCCACTTCAGCTGACTGGTTCAAGTGGAGGGTTATCTCCCCTTACCGACTACAAGAACCCATAAGCAAATTGCTTCACTGATAAACATTAATCAAAGTACACTTAGACAAACTTATAGACAGATATTTTTAATTGGCAGCCCTAAAACTACAGTTTAAGAATATCCATTACCCTATAACCGGTATTAATTATCTGGAAAGCATTGTACAGAGAAGACTTCGTCAAACTAATGCCTTTATAAACTTAATTTTTAAATTTCGTTACAGTTCAAAGTCGTCGCCTGAGAAATGTAGTGTTCTAAGACCATTTTTGTCAAAATTGAGATAAGGGTTTCACTTGATATATGTACCCTCCCTGCACCCTTTAAAACAAAATCTGGTTGCATCTAAACCATTAAAACCGAAAAATAACTATTATGTTTTTGTTCTATCCCCAAAAGGAGGGTCATAATTAGTGAAAAAACCTGTTCTATGTCCTTTGACGAAATGAATCAACGGTATTATGGCAGGTGTTTGAGAGATGCCCAATCACAGTCGCAAGTAGTCATGCAGATAGGGTAGGTGAATTCAGACATTTTAAAACTCATTATATCTAATTTTTCTTTCACTATTGTTTGTTATTTTGTGGCAGTCATCAGTAAAGAGTTTAATTTGAAAGTATGCGTAGTTTCAATTGCATAATATTATTAACTCACTAAATCTTTTTCCAACAAAATGGAATACAGTAGAATCCTCTTAATTGAATATCTATTTTGCCAGTGAAAATTATTCAATTAACAGGAGTATACAATTAACAGGGATTTGGTCAGTTTCCTTTGTTCTGGGGGTAAACTGAGCATTTGTTCTATTATATCTTGTTTGACAGAGCTCATAGAGCTCTGTCAAACAAGATATAATAGAATAAATGCCTGTATTGGATGCGGTGAGGCCAAAAAGGTTGATAAATAAGGGGAATTTGGTGCGTGTCACAGTAATTTTTTCGACAATTACAAAAATTTATATACAATTAACAGGAGTTTACTCTACAACTCATATGCAATTAACCGATCAAATTTGTACTGAAGGTATTTTAAATGGTTTTGTGTTTGAAAATGATATTCAATTAACAGGGATATACAATTAAGAGATATCCAATTAAGTGCGCTCCACTGTAGCACATTTCATTTCTAAAACCACATCAGGATTTAGCTACTTTTGAATGGTGAATGGTAATCGAAGTAAAGCTTCCAATGAGCCTATTGGGACGTTTAAGGCAATTAAACCGCCTTAATGGCATGAATAGCAGTTACATTGCTGTAGCAAAACATAAACGTATGTTGGTAGAATTTGATTTAATTTAACATAAATTCACCCTTCCTTATCCGTTTGTATCAACGACGTTAATAAGTTAGCTGTTGTCTACACTGTACAACATTACCGTAACTCTACGGTTAACTACTCTCAGATGACTGTCAAATACAACAGTCTCGAAGCCGTAAATTAATTTTAACGGTTTTGCCGTAGAAAAACCCTCGAATTTGATCCAATGAACGTATTTCTCCCGCCACGCTATCCAATTACGTCGCACAGTGGTAAAAATGGTGAATTGGGGGATCGGCCTTGCCATATGCCACTCTGGAAGTCGTCATTTCTAAGAAGGATGAACGATGCGTTTGAAGACGAACAGCAACGTATTACTATCAATTTGTAAGTTTGTGGCCAAGTAACATTTTCATTTAAGTCTTGGACATGAAAATCAAACAACATCAATTTTTTATGCGTATAATTGTTTCGGTAATCATGCAAAATAGCAGACTGTTTGTACTGCATCGCCGATATTCGATGGGTCATATGGCTTGTGGCCACGGATCTCCGCTAAGGCCGGCAAACCCATATCCTTTTTTAGTAAAATTCGGTTAATGATAACTGGAATTAAATTACGGTCAAAATGACCAGTGGCAGTGTTGCAGCCATATGGCTGGAACACTGCCACAGGTCATTTTAACCGTAATTATTTTGATGGCATTTTTACGGGAAAATAAGGCAAATGATGGTTAAAATGTTTTACGGTCATATGTCCGGCAGCTAGTTTCCAGACATATGACCGTACAAATAACGGCAAACCGTGAAAAAAAAATTACGGGAATATACGGCAAATGACAGTGAAATTTTTTTTACGATTTGCCGTAACACTAACGGTCATATGCCTGCAAACTAGCTGCCGGTCACATGACCGTAAAAAATTACGGTATTTTTTTTCAGTGTAGCATCATTGTACAAGTAATATAAATACACAAAGTGATCTGTTACATACTGAACCATCTAAAATAAGTTTCTGCGTTAAACTCCAAACATTTGACACATTTTATTCCTTGTTTCACAGAACCATACCCAGGAATCAATTCTTGGAAACTTTCGTAAGCGTGCCAAAATGATACAAGGGACTGCATGTCATTTTCAAATTAAAGGGACACTTTGTCCCTGCTATGAAAATATTGGCGGTCGATCCAGGATATGAACAAGTATAAAGTTTAACCCTTTACCCAACGAATCGCCCGCATCCGCTCGCGTAATATGCAAATTCAGCAGCTGAAAAAAAATTATTTTTCGAAAAATTTGAACAAAACCATATCATGTGACCCCTCTTTGGAACGAGCTCCTTCGAAAAAGGGGTCACATTATATGGTTTTGTTGAAATTTGTTGAAACAATTTAAAAAATAATATTTAAAATAATAAATTTTGAAATCGTCTGCGTTGGGTAAAGGGTTAAATCATTTTGTTAAGGATTATCTGCAAGAATTAATAAAACTGCATAATTGTAAATTAATTTATCGCTAACCAGCGATTTTGCTGTCCGCTGATTCTCTAAATACAAAATGTTAGGGAGTAATTTGTTTAAAAGGTTTTATTACTTTTGGGGGACAAAGTTCAATAAAATGCTTTATAATTAATAAGGTAGTGTTGAACGTAGGAACAATTGGATTGATCGCTAAAATTTCGATAGAAACGGCAAACTATCCCTTTAACACAGATACTCTACAACACACATACACACGTACAAACACACACACACACAAACACACACGCAAACATACCCACACGCACATCCACACATTCAATCTACAGTTTATTTTTATTTTCATGCTATGAAAGTAGTGTAGTAGCGGAACACTTTTTAAGCTGGAATATCCGAGATGTAAAGTATCATATATTTTCATTTACTGTTAAAATATTGTGTTGTTTCATGGTAAAGTAATATCATTTAAAAGTTATATTTTAACTATATTCTAAAACTAGTTGGATTAAAAACAACCTAAATCAACAAAGCTTCACTAAACTTGTTGGATTTTGGTTTATTTTTAAATCAACGGGATTTTAAGTGTGGGTCAATTTTTTTTAAAAGCTCTTTTCCAAAATTTAGATTGCAATTTAAGTCTGTGTTCAAGATCGTTTCCACAGCTAAAGAAGATAAAACAGTAAAATTAGTTAATCTAAATTTTGTGCACCCCACACAACAATGTGTTGTCTTTAAAATATAAAATATGGAAAAGATAAACTTCAGTTTTAATGACATTTCAAAAATTTAAATTAAATGAAATTAATAAATAGAACAATATTGATTGTAAAATAGTTAACCAACGTGTTATCTTTCACACACTGTGGGAACTATAACATTTTGGATTACTAATTTACAATCAGTTTATCATCTTTGACATACTGTTTGTTTAAAAGCAAAGACCTGTGTTTGAAACGCATCGCGGAAAAAGCATTGTGTTGAGAATAAATACACAGAACGACACACTGTTGTGAATGGGTTAATCGGTATGGCACTCGTGCGAGCGTCTCGTTTTATCCTTCCGCACTCGCACGAGTGCCATATCGATTAACCCATTCACACACGTGCGTCGTTCTATATTTATTACGCGCCTTCACGTCTATAAAAACAGTTATTAGAAGGACATTCAGCAATCCATTTCACATCTATCAACAAAAGAATATATTTTATCGCCAACCAAATTTGCGATGGGAACCTGTGTTAAAATTTCGTCCCCTGAGTTCCAATGTGTTCTATGTGCCTACTGGCACATAGAACATATTGATACTCAGGGGACGATTTTCTCCTATCGCTAGCGATTCAAATTGTAATTACGTTGTACGATTTGTAGAAAATTCCAGATCATTTCGCTTCTATTTAAAAATAGTCCGTCAACAATTTCCGTTCCGCACATATGTGCGGAACTGATTTTCATATTCCATTTTCCGCATGGTTTAGTGTTGCTGCAGATGGGGATTACATAGAACAAGCGTTAAATAATAATGTTTCTGTCTCACTATTGAGTATCAAAGCAACGTCACAAATACTTCTATTATAATATGTTACATAATATGTTCGGTGGCAGCGCTATCGTGTCTATTCTTCTTGTTTACTGATAGGATGGGCAGAATAACAGAATAACGAATAAAAATGTATCTTTCATAATGTTTCTTTTATGGCAGGTGAGGTTTTTTATACAGGACAAATATATCCTTACTATAACCTTAATTATATTACCGTTTTGATGTGATAATATAATTGGGTTATAGGGTGATTTGTTTTAATTCATAATATATCATTTTAATTAATAGTTGTATTTTTTGGAAGAGAATATAAAACTTGGGATACATATATTTTCCACAAGCCACGTTAATCGTACTATAACCTCAATTATATTACCCCATGCATGATATAATGTAACTGAAGTTATGGTATGATTTTAAAACTGAAAGGAGGTATTCTATAGCTGTATTTTTAAACACTTGAAATATTTTCCAGAGAGCACCCACCCACCCACCCCCACACCCGAGGACTGGTGAATGCAAAACACTGAATGGTCAATTGTTAAAAAAGTGGTAGAGTATGTCTGATATCCATGTGGTTTAATTAAAACGTTGTGTTAACCCTTTATCCAACGAATCGCCCGCATCCGGCCGCGTAATATGCAAATTCAGCAGTTGAAAAAATATTATTTTTCAAAAAATTTCAACAAAACCATATCATGTGACCCCTCGTTGGAACGAGCTCATCGAGCTCGTTCCAAAGAGGGGTCACATGATATGGTTTTGTTGAAATTCTTTGAAATATTTAAAAAAAATGATATTTAAAATAATAAATTTTGATATCGTCTGCTAAGATTTAGCAATATTCTTTCTTTTAGAATAAAGTTTATGCGATTCATTATATCTATACATTAAGTTTATTAGAATATACAATGACCGTATAAGTCGTTAGGTGGGTCAAGTGTTCGAGAAAATGTTCTATGTCCAGACACAATATGTCTGTAAACAAACCACAACCATACTTTGTATACAGATGTTCTATCTCTTTCATCATCATCCCCGTATGGCATCAAAAAGATGACAACTCCTTATAATATATCAGAACAACGTAGAATATGTACACATAAAATGGCTTAGAAAATTTTATTATTCTACGCAAAAGGATGTACAAATGCCAATGATGCCCAAATCTTTGACCCTTGTTTTTTCAAAAAATGAAAAATGGCACTGAGAACACTGTAATTCTCCGGCGACGAAGTGATAAATACAGATTATCATGATTATGTGCATGTCCTGTGATTTGTATCAGATTCGAGGTGGTGTCCAGAATGGGTTCTCAACAGCCGGCTTTGGACACCACCGAGAATCTGACGCAAATAACAGGACATGCACATTATCATGATAATTCATTTATCTAACAATTCTGCACATAAACAGATTAAATATTAAATTATTAAAACAGCTTTGGGACATAATGTTGGGTCGACCACAGAAAAGTACATGGAATGTATTCATGCGCCTGTTATGATAGCCCTTCGCATTACCAGAAACGAGTCGTCTATATGATACGGAATCAGAATGAGTCGTCTATATGATACGGAATCGGAACACATTATGTGACACATACCGTTTTTCGTGTTTTTAAGGCTAAAATCAATATGATTTTTAGATAAAAATATATAGCTTGCAGTTCATTGAAAAATGTACGGTTTTCGGTTGAGGAAGCGGGGAATATTTGTAGGGGGAACTGATACGCTGAAATGTCCTGGAGAGTGTCTGGGTGCCATTTCGGGATATTTTAAATTACAGGAAAAGTTAGTTGGCTATGAACTTAGCGTAAACGTACCGTGCACAACAAAATATCCAAGAAATTGAAACTTCCGACAAAAGCCTTGATTGGGGTCAACCTCTTCTCACCCCTCCCATACGTACACTTTTAGTTATATGTTTTGTTACGCACAATCATTTGACTTCCAGGCACAGAGGAGTAAGTACACGATACCTGAATAGATAACGAATAAATAAGTAAAGTTTGTAATTCAACCCTTTGAACCCGAGTGGCCGCTTTTCTGGCCAGGAACATGATACGTCATAACGGCATTCAATAGGATGGCTGTTCGGTGAGAATATTGATTGGTCTTCCCCAAATAATGACTATGGACTCTTCTAATTGCCGCCATTGAACTGGAATGGAAGATACTAATAGAGTTGAAAGGGTCAAATATAAAAAGATAAGCCCACCTTTTCATTTTTTCTGGATAGAATCCTTTCAACCTCGTAGGTGTCGGGGGGAATTATTCTGGGAGTTTTACAAACAGTTTTCTTGGGGTGTGGCAACTTTTCGCCATTTACTATTTTTCCCAGTCAGTACCTGATAGCACACAAAGCTGTTTGTTGCTTGCCGTAATTGTGAACCAAATCAAGTGTTTTTTTGCGAATTGTGAAGCGGCAGTCTCTTCACCTTTTATTATGAATTAAAAAGAAACCCGGCCACTCATATTCCTTTTTTCCACACAACATTACAATTTGTTAAAACAACATTGGCACAAACTGGAGCAGAGGTCCTACCCGAAATATTATATTAAACTACCTGATATGACACCTCTATGATTCCTTTCTGACATTTGTCCAGTATAAATTGTAATGAAAACACTGACAGCAAAAGACTTACAAGATTTTACAGAATTTTGAACATCAAAGAAACAAAAAGAAGACTTGTGTCTGATAGATATTTGTACCAGACGGTGAACACAAGATCATATTTTCCGAACTGAGGCGCTTCTCAGTCATCTGTTAAACCAAAATTCGTACATAGATGGCCAAGCGTCTATGGAAACATTGTTTTTAAACATTTTTAGCATGATTGCACTGGAGAAAACAGTACATTTTTTAATGACAGGGGAAAAAAAACCAGATGGTAAACTGGCAACATTCAACAATCATTATAAAGAAAATACACTGAACTTTCAGAAGCCATTTATTAACCCTATTTAACCCTTTACACAACGCAGACGATATCAAAATTTATTATTTTAAATACCATTTTTTTAAATTTTTCAAAAATTTTCAACAAAACTATATCATGTGACCCCTCGCTGGAACGAGCTCGTTCCAACGAGGGGTCACATGATATGGTTTTGTTGAAATTTTTTGGAAAATAATATTTTTTCAACTGCTGAATTTGCATATTACGCGGGCGGGTGCGGGCGATTCGTTGGGTTAAGGGTTATTTTTTAGGAATTGTAAAACTTTCGCACCTTCGTATAGCGGGGCGGATTGCCATAAAAATAGTTCAGTTTGTGATACAAGCATGAAATTTGGTATGGAAGTCACTTTTGGTATATAGGGTACTTTAGGATAGTTGGCCACGAAATATCTTATTATTTTCAAGATGGCCACCGGAAGTGAAAAAATCTGCACTATTGGTGGTGTGAGTGCAGCATATACGAGTGAAACACATAGCATTAAAGCAATTTTTCTGCTATTATATCATTCCTTTATGCAAACCAAGACTGAATATGAATTGATATAATGAATAGCAACGACAATTGTGGTTTAAAAGGCTGTGGAAATATATGACAAGGGAAATAACTCTGTATGCTCAAATGTGCAGTTACCAGGGATTTGTTTCTTTTTTAAACGTACACGTATTTTCCAAATAAACCTCATAATCTGCAATATCAATTCCAATCTTTTGTATCTCATGCATTTAGAATCGATGCCCGTATATATCACAGGTGTATTTGTTGATACTAACTGCTTCCTTGGCGGTTACAGGAGCAAAGTGCAGTGCATGACAATCCTGTGCGGTAGTATTTGTAATTTCCAGTACAGGTTGAACGCTTGCAGCAGCACTTCTGTAGTTCTTGACAGCACTCTGCTATAGCAGAGAATGTAGTCCAGTGTGGCTCCCACAAATTGTTGTGTTTAAGCCAACCCCAGCTGATAGGGTCTGGTAACTGTTGCACTGGAGAAGAAGCCTGGCCCCAAACATGACCCGCTTGGAAAACTGCCCTTTTAACATGCTCATATAGGGATGCCCTAGTTGGTGGTATGCCATTGTATGGACGTGGCTTTCAAGCGAACAGATCAAGGCGACATTCGTCTACTCTGCATGTTGTGCTTAAACGGTCGTACATGACAACAACAAAATGTTCCAAGATATCCATGTCTGCCTCTGTGACTTCATTCCGTGGTGAACTGAGTCGACAGAAAACCTCTGTTGCAGCCTCATACACATTCCATGCCCGCCAAGCAGATTTCTTTCCTTTTTCCACAAAGGCAGACACTGTACCACACCATGTAAAAGCATGAAAGAAAGGTAAAGCACTCAACTGAGGTCCAATTGATTTGGTAATGTCGTGTACTGAGAGCCAGCGGAAATGTTGTCCCTTCCCAAAAGCTAACCACATTGAATTAATCTGAAGGTCAGTAAACACGGAGATCGCTACAACAGCAACATCTGTGTCGGAAGTAACAACAGTCATGCTATTAAAACCTGTAACAACAGTCGCATGTTTGGCATGAACAAACACACGGGTGTCTGCCTCTTCATGGTTACGGGTGACAGCATATCTGTGTTCAATTCCTTATTACGGGCAACATCATCCCCTTTAGTGACAACTATAAGGCTGTTTGTCTGAGCATTTACAATTCTATCTGCCAAAAATCCAAACAGTTCAGTGTTGTTTTCATCACACCTCAGGAAATTGCTCCACGACTTTGGTACGTTACTCTTACCGACCACTTTTCTTCGAAACCCAGCTCCCCTTTTCTGTCGAGTTCCTGCTTTGAGGCTACTTTCGAGGTATACATCAAAAACAACATCTACTCTTGTACATTTTTGTGCACATCTTACAATGTATGGTATAATAACCTCAGCAGCATAGTCATCAACTGTTTTAGCATTTCCAGGTGGTTTTGCATTGACCATAGCCGCACCATCTATAATCATAACTTCAGTATGAGGCTCTTCTACTCGAGCAGCTATCCCTGTCTCTAAAATGTCCATCAGCTGTGATTTTACTTCCGAGTTGAGCATACCATTGTGTGATAATGATGGTTGGTACTGTTGGTTTTCATGTTGAAAAAAGTTTTGAAGGTCACACTGTCGATTTTGGCACGATATAAAAAGTCGTGAAAAAAGTGAAAAAAGTTGACAGTCATTTTTCAAACTCTCTATTTTCAGATTCCCCACCGTAGTATGAGGCTTGATTTTTTTGCTGAAAAGGGAAAGCTTATTTTTTGCTAAGGGTTCATGAAAACTTTCTTGTCCATTAGTTGTCGATTTTTTCAGGAATTTATCATACTGTTTTCTGCCAACAGGTAAAAGCTGAGCCACCGACTCGTTTACCTTTTTATCCGCAACTTCTTTGACATCGAGGGAATAAAGGTCTTGTGAATATTCTTCAAATGGACTGCCATACTTAGATATTGTTGAAATTAGTCTACAGACTTTATCCTGAAAGTCCTTCTGAGCAGCAGGGGTATCGTCGTGGTGTCTTCTGTTTCGTTTCAACTCTGATTTGCCAGCTGCATCTGCAAATTCATCGCTAGCCCTGCTTATTTCCGGCCCCGCTATCATCCATCGCCTCAGTGCTGCTGGGTCTTCTGTTAACCCAATAGCTCCACCGTCAACTATGGCATTATTTTGCTTGTGAACTTGATCGATTGCGATACCAGAGAACACTCGTTCAGTTTTGTGGACAGCAAAATGACCCTTGCAAAATTCTGTATATATATCAGGATGTAAAGTCTCAAGCCTGACCATATCACGAAGGTGAACTGGGAGCCACCAGCCATAATTTATATGGTCCAGGGCAAAGAAGTAGGGAATAAGTTCAGCTAGTGATTCTTTGTATAGTAGGAAATCACTTTCACGAAATGAGCGGACAAAACAAAGTATCAACAACTCTAGTTTTAGAATTGTGGACCAGAACTGAAACTGTGGGAACTTTTCTTGATCACCACACCACTGCATAAAAACTTTGAACTCCTCTGCTTTGTCAAGAAATGGACCATCACTCTTATTAAAATCAGTTTTCATGAGACTGAACAGAGCAGCAGCTGTAACCTGATGTGCGTGCCTAGTTTTCAACACATTTGAAGCTGACAAAAAAGAGTCAGCAGTTCCGGAAGTAGCAATATCTGCGCCTGTCAATGCGGCTGTCCAGCCACTACCTTTCAGTAGATCACCTAGGAGTCTGAATGCTGCCATTTCAACATGCAAGCCACCAAACGTTATGATGATTTTATCCTCACCATATGCATCTGGCCACTGCCACTGAATCTGTTTGGCTAAAGCAAATAGTGGTTGATCAGCTGCCATGACAGGTGTTTGCCCAGGATTTAAAAACTGCGTTACTTCCTTTATCTTTTCCATTGAGTGCTTTATGGTTGCTACTGAATGTGCTGGTTCTTGCAAAAGAGGCATTAAGGAAGAAACACTTACACACACGCTTGGACCTCGGTTGCGTGAGGAGTGATATGATGACCAAGAAACAGCATCAGAATTTACAACATCATCCGTCAAATGGATAAATCTTAACCATTCGTACTCCATGTCAATGTGTTTATACAGATATGATTGATCTGAAATAGTTGGATATAGATTGTGGGCAGTTGGCTCGCGCTTACTCTTGAAATATGCCGGCTTAACATTTGTATATGATTCAGGAAGCACAGAAATAGTTTTTGACTTTGGTCTTTCTGAATCTACATTAAATTTTCGCTCCCCACCATCTGAATCGGTATTTGGGTGCTGGAAGATAGAGATACTTGTGCCATGAAACGATGACATAGCTGTTGTAGCCGATGGATTGTGATCTATGTTATCACAGGCTGATGTAGTAAGTACACCCTTGCGCAATGCAGGAGGGCAGACAAGCCCTTCTTCTAAATATTGGTTAATAACCGCTTCACCTAGCTGTGTTGAAATTGCGAGAGTTCTGTCATATGAAATACTTATTCCACACTGAAATAAAGTATCAATAAGCTGTCGCTTTCTTGTTTTTGCAAAAAGAAGAAGACCAACGTAAATGACAAATAGGGTCTCGCGTTCAGTTGAATGTCACTGGCCTCTAACACCTTCTTTTACCACCTTTTTATGACAGTTGAACTGCAGTAGTTGTGCTCTTGCTAGATCAGACTTTCTTGACCCCTGCTCAATTTGGGATTCAATATCGGGCCCATGCTCAATCATAGAGACTAGTTCTAGCAAGCTTTGTGGTACGGAATTTTGTATGTCGCCTTCCTCAAACGACCCTTTAAATGCTGATTTATGTTGTAGCATATCTCTACGAACAATTTCAGCTGTTCTTGCTAGCTGTCTTGCATCTGTATCAGAGCAAGCTGAAGCTAGAGCAGGTCCAACATCTTTTTCAAACGCAAGGAGAACCTCTCTTCCCTTACTAAACGTATTCATTTTTGGAACTTTGGCGAGTATCTTTTCTTTCAGTCGTGTTTTATTGACCGTAACATGTTCGGTTTGAAATTGCTTTAAACGACTTTCATACAGACTACTGAGGTCGGCAAGCTTCAAAACACATCCTGCGGGACTATTTCGTTGAGTTTACGTGATGTGAGTAATAAGCTCAGCAAGAACTAAATCTTCAGCGCTATTGATTTCAACAGCAACATTCTCCTTACTTTTGGCTGTTTTATTTAAAACAGACCTCTCTATGTTATATAATGCCGTAAGGCAGGCTGGGTGGTACTTAAATTCCTGTGCCATAACATCACCAGCATTGAGCTTTGCAAGAAGTTTATCATCTTGAAGAACTTGTGCACACTGATTAAGTCTCTCATTCAGTTGCATGGTCATTGCTTCCCTAACTTTTGAGCGAGTGGCCTGTTTGTCACAAATAAAACAAACAACTGGGGATTCGTCAGTATCTTCTATTGAACTTCTTGTAAATTTAGAAGGTTCGCTGACCATAGAGGATTGTGAATCTTCTTTAAAACCTCTCCGTTTTTTTTTTTTTTTTTTTGCTTTTGATAGCTTGGTATTGTTAAATCTAAGCCTACATGATTCGTGATACTTTGCATCATTTTTAACAATGTGCTCTCTATTCCACTACCATCATCCAAACGACGTAAATCAATTGCCATTGGCATTTCGTTCAGCTTATGAAACTGAGGAATATTACTGGCAAGTGTTGCACACCCACTAGCCTGATAAGTCTTTGGTGGATACCTTAATGGTTCATCTGTATCTGCTTGACACAAGGCACATTTTGACCAATCTGTATTCCACAACCCGGTGTGGCTAGATGAGAGACGAATTCCCTTCGACATATTGAATTATAGATGAACAGAATAAAAAGAAACAAATTAGATGGCGCTTCCCGGGACCATTAAAACATCGAATATACAAACTACATGAAATTTCTGATATGTAAGTAAACAATATTATGGCTAGTTTATTGTTTCCAAAGGGATAACCTCACCAATGAAAATAACACACAACTCTCGTTCCCTGCGTCGTTGTCACCGTTAGGTATCAACAGGGTACAAGCGTGCGATTAAAGAGAGAACTTATTGACGCAGCAGAAAGGCAAACTGGACTCCACAGAGTTTGAAACGAAGTGGCATCAACGCTCTTTATTTCGTGCGATTAAAGAGAGAACTGATTACTAATGTAGCAGAAAGGCAAACTGGTATGGACTCCACAGAGTTTGAAACGAAGTGGCCCCAACGCTCTTTATTTCTGTATTTACGGCGTGAAGAGAAAACTGAGTATTGACGAAGCAATAACGCGAGCGTCCCAATGTGTGAAACAGAGACGCACTAACACCTTATTAATACCGCACTTTAACCGGGCTTCAATTGATTTTATTTATAGGAGTTAGAATTTTTAGAAATTTATTCGCCTTCAGCCGGTTGTGATTAAACAGTCATCAAATTAAAGAACTATCGTAACTGAGAAATGTTAGCATACGGAATAAATTTGCTATGAGTGTTAACATCAGTATCATTTGGACGAATCTACGTCGAAAACTCAATTAGAATTTCTTATTTTCGATAAAAATGGTAGTTTGCTTCAATGCGCTGTAGAAACCCCCACCCCCACCAAACCCCAATGCGAATTTTAGCAGGGGAGAAATCTCTCTTTAAAATGACACCTTTGTTGCAAATTTCCTTCAAGTAGAGCCTGATATCAAGTCTCCACGGCCAGACTATAAAGCCCTGACAAAAACATTATGGCCGCCCATCTATTTTTAGAAATTTCGGCCATCTTGAAAATGGCCTAATTTTCAGTGGCCAACTATCTCAGGTTTTTCTACTATATCTAAAGAACACATGGTGAAAATTTCATGCTTGTATCATCAAGTGAACTATTTTCATAAAAAATCGCACCAATCCGCTTCACTAGTAATGCCAATTTCCAATCCCCGAAACGACAATTTCAGGGGAGATAACCAGACCGTTTTTCCACTAATTTGGAGATAAAGGCTGGACATGAATTCACTCAAGACGGACACACCCATCATTAAGATGTTTTTTTTAATTTTTCTATGAGAATACAGTGTATGATCAAGTCTGTTGCCTATGCTGTTTTTCAATAAATTGCATAATGACTATAATCAGGACATTTGCTTTTACAAACAAAATGTTAACCCAAATTCTTCCCATTACCACTTACCAGACATGCAAACTAGTGGACATGAACGCACCAGGGAGGCCGTTATAAACGAATTCCCTGTAACATTGACGAGGTATCCACTCGCACCTCTGTCTTCAAAGTGTGAACATGTTTGACAATTTGATCAACAAATGGAGCTGCCAACAGAGATGGTCAAAACACTGTTCGGACTGAACGCTTCGCTCCCAATGTAATTACCTGCAGTCTCGCCAGACGGGTCCCCTCATGTCGAGCACCTAAAATTCCACGTTGCTTTGTATCACTGAATTCGTGAAGAAAACAAAGAGAAAGAACGCATCCACCAAGTGGCGGGACTTTTTGATGTCAGGATATTATGAGCCAATACTACGATGTACAGTACATCCACCGTGGACTGGTCGTAATCCATGCGAGGGCAGTGATGTCCACGCATGCATTTACCAGGTAATAAAAATCCTCATCAGCAAAATTTTAATTAATGAAGCACCGGGCTGTACGCGGTGCTTCATTAATTACATTTTTAATGATAATACCGAAAATTAGTGTTTGCATTCAAATATTTTTATGTCCGTGGAAATATTGCGCACCGGTGGAAAGTGACCAGTCCACGGCAGGCGTACTGTACCATACTACTTTTATATAAGTGGCCCACAGAACCCTCCAGCGTCTGGTGGATATAACCACACCAGATCCTTCGACGGGCTGGATTGAACATCCACACTCCCGTAAACACAATTCATGGATGAGCGCTGAATACTGAAATTCCCCAAAGTGATAATTTGTCTTTCTATCGTTATTCCTTAGTTGCTGGGGCATAGCTAAGGGTGGCGGCGAAAGACGGTGTGTTCCTGTCTGGTCATTCGCTCCTGGTTTGGAGTCTCAGAGATCGATTCGCACTTGCTAGTACACATGTACTTACTAATCAGACTAGATTTGTCACCTATATATATGTTACACCCGCAGGTGATCATGTAAATGGGGTTAGGGTGGTACTCGACTCGGGTTATTGAGTGCCAGACATGACCAATGTGATCCCGACTACCACATGCATTTATTTATCCACACAGATGAACCACGAGAAAATTTCCCAAAATTCTTGAGTATTTTAACCTTTTAACTAACGCGCAATATTCAAATTTAACAGTAGAAAAAAAAAATATTTTAAAAGAAATAACAAAATCATGTAATGGGACCCCCTCATTTGAGCGAGCTCGTTGAGCTCGCGCCAGTGAAGGGTCACATGATATTGTTTTGCGGACATTTTTTTTTTAAATTGAAAAAATAATATTTAAAATAATAAATGTTGATACTAGCTGCGTTGGGTAAAGGGTTAAATATAATTCCGACAGACAAATATTCCTACTGTACATCATCAAGCGGAGCTTTCGACGAAGGTATTCCTTCAAGATGTATTTGTAATTTTGTATCAGACAGAACTTGACCCATCGCGGAGGGTACAAATTAAGTT
This sequence comes from Pictodentalium vernedei, assembly GCA_031216915.1. Lineage (NCBI taxonomy): Eukaryota > Metazoa > Mollusca > Scaphopoda > Dentaliida > Dentaliidae > Pictodentalium > Pictodentalium vernedei. The sequence continues at coordinate 266,041,686 of CM062294.1, forward strand.
TACGACCCAGCTCCCTGCCTCGGATCGGTTATCGTCTCATGGCCCCCGCTTAGCTGATTTGTTTTTTTAGAATTAAAAAATGAATTGCTACAATAGTATCGTATGGAACACACCTATTCATCCAAGAATCTTTTGTTATTCCAAACTTAGAAACAGAATCGACACACAATAAATGTGGCTCTCATAGAAACTCCCTAGATTTCCGGTACAGCTCGGTATTGGATGAAACGCATATTGTAATAAATCGTAACAAACATGAAAATGCAGCGTAATGCGTGTGAAAGGTTGAGTCTGTATGAGATAACTACTGGTTTCGAGTGTCGCGTATGACATCATCGAGAGTTCAACACACAGAGACAAGGAAGATTTATCACACTCGCAACAGTTACTATAAACAATTTACACCTTCACCAAGAACTTTAATAAATGGCCAGGAAATAAGTAGGGTGGGCTCAGATTGTACAGAAAAATTACTTAAATTCCTAGGAATCCACATCGACGAAAATTTATCCCATAAATATCACGTATCTCAACTTTGTTCTAAAATAACTCATGCAAATTTTGCCCTCAATAAAGTGAAGACCATATTTCGCCACGATGCAATGAAAACCCTCTATTTTAGCGTAGTACATACTCACTTAATGTATGGAATAAACGTGTGGGGAAATGTGAGGCCAGTACATAAGCTAACGATGTTACAGAAGCGATCCTTGCACATTATAAGCAATAAGAGATATAATGCACATACAGACCCCCTCTTTCGCAGTAATAGAGTATTAAAAGTTGAAGACCTCTATAAACTCCAGACGTCTATAAACTCCAGACGTGCTTATTTGTATTCGACTGGTATAAAGGAAACCTGCCTGATTCTTTAGAAAACTATTTTAGTGTAATCGATAATCCAACAGGCAGGTCGAGCAGAAGAACTGGACTTCTTCAATCCAATAAAAAGCGAACTAAATCCTTCGATTTCCTTCCCTCGAACGCGTGCTCCAAAATCTGGAATGCGCTAGATAGCAATATCAGAAGTATACCGGAGAGACGTCGATTTAAAAAAGAACTAATGACTTTTTTTCTGTCACCATACCCGTACAGTGTTGATTTCAGTAATCCATAAGTGCAGCCCACCAATACTGGGAGACTATATGTTTCTGCATCGGGCCAATAAACGGCGCGATGAAAAGCTTAGACAACGTCGGGCTGATCTGAGTTTTGAACGATATACTGGAAGATCTATTGAAAATTCTGGAATCTCAATCGAAGCGTACGTAATTGCCAAAAAGAACCAGGCATATATACATGGATAGTAACGATTACAACATTCGTATGCCCAAGAAATGTTTAGGGGTTATTATTTGGTTAGCTTCATATCGCCCGAGATTTCAGCCAGAGGTAACATCATATCAGTCAGAGACCGAAGGTCGAAGGCTGATCTGAAGTTACCGAGGGCTCATATCTCGGCCGATATGAAATTAACCAAGTAATAACCTCTTTATTTATTAAACCAAAACAAATATTTACAAAAATTCTCTGATCTCTTACAGCTTTTTTGTCAGTGTTATTGTTCTTTTCACAGAGTCTAAAGATTTCTCTTTTCCTACTCTCAGTTTAGCTATCTGAACGTCTCGGCTTCCCCATTTGGGAAGCCGCGACGTTCGAATAGCTAAACCACCTCTTATCCCTCTTCGACGGATCTCCGCCTCCGACTCGGAATTTTAGTTTGCGATGCATTTCCAGTATAACTCTCTTCTTTCTTCTATTTATTACACATCCATTAAACTTTAAACCCTTGTATTCAACGGAATCGCCGCTATGATAAAAATAATTATGTATTCAACGGGTGATATACAAGCCGGAACTTTTTTACCGCACCGTTTGGTTACTCTTCGAAAAGTTTCCAAATTTCGTTATACAATCATCGACCGTCTGTCGCATAGAGTGAAAATTAAAACGTCCAAAGCAAAATAAAGTTAGTTCACAAAAAATTAGTTAGCCAAAAATGAGATAATATTTTTTTTAAAAAAAAACAATCATTTCCAACCAGAACATTAACCTAGTTCCGTGGCCGTCTCGTTTTGTGATCCCATTATATCTAAATTGGTCAACTTTATTTCGGTAAATCTTCATACATCTTGAGAGGCTTCAAACTTTTTTTAAAAATAATTTTCCCAGCTGTTTTGCAAATCTGCACAAATTTGTACTTATATTTTTACTAACAGTAATAGCCACCAAATGGTTAGGCGTGAATGGGCACCAGCCGAAGAGAAACAGCGATACGAATTTCAACAAACACTGGTTCCGAAAAGGTTGTTTTGATTTTTTATCGATCCATTTGATCAGTACAGTTTCAGTCAAAACAAACAGACTCTTCACGTTTGTGTTTAAACATCGGAATTCAAATTTGTTTATTTAAATGAATTTTAATGCATGGGTTGTGTAAAAAATACAGAACGCGATGTGAGTTTGAATCGGTGGGGGTAAAACACCCACCGATTCAAACACACATCGCGTTTTGTCTATTTATCTATCTAATCCTTACAGATTCAGATTCAGATTCTTTATTCACGATATACATATATGTATGATGTAAACAAAAATAAAGATTATGCATGAGTAACAAATAGCATACCGTGGGAAGTGGCATAGCCAGATTGGCTGTCTACCTGCCACCCCCTAAAGGAAACATAACTCGCGAACAGACTGTGACTGGATGAGTAAACATAGGGCGATTTATCCGGTCTATGATAGGGATGCTGGTTCTTCCGTTCCTTGGGTCGAAATTACGTTCAAGTGTGAGAAGCTAGGATAAGAAGCCAGCGGGAGGGTGGTGTTTCTGTTTAGGCAGAGTCCGCAGAGAGCAACCTGCTTGCTAAATTACCATCATTGCTCCGCATAAAGTTCAAGAGACACAATTAGTCAAATCGAGTGGATAATATCGTTCCAACTAGAAAGATCATGATCTTTATAATTGGGCGAGGGGTCAATGTCGGTGGGCGCACCATGGGAAGCGAATGCATTTAGGTGTCGGTCAGTTCACCGCATGCGACTTCCCATGATTAGCCGACCGACTTGACCAAGCACTTGCTTAAATACGTATTCACGAACGCAAATTTGTTCCTCAAGAGTATTGTTTGGAGCTTCTTAACCGTGTGTGTCTCTACGCGAGGTTAGTGGGGCAACTAGAGGGGAAAACTCTGCAGGTTGCATTGGACGAGGGTGCAAGATTAAGACATATCGCACGACTAGTATGTTTCTATTGCGGATTTGTTTAATTTGCTAAAGTGTCACTATGATCAATATTTACTAAGTACAGTCTGGGCAGTAGGGATTATCGCAACGGACATACGTCGAATATGACGAAGGAATGTTGAGGTCAATGTTTTCTTAAATGTAGCCCTGTTACAGATATTTCGAACTGTGTCGTCTAAAGCGTTCCATAGTTTCGGGATGGCGTATAGATGAAGTTTATCTAGGGTTCGTGTACGTGTTTTTTCTACGTATAAATGTCCCGACTGCCGGGTTGTCCTACCGAGTGGGTTGTCAGTAACCTTGAATGTATCGTTAAAAGAAGCCGGTAATCTGCCATTTTGCCAGTTATGCGCGAACAGTAATGCATGCAATTTGAACAAGTCATCTACTTTGAGTATTTTATTTTCCTTAAATAAGGGGTCTGTATGGGAATTGTACTTTTTGTTATTTATTATTCTTAATGAGCGCTTTTGCATGATAACTAGTTTATTAACAGCTCTTGAATTGCCCCATGCTAAAATCCCGTACACCAGATGACTATGAACCAGGGCGTAGTACAATGTTTTCAGGACTTTGCGTGGGAGAATGTGTTTTACTTTGTTGAGGTTATAATTTGCGTGAGCTATTTTCGAGCATAGCCTAGATATATGAGCTTTGTAGGTTAAGTGTTCATCAATGCTTATTCCAAAAAATTTAAGAGATTTTTCTGTCTCACTTCCCCCGACTTTGCTTATCTTTTGATTATTTATTTTTATCTCTTGACAGAAATTATTATTCTTACCTTTATTTGGGTTAAGTATAATATAAGTGGTTTTTTAGCATTCAACAGCAGTTGGTTCGCCGAGCACCATTCAAATATTTTTTGAACTTCGTTGTTGAAATAGTGAGTTATGGCATTCCCGTCTGAACCGGTGCAGTGTACCGTGGTATCATCCGCAAACGACAATAGATCGAGTGATGTTGATTTACTAATATCGTTGATATATAAAAGGAAGAGTACAGGGCCCAGAATTGAGCCCTGTGGGACTCCACAGCTTTGTTTCGCTGAATCTAAATTTGTGTTCTTCGTACATAACATACTGAAGCCTGTCAGACAGGTAACTTCTGAACCAATTATTCGCGAGGCCTCGGATACCATACTTTTCGAGTTTACATAATAGAATTTCGTGATTTATCGTGTCGAAGGCCTTTGACAAATCCAAGAACAGTGCTAAAGTGCTGTTTTTATCCTGTTTATTGTTTTCTGTTGCGGTGCTTTTCAGAAGTTGGAGGACTGGGTGAATGGTGCTATGGCGTTTTCTAAATCCGTACTGGTGGGGGTATAAAATATTGAATCTATTTAGAAAATTTGTAAGTCTCGTTTCCATTAACTTTTCCAGTACTTTTGAAAACGCGGGAAGTATACTAACAGGTCTGTAATTGGTAAATCTATGCTCGTCGCCTATTTTGAATATAGGTATCACTTTTGCAATCTTCATCCTATCAGGTACTTTGCCATTAATAAAAGAATTATTAATAACATGTGTGAGGGGATCCAATACTTCGTTTATTGTTTGTTTAAGAAGACTACTAGTTATACCATCGCAGTCTTTTGATAATTTGGGCTTCATTATATTTACTATTCGGCTGACTTCTGTGGGATCTGTGGGTAACAGATAAAAGTTTTTGGAGATATTAGTGTTCATGTAGTCTAAATACGTCTTGTTTGGTTTCTGAATCTGGTCGGCTACAGCCTTTCCAATGCTGATAAAAAATTTGTTGAATTCGTTTGCTATGTTATTTGCTTCTTTTATTTCTATATCATCCTGTATAAAAAACGATGGCAACCCCCTTTCGCGTATTCCCTTATTTATAGCTTCATTTAAGATTTGCCATGTTCTTCGCATATTGTTTCTATTTTCGTTTAAGATGTCTCTGTAATAAATGGTTTTGCACTGCTTTTTTACCTTGTTGAAGATTCTACAATAGTTTTTGTAATCTAATACGTTCTGTTCGTTGGGGGTCTTAAGTTTTTTGTTGTAAAATTTTTCTTTATTGATAGAGGATATGATAAGCCCCCTTGTCATCCAAAGCTGCTTCTTAATACATTTCTTATTCTTACGAACACGTTTGTACGGAAAAGCTTTATCGTAGGCTTTCATGTAGATGCTAAGAAAAGTTTCGTATGACTCGTTGGGACAATTCGACTCCATTACCGGGTTAAAATCACTCTCTGAGAGAAGTGTTTTGAATTCGGCGATTCTTTCTGCGTTTATAATTTGTTTCAGAGTGAACAGTGGTGCATTACATATTTTGGGTGTAACTTCAATGTAAAAAACCCCAAAATGGTCTGATACATCCGATAAAATTATTCCCGGTAGTGCTGTTTGTGAAGTATTGTTTGTAAAGATATGGTCTATCAAACTAGCAGAATGTCTAGAAACTCTCGTCGGCTTAGTAATATAAGGTCAAAATCCCTGGCTAAACATGAGATTAATAAATTCTTCTGTCTTGGAGTGTGTTGATGCCTTTAAAAGGTCGAGGTTCAGGTCTCCCATAATATAAACTTTTTTATTTTCGGAATTCAAAACATCCGTTATTTCAGTTAATTTTGATAAGAAGAGGTTGATGTCGGCTTTAGGTGAGGTGTTGGGTCGATATATGATGCCAATAATTTTGGAGTTATGTTTATCTTTTATTTCTATAAATAGGGATTCGAAGACATGAGGAATGAAGACTGAGATGTCTCTTCTGACTTTATATGTTATCCCTTCTTTAATGTATAGCCCAACTCCTCTCCGGCCATCATCATCATCGGGTCTCAGACATTTTATAATAGGGGCATAACCTTCAAGTTTAAACGAAGTGTCTGGAGGAATACGGAATATTTCGGTAAGTCCTATTATGTCGAAAGAATTTTTTTCTGTTTGTAAATTGCATAACAAGTGTTGGAAGGAATCTCAGTGAGCTTTTAGACTTTGGCAGTTGATGTGAAATAGTGAGAATCCGGCATCTAAATTGCTAGTCTTAGACCGAAAGTCACTAGGCGAAAAGTATTTACAATCGTTTATGTGGTGTTTGAATGGGGATTCATTATTTTCTGGTAGGGAACATACTCTTTCATTGTGAAGTCGGATAAAGTCGTACTCCGCTTCCATCTGCACCTCGTCGAGCGCAATGCTACCCGCCATTATGTGTCGACATGTCACCGTACCTTCCCGCTGGATAAGAATACCGTAATTTCTTTGGATGTTTTAATTCAAGAATTAATCCAAGGTGAATATAGTAGGAGTTCAAGATCCGGACACTGTGCCAATGTTTAATGAGGGTTGAATTGGTAGACGAAAATGTTTTTATTTTTGTAGTCACAGTCTGTTTCGGTTTAAGCATATGATTTGGTGTCAGATTGGGAACACAATAATTCTGTACAAATATGGTAAAGACACTAAAATATGTACATAAATTTGCTGAATTCAGAATCACGTCATTTGGTATCTTGGATGGGTATGAAGCTTAACTGGAGAACTTAGTGGATAATGTGAGGATAGGAGGAAAAAACTAGACTTTAAATGGAAGCCTTACAATTCACCCTGACCAGGTGAATGGATGAGTGGCAGAACACGGGTCGTTAGGTGCCAAGTCGGTGAATGATTGATACATTACTGGAGAAACCAAAGCATGTAATCTCGCTGAAAGTCTCTTATTAACAAGTACATATAACTTAATAAATTTTTTCGCAATTGAACAAATTCCGATGGGGAAATTTGTGAACAACTTTTATTTATTTATTGAGTTTTCGCATATTCTATAACGGTTTTTACTAGTACCGTATTTAAATATCATGCATTGAAACTCGAGATAAATGTGTTCGTACGCGATGTACATTGGGTACAAATAACGAATTCTTTTGTACTCTCTGATGCCTTGTTAAGTGGGTCTTTTTTTTTTTCATTGGAAGCACTAATGATTGATTGACAGCAATTCACACCACATCAATAGTTGTGAGTTTGGGCAAAGTTTGGACTACAGTGGTGCAGTACTGACGATGGGGGCGGGGGGGGGGGGGGTAGATCAATGGATTATTACGCCAGTGAAAAATGCGATTAGTGGATTGGTGAATAGAAACTTGGAGTTATCCAAAAAATGGGTTGTAGAATGTTTGGTTGGTAAACATCAGGTATACTTCTGGTCGTACATAATTGTGTTATATCAATAGTAATAATGTGTGTTACACAACAACTCATAACAATAGTTATTAACTTATTGGAGTTTGGACTGCGACAAATCATTCTGTTCCGTTACTGAATGGCACTTCAGCAGACGAGTTTAGAATTTAAACGGAATTACCAGAAACCGTGACTAATGAGAGTCTCTGATTACCACATGTATTTCACCCAGGCATCCACTCACTCACCCACCCACCCACTCGTGGATGGATGGATGGATGGATGGATGGATGGATGGATGGATGGATGGATGGATGGATGGATGGATGGATGGATGGATGGATGGATGGATGGATGGATGGATGGATGGATGGATGGATGAGGAAAGTACATATATGTGAGTGAATGAGAAAATAAATCCTAACGAGAAGACAAATATGCATGCATTCATGCACCCACCCATGCACCCACCCACCCACCCACCCACACACCCACCCATGTATGTATGTGCATGTATGTGAGTGAATGAGAGAATAAATCCTAACGAGAAGACAAATATGCATGCATTCATGCACCCACCGACCCACCCACCCGCCAACAATTTAAGAATCAACTTCCCACTTCACTCCTTCTAGTAACTGAATAGGAGAATGAGTGAATATGTGAGTGGATAAGTAGCGGATGAATAAGAGAATTTTGGTTCGCGGTGCAACAATAAATTAATGAAATTTGGTAAGGTAAATTTAAGAATCAACTTCCCAATTCACTCCTTCTAGTGACTGATCAGGAGAATGAGTGAATGTGTAAGTGGATAAGTAGCGGTTGAATGGATGAATAAGAGAACTTTGGTTCGCGGTGCCGGGTTTGGTTAGTGATATTCTCTGATGAACTCATACCTTTAATTTACAATAAATTAATGAACGGTTGAAGAAGTTTCATTGCACAGATTAACCGAACGACTTTTTATTCAAGTTCTCATTTTAGACATTCCAACACGGCTCTCGCGACCACCGTTTTCAAATGTCCTGCATGAAAATACGAATTCAATACAAATGTACTCCTTTAAACTAAAATGGCATTGTTAAATGGTATGTTGGGTGTTAATTCTAATGAGTATAGTCTGGCACTTCACCATAACAGTTATAAGGCAGGGGAGGCTTTTAGAAAAATATTTCTTTCCCTGTTTGACTGACATGAAGACTGTAGGGGGTGAGGGGGGGGGGGTCATTTGGCAAAAATATACAACAAAGCAGAAAACATGTGTTGATCAAACAACACTTAAAAAATCTAACACTTCTGACAATGCGTTCGGGGATGGGAATAAATAGTTTTTTTGCAATTTTGTGTCAGGTTCCCGAACACATTAATAAACTACCCTTCGTAGTTTCGTACCAGATTCCCGAACACAGAACTGTACCAGATTCCCGAACACAGAACTCAGTTATTTTGAATACTATATTCGAAAATCCATCACGAAACCACGAAAGAAAACCGATGTTTCGGTAAAACAGTGGCTGAAACTTGACAGCTCTCTCTGTTCCTCATATATTTTGAGAATACTATTTCTTTCTTTGTTTAACTGACCCTCCTGTCCCTGTGATTGAGGATGGGAATAAACAGCTTTTGTAATTTGTGTCAGTTTCCCGAACACATTAATAAACAACCTATCGTAATTTTGACTGATGAATTTTGACAATGAGTCTTGTCTGGCACTACACCATGGCAGTTATAAGGAAGGGGGTGGGGTGGGGGTCTTTTAGAAAAATATTTCTTTCCCTGTTTGACTCACATGAAGACTGTAAAGGGGGGGGGGGTAATTTTGACTGAGAGTGGTATACATTAGTTTAGTCCGGTTAATAAAAATGTTCATAACTAGTGATTATTATTGGTGAATTTATCACACTATGGAGGGAATTAGTGAGAGTGTAGAAATTGTGACCAGGTAGAACATGTCTTTCTGGTTGTAAATTCCGTTTAAGCATCAGGTGTAACGCGGAGGGAATTAGTGAGTGTGTAGAAATTGTGACCAGGTAGAACATGTCTTTCTGGTTGTAAATTCCGTTTAAGCATCAGGTGTAACGCAATAGCAGATTGAGAATAAATCCTAACGAGAAGACAAATATGCATACATTCATGTACAACCCTCACACCCACTCACCCGCCAACCCAGGCATCCACCCACCCACCCACTCACTCGTGGATGGATGGATGGATGGATGGATGGATGGATGGATGGATGGATGGATGGATGGATTATACCTATGAGAAATGTCCGGTGAGGAAAGTCTGTGAGTGAATGAAAGAATAAATCCTAACGAGAAGACAAATATGCATACATTCAGGTAAAACCCACACACCCACCCACCCGCCAACCCAGGCATCCACCCACCCACCCACTCACTCGTGGATGGATGGATGGATGGATGGATGGATGGATGGATGGATGGATGGATGGATGGATGGATGGATGGATGGATGGATGGATGGATGGATGGATGGATGGATGGATGGATGGATGGATGGATGGATGGATGGATTAATTATACCTATGAGAAATGTCCTGTGAGGAAAGTCTGTGAGTGAATGAAAGAATAATTCCTAAATGGAAAAACTGTATCTGTCATTCTAGTTCCATTCCACATGTAGAACAGTCCTATGAGGAAAATCTGCATACATCAGCCTCCGACTTGAAGAGCAGTGAAGCAATAAGTCCTAAACTCCTAAATGGATGAATGAATTATACCTATGGGAAATGTCCTGTGAGGGGAGTCTGTGAGAGAATGAAAGAATAAATCGTAAGTGGAAAAACCTGTGTCTGTTATTCTTGTTCTATTATACATGTAGAACAGTTCTATGAGGAGGAAAGTCTGCGTACATCAGCCTCTGATTTAATGAGCAATGAAAGAATAAATCCTAAGTGGAAAAAAACTGTGCCTGATCTTCTAGTGCTATTATACCTGTAGAGCAGTCCTATGAGGAAAGTCTGCGTACATCAGCCTCTGATTTGATGAGCAAGGGCCTGTCACTGGCAGTTGTTATAACGAATATACGTCCATCGCTGGTCCAGAATGAACTAATTGTCCGGTTCTTTTTCAGTTCCGAGAGTTGCCCAACTATTGATGATCTCCAGGTTGTTAATGATTCAGTAATGAAGATATTGTCAGTGTTATTTTTTAGAGCCCTTTTCGATGAAAATACAGCGTGTCGTTGTCTGTATGTTGTGAATCTGCAGATTACATTACAGATCTTCTTGGAGCTATTTTGAATGGCTTTCACTTTCCCAATAACGTGGCTCCTGCTGATGTCTCTCTCTGTAAGTGGCACACCGAGTTTGTCATTACAAATCTCCAGAACTTTTGTGTCTGTGGTCTGGTTAATTTTCTTAAGATTGGTCGTGGCGACTGGAATATTGCGGAAAACTAGACAATTTCTTCTACTGTATTGTTCTTGTTCTTCCAATCGTGCTTCGAGTTTTTCATCAACTTTTAGGATTTTTTCTCTCAGCTCGGCGTTCTCAATTTTCAGGTCCTTAATCTCTTGCTTAAGTGGAGCGATGTGTTTGCTCATGAATGTCTCTAGCCCCATTTGAACAGCGTTTGGGATTGTCGTCTGAGATAACTCTTCCATTTGTGCCTTTAATTCCATTTTGAAAAGATCATAAAGAGCGTCCATTTTGTCGTTTGACGTAGTCACTTCTGCGAGTTGAGAAATCAGTTTCTCCAGGAAGGGTTTTTGGCAGATAGTTGAGAGAATGGCATCAGACATGTCTATAATAGGCCCCCTAGATTCCCTGCTTAAATCTGAGACTGCAGCTTGAGCGCCACTCACTTCACCTCCTGTAGTATCTGTGTCAGTATGTAGTTTAGTTATTGATTTTGAGCTTGACAGGTCATTCATCTTCTTGGGAGCTCCTTACTTATTGCCATCATGAATTCCCCACCATACAAAAACTGCTCCATTTAGCCCGCTAACACCAATTTTATGAATTGATTGCATTCGATGAATAACAGTGAATGATTTCACAGTACACAAATGGGCAGCGCCTAGTAATGCTTCAAGGGGACAACTCTAGTTTGGTTCATATCTGCTGAGATCAGCGTCATATCAGCCGGGTTTGAGTCCTATCCACCGAGCTCGATAATGGGCAATTCCTGGAAAGAAAATCATATCAAATAAATAATGTATTTTCACGCCTCTCACGGAAGTGCATATTGAGATTACTGTTAGTATCCACAGATTGCCTCTAAATACCAAAAGGATCCCCCACTTTTGTCTTCTTGCACTGTTTGCACTTTCAAAGCCATAGCTGGCTCAGTTTTCGCTCATGTCCATGGATAAATTCCATTCTTTTAATAACAATTCTGTGAAGCAGAATAATTTATATTTCAATCAGCAGTCTTTCGTGGGTTTTTTATTGTTGTTGTTTTGTTTTTTTTAACACGAGTTCCGTGTGAAGGTGCTCGCTTTTGTCCCACTGTGCGCCAGTACAAACTGTGTGGTTGAGAATCAACATTGCATGTGTGATTCCAATGACACGTTTTTAACGTACATCTTTATTCAGCCTCGCATCCGACCTTCACATTCACAAACCAGGACCATGCAGTTGCAAACACGGGTTTAAATTTCATTCGTTTTAAAATGACTTGATGATACCTCTTCCATCAGGCATTAAGATACAATGAATAGGGACTGTCAGTTACTTAACTGGTAGAGTGCTGGAAGACCATATTTGGGCTTTACTCTGAAGTACAGGTACCACAAGTTAAAAGCCTCATATCCAGTGTATGTGATTAGCTTTATCTTTGGAATGAAATTATTTGGTCTGTTGTTGTTACAATTTATGTGTGTATTGGCACTCTCCCATAAATTCTAACAAAGCAAAGACACGTGAACAAATTCTGATGCCCAAACATAATTTAGCACTCTACCAGTTAAGTACTTTTTCATCAGTGATCCAAACAAAACTTCTTTTACAGTCCGACAAATAATATAACGGTTCGTGTTTTTGGCTGGGCAGGTGATGGATGTAGTACAATTGATAAATAATATAACATTTATTGATTTTTACCAATGATTTGTGAGGAATCACTTCCTGTCTGTTGGGCAAGTTCATGCTTGCAGTAAAAATGATATTTTTTAGAATAACAAAGTAATCACCAAATGTACGCATGGTTAACCCTTTATTTCAAACAACTTAACAAATGAAAAGACGCATTTTATCTAAATATCTCACAAAGTTATTTTCATCTTGCAAAAACTAAGGTTATGACCCCTTAATGAAACGAACGGGAAAAACTGGGTATTATGAGGTCTTTTATGCTGTGGTCTGGAAAAAGAAGAAAAAAGTTAAAATACCGAAGTTTGTGTACAGCTGCGGGGTTTGAAAGCCTCATTGACAGCCTAAATTCGAAGGGACTCGTGTAGTGGCCGCTCAACCATCAAGAAATATATTGTGACACTTTATATTTTTTAAAGGATTTTTTTGCTTATCTAATATTCATTCTCGTTAAAAATAATTGTCAACAGCCAATCAGAGTTGGAAGTGCGGAGTGAAGAGATAGTAACGTCGGGTCCACTGAAAAAGAAACATTGAAGACAAGACAGTCTTTTACGCGTCATAATGTTGATCACCTCGGCAGTGAGGATAAGTTTAAATGCACAATGTGTTAAAAACTTCCTTTCAATATAACCTTACTCTACCCACCTCATGCTTTTTGATCAACTGAGAGTCGAAAAATTAATTTCCAAGAATTATTTCTCAATGAAGTAGTCACCTTTGTCGCTGCTTTCGGATGAAGGTAATTTGGCGTGTTCTTAATATTAAATATACACATTAGTGACGTTCCAAACCGTTATTGTTTCTTTTAAAATTTGCATAAAAACAACGATTGTGTTGGAATATGCGTAGATTTCGAAAATCATATTTATGTTATATGTACTTATCGTTTATCTGATGTAAAAACATTCTGTATGTCTACAAATTACAGCAGATTCAGCACACATAACTTTAGGAACAAAATAAAATATCCGATTTTCCGACCACGGTCATAAATCTCTTGCTGCTCGGTGTTTAAAAACCGACATCTAGGTATTAAATCTCCATATACCATACATGTTAGCGGAGATAACTTATATTATTTTAGGGTGGATTAATGTATATTTTCAACCTTACGGCTGGATGTTGAAAATATTGATTGTTAGTAGGTAATAAAGGCGGATTTACCAACCACTTTGTACATGTACGTGTACAACATACGTACACGATGCGTTCACCAACGTGGAATTCAGTGTTAAATCGCACGCTTGTTCACAAAAATGTACAGTGGTCTTGAATCCCCCATGTTTTTTTGTGACTCCTAGATCGCACTTTTAACGTTCAAATACTCGTGGTGAACGCGCGTTTTTTTAAAAAAAAGGTGAAATTGTACATCTTCAATTTTATCTTTTACTTTAAAAATTTTGTATACGTTCCCATCGCAGCTCAGACCATCGATCCATCGTTGGCGAACGCGAGCAAAAAATTCTAGGCTAGATCAAAAAAACGGCCTGCGGATTCAAGACCAGTGGTCCAGAACCCGCTGGCGAGAATTTTTTAAAAATATTTTTCAACTCTTGTTTTTTGACTGAGCGATTACCATGTAAAATTTTAGAGAAAAATAGCGTTGTTCAACGTGCGAGTACAAACGCGGTTTTAACCCAAAATATTACAAGATATTCATGGAGTATTATTTTTCTCATATATTTTTTTCTGCAAAACAATTCTCTGGCGAGAATTTTTTTAAAATATTTTTCAACTCTTGTTTTTTGACTGAGCGATTACCATGTAAAATTTTAGAGAAAAATAGCGTTGTTCAACGTGCGAGTACAAACGCGGTTTTAACCCAAAATATTACAAGATATTCATGGAGTATTATTTTTCTCATATATTTTTTTCTGCAAAAAAATTCTCTGGCGAGAATTTTTTTAAAATATTTTTCAACTCTTGTTTTTTGACTGAGCGATTACCATGTAAAATTTTAGAGAAAAATAGCGTTGTTCAACGTGCGAGTACAAACGCGGTTTTAACCCAAAATATTACAAGATATTCATGAAGTAATTATTTTGAGAATGACTTCAAGTGTGAGGAAATAACGGTTTTTAGTTGTTATATTACAGACGGAAGATTTTTATTTACTTAAAACATAAAACATAAAAATTTAACATTTAATTTTGAAAATAATAAATAACTCATATTAGCATACTCAAAGGAACATTAACAATTAAAAACGAAAGATGTTTTTACAGATGGATCCTAGGCGCCGAGATCTAATTTTAGACCAGTATGAACGTGCTAAGAAGGGGATTCAGTTGGCTGATAGGAGCAGACGTCTTGGTGAGATGGAACTCAAACGCGAAGCCACAAAAATATTTAAACCCGTGACGGAGGGTCAAGAGCGAAGCAGGAAGGAGATAGTCGAAGAATCGAGACCCATAAAGGAGAGTTCTTTGAGAATGGGTTCATTGCCCGGTAGTTTTGGAAATCGGTATTCCTTTCAATCTACACCGGATTACGTTCCCACAGGGATTCAAACCGACGTGAGCGACGATACAGCTTCGACTATCACCACTGATAGCGTTGCGTCGTCTGAGGATGGCGGTAAGAGAGATCAGTCGTATGGAATTTATAAGGATTCTGAGGGTAGAACTTTTGTGGGAGACACAGAAGTGGAAATGGATGATGATGAATTGATCGTGGGTTCGAATAAGTATAAAGTAACTGATGGTCTGCGCAGATTGCTCCTTTTCGACAAGCCCGGCGATTACACGGAACAGGATTTTGACAATTACGGAGACATTCTGGTTCAGACCCACGCCATGAAGAGAAATAACGATGCCAGAGAGACGAGACCCAAAGCCAACAGAGGTTACAAGTGGACGAAAGTGGTGAAACCCATATGGGATATGAACAAGAAGTTCGTCGAATCGGTGACTGGCAAAGGGGTGAGAACCACTTTTCTTCCGAGCGATTCCGACGCTCTGTCTCAGAGATTGAGTTTGTTGATGGCGAGCAGACGGGCTGGTAACACGGGATTAGATAATCAGATAGTTACTATATCTGACGAATTGTTAAGACACAAGGTTTTGAATAAAAACCAGTATAAAAGGCTGATGAACGAATTGAAGGATTGATGTGTATATAATAAGTAGAGAGAAACAAACAAACAAACAAAAATAAAACAGTAAATTTTTACACTAGAATAATAAAAGTATTTAAACGGCAAAAACGATTTACCAGTGAAAAAAACAAAAATATATCATAAAAATAAAATATGTTAGTGATAAAGAACAGGGGATACGTCAGAACTTACGTTCAAGGCGGTTCTGGCATCGTCGATTCTATAATGCGAGCGTTCACGAGCGACGCGGGTAGAAAACTCGCATCGACCGCGTTTGAGGTCGGTAAGAAGACGGCACTTTTATGCCGGTAAGAAAGCCGCTTCCGAAGCCAGTGGTAGGATAGCTTCTGTGGCTGGCAAGAGGGCAGCCGACGCGTTGATCGACAAGTTGATCAGTCCGCCGGCGAAGCGAGCTGCGTTAGAGCGAACGCCGAAAAGTTGGAAAGATTTTAAGGATGCCGTGGTGCCCATACAAGATTTAGCCAAAATGACGAGTGGATCCGGATTGAAGAGAACTCGCGACGGTGTGATATAAATAAATAATAACATTAAAAACAGAGTTTGAAAAACATAAACAATTTGCGTTTGAAAAGAATCTAAAATAACAAACAAACAAAAAATAAAACAAAGATGAACATTAAAGATATGTCTTGGAACGACGCCGCGACCAAGAGGTCGAATAACGAGTTCTTTCCCAAGAGCATAAGAGGCTTGATAGTGGGAAAATCGAATTGTGGAAAGACCAATCTGTTGATGAATCTGTTGTCTCAACCCGACTGGTTGGATTACGACAGATTGTTCGTGTTTGGCAAGAGCTTGTTTCAACCCGATTACAGATTGCTTCGAGAATGCATGGATCGTAGATTGCCCAAGGACGTCATAGCCAGAATCTTTGACAGTAGGGAGGAATTCGACAAGAGCGGAGCTCCACTTTCGACCATTTTGGACGGTGCGGCGATGGAGCTGATGAAGAGAAATGCATCTTCGAATGTCGAGTGTCGATTTTATGAGAACGCTAGCGACGTTCCGGATCCTAGGGAACTGAAATCGGAAGAAAAGAATCTCATGATTTTCGACGATCTGCTTTTGGAGAGACAGAACCGATGCGAATCGTATTACGTTAGGGGTCGATACAGCAACGTGGACTGTTTCTACCTGTCGCAGAATTATATTCGATTGCCCAGACAGACGATAAGGGAGAACGCTAATTTTCTGTCTCTTTCGCCAAGATCTCAAGAATCTCAATCACATCTACGGCGATCATGTCGCAAACGACATGAGCGCTGCGGAATTCAGGAGATTCTGAGGGTTTGGGATGGCGCACTTTACAATTTCGTCGTGATCGATTTGACAAGCGAATTTAATAGCGGAAAATATCGGTGCGGATTCGACAAGTTTTATGTTTCTGATGATAATAATAAGATAGAGCGTGAAAATAAAAATTTAGAAAATAATAAATCTTCAAATAATTAGTTTTGAATAAAAAATAAAATTAAATATAATGTTCGAACATGGAGAATTGTTAGGACGGATAGCCGAGAATACAGCTGCAAAACAATCCATTCAAATCGTGGTGAGTGGTGATTCGACTCGATTCGCTACGAAATTCGAACCTTCCATCGAATTGAATAGAGAGAAAAGTTACGAGATGGCTTTGGTGAATCTGGAGACTTATTATTCCTTTCCCAACGTCATCGAAAAGAATAACTCCTTCAAGTATTCCGACGGAACGGATTGGTTAGAGATTCGAATTCCCAAAGGGAGTTACGACATAGACGATTTGAACGATTACATTCAGACGCGAATGAAGACGGATGGAAAGGGAAGCAACAAGATCAGGCTCGCTCTCAATCCTAATACCTTACAGACGATGTTGGATTTGGAAGATAATTTTCGAGTGGATTTCAACACGGACGATTCTATAGGCAAGATGTTGAGATTCGATTGAAAGATGTATCGAGGCCACTCGGCATCTGAAAATACGGTCGACATTCTCGCTGTCAATAGCATTCTGGTGAACGTGGACGTGATTGCTGGAAGCTATGTGAATGGTAGCGCTCAGCCGACGATCTATTCTTTCTTTCCAAACGTGTTGCCGGGTTATAAGATCGTGGAGCGACCTCGAAATTTAGTTTATCTACCAGTGATTTTAGATACGTTGTATAGTCTGAAAACCACGTTAACGGATCAAAATGGTGAACTGTTAGATCTTCGCGGAGAGAGAGTGACGATACGATTTCACATAAGAGAAATATAAAAGCAAAAAAAAAAAAATATATTGTGTATATATATAGATAACAAAAATAAACGCAATATTAATTTTACAAAATTATTTTAATATAATTATTAAACAAGAAACAATTGAAGTAAATAATTTAAAAAAAAACAGAATTATGACAGAATACGTGGTTAAAAACGTGAACATATCCGCAGGACAGAGGAAGAAACTTAAGAGAGCATTAACAACTCGAGGTGAGGCGGTGAGATTCAAATTCACTCACGAAGATCTGACGAGAGGCGGTCAGGATTCGATCGCCTGGACCAGAAGTCAAATCAAAAGGATGGAGAAAGCGATTCGCGATAGAAGAGGGTTAACGGTGAGAATGAGTCCCGCTCAATTGAGATACAATTTGAGAATGAAAGGTGGTTTCCTACTGCTATTGGCAGGAATAGCCGCAAAAGCATTACCCTTCGCCGCAAAGGCGCTACCCTTTCTCGGAAAGACTCTCGGTGTGGGAGCTCTCACGGGACTCGCTAGTTCGGCAGTTGAGAAATTAATGGGTGGCAGCGGACTGTTTTTGAAGAAGGGAGGAGTCGTGTGTCGCGTCCACATAGACGACAGCGGTAAAGGATTGTATCTAGAACCCGTTAGAGGTGGCAACTCTCTGAGAGGAAACGGTCTCTATCTGAAGAGTGGACGGAACGTCGAGCGACTCGGTAAGGGTTTGTTGTTCGGTGAGAATTCGCCGTTTAAGAACATACCGATTTTGAATATGTTATTATAATGTAAAAAAAATTATATAAATATAAATCATACAAAGTATAAAATAATATATAAAATGGATAAAAAGGTGGAAAAACAATTAGATGATAATGATGAATATCACGAGATAGAGTGCGAAAAAGATGTGGAAAAATGATTAGACGCTAATGACGGATATCTTAGGAAAGAACTGACAAAGGAGTTAAATAAAGATTGGGATATGCGGTTGAAATTTAAAAGAATGAGACGTTTTCCACCGTTACCACTATCTTCTGAAGAGAATGGTAATGATCCGAGTGTTACCGAGAGATGCACACCATTCGTTCATAATTATGATTTGGATAAACAAATGTGTTCTTATAAAAACGTAGCATATCACAAAAAGAAAAGAAAAGAAGAATCGACGCTGAAATTTAAGAAGAAAGGAAACGTTATTATAATATATGGGCAATAATGAAGAAGGAAAACAAAAAAAAAATGAGATCAAAAGATGATCTCATTACATTTTTTTTTTTCATTTTTCTTTGCTAAAAAATCAATCTCTCTATTGTTTATATTTCCAAGTCCGTTATTAGCATGTTGACACTCGTGTCTTCTCCTTTTTCGAAAACGTGTTGAATGTTTATCTTTACTCTTTTGAGTTTTTTTACATCGGTCAACTCGCTCTCACCACCCAATTTCTTCACGAGTTCGAATGAGATGTTTGGAAATATGTAATTTCCATAGGGCAACGACAAATCGTCCTTGTCGAATTCTCTATCTTCGGCGATGACGATGTTCTGCAGGTCGCTTTGGACTCGTAAATCAAATCGAGCGCAGCTTCGTCCAATTTCAAAGGCATCTTATATTTGTCGTATTTGTGCTCTAAGCCCTTCGTCTCGACCTCGTTCAATTCGATGGGATCGTGTCATTGTAATCTATAGATTTTATGACCGAATTTCTTATTCGTTTCGACTCGTTTCAATTTCAATTCGCATCTTTTAGGTGTTGTTGTCCTCATGATCGATTATTTAGTTTTTTGTTTTTATGAATTCTTGCAAATAATGTATATTTTAAATTTTGTATTTAAATAATAATTTGTTTAAAAAGTTTTTTTTTTGCTCTTTATATATATAAAAAAAAGTTGTTTTTTTTAATTTTTAATGTAAATTTTTTTAGTAAAAGTTTTTTTTTTCTCTTTATATATATATAAAAAGTTAAATTTTAACATTTCAATCTCTCTATTGTTTATATTTCCAAGTCTGTTATTAGCATGTTGACATTCGTCATTTTTCCACATACGAAAATGGTATGAATGTTTATCTTTACTCTTTTGAGTTTTTTTTCATAGGCGAAGCGCTCTCACCACCCGATTTGTTCACGAGTTTGGGTGAGATTATTGGATATATGTAACCTCCATAGGACAACAATAAATCATCCTTGTCGAATTCTCTGTCTTCGGCGACGATGATATTATTCAGCAGATCGCTTTGGTACTCGTAAAACAAATCGAGCATGGCTTCATCCACTTTCAACACATTCGATATTCGTAGTAGTAGCGCTCTAAGTCTACCATCTCAACCTCGTTCAATTCGATGGGATCGTGTTGTTGTAATGTATAGATATTAAAACCGCATTTCTCATACCTTTCGACTCGTTTCAATTTCAATTTGCATCTTTTAGGTGTTGTTGTCATGATCGATTATTTGTTTTTTATGAATTCTTGCAAATAATGTATATTTTAAATTTTGTATTAAAAAAATTGAATTTAAAATTTAACTTTTTTTTTTTTTTTTTTTTTTTATTATATATATAAAAAGAGTAAAAAAGCAAAACTTTTTTAACAAATTATTTAATACAAAATTCCAAAATAAAAAATATTCTTACAAATGAAGCAAACAGATAAAACAATGGTAAATTTAAATGAGAAAACCATACCTCAGTTAAACGAGATTTGTAAACTATTACAAATTTCAGATTTCAGAAATCATAGAACTAAATAAAAAAAAATTGATGTCATACAAGAATATTTGCGAAACGCTAGAAAGGCAAACGAAATGTCGATAGCAACGACGGCAAAAGATGCATCGGTTATGAAAAATGAGAAGATAGTAAATGGAATCGAAATGCCGACATAAAAAAAAACCAAAAACGTTTCGATTGTGAAAAATAAGAAGACGACTAAACGAAAAGCCGTTGAAGAACATCAAGTTTCCAAAGAAAAGAAAAGAAAAACTAAAAACGAAAAAACGAGTGATGCACTTCAGATTCAAGACAAATGAGATATATCGAGTGAAATTCAATGAGCAATTGATGAAGAGAAAGGAGAAGAATATGTAACACGACTCGTTGCAGAACTATTCCAATCAAAACCCGTAGAATGGGAGAGTGCAATCAAAGGCGTTTTTAAAACTTTCGATGTGGTTCCCTCGTTGAAGAAAGTCGATCCGAAATTGTTCATGGAACAGGTGAAGAAAGAAGTATTGGATTTGTTTCGCGAATACATGAACGTGGGATTAAAAATTAAGATGACACTCCATTGCATAATGAATAAAATCAATGTGAAGTCCGACGAGAGCATCGTGAAAAATGCATATTTCAGATCTAACGTCGAACCCGTATTTCGAGGTTCAGATCTATCGGACGTTTTCGAAAAGATGAAAGACAAGATGTTGACATCTCTCGCGAATTATCAACATGAAGGTAGTAATTGGACGTTCGATGAGGTGTTGAAACTCGAAATTCACATAAATAAAAACGATCCGTTGAAAGGATTTTCCTACTTGGAATTACCATATTTGACTAAGAAACATGCCGTGGTCAACGTGAGAAATAAAGATGATCAGTGTTTTAAATGGGCAGTCACCTCCGCTTTATACCCTGTCGAAATACACTTCAATAGAGTTTCTCGTTACGTGGAAACTTCTAAAAATCTCGATTGGACCGGAGTGACTTTTCCAACAGAGTTAAAACATATCAAACATTTCGAGGCTCAAAATCCCACCATAGCGGTGAACGTCTTAGGATACAACGACGAAAAACGAAAGATCTATCCTCTGAGACAGATTTCGTATCGCGGAAGAGAAAAGACGATTATTTTATTATTGATTTCGAATGGTGACAATCGTCATTATTGTTGGGTTAAACTTCCGACCCGATTACTGTCAAAACAAAATAATAATCATAAAGGAAAGATATCTTTATGTTACAATTGCATGAACATATTTAAGACTGAAAAATCATTAGCGAAACATCAGGAATATTGCAACGAAAATCAAGGTGTCGCCGTCGAAATGCCCAAACCCAACACCATCGTGAAGTTTGATTTCGAATGTTTCACCACGAAAATGAGTTCCTGTCAACCCAACGCTCTTCAAAGTTATGTCGAAAGATATCAAAAACACATACCTTTGGGCTATTGCATTTACGTGAAATGCGCTTTCGACTCGCAACACGACATGGGTCCCTTCACCTACACGAAACAGTGCGAAGACGACGACGTGGCTCAAAGGTTCGTGGAAGAGTTAGAATCGAAAATTCAAATGTTATATGACAAATTCAAAACTCCAGTGAAAATGACCATCACGCGAGAGCAGCAGGATGAAAATAACAGAGTCACCGAATGTCACATATGCAGACAATCGTTCGACGAGAATTCGAAGGAAAATAAGAAGGTCAGAGACCACGATCATTACACGGGTCTATATCGCGGTCCGGCTCACAGCAAGTGTAATTTAAAATATCGAGACGACGCTTTCTATCCAGTGATGTTTCACAATCTCTCGGGTTACGACAGTCATCTGTTCGGGAAAAATCTCGGCACCTCACACGAAGAATTAAATTGCATCGCGAACTGCGAAGAAAGATACATTTCCTTCACGAAATGGAAGCTCATGGAGAAGAAAAGAGTAATCGACGGAAATACGTTGAAAGAAAAAACGAAATCCATTCGTAGATGCATACGTTTCATCGACAGTTTTAAATTCATGTCGACCGCTCTGGAAAAATTAGTCGATAACATGAGCAAGGATAAATTTAAAATCACGAGCGAACATTTTGGAGAACGAGTAGACGTCATGTTGAGGAAAGGAGTCTATCCTTACAATTAGATGAACGATCTAAAGAGATTCGAAGACACCGCACTACCTTCGAAAGAATATTTTTATTCGAAATTATACGAATCCGACATTTCTGACGAGAATTACGAACACGCTAAAAACGTGTGGAAATCATTCGATATGAAAACCATGAGAGATTATCACGATCTCTATCTAAAGACTGACGTTCTGCTCTTGGCAGACGTGTTCGAAAATTTTCGAGACGTCTGTCGTAAAAATTGCGATCTGGATCCCACTTGGTATTTCACCGCACCCGGTCTGGCGTGGGACGCTCTGTTGAAGACCACCGAAGTCCAATTGGAATTATTATCCGATGTGGACATGTTGCTCATGTTCGAAAGGGCTGCGAGAGGTGGTGTCTCGATGATCTCCCACAGATATTCTGAGGCTAACAATCCCTACATGAAAGAAGGTTTCGATTCGAAATGGTCGACTAAATACATACAGTATTGGGACGCCAATAATCTGTATGGTTGGGCTATGAGTCATCCTTTACCGATTGGAAATTTCGAATGGGTGAAGGAACCGGAAGAGATGCAAACATGGAGAGACTATCCTTGCATTTTAGAAGTCGATTTGAACTATCCGGAAGAATTACATGATCCACACAATGATTATCTGCTAGCTACCGAACGAATGGAACCGAACGAAGGAGATGAGGAAAAACTCATTCCCAATTTATTTAACAAATGTAACTACGTCGTCTACAGTGAGAATTTGAAACAGTACGTTGATTACTGGATGAAATTAGTCAACATACATCACGTCATTCGATTCGACGAAGAGCCTTGGATGAAAAAATACATCGATCTCAACACGAATCTCAGAACTCGAGCTGAGAACGATTTCAAAAAAGATTTCTTCAAACTCATGAACAACTGCGTGTACAGCAAATCGATGGAAAACATCAGGAAGAGAACCAACGTTCGACTCGTCACGTCTGAGAAAAGAGCTAAAAAATTAGTGGCGAAACCCAATTACAAACACCGAACCATATTCGACGAAAATCTAGTGGCCGTTCACATGCAAAAGACGCACCTGAAGTTTGACAAACCGTATTATCTCGGACCGATCATCTTAGATATCAGCAAGCGATTGATGTACGAGTTTCACTACGATTACGTCAAACGAAAATTTGGTGACAAAGCCAAACTACTGTTCACCGACACGGACAGTTTAGTTTACGAGATAGAGTCGAAAGACGTCTACCAAGATATATCTCCAGACGTGGCCGAGTGGTTCAACACGAGCAATTATCCCGTCGATCACCCGTCCAACATTCAATCGAACAACAACAAGAAGGTGTTGGGTAAATTTAAGGACGAGAGCGGCGGTAAACAGATCGTCGAATTCGTAGGCTTGAGACCCAAACTGTATGCTTACCAAAATAGTCAACAAGATTTCGCTGACGGCCGACGACGATAAGAGATTCGTGTTAGACGATAAAATAAGCACTTTGGCACGCGGACATTTGACTTTGGATCTAATTTTAGATGATATGAATGGAGATGATTGGATTCTAGATACGATTGTGGATGATAAGATTCCAGATATGATTGTGGATGATAGGATTCCAGAAAATCAAGAAGAATTAGATGAACACAAAATTGTAGAAATCGATAGTGACATCGAGAAAGTTAGTTTAAAAAGAAAAAGAAAAAAATAGAAAAAAAAATAACGTCATTTTAGTGAATTATAATAAAATAAATAAAAAAAAATATATACGCATTTATGAATAAGAAAATAAAGATATCCATAGAAGGTGTCGTCTTACCCAAAGAACCCCTATCCAACATCCAGAGATGCCTTGCCGAAGAGAAGACCTCGACAATCGGAATGCGGAATTTTAAATCTAGATGATTCATCAGGTGAAGGCACTCACTGGGTGGCGTGGATGAAGAACGGGAAGAAGAAAAATTATTATTTCGACAGCTACGGAATCTCGCCGCCAAAAGAAATAAAGAACTATTTCAACAAATTGATGGTTCGTTACAACACGGAACAAGTGCAATCACCACATCAAGTGTTTTGCGATCACCTGTGTCTCTACGTTCTCAAGAGATGGTCTGAAGGAGATCGATTTCAAGACATTCTCAATGACTTACATTAGAGAGAGATTTTTTTTTTATAGTATATATAAAAATAAAAAATTATTTTAAAAAAAATTTTAATCGAATAAAAACGAAAAATAAAATAACATAGTTCATTTTTAATAAACTGCGTTTTAAACATATTTTTTCTAAAAACAAAAAAAAATCTCACAACAACATGCCAGTCGATAAATTTGGTAGAAGTGACGACGAAAAAGTCAACCCGAGAAAGAAGAGGAAGACGTTCGAAGTCGATGATGGTTACGATGTTGCCAACTTGGATGAATGTTACATTCGGAGATACGAACCTCGAGAAGAACCTTTGAACATGAATGATAAGAAACTCTACAATCTTCCCGAGCCGATAGATCTCGCAGATGCTGCAACTAAAAAATACGTCGACAGGGGGAATGCCGATTTCGAACGAATCCTGCTAGATAATTATGTGGATAAAACCATGACCCACGATCTCGATCTGAAATCCAAACGTTTGGTGAACATCGCAAATCCTGTAGATCCCACCGATGTCGTGACCAAGTAATACACAGACGACTCTCATGCTAGATTCAGCAAACACCTGAGAAATAGATATGTTACGAAAACGATGCACTCAGAATTGAACGCCATTTCTAACAAGATAATGAACGTGGCTACTCCTATGAATCCCAAGGACGTGGCGACCAAACACTACATAGATCTGGAACAGAGAAAGTCTGACAGACGAGAAATGAAATCGGATCTGAATGCGGGATTCAACAAGATATTGAATCTGTCGAAGATCGACGACACGGATGCGGACTCAACCACGGTCAACAAGGGCTACGTAGATTCTGCTGTGATATGATCACAAGAATACCTAGAATCGCAAGTGGACGATCTCTACCTGAACAAACAATCTGGCGGAACCATGGAGGGTGGCATCGACATGAACGGTAAGAATTTATTCGGACTCAGTCACGATCCCAAATTCGATTCCAGCGCGGTCAGCAGAAAGTATGTGGATGACAACTCAGTCTGGAGAAAGGGTGACATCATGGAAGGTAAACTAGACATGGGTGGACACGCGCTCACGAATCTACCGGATCCTGTGAACATGACGGATGCCTGCACCCTGATTTCGGTGGTGGAGAAAGTTAAATATGCTAGACAATTGATCACTGTGTGGGCCGAAGAGGCCGGCACCTTAGATGAGGGAAAAGCTGAGTGGTCTTTCGGAAATGGAGGTAGCGGATCGAAACATGGTCAGGTGGGATATCCCATGCCGTTGGGAGGTGAAATCCTTCGAATGAGTCTGGCTTCCTCGGATTTGAATAACAGAGCGGTCGTCAATCTCATGGTGAATGGTGTAGAGAGTGATAAGAGATACAGCATCGAAAAGACTGAGAATCAACACGCGAATGTTAGCACATTCGGCACGCCTCTCAAAGTGAACGCCGGTGACAGGATTAATTTCGTTACAAAAACCAATAATCCCGAAGCCACCACTTCTGTGGTGAGTCTACTGATCGAACTAGATTCTTTGAACAAACAGTGAACGCGTGGAAAATAATGAATTAAAAAAAAAAATAATGTGTGATTATTAAAAACAAAAAAAAAACAAAAAAATGAGATCTAAAGATGATCTCATTACTTTTTTTTTGTTTTCCTTTTTCTTCACTATCGTCATATATTATAATAACGTTTCCTTTTTTCTCAATTTTCAGCATCGATTCTTCTTCTTTTTCTTTTTTTCTTTGTGATATGATACGTTTATAACAACACTTTTGTTGATCCGAATCATATTTATGAACGAATGTTGTGCATCTCTTGGTAACACTCACATCATTACCATTCTCTTCAGAAGGTAGTGGTGATGGTGGAACACGTCTCATTCTTTTAATTTCCAACCGTCTATCCCGCTGTTTACCTGACCATTTTTCCACATCTTTTTTTTTGTTTTTTGGCTGGCAACACAGGATGGAACATCTGACGGAAACGGAGAGACGATCGCACAGGATCGAACAATCTAAGATCTCTTCGAGTTTTAATATCTTCGTCACGAAATATCCTTTTTGTTTCTCTCGAGTGAATAGCACACGATCTTTTAAATAATTCAGAACGTAATCGTAAATATCTTCTTTTTTTTTCAAACGCGAAAATGGAACGTGTATTTTGTTTTCTACGTGAATACTTAGGAATTGTAACATTTAGTATGTCGAGAATGTTGAAAAAAGACAATTTTTTCTCGGATGAAACTTTTTTTTTTTTTGTTAAAAAAATATCATTAAAAACGAATTTATTTTTTTATTCTTTTTTTGTTTTTTTGTTTTTAATAATGACTCATTACTTTTTATTTTTTTTTTTTGTTTTTTATTTTTTTTTTTCACACACTCGTCTCTCATCGAATGATCAACATCTTATTTCCGTCCGATTTGAATTGTAATTCTCTGTCCAACAGGACCAGGGTGAAGGCTTCGGTTTTTCTCGGCATGTTCCTATCGAATTGCATCTTGATCTGAATGTCTAAGACGCTACTCTTGAGTCGTTCACTGACTTCGAATATGAACATGGGATACATCGACTTGTATTCGCCGGGAGATATGTTGGGGTTGCTCATCAATTCGTCTAGACCATGATACTTCATTCTAAAATCAGCGGCGTCGCCGTACAGTCTGCAGAAATCGTTCTTGTCGAATGACGCGTTGTAATCAATTGCTGGATATCTCGTGGCATTCAGAAACACTTGCATGTTTCGCAAACTACAGTGATGGAACAGCGATGCATTCTTTTCCTGAGACCCGTCCCTATCGGTCTGAAATGCAACCACGATGAAACACGGTCTCTCAGAAGTTGATTTCACCGTCAATCTCCAATCGAAGTGATTCGTGGAGGGAGGAATGCTAGCCGTGTCGCACTGTCTCATTTTAAATCCCACAGGTAATTTACTCTTGGATTCTATGATCTTGTAGAGACGCGCTTTCTCCACGAACGAAGGCTCCACATGTGGAACGATCCACGATATCTTGTGTAGAGTTATCTTACCTGCATCGGTCGCAGTGAGTCTCACTATTGCATCGTCATTTCCTTTTCGAATCAATGTCAGATTGTGTTTGAATCCGTACATGATCTTGTTGTAATCGTCCGCAAATCCGAAGATGTGTTTCAAAGGTATCCTGAACGAAAACGTTCCTTTAGGTCTGGACGACGTAGTCGAATATGAAGGCGGCGCCTGCGCTAGCAGGGCCGACGGTGTCTTTCACCCACAACTGATTAAGTCCTCTGGATTTCGAAAAATCATCAGGATACGTCAAGAGTCCGAACATCGTGGTGGCCTGACCGGGATGAAACACAGATTCTATCTCTTGTCCGGATAGCATGTATTTTATGTTACTGAATAGATGCATGATGCCATAATTGGCTAGAGTAACCGTGTCGTCGACGGCGTAGTCGCTCCCATCTTCCTTGGTGAGACGTCCCTGCACCACTATGTAACTCTCGCTAGGATGTACGAATAGATCTTGAGTTTCGACGTTGATTCTTATCTCTCCCGCATTGTTCAAACTCGTCCCGGTTACCGGTTCGTATTCGTGAACCTTATATTCTTGAATACTTTCATCTTTCACTATGCTTTGTGCTATATCTAGTATGTTTGTTATTTTAAAGGATTTTTATTTTTTTTTGTTTATTAATTAACTTGCTTTCTTTATCTAAGAATAGTTTTTAATTATTTTTATTATTTTTTTCTCTCTTATATATATGGGTGTAAACAAGAAAATGTCAAAGAGAGTAAATAAAAAAAAAATTTGTCTTCTTCATCAAAAATTCGTCTTCTGTAATTGTTGTTCGTAAAACTTTCCGATGATCTCTTCTCCATCCAAAGCTTCGATTTCGTAAGTCACCGGATCGGTGTGAAATATTTTGATGATCACAAAGATTTCCGAGGTCCATCGAGGAGTATAACCCTTTTCAAAGTGCTTCTTATAAGCGTAGATTCTCACTCGATCGCCGACTGCAAATTTCGGCGTTCTAGACTTCTTCCTGATCTTAGATCTCTCGGGATATAGATTCGTGTAGACCCGTTTTTCGTTTCGAGGATCGCTAGCTTCCGTGGGAGTCATCTTGATCGATCTGTGTCGCGTGTTGTTGTAATCTTTGACCAGACCGTTCAGAGCGTATATGTATTTCTTAGTCGAATTCGCCGTGAAGTATCTGTGCATCTTTTCCTTCATCGTTCGATTCCAACGTTCCACCATGCTGGCTTTCTCTTCGTTTTCGATCGAGTAGAGGTCTACCAATCGACGAACGTCCTTGTTGTAGAATTCCTTTCCCTTATCCACCCACAATTTACTCGGTTTTCGAGAAGACGAGTCGAACACGCTCTTCAGAGCCTCGGCGACGAGAGGTCCCGATTTATTCTTCAAAGCTCTGATCCAACCGTATTTGGAAAACACGTTGATGACCGTCAATAGATATTTGACGCCCTCGTTCCACCTCGAAAACGATCTCATGTCGACCAAGTCGGCAGACCAAATATCATCCAGACCCTTCACGAACACCCTTCTCTTTCGAAATTTACGCACTATGGGTTTGTGTAACTCCTCGGCCAATTCGCTCGTCAATAATCATTTCTTCTTTTCAGATGCGCTTTTTTTTTTGAACGCCCCATCCGAATCGACGTTTCGCACCGATCAGATTGCCGACCAGCGAACGTTCCATCTTCTCTCTCCTGGTCGGATTCAATATGCCTCTCAATATCCCCAACATGTTTTTATCGCAGACGTCGTTGCGAGTCTTGGTGTCGGGATGTTTGACGTAGCACAGATTGTGATCGTACGCAGCTGCGTCCACCCTATTCACATGTTTGCTCCAAGATTTGGGAGTCAGATCGGCATTGAGTCTCTTGTTCAATTTCGTTCCGGGTCCCGTGAAACTGTGACCGGGCAGATGCATTTCGAAAGGTAGATTGTTGATCATTTTATTCACGGTGCCTTTACCTTTGCTCACGTTCTTTTTTTTTTGACGAATCGCGTCTTGACAGAACCACACACGTCGCAAATTCTGCGAAGCATCCGTCTGTCGTTTTTAGTTGGCACTTCTCCAGAATTACTCATCTCGGTAACTCTCTTACACTTTACGCAATACATTTTTTTAAGAGTTATTTAAATTAATTTCGTTTTTTTATTTTATATATAAATTTAATTTTTTTTTTTTTTAAATTCTGTTCTTATTATATATATTTTTTTTTCAGTCGCTGCTCTTGAGTTCTATCATCTTACTGAATTCCTCCCTGGCCTCTTTCCTCCCCTTTTCCATGAGAGAATCCTTCATCTCTTCCTTGATGATCTGACGAGTCTTGATTCTCACGGCTTCTTTCATGGCATCGTATTTCGTTTTCTCGCTCAATATCGCGAAGCATTCTCCGTCCAATATCCTACCGTCTTTCAACGCCATAGAGATCATTTCGGATATCGTGTCGATCTTGGAGTCGGCCAAGACGCGAATCTTGTCGTGTTTCCTCGCCTTCAGATATAATTTCCTACTCAAAAAGTTTCCGAGCGTGCTAAACAATCCGGCGGCGAGAGCCACTCCTTCTACGGTCAACACGATCGGACAAAAATCCGATGCCGGCCGCGTGTAAACCCAGAGAAATCGTGATGAGTGTCGTGTCGATCGCGTTGACGACTGTCACGAAACGCGAATACTTCTTCTTGAGGGAACGACGAGAATCTCTCTCTCGAATTAGATACTCTTGGATTCTATTGATTTGATCGATGCGATACCTCTCTCCTTTTTCTCTTTCTTCTAGCGACGGCGCCGTCGGCAAAACGCCGTTCGGCTTCTCGTCCTCGTCGTCCACTAACGTCGGATACAATTTATTTCTGGTTCTCATTTTTGTTTTTTTCTTTCTAATATTAGATAAAAAATTTATGTGTGTATTTATTTTTATTTTCTATTCTCCCTTATTTTATATCAACGAGAAAACTTAGACGTATGCTTCGTTGAACAATAATTTCAAGATGCATCCCTTATCTCGTAAAGTCAGACTTTTACGCGCCAATTTCTGTTCTTCCGAATCTGTGGGCTTGCTTCGATTCTTACAGTAGAGTAATCTCTTCCAAAACGCGATCACTTCATTGATTTGAACGCGTTCGAACGCTGGTTCGAAATACTTGACGACCATATCTTCCCTTTCCATCCACAGACACGAATGATTCTCGTGATCGAAGTCTAGATGATCCCGACATCCGACGCATCGTTCTAACAAGAGACGACCTAGTTTTTCGTTCACGCAGAATGCGTAGGCTCTCATCAGCATTTTTAAAAGAAACCTCACTCTAATATCCTGAGAATCGCTCATGATTAACGTTTTTATTATCTATTCGATTTGATGTATTTAATTTTCTAAATAAGTATTATTTATATATTTTTTTTCTCTCCTATATATATCGATCACTTTTATTTATTTCCTAGGATATTCCCCCACCCCACGACGAGGGGAGATAACTCCGTATGATCGAGTTTACGAGAATCGAGAGATCCGATCGGTCAATTGGCAGAGAATCGACCGATCCGATCGGTCGATTAGCTGAGTTTGGGAATTCCCATAGTGGGGAATTCCCCTAATGACGTCATAAATGGGAAAAACCCACCGCCTCAAAACAATGGCGGGTTCTGGACCACTGGTCTTGAATCCGCAGGCCGTTTTTTTGATCTAGCCTAGAATTTTTTGCTCGCGTTCGCCAACGATGGATCGATGGTCTGAGCTGCGATGGGAACGTATACAAAATTTTTAAAGTTAAAGATAAAATTGAAGATGTACAATTTCACCCTTTTTTAAAAAAACGCGCGTTCACCACGAGTATTTGAACGTTAAAAGTGCGATCTAGGAGTCACAAAAAAACATGGGGGATTCAAGACCACTGTACATTTTTGTGAACAAGCGTGCGATTTAACACTGAATTCCACGTTGGTGAAGGCATCGTGTACGTTTGTTGTACACGTACATGTACAAAGTGGTTGGTAAATCCGCCTTTATTACCTACTACTATTGTTTTACGCCCAAAAATTCACTGAGCAGCCACTTACTTCATGGAATTTGATGTCAT
The DNA here is from genome assembly GCA_031216915.1 of Pictodentalium vernedei. Taxonomy (NCBI): domain Eukaryota; kingdom Metazoa; phylum Mollusca; class Scaphopoda; order Dentaliida; family Dentaliidae; genus Pictodentalium; species Pictodentalium vernedei. The sequence continues at coordinate 266,073,491 of CM062294.1, forward strand.
GAACCAAGTCCGGAAAATACACAGAACGGCACGCGTGTGTGAATGGGTTAATCGATATGGCAGGAGTGCCAGCGCGGGAGCATAGAATGAGAGGCATTCTGTGGTTATTACACGCCTTCACGTCTATAAAAAAAACACTTAGAAGGACACTCAAAAATTTATTTGACACCATGAACAAAAAAGAACACATTTTATCGCCAACCAAATTTGCGAGGGGAAACCGCGTTACTTATTTATTTATTTATTTATTTGTGTCATCGTGCCCCCATGTGCACAATCGGGGTTAAATGCCTTGCCCAAGGACACAAGGCGGGAGTCCGAATCGATCGCTCAAACGGTCACCCATCCAAGGACTTACCGGGCTCGACGTTGCTTAACTTCGGTGATCTGACGAGAACCGGTTACTGTAACGCCACCGCGCCCCACCCGTGTTACTATTTCGTCCCCTGAGTTCTAATACTGGCACATAGAACACATTGGAACTCAACAGACGATTTTTAGCTATCGCTAGAGATTCAAATTGTAATTGCGGTGCACGATTTGTAGAAAATTCCAGTGAAATGTCGCTTCGATTTAAAAATAGTCCGTCAACGATTTCCGTTCTGCACATATGTGCGGAACAGATTTTCATTTTCCGCATGGTTTAGTGTTGACGTAGATGGGGATTTCATAGAACAGGCGTGTAATAAAAGGTTTTACGGGTTCAAGGGGTTTAGTACGCACAAAACATTTGAAGGAACTATGTATTCGGGACTTGCCAGACGAAAATCAATGCTGGTTTCCGGGCCATGGTTTCCTTATAACAATCTATAGCTCCCCACTTGCTACTTATTCTAACGCTCGAGGCCACGATTCTCTACTCACTTGCGCCTTTGCGTTGAATGCACAGCGTTTAATCCTATAAACAACCCAACAGTCAGTAATTCTACCCCGAGCATCAGACCAATAAATTCCTTAAACCCTGTCTTCTAGTATAGGTCTTCGTACAAAAAATGTGCTCCTTTTAAAAAGCTCGCATTGCTGTTCTAGATTAACATGTACTTCCACCTCCAACCACTGAGTATTTCGGTATTTTACACATGGCACCCCCTTATGTTAAACTTATGATAAAGAAAGCGTATTTAAGAATTGAATGCAATTTTTATAATCTTTATTGGAGTATGAATTTAAATTTGTACCCATTCCCACACGTTCATACTCCAATAAAGATTATAAAAATTGCATTCAATTCTTATAGCGCGCGCAAAAGCAGCCCGAGGGGCTGCTTTGAAGCAAGCCTAATAGACAACGTGTACGTGAAATTGGAAAAACCAAGGAATGCTATGCCATCCAATCTAAACCGGAAACCGGAAGCAAAAACATGGGGAACCCCAGCTCTCGTTTTCAGAAGCGAACAAATCGAATGACGACCTCTAAAAAGCGAACGGTGTAATGCGAGATTTCTCCTTAGATCATTCCATGCAGACTGTGAATAATTTATTGAACATGCTATTCAAAATTAAAGTTTTTCCAAACAAACTCAACTGTCGTTTGCTTTGCTGACTAAATGACAGAAATTGTCGAAAAGCTAAATGTTCCCATATATGCACATTGGATTTCATCGTCTGCTGGCTGGCTGTTGGGATCCCGCTGTTGTTCGATTCTGTGGAGTATTCTGTCACGTGATTTATCTGTTTTGCATTTGCAAATGTAAAACGCTGTTCACTTCAAACCAACACTGCCTGTTATTGGAACAAAGTTACCAAATGAAAAGCATCAACAACACGTCCGTTTGTTGTAACTTAAAAGTACGCACAGGTCGGATTGTGGCAAAGGTCGTTTTCATTCAGTTATTACGAACCTAAGATGTCGAAGTGACATACTGTCTGACAAACGTCCACGAATTACCATTTCCAAAACAGAAGTTCCGTTCCACAATGTATGCACCCCAGCAAAACAAAAACAATAAATTTTCGACAATACGTTTCGAGGCCAATTTTCAGGCGAAGACGCCTTACCCATCACAATGACTGCATGCATTCTCGTTTCTTACAATTGTAATGTTTTTTCTGTGCGCACAATTTATTGTGTTCGACCATTACTAAAGCTGTCCAACTTGTGAAATTTAAAAACGCCCATCCCCCCCCCCTCCACCCAAAAAACCCAATAAAAATAAATGTTGCAGTGAAACTCTTTTTTTCTTTAAATTCGCACCAGATGAAAATTAAAAAAAAACAAGATAACCTGAAATATTTCTCCATTGTCCAAATAGCTCATATTTAATTCATAATATTGCTGAAAATTTTCGAAAGATAATGAAAAAATAAAGCTTCCATTTCTTCCAGAAAAATGGATAGGGTGTGGGTTCACTGCAATCCATTGTTTCTTGACAAAGCCCACAATCAACCTGAAGCCTATTTCTTAATCATTGCCAAAAATATTCAAGGGGTTAGTTTTTGTACTTTTGGATCAGTGAATGTTCAGACTTGATCTAAATAAAAGTCATCGCTGTCAATGTTGTGTATCATGTACACAAAAATGTTCAACCTTTTTCTTTGGTTGTTTATAAAAATAAGTTATGTAGTTGCCTGATCAATTTCAATTTTTATTTGAAAACATATGTGGATGGTGGTGTGTAGGTAGGGTGGGGGTGGTGTGGATCTTGAATGAAAAACTTGTTGAGGTCCAAAAATTTTTTTTGAAGGTTGGATAATGGCGATATTCTGGACAAAATATTAATCTGTTGTCGTCTATTTTGTAGGGTACTTTCCGAAAATTACACCCAAACCGGCCTGCACAATTTCAGCCAAACCAGCTTCCACATTTTCAGGCCAAAACACCTTTGACACTGGTTGGGCGAGATATTTTTTCTTTACAAATTTTCAACTTTCCTATTTTTGGCCACAATATTTATAGGATGTTTGGAGAGATAAATTGATAATGCTACCAGAATGGGGAAAAAAATAGGCCCAAAATCTGGGGTAAAATGCCAAGATAAAAAATTAGGTGGGAAGTAATCACGCCTGGGAAGAAACTTGTGGATTTTGATCTGACAATTGAAATCATAAAAACAGGAATTGGTTTCCTTGTTTTGTAATTTGGATATCAGTAAACTTAATTGCCACTTTCCAGATGACTTAAAAGTAACTTTGCTTGTTTTTTCATCCCAGTGGATATATTAAATTCATGAACTATTTTATAATTGCCAATATTCACATTGACTGCACTGCAATTTTTCAGCATTTCTGATAAATGAAAAAGAAATAATGAATGTTTTTTTGAAGAAAAAAGTGTTGACTGCGGAGTGATTCCTGAATGAAAGAATAATTTTACGGATGAAAATATGTGGATATTTTTTCTAAATTTTTGGCTCTTTTTTTCCTTTGAAGGGGTAGAGGTTTTTTTTTTATTTTTTAGGGAATTTTCAGGTGAAAGTGTTTTCAGCTCACCTTAAGAGACATAGTCATCCAGACACCCATGCCGGACCACTGAATGACCCGTGTTATTCTGGTTCCACATCCCAAAAATTGAACTAAGAGATCATATCAGCTGAATAACAAGGTGGTACAGGCATACTCACAAACTTTCACTATACAACCCAACAGTGGCAAGACACTTTGTCAAATTGTTCCAAGTTCCAAACTAATCACATTAAATAAGAAACATCAGATTGAATTTATGTTTGTTGGGGCACTGGTCAATTGCTCTATTTCCTGACTGGTCAATTCATGTCTCCTTCCATCCCAGCTACTCAGACTGGTACTTTCTATTCTACACGTACCAGTCATGTTTTTCAAGTGGAACACTGTAGAACATCAACATCACACTTTTTTGGCAAGCACACACATGGCCTTCCAGGGTCCATAAAATCTGCCACTTTACCCACCTCCTAGGCAAGTGTTTTAATTTTATCAAACACAGAAGTCAGTCCACAAGAGAAGTTGGCCCACAAGATAAGTCGACCAGAAACAAATCCAAGATGGGTCAACCTAAAACAAAGTCCGGATTGAGCTTGTGGGAAAAGTTGGTCCTTAACCCTTAACCTAACGAATCGGCCCCATCTGCTTGCGTAAAATTCAAAATTTTCCAAAAAATGTCAACAAAAGCACATCATGTGACCCCTCATTGGAACAGGCTCATTCCGATGAGGGGTCACATGATGTGCTTTTGTTGACATTTTTGGGAAAATTTAAATTAAAATAATAAATGTTAATATTGTCGGCATTGGGTAAAAGGTTAACAAAGTTGGCACACAAGGGAACAATTCAGCTCCAAATGAAATACTTGTAGGTTTTACTCAAATTATTTTTTTCAATGCTGCAACTGTTTATTGTACTGTATTTTTGTTATTTCGAAATTATTTAGAAATATTTTCTATTCAAAAAATCATATAGTCCAAGAGTGCAAGAATGCAGTCCTACACAATATTTAACAACTGTATGGTTTCAATTTATTTATTTATTTATTGCTGTTTAAGGTCACATGCTTGTGCACAATGTCTAATCGTGACCACAACATGAATATGAAGTCAAGTATAGCCAATTAATCGTCACATGCTGCCTATTTTACAGGACTTCCACCCCAGTCACTGTTTACCAGGTCCTATTTTACCAGTACAACAGAGCTTGTTTATCAAAGTAAACCAGCACTACCTCACTTCCTAGGGTTCCCACGGGGGTATGGTTTCAAATAATTTCCTCAAATTATTTTGCAACTATTTTATTCATGATAATTTCTCGGATTGTAGGCCTCAAGCTTCTTCGGTTCAATTTATTTGTCCACTTAAGGTGGATTCTGTTTTATGTTGACGACCCCTTAAACACTGTTTTAAATTTTGTTAAGTTTATGCCATTATAATTTGAAAAACACTGTGAGTTGCGCGCGCTTCTTGGTTTTACCAAAGTTCACATTAATTACATTCCGTAACTGTTTAAACTACTTTTTACCAAACAACAGAGCAGAAAGACGAAATAAAACATGTACGAACGAATGATGCGAAAAAAACCACCCCCACACAAAAGACAAAGCGCACAACTCTGAGTTGAGCGCCGGTTCCGTCTAAATGATATCCCAAAGGCAAATAAGCTTTAATTTTCACAACTTTAGAAATGGAAACGAGTATTTTAGTAACGGGCTTTATGCCACAGTTGGGAAATGTCACCAAAAGAAACAGCAGCGGAGTTGATCACTGCAAGAGGCGCTAAAAGTTAAAAGCCCGCCCAAACACCGCCCGAATTACATTCTGTCAACTGCGCCCTACCGTAAATGCGGGTCAAAGTTCGACCAAATGTATTCATTGGAAAATGAATTACATTTGGTCATGACGTTTTCATCCAACTGACCGATGGGAATTGATTATTTGGACCCAAAACGTATAACTACATTAACAATGTAATTATATGTATTTATACACAAAGATTTTAACACCAGACGAACAAGATGTGTTCATTTACTGATATGCTTAAAAACTCTTTTATGTTTTGAAAACAGGAATACAGTGTTACACCCTAAAAGCGTTTCCGTGAAGAAATATAAAGCTGTTGAACTGAAGTGTCACTGAAGCTCCCCATAAGCACAAAATACTTTTGTCCCATTGGTAAAAATAGTGTTGTAAGGACCCGAGTGGTTTAAGGGTCAAAAATGTTTTCAGCATTGTATCTTCATTTTTCTCAAGATTCTGTCAAAAATGATGGCAATAACATATATATACACTAGCGGAAAAAAACACGCAAATATTTTTTCTGTGGTAAATATTTCAAATGTGTTATGGATGATTATTTCAATATTTGGATTTTGATGTTATTTCTTCATTACTGATTACATTTTGATTAGTTTTTATTGTCCTAACACAGACGGCGTTTGCATGGATAATGTTCAAACGTGGGTACCCTACACCATTTCCTGATCAAAATTAATAGCGGGTGTGCCCACCATGGGCTTCAGTCGCTGCTCTATCTCTCCTTACCATTGACCTCATCAGATTGTTTATGGTCCTTTGTGGGATGTTATTTCACTCATGAAGAAGGGAAGTCGTGAGCTGAGCGACGTTGTATGGGACGTTGACGCGTTTCCTGACCCTCCTGTCCAGCTCGTCCCACAAATGCTCCATCGGGGACAAATCTGGACTGTAGGGTGGCCAATCGAGAAATGGGTTTTGGTTGAGGAAGTGACGACAATCTCTGGCAGCGTGCGGCTTCGCAGTGTCCTGCTGCAACGTAAGCTTACGCGCATGGATAAGTGGAAGGACGCGAGACATGAGGACCTCTTCCCGATATCGTACGGCTGTAAGATTGCCCTGGATGACCACGAGAGGTGTTTTTACGCCATGAGAAATCCCCTCAAAAGAAAACCCCATAACAGACCCTCCCCGAATCGGTCGATTTCCTTAACGCACGCTTCAGAATATCGCTCACCTCGACGTCCATAGCAACGTTGTCGTCCATCTGACCAGTACGCGTGAACTGAGACTCGTCAGTGAATAACACACGTCTCCAATGTGCCAAGTGGAATCGATTTTGTGCATGTGCCCGCAGCCATTGCAATCGACGTAGACGTCGCCTAGGTGTAAGTTGCTGACCAACGTAGGGACGTCGTGACCTTAAATTGAACTTCCGCAACCGTTTTTTTTTTCTTAACTGTTCCTGGACACATTCAGCGACCATGAGTGCCTACAACCTGACACGACGTCTGAAATCGGTTACGGAAGTATGAGGGGCGTATTTCTCCCCCCACCCCCCTCACTTCCTATGCAAGAAAAGCGTGTCTTATGTGAGAAGGCTATGTGAGATAGGTATATATTACATGACCCACGTGATCGGCTTACTAGCATATTTAATGAGCGCTCGAACTATTTAATCATCGCAGTTCTTCCATAAACAAACAACATGGCGTAACGTTTCGGAAATATTAGCAGACGAACGTTTGTCGAAGAAAATAGAATTAATAAAAACACAGACCACACAGCCAAAGAACACTTGACTCTTTTATATGAATTTTTGTGTGAACGCCTTTATATGTGGAGACAGTTGCACGAAATTCCCGTCGAAAAGCTATTCGAATACATTACAGAATTCATAATAATTGTCCGCACAAAAGACGGCCGGGAGTTTGAGGCAAAATACCCGCGAGGCATGATAGGAAGTTAAAGTTTCGAAAGACATTTGAAAGAACATAAATATGAAAAGTAAATAATATCAAATGACTGTGCAGAATTTTCATCGATCGGTTGATGCACGCGCCCGACTGGCGTCATCGGAATGTGTCAATGTTCATTTCGCTACAAATCTTTAACCCCTGTCTTGCCGGCGTTGGGATTTAATTTGGTGGAATGTCATAGTGGTATATACAGAACCTTTGTACGAGCAAATCAGCTTTTTCAGAACTGGACAACAAAATTGTTCGATATAGCTGCACGTGCTCCTGGATTGCTTTTGATGACGTCAGAGTGTTTTGTTTGGGTGAGAAAAATTATCCCTTATTTGGGGGGGGGGGGGGTATTTGGACAGGATATTTGGTCAAGACACTCGGCAAGCCTCGTGTCTGGCCGAAATATCTTGCCCTCGGGTAAGATTTCCCCATCTCGCACCCACCCCATCAGGGATAATAATAGCCTCAATATTGAAGCGGCGACGTAACGCGCGCACGTCCACTCCTGTGACGGTCAGCTAAGCTTCCTCTGGATCTGAGACGCCCAACTAAATGAGCTATCGTGACTAATGGACCCCAAACTGCTGGGCGACGAGACGTTGCGATTGGCCCTGCATAATTAGAGCAATAGCCCTACCCCTATCAACTTCGGACATTCGCGGCATTTTGCTTTTCAATCGAGTTGGAATGAAATGTTATGCAATCGATGTGCACAGTTCAAAACTTCGATTTGGTATGGTTTTCAAGCGTATAGCACGTGGGAGTGCCCCGGATACACGCTTTGTCGAAACATCTGTTGAAAGCACGTAGCGTCGCACGTGGTCATGGTTGACCGACTTTTAACCAAAGACTCTTCAGACAGAACACTGAGGTAGCTATGTGCCCACTTTTACTACATTTGGTCTACGGATACAAAAATTATATTACCAAAACTGAACTTTCGTTTCTTTTTTCCGTCAGTATATATATATGTGTGTTATTGCCACCATGTGAGTTTCCGAGATGGTGTATTGAAGTTGGCACCTCGTCTCTGGGCACATGTCGAGAAGGCCGCTACGGCAAGTCAATATAGGGTATGAAGGGTCACAAGCTATGTTTTCGAGGTCTCGACTTCAATACATCATCTCGGAAACACACAAGGCGGTAGTAATCAATGTATCTTACAATACTTTGACTTGTTCACATAATGAAAGGATTTGGTACAGTTTTAACGGCATCTGTTTTGGCAACTATTCAGCGTCTGTGAATTGATTTTTGATGAATGAAGATCATGACGTCATGGCATTGAGTTCTTGCGCTGTGCACGACGAAATCCCCATTCAGTGTTCTACTAGTATTATAACCACCGAAGTGTTTCATCTGTGTGTTTCTTTGATTTATTTTTTTATGTGTAATGCATGGTTGGCTTACATAAAAATACCATCATGGAAAAAAATGTCACAATCTAATTTATTTCGTTGAGCTGGTGATTTGTTTATCATTTAATTGCTATTATTAACCCTTTACCCAAACGAATCGCCCGCATCCGCCCGCGTAATATGCAAATACAGCAGCTGAAAAAATATTATTTTTCGAAAAATTTCAACAAAACCATATCATGTGACCCTTCGTTGGAACGAGCTCGACGAGCTCGTTCCAACGAAGGGTCACATGATATGGTTTTGTTGAATTTGTTTGAAAAAAAATTAAAAAATGATATTTAAAATAATACATTTTGATACCGTCTGCGTTGAGTAAAGGGTTAAAGTATTGAGACTGACATCTGTAATAACCCGATAGCAGTTGACTGCAGACAAAACGTTCTCTTTCTGAATCGAATGATCGCACGTGCAGTTGCTATCCTCATACAGATTTGTATTTTGTCTAGACATTTTTACTCTTTTATATGATTTTTACTTTTTACTCTTTTGTAAGATAAATACGGTGGTCAGTTCATAATGTGCAGTTCTTGAACTCATTGCTAATTTCAACCTTTTGGTGCTTTAGAAAGAAGCCTTCGTCCTTTAATGCTGAGTTTGTGATACTGATTTCGAAGCTAAAAACTATTCAGGCCTTTGCATATTATTCCAACATTCGTCAACTCTTTTATCTAGTACCACCAGCAGACGACAATTGCAAAACAAATCCTGAATAAATAAACATTTTCCTTTTTTGGCCTCAAAACATAACATATTACCCCGCGATGAGCTCATTCCAATGCGGGGGTGGGGGGGTGGGCACGCTGTTGTTTCGAGGGAAATGTTGAACAAAATAATATAATTAGAAAGGTGAGTATTCGTTAATCGTGCTAACTGGATATGGCCGTTGCGTTATGTAAAGGCTTAAAGGGACAAGCTTCGAATTTGAAAAAAAATATGTTTACCGTTTGGCAAAACCACAATGTCGTTGGGGGCGCGGTGGCGTCGCGGTAACCGGTTCTCGTCAGATCATCGAAGTTCAGCAACGCCGAGCGCGGTTAGTAGTTGGATGGGTGACCATTTCAGCGACTGATTCGTGCTCCCGCGTTGTGTCCTTGGGCAAGGCACTTTACCCCGATTGCCTACATGGGGGCACGATGACGCTGTGTACTAAGGCGTACTGCACGTCGATGGTACGCATGTCTTCAACCAATCTAACCCTGCCTGTGCCGCGGTGCAGAGTTCAGAGTTACGATGTTGGAGAGCTGACAGCTGCTCGTCGTTTCTCGGTGGTTCTCTCCGGGTACTCCGGCTTCCTCCACCAGTAAAACTGTCACCGACATGATATGACCCTGCTGTTAATGTGTCGTTAAACCCTAATAAAAAAAACAATGTCGTTATGCAAAAGTACCCGTATGAACGGGCTCGTATCGAGTAAATAAATTAACACGAAGGCCAGAATTTACTAGCTTTATCAAAACAATATGCCATAGTTTTTCACCCGATCTTGTTGGGGGCACGTTGTCGTTGAGGTAACCGGTTCTCGTCAGATCACTGAAGTTAAGCAACGTCGAACCCGGTTAATCCTTGGATGGGTGACCGTCTGATCGATCGATTCGGACTCCCGCGTTGTGTCCTTGGGCAAGGCACTTCACCCTGATTGTCCACATGGGGGCACGATGACGGCGTGCACTAAGGCGTACTGCACGTCGATGGTACGCATGTCTTCAACCAATCTAACCCTGCCTGTGCTGCAGTGCGGAGTTACGATGTTGGGGAGCCGGCAGCTGCTCGACGTTGCTCGGTGGTTCTATCCGGGTACTCCGGCTTCCTCCACCCGTAAAACTGTCACGGTCATGATTAGCCATTGTGCATAAGTATATGACCTTAAACACCAATAATTAAATAATAATAAATCCCGATCTTGTTGATCACTCGTAGAAATTTCAGGCACAACGCAATTTTCCATATTCCGTGAAATTAGCTTTCACAGAAAGACAAATGTGAAGTTTGTATACACGTGTTTCTACTTATGGCATATGGAAAATGGTGACAATGGTTGGAATTGTAAATAAAGGGAAAATATAACATAAACGTTCTACTGGTGACCATACAACTTATTTTAGCTGGTCCTGTTTTCGTGTCCCCAATTCTCCACTCGGGTGCAACCACATTCGAAATTTGATCTGCTTCCAAGACCACAGAGTAGGGGTGATAATTCCAAATTAACAGTTTTTTTCACTTCTGAATGACAGATCGATGCGAACTGAAATTCATGCATATACAGAGATGGCGGAAGCTCGATAAAAGTGGATGGGCACTAATTTTCAAGGCTACCATGGTTCAGCCCAGTGGGAGGAAAAGTTACAATCGTGTATCGGTAAATGTACCGTGACACATTATAGTGTCTCGTTTTGAAGAGCATGTTGCAGTGTGCTCACAGTCCAGTCCATGTCTTCTACTTCAATCATCTTCCAACCCGAAGGCTAGCTTCGGGGTGGAAGATGGTCGAAGTAGAAGAAACGGACCGAAGCGACCGAAGGTGGGATTCATTGGCCAAATGTTGTTTGGATTTGCAAATAATATACACCTGCAACTTAATTAATCATCCCTGAAATGTTTCATGACAGTGAAGTTACAGTTACTGATTATTATTTTTTAATGATTACGATGCCTTCAGTACATTTCATCTAGTGTTTTCTAGTTGACAGAGTACACCAAACACATCCGGGTGAAGCATGCTACCCACGAATGTTACAAAAAACACCATCATCCACATGCAATATCTGAGTATAAAAAAGGAAAATTTGTCACTTCTTCTATCAATAAAAGTTGACATTGGATGAAGGAGACTGTTAGAGGCACTAAGATGGCAAAGAGTTGGCATGCATGCAACAAGAATGTCATTCAAAGCTATTGGGAGGCAACTTGGCTATAGTCATTCAGTCATCAACAGACTTCTCCGAAAACATCAACCAACCAACGATGTTAAGGACCGACCAACGCCTGGACAATCACAAAAGGCCTTTCCTCTGGAAAATCGGAGTCTGGCTCGTCTCGTTAAGCGTGAACCTTTTGCTCCAAGAGGGGTTTTGAAACGCCTTTGGCTCCCCAACAGGCGTTTGTGCAACAGAACTGCTCGAAACGGTCTCAAAGCGCTGGGTACGAGGAGCAGAAGGGTCATCAAACGCCTAGCTCTGTCCAATCAGCATCAAAGACGAGGTTTGGGGTGGTGTATGGCACGACAACATTGGAATCTCAGGGCGTGGAGGAGAGTCCATTGGTAAACGAGAGTAGATTCCTGCTTCGAGCCACAGATGGTCGCATGAGAGTGTGGAGGCATAGTAAGTGACAAAACATCAGGCCTATTGTTCTTATGGTGGATGATTAGTAATGATCTGGGTTGCCTCTCTCGTGACTGTAAACTTGAAATGGCGACTGTACGTGGGAATCTCAATGGTTATCAGTACATCCGGAACATTCTCAATCCGGCTGTCGTGCCTCATTTTGACAACCATCCGTTTGCTATTCGCCCTGTATTCATGGACGATAATGCAAGGCCACATCGTTCCCATACTGAGAGATCATTCCTTCAGAACAACGCTATTACAACACTTCCTTGGCCTGCAATGAGCCCCGGTTTGAATCCCTTAGAACACATCTGGGACTTTCTTGGACGTCGTGTGCAGCACGGCATCCGCCTATACAGAATTTGGCCGATTATGAGGAGTTTCAGAAGTTGCCTCTTGGCCGTATCAGAAGGCTCAATGGTAGCATTAGGGGGAGGGTACAGACTGTCATCCGGGCATGTGGTGGATACACTCGCTCCTGACGTAAGACACTGTTATTGTGTTCAGGAGATCACATGTTACATTTTTTGTCAGTAATTACCGGCATTGTTTCATCATGGACCATTCCGGCACCAATAAATAATAGTAATAATAATAATTGGAATGACGACTTTTGTGAACAGCACAGGACGTTACGTCAAGTATTGGTTCAGGACTCTTTTTTCAACAGTGAAGCATTTTATTTATTTATTTATTTATTTATTTATTTATTTATTTATTTATTTATTTATTTATTTATTTATTTATTTAGTTATTCATTTATTTATTGGTGTTTAAGGTCACAAATTTCTGCACAATGGCTAATCATGACCACGAACGTTTTACGGGTGGAGGAAGCTGGAGTACCCGGAGAGAACCACTGAGCAACGGCGAGCAACTGTCAGCTCCCCAACATACTAACTCCACACAAGCAGGGTTAGCATTGGTTGAAGACAAGTGCACCATCGACGTGCAGTACGCCTTAGTACACAACGCCACCGTGCCACCCCCCCCCCACGTGGGCAGTGGGGGTGAAGTATCTTGCCCAAGGATACAACTCGGTTTCCGCAGGTGGGATTCGAACCGAGGACCTCTAGGCTTGCAGTCTCTACCTACTAATCCACCGCACCCCCTTATTTATTAGATATGATTTTCTTTCCGAGAATTATTCATTATCAAACTCGGCAGATATTACCTGAAACTCGCCTGATATGACGCTGATCTATGCCGATATGAGCCAAGCTAGAGTTATCTCTTTTATGCGTTACTATGTGAAACCGGTTTATTCACGTCGGAATCTTTCAAAGTTTCCGCAATCAGGAAAATTGGTGTGACCAGGCATAATGGAATGATTTGAAGTTGATTTTTTGCATGATGAAAAATTAAAGATGACAATAAGTAAGGGTGGTAATTAGGATGAAGAGAGTTGTACAGAAAATTCAACGCAAACTAAGACTCAGAGTCCGTCGTAAGCGGAGATTCCTCGACGTGTGAGAAGAGGGAGTTCAGCTATCCAAACGTCGCGGCTTCCCCAGTGGGGAAGCCGGGACGTTCGGAAAGCTGAACTAGAAGATGAAACTTCGGGCTTTGTGAAAAGAAAGAGAAACGATAACACTGTCAAAAAAAAGATATGAGAACATTTTGCAAGTATTTGTTTCGGCTTAATGCATAGGTCAGTTTCTATCGGCCGAGATATATACCCTCAATATGGAATGAGTGTTTTTCTCGTATAATATTTATGAAATGAGTCTGAGAATTTTCCGTTTTGGCGAGCCCAAACGGAAAATTCGGACGAGTTTCATAAATATAATATGAGAAAAATACTCATTTCATATTGTATTTATCATATGACACACACACGCACAAATTAGCCACTTAGTATGACTTTTTAACCCATCACCTAACTTGAGTTGCAGACGGCACTTGGAAAAAACATCTTCAAATAACTAAATTTTTTCATTTTTTGCTTCCAAAACTTAGGTTATGACCCCTCATTGGAACGAGCTCGTCGAGCTCGTTCCAATGAGGAGTCATAACCTATGTTTTGGAAGCAAAAAGTGAAAATATAAAAAAAATGAATGGCGTTTTTCTTGTAGGTAAAAGATTAATACACTATAACCCACCCTAAAGAAGACAGATGTAAATTCTCCCTACTGAAATTATGCAAATGTGACCCAGTTGTATTTTGTTTAGCTAATCAAATTGTTGAGTTTTCAAATTGACCAATGAAAGCTCCCAACTCTAATTATGCAAATTATAAAAATGTGGCCCAGTTGTATTTTGTTTAGCCAATCAAATTGTCCAGTTTTGAAATTGACCAATGAAAGCTCCCAACTCTAATTATGTAAATTATGAAAATGTTGCCCAGTTATATTTTGTTCAGCCAATCAAATTGTCTAGTTTTGAAATTGACCAATGAAATTGACAGAAGGCTTTATTTATCACTGATTAATATGAAAACAAAATATCAAATGTTTTAAAGTGAACAAAACGGACGAGTCATATGATAAAGTGTGATATGAAACTAAATAAGAAATAACCTCTAAGAACATACGTGATTTGTTCGTTTGAGAACCTTAAGATCAGTGTTCAATAGAACAAAACATAGTTCCAAATTTTTTTCAAGTACAAAGCTACAGTATGGTAAAATATAGCCACCTAGAAGAAAAACATAACAAATATGGTATATTTTATATACATTTTTTTATTTACCGAAATTTATTTTACATTTAAATTGTAAAAATAGACATATATGGAAAATAGATTAATTTTAACATTATGCACATTATATATATATTTGTCTTTTTACTTCATTCGCGTTGGCACCCGTGACAAAAAATTCCCCCCACAGGACCTGGTCAACTAAGCTGGTAGGTTTTTGGCAAGTAAAACCGATTCCTGTTCCTGCATTGGGTGGAGGGGGGTATACAGAAATATTAACTGAAATGAATCTTCAGTTTTTAAACTCGTGATGAATTGCCTGATAAATTTATACCTTTTTGAACTCTGAATAGTAAGCTGCTCTATTCTTGTACCTGGTATGAGATTGAACTCTCAAATCTTTTGATTGGTAGCCATTGCCATATCATTTTATATGCATCGATTATTTGTATGAGATTATGAGGTAGGGACTTGGGAACCATGGGCACTGAGGGGGGGGGGGGGAGAGGGAGCGAGAGAGGGGAGAGAGAAAGAGAAAGATAGAGAGATTGGAGAAAGAGAAAGAGAAAGATTAGGCCTATTTTTACCAATATATTTCACACAATAATACCACCATCAGAGAATCGGACGTGCGTGAGGGGGTGGATCACGATTCAAATGCAGTCACCTGCGTTCCAGCCAGTGCAATCTTATTGGGAATTAGCACGAAAGGACTGCAGGGATCTTTACTCTTTTTGGCCGAAGATTCCCTTTTATGACTTGTCTCTTCCATGTCCTTTAAAATGCACAGTTTTTGGCTCCATAATTAACAATTTTCGCTTAATATGAGACATTTGTTAAATATGGAGTCAAAAATGATCATTTCTCTCAAAGTAAAGGGGCCCATACTATTAGTTGCACGGTGTTTTAGCAGGGTGTACGGTACTGTACTGCCCTTCTGAGATTTGTATTTTCTGAGGCTGAAAGCCGAAGGAAATACGAATCTCAGAAGGGTAGTACAGTCACGTACACCCTGCTGAAACACAGTGTGGCGAATTTATTGTCCTGCCCATTCAGTGAATCGAGTTTTGTTTTATTATATAATTCCCAAACGGTATTCTAGTGACGAATATATTCTCATGAAACAATATTGTTCTCGTTTTGTTTGCGAGCCCGAATGTTTGTTATCACTGACGAAAATGTTGAGGCGAAAGGTGAAAGGGAAGTCGGCGAAGTGTAACATAGAATGCCTATACACCCCTTTTAGCTGTCTAGTGATGTTCTCGTACACCCTGTTGAACTCCGTACACGCCGTCGGAGTTAAATGCACCGTACTGGATGCACTGCTTACTGATCAGTCAGGAAGCTTGTATAATTTTAAGAGGATAATAGATAGCTTTATGTATTGTATCCCTACCGTGCTACTAAAGCATCAGGGATATATATCAGTGTGTGGTCACCCTTCTATGACCACCAGCCCCCCCACCCCCCACACGTTCGAAATGCTCGTACACCCTGGTACCTAGAACAGCAAAAAACGATTCACGTTATTGTTTATGGATTTATTGTGTTAATAGCGGTTATATGTCATTCGCCCTCTGACGTGTTGAATGCATAACTTTGGGTACCACATTGTGCAGGTCACCAGCGTATATGTGTAGCGGTTACGAAGCTCTTCTCCTAACTCGACTGCCGTAACCATTGGCGTATAAATATTTCCATACATGACGTCTTTACTCGGCCTTTAAAATCAAAAAGTCAGCATCAAGTTCGATCAAATCAGAAATTCTACATTCAGTGGCGGATCCACGATTCAGAGTTTGAGGAGGCGCCATTATTCTAGTCATGGGTCATGATGTGAAGCATCATTCGGTGCGCGAAGCTGCGAGTCAGAGCGAGCACGAAATGGTTTTGTTTCATAGCTCATTTCGGAAAATATCATTCACAACACGAATAATACACGAATGATGTCAGAAGTCAACGTCGACATGGCAACGATGTGAGTAAACTGGTTTCTGAAGCAGAACTGAATTAATCTTTACTTAATTTACTTTAACTGTCTACTTAATACAAATAGCAGACGACATTTGCAAAAAAAACATTTCCTGAATAACTAAATATTTTCATTTTTGTCTCGTCGAATTCGTTCCAATTAGGAGTCAAAAGCAATGTTTTTGAGGCAAAAATAGAAGAAAATTAATAAAATCTGGTTTGCGATTTTTGCGAACAGCGCAGGCCAGCTTTATTCGTTACGTTAGCTAAAGGGTTAAATTACAAAGAATCTCAATATCGTCTCGATTTGATATGAAATTTCTCAACCCAGTTCGTTCAAATCGATCTGAACCCGAAAGGCTAGTTAACCCTTTACCCAACGCATACGATATCAAAATTTATTATTTTAATTACTATTTTTTAAAATTTAAAAAGAAATTCAATAGAATCATATCATGTGACCCCTCATTGGAACGAGCTCGATGAGCTCGTTCCATTGAGGGGTCACATGATATGGTTTTGTTGAAATGTTTTGAAAAATTTATTTCTTCCAACTGCAGTATTTGCAAATTACGCGGGCGGATGCGGGCGATTCGTTTGGTAAAGGGTTTTTAATCAAGTTACTGACACAACCGATGGGACTTGTGACACAAATCTACGCATTGCAGCAAACCATCTAACGGAGGACTAATGCTCTGAATGAGCAACATTCCATTACGAATGAGCAATTTTGGTAAAATATTGATGCGGTTGGATTCTCCAATAAATTATCACAAACACTAGTCAACTTGCCCAGTATATCGTTTTATGACGATTCCGACCACCCGTTTCATAATCTTTTCTTTTTAACATATTTTTAGCCTAAAATATTCCGACGACCCCACAAACGGAATATTCCAACACTTTCAACAGTTTGACGAATAAGATACTGGCAAACCAGACTGACAGGTATTTGAAATTTGTGAAAAGTTCTGAACCTCGTTCGCTAAAATCGATCTGTACCTCGGGAAACTTCGGCTCAGATCGATTTTAGTGAACTCGGTACAGAAATTTCAAATGAAATTGCGATTCAACAGTGATCCTCTTTTTTAAAATATATTTTCCTATGATATCTGGACTTCATGTTTTTTCAAATGAAAGTGTCCCCAATCCACTTTCTAAATTTTCTAAAGGACGGTAAGAGTAGGCACAACAGTACCACATTTGCTTATGTGGCAGATTAAGAATGTTTGTTCTTGAAAGGCGAAAGATGGGGACTATTGACATCGGGAAAAATTCAATACTCCTTTTTGTCCGGATCCCTACTCCCTCCACGCGTTTCGTCATCGTCAGTGTCGAGGGAGTCTCTACGTTTCTTTTTCTCTTCTGTGTTTTCTTTCTCTTGTTCATCGTGTATCCCGCCTTCGATTTGTTGCTCCTCTTCAACAGGTGTTGGCGAGTGATGTCTTACAGGATCATCTCCCTTGTCATTCTGTTCATTTTCCTCCTCCTTCCCTGCTGATGAAATAGTGACACCTGAAACGAGATAACATCGTGTCTTTACGGCGTGACATTACATCTTCACGAGATAATATCTTTACGAGATAACGCCTTTACGAGACAGCTTTCTGTCTTTACGACGTAATGTCACATGTTTACGAGATAATGACTTTACGGGCTAGGATTGTGTCTTTAACCCCATCAAACGATCAGAATAAGGGAATTCCATTCAACGACACAACACACCTCACCTTCACACACACACCCAAACGTTTTTTCTCCCTTAAAATTACACAAGCAGTTTTATAATTTGAGATCATGCAAAACGTTTTAATGCAAATGTAGTCTTGAACAACAATGTAAACAAATTTATTTGTATTAGCCGAATTGTCCGCTCCGCTGGCTAAGAGACATAGGTGATTGGTGATTCATATACGGGTGGGGGTCCATTTTTATTTTCGTTCAAAGATTCGATTTTGTTCAGTCGAACGCACCATCATGAAGAATCATCTTTTCTCGACCGCCTAAAAAATAGAACTCATGAGTATACTGACATCCCCTATTTTATATAATATATTGCGCACGAAATTCTTCTAGTCATCCTCTGAAACTCCTGATAATTTAGGACGGACAGCGCAAAGTGTTTAGGGGAGATGTGATTACATACCCCAGCTACATACAACCATATACAGATAAAACACATCCCGTATTATACATAAATTTGGCCGATGAATTCCACTTTTGGTCGGTTGGTTTGTTCCTTTTACTTCAAACAACTTCCAACCCGAAGGCTTGCCTTCGGGTTGGAAGATGTTTCAAGTAGTAGAGAAATAGACCGAATGGTGACCAAACTGCTGTATGCACTCTCAAACAGATTACAAAACATTGTACATTATTTCCTGGAAAACGGTTATAATACATGGCGCAAAACGAATGAAGGTCTTCAGCTGTTTCTTAGATATAGTATATTCATCGCCGCCACTCCATAAGCGTACACATATTTTTCAACAGCCCCGTCACACCCATCGAAGCTTGAGAACCAAGAAAATGGCATTTCCTTGGATCACATTTTCTCTCCCCGATCCGAAACGTTGGTCACAAATACCTAAGACTCACTGACCATATAGAACGAAGAATCAAAAATTAATAATTTAGTATCACAAAGGTCAATGAGCTGGGTGAATTCACGAATCCATCCATTATGGGGAAATGCTGTTGCTGAAGATTTCAGTATTTTGCTAAGGTAGTGCAAAGAGAGGAAGAATTGAAACAAGTGCAACGCAAAGGGTGTCTATGCCTCACGCCCCCCCCCCCCCCCCCCCCCCCCCACTGCCAGCTTTATGATAAACTATATTTAGTGGTTAACAAAGTCCAAAAAGAGGCCATAACAAAGAGACAAATTATCGCACCACACTCAAAATCAAACCCGTCTGGTATATTGTCTACAGTAAGCTATATTCCACGTTTGATTGAAATCCGGAAACCAATATCAACATGTATTCTAAGTCGGAAAAGGGCCATAACTGTACTAAAAAATATCGGCCCAAGCACTCTATCAATCCCAACCTGTATCATGTGGTTATAAACCTATGTATAAAATTGTGTTTCATTTCGTTCAATCAAACTAAAGTTATCGCCCGGAAACCAACATCAACATGTCTTCTAAGTCGGAAAGGGCCATAACTCTGCAAAACAATGAAACCAAGCCCACTAGTAATCCCAACCTGTATTATGTGATTATGTATAAAATTGCTTTTCTTTTCGTTCAGTCAGACTAAAGTGATCTACCGGAAACTAATATCAACTTGTCTTTAAAGCCGAAAAAAGGGCTATAACTCTGCCAAAAAATACCTGACCAAACCCACTAGCAATCCCAACCTGTGTTATATGATTATAAACTTAAGTATAAAAAATTATTACATTTCGTTCAGTCAAACTAGTTATTTCCAAACCAATATCAACATGTCTTCTAAGTCGGAAAAGGGTCATAACTCTGCCAAAAAATATCGGACCAAGCTCACTAGAAATCCAACCTGTATTGTGTGGTTATAAACCTATGTATAAAATTTGGTTCCATTTCGTTCAGTCAAACTAAAGTTATCGTCCGGAAACCATATTCGGGACTGACCATATGCTGGGAACAGTTTTTGGAGTAGATTGGGCATGCACAGAAAGAATATTGTGTACGATGATGCTATGATGCTATGAGGGGATTCGAATATTACAAAATGGTGTGACGTGGTGGGTATGAACGAACTGAGTGTGTGTCAATGCATAACCAAAGGTGGTTCCATCTTCGAGGAGCAGATGGTTGCAATCCGCCAAACAATCGAAGGCTAAAACAAGTTCTTTTTTCGGCAGGTGTACGCGTATATGTAGGGACTATAATTAATAAAACGTCGAAAACCCATCTTTTCTATAAAAATCCATGAACTTTTCAACAATAACGATGTTCATTGTGCACTACACTAAAGGTAACCTATTTTGTAATCTGATATGTCCCGACTAATACAATATTCCAACTACACCATAAAGGCATTCCATCGTCGAAGGCATGACACGTATATACAGTAGGTGGATAGTGGATTATAACGAAATCACCCGCGGAGTGGAGCTATCACCCAACGTTTCACTTTCAAATTCTGTACATATGGACAAAAAACACTAGCAATGTTTCAGCCAATGGACCTCCGGGTTTAACCCGGAGGTCCATTGGCTGTAACTTTGCTTGTGATTGTTATGCTTTGCAACAAATTCGCAATTATTACTTGGGTGGAATCTCCACTCTGCCGGTGATTTAGTGGTAATACCCTCTCCATGTACTGTACAGGGACGAAAACTGAAAAAAACGTCGAAAACCCACCATCTCTATAAAAGCCACGAACGTTTCGACAATAACGATAATGTCCAACTACATCATCAAGGCATGAGGTCGACCTGATGATGAAGATGGAATATTAGTCTGTCGGGACTATAGTCAAGACTTCTTGGAAATTTATTATTATGGAGAAATAAAAGTAGTAGTCGTGAAGCATGGGCTTCCAAATTGTTCAATTATTTTATAAGTACCGTACTCCAAATTGGTCAGCCTGGGTCGACAACAGCCCTAACCGGCTACCGAAGACCTCCAATTGTATTACGGATTGCTGTATGGCATAAGTCTAGTCCAAATTTCAAATCTAGGAGCTTCTCTGATTACTAACGAGAGCGAATGGATATGTAAGACCCCAATACAGAAGAAAATGTCGCGACTTGAAAATTATTAGGAGGTGCACCCCAAATCCTTCACCCCCTATGTTTGATCCTGAATACATTCACTATTATTTTGTTCAACTTCATACCTCGACCTAGCCTAGACTTAGGTCTATCTTTTCCTTCTCGCGTTTGCGAAGAAGTTTGTTTCTTTTTCTTCTTGTCATCTCTTGATTTTGACGATCCTGATGAACTCGACGATGACGACGATGACGACGAAGATGAGGATGAACTCGACGATCTTGATCTTGACCTAGACCTTTTCTTTTCTTTCTCATTCTCCGTTGGATGGTCGTTTTCTTTTGTTTTTTCTTTGCGCTTCGTACTCCGGGATTTTCTTTGTTGACTTTCTTCATTGCGTTTTGATTTATCATTTTCTTCTTTTCTCTCACGCGGGGACTGTTTTTTATGTGTTCTGTGGGATCCGGCGGACTTTCTCGAGTCTACTCCTTTTGGTGTCTCCCCATTTCTAGATTGTCTGAAATATATAAAAACACAAAGAATATTCGTGATAGGGGTTAACATTTTAATTTTATATTTTTATCCCAACATGCGTTAATATTTGCGAAAAGAATGTTGGCAGACGACAAGAAGGCAAAACAATGACCATACTCTGAAAGGGAGGGTAATAATTTAATCCTTGACTCTTTCCAAGGTTTATCAGTCGACATACCGCCCTAGGTGCAGTACCGATACAGCCCCCACTCCGTTTCTAGAAAGGTCTTCTGTTAGCAATGGATAGTAGGGAGGTATCATGTTTGGTGTTTTTAGACCTTATTGCTGCATTTAATACAATTGATCACTCAATTCTTTTGGAAAGACTAAAATATCGAATAGGCGTATCCGGTCCAGTACTTACATGGTTTCATTCCTATCTCTATGACCGTTCTTCCAGTGTCACAGTTAATAACGTTCGCTCCAGTGACGACAATCCAAAATTTGGGGGTCCATGGAGTTCGGTTCTCAGACCACTTTTGTGCGTCATATATGTTCTTTCACTCAGCGATATTATCTGTCACCATGGCCATCACTACCACTTCTATGCAGATGATACACACCCATACATTCATTTTAAACTACTCGATGGCCCGGTGTCCACCGAACGCATTGAGAAATGTGTTGCCGACATTAGAAGACGGGTGACCGAACACAGACAAAACTGAACGCATTTATACATGCTTTCCATATTACTTGCATCAGTGTACTGGTCGTAATCTGGTGCTTGAGGGGATTTCGGTCTCACTGTCTTCTAGTGTTCGCAATCCTGATTTTATGATGGATAGCAACCTATCAGCGGAAGCTAACGTCTCACAGATCTGCAAGCAGTCTTACTCTAAAATTAGAAACATCAGCCGAGTACGGGATGTGACTGATGAAAATACGACGAAAATGCTCATCCATGCATTCGTCTCGACAAATGTAATTCACTGCTTTTTGGTTGCAACAAATCGCTATTCGTTAAGTTACAGGCTGTCCAAAATTGTGCAGCCAGAGTTCTGAGCAAGACCAGGAAATATGACGACATATCTCCGGTATTGGCAGATCTTTAAAATCCTTTTAATCATATATAAATGCCTCAACAGTCTTGGTCCTTCATACCTTACTGATCTTCTTGTTCCCCACAAACCTGTCAGGACTCTCAGGTCTAGTTTCTCCAATGACTTAGTTTACACATCTTGCAACCTCCTATCATGCGGTGGCCGTGCTTTCTCTTTTGCCGGTCCGAAGCTCTGGAATCCGCTTCCCGCTTATATGAAGACGCCGCAAACTCTTGGCCAGTTTAAATCTGCTCTGAAGACCTTTCTCTTCAAGCAAGTATAAAACACTGAGCTTAAACGTGGTTGGTTAATAGTTGATAGTTGTTACTTTTTCTTTTGTATATATTCAGCTTCAGCCTCAGCCTCAGAGCCTATTTATTTATACACCACGCGTGTACTCGATATTGTATAGCCCGCGAACACATTGTGCAACCCAGACTATAAATTTCATTATTATTATTATTATTCCATCAGTGCGTCTGTGATGATATCGTCCCATGTAATATTGTCCTCGGCAAAATGGTCGAATCCATTCTGCATTTGTAGGGATGCTCAGTGATAATTTAATCCTAAAGCTCTAAAGAGCTTAAGGATTAAATTATTACAGATGCTCACTTCCGATTTATTATTATTCATTGTGTCGTCTGCTCGTTCACTGCAACATTTTCCTTCACCCAAGAGTTTATGCATGCCGGTTTGAAGCGAGTTAACTCCTTATTTTTCGGAAAACGGTGGTTGATAAACTTAAGAAGACATGGACCTTTTTCCTCTTTTAATCCGTTTTTAGAACAAATTATTTTTTCAAAGTACTTCTTATACAGCCGAGAAAGAAAATAAAAAGAAACATAGTTTAAATTCATGTTAACAATAAACCAGAGGTGTTTATTAACAACTCTAAGAGACAGTACTTGCTGAGAAGTTTCTAAAATGGCCGTGTGTGACAGCTTACATTGTGTCAGATGAGTGTAGTGTTTTTAAAAGAATGAAATTTCAATTAGTGTCAAGCTTTGGGTGACTAGATTTCAGTTACATTATACGCAAAGAAGCGGAAAGCTGAGTCCATATATGTTTGTTATCGTGGAAGTGGAATTTTTAGAGGGTAGTTTTTAAAGCAAATCCATCAACAAAATTTCAAATCTATCAACTGACTTTGAAAGAACCCTATCAACACGTAGCGATAAATGTTGTAACCTTTATGTTATGCACAGTTAATTATGCTGCATGGCACGATCGTGTCAGTGCAGTATCAGGTAAGCAATGGTATCTATCTTCAGACATCTTAGTCAAAGAGATAACGCGGGACCTCTAGCATAGAAGTCCAACAGTCTACCACTGAGCCATCGCACTCCCCCACGGTCGCCAGCGACTAGCCCCGTGCAGTGTCCAGTACAGAATTCTCGCACCCGTTTCGGTTTTTGAACAAAAATCCTAACTGGGTAATATTCCAGTTACATCATCAAGGCATACCTTCGACGAAGGCATGCCTTGAAGTAGTTGGAATATTGTATCAGTCGGGAATATATACGATTTGATTCGATTCGAGATTCGATTCGGATCGAAAATATGTTATTCGCATGGCCCTACAAGCCACTCTCACAATCGAAATGGACTTCCAGAACTGATCCAATTAATGACCAGGGCAATAAAAGTTGAACAAGACTCCAGAAAGCTTTCTGCGGACAAAAACAATTGCTGTGAAACCCAATACTCCCGTTTTTGGGCGAAATGTTTGAACCACTACCGATATCCCCGCAAGTAATATTTTTGTTTGGGGTCGGTTTTTTAAGAAAAACTTTCTATCTCCAATTGTCGTGAGATACTTTCGCGTATGTAAGATTTCTTCATGTATTGTGTATTTGTATATCAGAATCGCGAGATGATCCCTGAAGATCGTGGTGCAGAGGGTGTGTCAGCATTTTACCGACTTTATGTACTCATTCACAGTTTGAGGTCGAATATGTAATGTTTGTTGTATAATTGGGGTCCGAATGGAAATATACATGAACACCTTAAGATTTGGGATGAGGCCCGCACATGGCTTGAGAAGCTCGACTGTGACTGAATTAACTACCCCTCCCCTATAGCTGTAATAATGAACTGTAATACTTGTTGCACATAGCGTAACAATTATGTCCAGTCATTGCTATTCTTAAAAATCCTCATTCAAATTTTATTATACTTTCTATTTTTGCCTCGAAAACATAGTTTATTATACCTACTGGAAAGAGCCCGACGGGTGATCAATAGATATGTTTTTGAGGCACCGAAATGAAAAATGTTCGTTATTTAAGAAGATGGGTTTGAAACTGTCATGTGCTTGTGAAAGGTAAAGAGTAAATGGTTTGGAGTGCTTCACGCGATCTCATTAACCCTTTACCTAACACAGCGGAAAAAACGGTCAGAAAATTAACCAGAATAAGTATACCCCAGCCTAAGATATCTCGGAAGATTCTCAATAAAACCATACAAATATGGATATCAATAGAACCAGCTCGATGAGCTGGTTCTAATTATATTCATATTTGCATGGTTTTGTTAAAAAAAATTGTGAATTTTTTTTTTCGAAAAATGTAAAATTTAATTTATCTTTTTAAAAATACTGTTTTAGGTAAAGGGTTATAATGCCGGTATAGACACTTTATGCTGGGTATTGAGGCTTTGGAGTTGGGGCGACTTTTTTTCTTCTCCTAAACTAGGAACGAAAATTGAAAATCGGTGTGCAACAGAAGCTACAGTGCAAATGAAGGCATTGAGAAAGCGTAACCCCCGCTACATGTCTTGTAATCCGTTTTAGAGAAATATACATTTTGGGAGCTTCACTTGAGGTGGTTTAACATTGTTGTTTTTACAACTACAATATGCATTAAGGAAGAGATTTAAAACCTTGGTTACTACATGGAATCTGAGTGCATATGAAACCCGGGGGCACAAAATTATATATATTTCGCTAGACCAAGTCAGGAGGTTAAATGAGTTTGCCTTTAATACAATATTTTCTGCTCTTCAATGGTACAGAGATATGATAGTTGTATGCGTCATTAAAAAAATCAGTTTGATTATATATGAAACGGACAACCTATACCAGGCCATTATGTCCGTGGCAGGGAGATTAAGACTGATTCCTGACTTATATCGTCATCCACATCGACTTTCGACAAAGTTGTCTCCATTGAAATTACCAGATGCACTAGGAAAATGCAACCAAGAAGCAAGTAATTGCCGAGAAAACATCTATGACATCGGTAGAGAATAAAGCCAAACTCCCTTTTGTTACTTTTAATAAACGAAAACAATAGACAACTCTCTTTCGTTTATTAAAACTAACAAAACGAAGCACTAACGAAAGAAGCTTGGCTTTTTATCCCTATACCTAATATGAAAAGCAGACGACACTTGCAAAAAAAATTCTTGAATAACTCATTTTTTCATTTTTTTCTCAAAAACATAGGTTATGACCCCTCATTGGAACGAGCTCGACGAGCTCGTTCCAATGAGGGGTCATAACCTATGTTTTTGAGACAAAAAATGAAACAAATAATGAAAAGTAATTGACGATTTTTGAGAATAGCGCTGGCCGGTTTTGGCCGTTACGTTGGGTAAAGGGTTATGGGAAGCTAACTAGAAGCAAGTAGTTCACAGACAATCCTCCATTAAGAATATCTATCAATATCTTATCTCCTACAAGTATCTGGGAAATTCATTGGTTCAAAGACGTCACATGCAGACTGCATATAAAACCATATACTGCCTGCCAACATCAATACATGCTGACAGCTGTGGGTAATTTCCCCTTTGTTCATTGATTATTCAAAGTGGCGGCAGCCGATAAACGCTTCAAGTTGAAAGATTGAGTTTTGGAAGCCCATATTTGGTCTGAAGTGCAGGTTAGGCAATTTAAAAAGCTTCATATTCTGTGGATGTGTGTCATGTTACCTTCGAAATGAAACTGTTTGGTATGTATGAATTTGCCTTGTTACAATTTATGGGAGAGTAACAAGGCAAAGACACGAGAACACATTGTGGGAATTCTCTCATTCAATTTTGATCGCTGTTGTTATTAGTTCTGTGCATCAATGCAGCAGTCGTTAATATATATTCGTTACACAGTTTGTTGGTGGCCTAATATGGTATGTATGGTGTCAATTAATTCCATATTGGACTTCGCTCTCGTCCGATATGAAATTAACTGACACCATATATACCATATTAGGCCACCAACAAACTGCGTAACTAATAGTATTACACCTACCAACACTGAAGTGTCCACTTGAGCTCTTTGTTTAGCGAATGTGTCTTCACAGTAATTCGTAAGTTTCGAGGGGAACCCGTTTTACTGTTTCGTCTCCTGAGTTCCAATGTGTTCTATGTGCCTAGTGGCACATTGAACACATTTGAACCCGGGGGACGATTTTCAGCTACCGCTAGCGATTCAAATTGTAATTATGTTGCACGATTTGTAGAAAATTCCAGTGAAATTTCGCTTCTATTTAAAAATATTTCGTCAACGATTTCCGATTTTCATTTTCCGCATGGTTTAGTGTTGATGTTGATGGGGAATTCATAGAACAGGCGTTCAGTAAAATAGTGAAACATTCAAAATGATTGGGAAAAAATGTAAAAAGCCAGCTTCTGTATCTTAAACTACTCTACAGTAAAATGCCTTAAGTCAGTGAAATGATGCGCACATCGAAGATACAAATTCGTTAACATTCGACATTTCAATTTTTTATGAAATTTCAATACCCACAGTGTTAAATCTGCTGACAGCTTTAGGGAATTAAGGGAGTTAACTTTCCCATAAAGCTCTTTCAATGACAAAAATGGTCGGCCGTGGAAAAAAACTGCTTCAATTCAAAGTAAATATATTTTAAGACCACAATATACTTTATGATACTGAATGCGAACAAAGTTTACATTTTTCTCTTTCTACATTGAAGTGCATAGACGAACTCAAGAGGGAAGGCAAATCCATTTTTGAAATGAATGAGGCTATATAAAACTGTGAAACTATTTTGGTGGTCAATTGCAAAGACGCCATCGGCGGACCACAAGGTTACGGCCACTTTTGTAATAACTGACTACTTTTTATCATAGCACCCACTTTTGTAATAAAAATCGCCAGGTTTTTTCATTGCTCACCACATTTGTAATAAAATCGCCAGTTTTTTCATGAACCAAGGTTACGAGTGTTGTAATAAAAATCGACAGGTTTTGACATAAAAAATCTCACCACGTTTGTCATAGAAATCAACTAGTTTTTAAGACTACTGTTTTCACTCGCATCAAAAAACTGTTAGCTCTTAATACAATTAATCCACCTAATGCCTTACATGGGGCGCGATGGCGTTGTGGTAACCGGTTCTCGTTAGATCATCGAAGTTAAGCAACGCCGAGCCCGTTTTGTCCTTGCATGGGTGACCGTCTGATCGATCGACGCGTTGTGTCCTTGGGCAAGGCACCTAACCCAAATTATCCACATGGGGAGCGGAGACATAGGCGCCGTGTACTAAGGCGTTCTGCACGTCGATGGTGCGCATGTCTTCAACTAGTCTAACCCTGCCTGTGCTGCAGTGCGGAGTTACGGTGTTGGGGAGCTGGAAGCTGCTCGTCGTTGCTCGGTGGTTCTCTCCGGGTACTCCGGCTTCCTCCACCCATAAAACTGTCACCGACACGATTTGACATTGTCTGTTAAAGTGTCGTTAAACCTTAACCTTAATAAATAAATAAATAAATAAATAAATAAATAAATAAATAAATAAATAAATAAATGCCTTACACCATCGTGTTGTTGCTATGGGTAGTACGCAATTCCATGCCATGAGATATTATTGGGTGGGTGTGGTTATCTGGTATGCTAAAGTAGTATGGGCCTCTCTCTTTGTAATATGAACCCTTAGTACTTCTTACTCGCCTTACGCCTTTTACTTTCCCCTGATTGTTATAGGTAGTGCGTAATGGTATATCATGTAGTGTTGTGGGGTACGCTTGGTTGTCTGGTTTGTTAGCATAGTATGGATAGTTTATATTGTACCACTCGGTGGGGCTTATGCTATATCCTTTAGTGCCCTGCGAATATTCGATATTCGAAATATTCGATTCTACGGCAATATTCGCTTCGAATTCGATTCGGCAGTTGGATGATTGATGATATGTTAAGTTCTGTACCCTACATGCTATGCTTTCAACAAGAATAATTTGAGGTATAGACTGTACTTAAGAATTGAGGCCTGGGTTGATGTGGCCCTCACAGTTAACGTATGTAACAAAAGTTACCAAGTTGCAGTAAAATCATTCCAAAACGAGTTATCCTACCATGTTACAAAGAAATACCTTCATAAATATGACTCGCAAACTAGAAATCTAGGTAACGAGCCCGTCCGAGCGGGACCAAAATGTGGCAGTCTCATTTGGATATCACACCGAGTCACCCTACCAAAATACAATGAAATCTCTTCATAAATACGACCTGTGGAGAGTGCTAAAGGAATCTAGGTCACGTGCACATGCGGCATTAACGGCTGACCAATCGTGACCAAAATAGAATAGTCTCATCAAGACATCATACCGATTCATCCTACCAATTTACAATAAAATCGCTTCAAAATATGAACTGTATACTGTGCTAAACAAATCAAGGCCATGTGTCCGTGTGGCCGTCACGGTTGAACGATCACGACCAAAGTATGAGTTTCTCATCTAGACATCATGCCGAGTCATGCTACCAATTTATAATGAAATTGGGGGCGCGGTGGCTCAGTTGGTAGAGGTGCAGGCTGCAAGCCGAGAGGTCCTCGGTTCGAATCCCACCTGCGGCAACCGCGTTGTGTCCTTGGGCAAGACACTTCACCCCGATTGCCTACATGGGACACGATGACGCTGTGTACTGAGGCGTACTGCACGTCGATGGTGCGCATGTCTTCAACCAATCTAACCCTGCCTGTGCTGCGGTGCAGAGTTCAGAGTTACGATGTTGGAGAGCTGGCAGCTGCTCGTCGTTGCTCGGTGGTTCTCTCCGGGTACTCCGGCTTCCTCCACCCGTAAAACTGTCACGGTCACGATTAGCCATTGTGCATAAGTATGTGACCTTAAACACCAATAAATAAATAAATATAATGAAATCTCACCATAAATGCAACCTGTAGACTGTGCAAAATGAATCTAGAGCACGACCTTACAGGCCGCCACGGCTGACCGAATCCAACCAAAATAGGACGTTCTCGTCGAGACATTACACGGAGTCATCCTACCAAGCCAAGTTACAACGAAATCCCTTCATAAATACGACCTGTAGCATGTGCTGAAGATTTCCGGGTTTCGCAGCCGTTACGGTTAACCGATCGTGACCAAAATGGGAGGTTCTCATTTAGACATTATAAGGAGTCATCCTACCAAGTTACAATGAAATCTCTTCATAAATACGACCTGTAGGCTGTGCTATTTTTTTCAGTTTTCGAACCCGCGCAGCAGTCATGGTTGACCGATCGCGACCAAAATGGGACGTTCTCATCTGGACATGACCCCCAACCTGCATATGAAATGTAGTGATGATCGGACAAGAACTACGGGATGTAGCCTGTGCTATAAAAAATGTGAACAGACTTACCGACTCGCTGACTGAGAGACTCACAGACTAGCAAACTTCAGCATGCGTGATGGCAATAGCTTATGTTCACTTTGTCAAGTTAAGCTAAATATAGGCACACATCAGCTTAAAAACGGATTCCATATCACGCAACTCCGCATTCAGTGCCGACAACTAATTTATCCGTCGCTCGTACTTCCTATTTCATGTGCCGACGATGGATATATCTGTCGCGATCGCATTGTATAGAGAGTACAGGTCAACATGGTTATGTTGCGGACTAAAACACGATGTTTTCCCGATAGCGCTGCCGGTTACTATTCTAACAAAATCGATTTGATATTCGATTCGATTCGATTCACGAATAGTGAGCAGTATTCGATTCGGTATACGATTCAATCGCATTCGAATATTCGCAGGGCCCTAATTTCCTTACAAGCGGATGGTGCTGTCGAGTTGTCCAGTATTGTAGAAAACTCACAATGGTGGAGTACAGTTTGATCAGTGATTGTTGTTGTAGTTGTTGGTCTAGCAGTAGTTGTTGTAACTGAGATTGTTTGTGTGGAAGTTGTTGGTGTACTTGGTGTTTGCGCGGTAGAGATTGTTGTAGTTGTTGTTGGTGTTGTTGTAGTTGTTGTAGAGAGTAGTAGTTATTGGTGGATGCTGTAGGTTTAGTGGCAGATACAGTTAAAACTAGAAGTCCTGTCATGAAATGCGCACAAATAGCACGTCGATTTGCGCGTTATTCTACGCATTATGACCATAATAAGGCTATCAAATTCTGTACATATGGACTGTGCACAAGCAATGTTTCAGCCAATGGACCTCCGGGTAACCCGGAGGTCCATTGGCTGAAACGTTGCCTGCGTTTGCTATGAGTAACCAGGAGAACCTGCCGTGCTTTGGATGCCATTTGATATGGCAATTCCTACGCGCAATTAAGCCTGGATAAGCGCACAGTTCGAGACAGGACTTCTAATTTTAACTGTATAGTAGTGGTTAGAGTTGTAGTCGTGGTGGTTGAAGTGTAGAATCAGTCCACAAAAGTCCCCAAAATCCCCACACTACAACTGTCTTCAGTTCACAGAAGTTCTAAAACCCTGGCGAAGTAGGTCTAGGCGTTATAGGGACCATTAAATCCATGTTCGAGAAGCGTATAGGTTTTAGGAGCCATTTAAGAGATAGGAATCATGAAGGCTCTTTTACACCACTGGAGTTCTCTTATTCATCCGCCACCAATAGAAAATGTTATTTTGGCCACTGCCCAGAGTGGGGTTGATGCTCCTAGTAGATTTCCAAAATATGAATTTCTGTGTTTTTTCTAATTCGAATAAAAAAGGAACTCACTTTTGTTCATCGTCATGTTTATCTTTTTGCCGTTGTTCGTCCCTTGATTTACACCTACCGGGTGGTGCCGATTTCGCTCTGCTCCCCTGGCGTGAGTGGGTTTTTCTCGGATTGACAATTATACTTTGGTATTTCATGGCTTCTGCTTTAGTGAAATTCCCTGGAATGAAATAAAACAGATCTTAATATGCGTTTAACCCTACAACAAGTGCAACTGCTATGGTCGGGTCGGGTGGCTTCCCTGGCGTGTGGTCGTCTTATCTTTTGTTCAATCTCGATCTGCAATATGCGATACATGATTGGTTGGCTGTGCCAAAATATCAATGCACTATTTCGCTTTTCGCGACTTTAGGTCAACCATCTCCATCTGAGATTTCAGCAAGATACTTAGTACACTGTGTCACTATGTTCACACAATAAGATTAAGTGACTTACCGAAGGACATAGGTCACACAGCAGAGATGGCACGGGCCCGGACCGAATCGTCGACCGTTCGGTTTAAAATCCAATGCTCTAATCAATGAGATAACGGGCTCTCTTATAAAGTGTTACTAAACATTCAGTCTGCTGTGAACATCCTTATGCACAACATCAATCTGAAGACGAGAGATGAAATGGGGCTCGAAACTGTCATTAACATAAAACTGATTGAGAATTGTTGCAATCATGCCACAAAATAGAAAAGAATTATTAAGGTCTTATTTTAACACATAACCAGAGACGAACAACGGACGACACTTGCATGAAACATTTGTGAATAACTAACAATTTTCATTTATTGCCTGAAAAACATAGCTTAGGACCCCTCATTTGGAACAGGTTTATCGAGCTTCTTCCAATGGGGCAACATAAGCTATGTTTTTTTTAGATAAAAAGATGAAAAGAGAATAAATTGTGAATGGTGCTGTGCTGGTCGTTCAGTTTTGTTTGGTTAGATACCCAATTTTGTTTTCTTTGTTGTTTCACGAAAGTAGTAAGTCAGTGATTTCTATACAGAATATTTAGGCCATATTGTAGTTTTACTCGTCTGAAAGCCACCGAGATGGGTATTACTTTCACTGCTTGTTGCTGGAGAATTGTGGAATATAATAATGGTTGGTTCGTAAATGAGGTGCCCAGCTTGCTTGTTTAGGTACAGTTAATATTCAAGAAAGAACAGTTTGGGAGCGAGCCATCCCTGACTTGTCTCGTCACAAAAATCGACTGTCGATAAAGTTATCTCCCTTGAAATTATTTATGATCGAGTTTCCTTGTGTTCCATGGATGTGTTGCCCAACTCGCTTGTCCGGTTATAGTTTTTATTTAAGAAGAAAATTTTGTGAGCGAGCCATCCCTGTTTTATCAAGACGTGAAAATCTCACTTTCGATAAAGTTATCTCCCTTTAAATTATTGATAAGCGATGGTCCTTCTGTTCCATGAATAAGTTGCCCAACTCGCTTGTTCAGTTTACGTTTTTATTCAAAAAGAAAATTTTGTGAGCGAGCCATCCGAGCGAGTTTCCATTTGTGACGTGTAATAAACGAAAACAACAGACAGCTCTCGGAGCTGTTAGTTGTTTTCGTTCATTAAAAGTAACTAAATGAAACATCTTTTTAACGCAAGGCAGTTAGAAGCAACTAGTTTACAGATTATGCGCCATTAAGAATATCAATCAATATCACATATACCAACACTATTTGTCCACTTTGGGTCTTTGTTTAGCGAATATATTTTTACAGTAATTTGCATGTCTTTATTCTTCCTGGGAAAGTCTTAGAGTATTATAGTACGTGGAGATTGTATTGTCACTCAATCACCCACAGAGTGGAGATTCCACCCAAGCACTAATTGCAAATTTGTTGCAAAGCATAACAAGCACAAGCAAAGTTCCAGCCAATGGACCTCCGGGTTATACCCGGAGGTCCATTGGCTGAAACATTGCTTATGTTTTTTGTCCACGTGTACAGAATTTGAAAGTGATACTTTGAGTGAAACTCCACTCCCGGGTGATTTGGTTACAGTCCACCCTCCACGTACTGTACATGGAAAGGGCAGTGTATATATTATCTGTCACGATGCGCACACTGTTGATATAATGAACAGATAAAACATACAAATCATCAAAAGATGGTAAAAATACGGTTTTATTGTTTTTTTAAATAGCTTTCAACACTGAATAATAGTTGGGAGCGCGGTGGCTCAGTAGGTAGAGGTGCAGGCTGCAAGTCGAAAGATCCTCGGTTCGAATCCCACCTGCGGCAACCGCATTGTGTCCTTAGGCAAGACACTTCATCTCCATTGCCCGCATGGGGGCACGGTGGTGTTGTGTACCAAGGCGTACTGTCCGTCGATGGTGCACTTGACTTCAACCAATGCTAACCCTGCTTGTGTGGAGTTAGTATGTTGGGGAGCTGACAGTTTGCTTGGTGGTTCTCTCCGGGTACCTCGGCTTCCTCCACCCGTAAAACTGTCACGGTCATGATTAGCCACTGTGCATAAATATGTGACCTTAAACGCCAATATATAAATAAATACTGAATAATAGTTAAACGTTTAAACAGATGAGGAAGACGATTGTAAAGATCCAACTTCTATATTTTTATACTACTCTACAGGAAAATGCCAGAAGTTTGTGAAATGATGTGCACATCGATGATACAGATTCGCTAAAATTTCGAAATTTAAGTTTTGATATGAAATTCCCATACCTTTAGGCTAAATAAAATTAATCTTTTGATTCTCAGGCAGCGGCGCATTCGTTTTTTTCGGCCCGCGTTCGTCATATTTATTTCAGAGGCAAAATTCAAAATGTATGAAACTATCAAATTTTGTGTCTTTAGCGGTATCACATCCCGATTTGCAATGTAATATTGTCGAAAACATTGACACAGTTTTGTTATTCTCTTCGCGAAATGCGACACGATTCTCACATGCATTGAACAAAATAAATATTTATTCATCTGGTTGAGAGCAAGATTAGTTTTGGTGGTCTGAATAGGTTCATCAAAAATTGTTTTATTACAAATTATTGGAGAGTGCCAACAGGCACTCTCCAATAATTTGTAACAGAACAAATTTGTGTAAACAAACTATTATTTACGTTTGATTAGATACGAAACATGGGTAAGGAAAATGTTGGCTTTTGCACTGGTACCCTCATTATTTCGGAAAGCCTAAATGTGGCTTCTAGCATTCAACCAGTTCAAAAACTCCTTATTATTTTTCATCTTCATTTTAGTTGTTCTATATTGATTTTGAGTTGTATGATCATTATTACAAAAACAAACTATCAGTAAAATCAACACGGAAGCTCTAGTATTTAATTTTTGGCTCTCACAGATGGATTTTAGGCATCGGCGACCATTCCATCAGGAATAAAAAATAAAAATAAAAACCGCCCACCCTCATTCGTTTTAAAACAAACTGCCTGAGAATCAATCATTTAATTTTGTTTGGCCTTAGTGTTGAATTTACTGACAGGTTTGGAAAATTAAAGGGGGCTAACTTTTCTGTAAATCTCTTCTGATGAAGAAAATTGTCAGTGGATGTGGTGGGAAAAGAAGAGTATGGTAATTGACTCCGAAAACACACCTTTTTTAATGCACACGCACCAAGACAGGCTCATTGTTTATAAATATGAATGATCCGGCAATCATTCTGTCTGGTAGATTCGGTTAACCTATCAGCCATAATATTTCACGAAGGGAATGTAGAGGATCCATATTGAACGATACAATGAACAACAAAAGCAGTAAGGAGGATATGTGGTCATTTAGAACCCAGGGTCCAAAAGGGCTGTAGGATAAAACTATTACATATATCTGTTAACAAATGCAAAATAGACAGGCCGATATTGAATTGAATTGAAATGAATTCTTTATTTAACAATATACAATCATCACGTTCGGATAAGTCTAAAAGCCTCGCCCTCAGATTTGACGATAGCGTTTTTTTAGATAGAGTTTTTTCTATGTTTACAACTCCTGTACCATATGTTATCGTCTGACGTCACCACGCGAAATCATTGAAATGAGGTTGTCCATTTCGTAATTATTCCATCAAAGGAGTGACTTGCAAACCGTTTCATTTTTGTCTTTTCACACGTACAGCAGACGGTGATCCAAATGAAGCGTTGTATAAAATACAAACCGATCGTGAAGTACACGAGAGGTTTATTTACTAAACTTGTGATCGTTAAAACTTGCCTTGTTCATAATTTCACGATGTCGATTTGGGGCCATGGGTAGGGTCTTATTGGAACATATACGTACTGTGATGAATTGATAGTAACATGGTCTGAGGTTTTCGGCTCGGGCGTGTGTTCAAAAAGAGATGCTTCGCGTCTCGGTTGAGCATACGCTCCGAGCCTCAAACCTCAGACTAGGTTACCGTGAATTCATCACAATAACTTATAATGTTACAAGTCCCATAAGCAAATATAGTACAATCGCATGCAATGACATCTTGATGTTTTTACAATAGAGCAGATAACATATATATTGTAAGGAGAAAACATAGTCAGATTGTCTGTCTTCCTGTTATCTCGATACGCCATAGTGGGATTTGGAGCGGCTGAATGTTATACCCACTGGAATCCCTCCTTCCGATTCTGACTTGTGATTTAGTTATAGTTACTACTTGCCCCGCTGTCGCTCATCCTGAAGGATTTTTAAATACTGTATACGCTTCTTGTCTATCATATGTTGAACATCATACACCCTTGCAATGCAAGACAAGTACAGCTGTTCTCCTGGAGATAGGTCTTTCATATTAATGTAACCAGGTGGGAGACTTTTCGTCGACATTGTCGACATCGTACTGTTGGGTCTTCGTGGACGCCTGATATTGTACATGGACGGGTCGTTGGTGAGCATGCATGATGTATGTCGTTTTGGATTTACAGCCTTTCCATCTGAAACAGAAAACAATTTTTATCATATGACACATCCGTTTTGTTCACTTTAAAACATTTGATATTTTGTTTTCATATTAATCAGTGATAAATAAAGCCTTCAGTCAATTTCGTTGGTCAATTTCAAAACTAGACAATTTGATTGGCTGAACAAAATACAACTGGGCCACATTTTCATAATTTGCATAATTAGAGTTGGGAGCTTTCATTGGTCAATTTCAAAACTGGACAATTTGGTTGGCTAAACAAAATACAACTGGGTCACATTTGCATAATTTCAGTAGGGAGAATTTACGTTATCTGTCCTATTTAGGGTGGGTTATAATGTATTAATCTTTTACCTACAAGAAAAACGCCATTCATTTTTTTTTTTATATTTTCACTTTTTGCTTCCAAAACATAGGTTATGACCCCTCATTGGAACAAGCTCAACGAGCTCGTTCCAATGAGGGGTCATAACCTATGTTTTGGAAGCAAAAAATGAAATTTTTTAGTTATACGAGGATGTTTTCCCAAGTGCCGTCTGCAACTCAAGTTAGGTGATGGGTTAAAAAGTCATACTAAGTGGCTAGTTTGTGCGTGTGTGTGTCATATGAAACTCGTCCGAATTTTCTGTTTGGGCTCGCCAGAGGCTCGCCAAAACGGAAAATTCTTAGACTCGTTTCAAAAATATTATATGAGAAAAACACTCATTCCATATCCTCTATTTATGTAACGGCAAGATTTACAGCACTCTATAAACAATCCCAAAGATAAAAAGATAGTGCTCCCTTCAGAACCAAATCAAGACACAGGGATGTCAGGGAAGATGATTGGCCAACTTTGAATTTATTCCGTAAGATGGAACGAAGTACTGCATTTCAATTTATATGTAAGGAATGGTTATTTAATTCAATTTTCAAGCAAAAATATTTAATTTCCAAATATGAATTTAAAAATAAGAAAGGCGCAAATTTTCGTTGACATATATTGGCTCCCTTCCAGATTATTTCAGATCCAGGTGTGTTTATGTGTATCGGATGCAGGTATGTTCACTCCAGAGGCAGTCTGACCCCCCATCTGTCCTCGCGTCTTTGGGCAACTATCGTTATATTCCACCCTGTCAACTTCAATTACAAGCAGGGTAGAAAGATTCCAGAATACTGAAAATGGTAAGCTGCAATAACCGGAGGATTGATGGAATTG
Organism: Pictodentalium vernedei; assembly: GCA_031216915.1. Classification (NCBI taxonomy): domain Eukaryota; kingdom Metazoa; phylum Mollusca; class Scaphopoda; order Dentaliida; family Dentaliidae; genus Pictodentalium; species Pictodentalium vernedei. The sequence continues at coordinate 266,111,249 of CM062294.1, forward strand.
TCAAAGTATATATTTATAAGGTGTAATGGAGTGCTGGAACCTGTAGTGAACGTCCGCCGGTGTATCCTTGTTTGCCCCCCCCCCCCCCCCCCCAATGCAAAATAATTTTCAGTCGCTTTCCAAAAGGAGTTTCGTTTTCAATAAAAACTGATCACCGTTGAAGGAAGGCTCCCCTTCGTGACTAGCAGGTCGAAAAATAAAATGATCTTTCATTTATATTCATTTAGATGCCTCGTTGTACATATAACAAACACAAATACCACTTGTAACGACCCCAATGTGGAGATTGAAACATAAATTCACCGAATATCATTTTGACTCAATGAGTCGTTGCGTCAAAATTGAATTCAATGATTATATACTCCACAAAAATAAGATACAATATGCATTAGATGATTCTTATCTTTCTTCTAAAGCAAATCAAAAACCAAAGTCAAAATGTTGTGTTGAAACTACAAAATGAGAAGAAAAATAGTTATTTACTACACGTCTGTTCTATGAAATCCCCAGTGACAGCAACACTAAGCCGTGAGAAAAAAAATCTGTTCCGCACATATGTGCGAAACGGAAATCGGTGACGGACTATTTTTAAATAGAAGCGAAATTTCACTGGAATTTTTTACAAATCGTGCAACGCAATTTCAATTTGAATCGCTAACGATAGCTGAAAATCGTCCCCTGAGTTCCAATGTGTTCTATGTGCCAATAGGCACATAGAACACATTGGAACTCAGGGGACGAGGTAGTAACAGGGGTTCCCCTCGCAATTTTGGTTGGCGATAAAATGTGCTGTCTGTGTTAATAGCTGTCAAATGAATTGCCGAGTGTCCTTCTAATAATTGTTTTATAGACGTGAAGGCGTGTAATAAACACAGAACGACAAACGCGCGTGAATGGTTTAATCGATATGGCACTTGTGCCATCGCTGAAGGATAAAACTCGAGGCCTGCGGCCTCTCGTTCCATCCTTCCGCGCTGGCACTCGTGTCATATCGATTAACCCATTCACACAGGTGTGTCGTTCTATGTATTTACTACTTTATCGCAAAACTCGGAACAATCGCATCGTATCGGTTGTGTGAAGGTCTTCGACATGTTCAATAACACAAACTTACCATCAAACGTCATGGCAGGTCTCTCTGTTGAATTGATCCATGGAGTTGTCGGCCTTTCCGGAACATACAATTGTTGTTTGTAAGTACATTTTTGGTGAAATTCTTTATTCACTGGATGTTTTACTGAAACGAAATAAGGTCAGAAAGTTGAGATTAAAAGAAAGGAGAAAGCACTTTGCTCCATACGGCTTGTGAAAAACCTGGTGGTTAGAAACCCGTAGGCTCGTACATCTTGGCTTATGTTACCTTTCAAAGAATCAAGACAACAATTTAGATCCAATTGAATGTCCCTCATATTGACAATCATCTACTGCGTACTGGGCGCGTATCTGTAAATATTGGGCCTTTTTGTCTGCACCAACCACGCCTGAAAATAAGCAGTCTGACATTTGCAGAATGAGGTCCCCAGAGGGTGAATTTGATGATGCTATCCCATACAGTGGGCCAGTTTATCCTCTGGGTATCTCTTTCTGTTTAGTTTTGAGACCCTGATTCAGATTGAGTTTCACGGAGGGTAAATTTAGTGATTTGGGCCTTTTTGTCTGCACCAACCAGGCCTGAAAATAAGCAGTCTGACATTTGCAGAATGAGGTCCCCAGAGGGTGAATTTGATGATGCTATCCCATACAGTGGGCCAGTTTATCCTCTGGGTATCTCTTTCTGTTTAGTTTTGAGACCCTGATTCAGATTGAGGTTCACGGAGGGTAAATCTAGTGATGCTACCCTGCACAGCAGGGTATCATCACTAAATTCACCCTCTGGGGACCTCATTTTGCAGATGACAGTCTGCTTATTTTCTGGCTTGGCACCAACAAGTCATTACAGTTCTTCCTTAAACCCTCCGTTGGACATTCTTACTCGCAGGAATGAAGACGGAAAACCTCCAGTATGCACTGATCAGGAGATGAATTTACATTACCCCAGGAATGGCAGCGTTGTCCACACAAACGCCATTTTCAATGGTGTGTGATGTCCACGACAGCAGCTGTTGAAGTTTGAAAAATATTCTTACAAACATCAACAACAGTGGTTGGATGAATTCACTACTGCAGACAAACTTCTAGGGCTGCACAGTATATCGTTAAACCGATACATACCGGTATTCAAACAAGTATCGATTGAATACCGGTGAAATTACAAAAATATCGGTTTATCGTCATTATTTATTTACCCACAATTTAATTTGCAAGATGTCTTGGGTTTTAACTGTAGTTTCGAATGAATAATATTATTCTTTTACCCAACGAAAATCACTCCTTCATGATATTGCTTCAAGGTGGCACACAAAAGATTGAAGGACATCGTCTCTTTACAGATGCGAAGGGAGCATTTCGCACTGGGTTGGAGACGACCATAAAGAGAGCATTCACACAGTGAGATATATATATATCACTGATATCCCTTGTGCTAGGGGCGGACTGGGCCAACAAAAGTTACCGGGAAATGCACCAACGGGACCCGAGACCCAGAGAAAATTTTGATTTTCGGAACTGTACGAACGAGACTTCCTTGCATCTGAGCGATCAATGGCAGTCCACATAGAGGACATTTCGATGGCATGTTTGTATCATCGTGATCGATCGTTCGGCAAAAATGGTTCTACGGAGCGGGGGGGGGGGGGACCCATCGGGACGACCATAGTCTGGCCCAATCGGAAAAAAAAATTTGATTTTTGAAATTGAAGGAACGCTGTTTCCTTTCATTTGAGAGATAAACGGAAGACTAGGCAGCTGGTATATCGAAATGTCTTCCAATGGCAGTTCACATAGAGAGCACTTCGATATACTGGCAGTCTATGCAATCAGATCCATTTCGACTTTTGGTCAATTTTACGAAATTTCACGCACCAACAGATGTTAGGCTGCATCGATTTTGGGGGCCCTAGGCAAATCCAAATAGGTGGCCCACCGGGAATTTTCTCGATGGACCACACGGCCAGTCCACCTCTGCCTTCTGCCTTTGTGGCATGGTAGGAAGGCAATAAACAAAACTAGGTTTGGGCCAAACGAAACTCCACATTGAGAACGGTACACATTTTGGGCTCCATATTTAACAATGTTTTGGCCCGGTGGGGAAATTTGTTAAATATGGAGTCCAAAGTGTGCACTTTTCTTAATTTCAAAGCCGTGGAAAAGACAAACCATACGAGGGAATCTTCAATCAATTTTATCCTTTTGAACTCGAAAGGCCTCTTTTCCGACCCAGCACCAGCTGAATTCATAAAGTGGGTAGTTGCTCAGTGATTTTGTGTGGTAGACCAATCAAGATTTTCAACGTGCATTCTGAAGGCTGCACGTTGAAAATAATAATTGGTATTCCCCAAGTAATGAAAATAGACTCCCCCTTTTGATGGCTCCCACTGATATGGAATATACCATCAGGGTGCAAAGGGTTAAGAGTAAAGAGTCGTATATCATGTTCATGTTGACACCCAAAAGACTGCAATAACGCGGATCCAAAAGAGAAATACAAGAAATACACGTGGCTGCATTTGAGTTGAGAGGGATCACACGCCCCTCCCCCCCCCCCCACCACCACCACAACACATACTGATGGTGGCTTTATGATGTAAAATATATTGGTAAATATGGCGAACTCTCCCTCTCTCTCTCTCTCTCTCTCTCTCTCTCTCTCTCTCTCTCTCTCAACCTTGGAAAGAGTAGGGTGTACATGCCCGCTGTGTCCCTAGGGTCCCTAGGGTCCTGTTTCTCTCTCTCTCTCTCTTCTCCCCTCTCTCTCTCTATGTCTCTCTCTCAACCTTTCTTGGAAAGAGTAGGGTGGACATGCCCACTGTGTCCCTATGGTCTCTAAGGTTCTGTTTTTGTACATTTTCGTGTTACACCTACCAATAAAATGTCTCTCTGGGTCTGATTTTCTGAAATTATAAAACAAAATATAGCTTTAGTGAACTGTTATAACAGAACGCTACAGTGCAGAGTAAAAACGTATGAATGAAAAACCTACAGCTTCCAACTACTGCTCAGTTCAGTGCTGGTCGAAACGGTATGAAGCAGGTTGGACATGCCCCCCTTCTCTACTCACTTGTCCAGGTCATATATTTTGGCTCCAGACTTTTGATGAATAAAAAATTACCTATGGATGTTTTTTAATCATTATTATTATTATTATTATTATTATTATTATTATTATTATTATTATTATTATTATTATTATTATTATTAGCTCAACTTAACAACGTCAAGTATGAGCTTTTGGGGTGGGTTGCGATCCGTCGTCCGTCCTTCCGGTCGGCCGTCCGTCCACAATTTCTTTAGCACATCCAGCAGGCCGCAGGTCTGAACCGATCAGTTCCATAGTTCATACTTGGCTTTGGGGCAATGTCCAGATGGGAGCTATTGAATTTTTTCCGAATTTCGTTGAAAAACATGACTGTCAGCGGCCATCTGAGATCTGACATATAAATTATCAACAATTCCATTTGCACACCCTACAGGCTGCATCTCTCGCCAGATCTTTTTCAAATTTCATATGTAGCTTTGGTGTGGTGTGATGTCTAGATGGGAGCTATCGAATAATTTTTCTGAGTTTTGTTGAGTAAACATGGCCGCAAGCAGCCTTATTGGATTTGGATCTAAACTGTCAACAATTCCATCAGCACACCCCACAGGCCGCATCTCACATTGAACTTCATATATAGCTTTGGTGTGATGTCTAGATGAGTGCTATCGAATTTTGCTGAATTTTGTTGAAAAACATGTCTGCCAGTGTTATGTTCCTCACAATATGAGAACAATGTGAAATTGTATTGATTTATTGAAACTGGTTTTCTGTTACACTTCAGTTTTACATGCGGGATACGGGAAGACAATAAAACATGGACACAATGAAACATGGACACAATACAGACGGTGGCTATTTTGCTTTTGGCGTATGAATTGTCATCAATTCTATTAGCACACCCTGAAGACCGCATCTCTCACCTGATCCCTTTCGAATTTAATATGTAGTTATTGGGATGTGTTGCTTTCTGTAGAAACTTGAGTGAATGACTTGGCATTACTGGAACTTTCTATTGAACTGCAGGTGACATTGACACTTTCATTATTATTATTATTATTATTATTATTATTATTATTATTATTATTATTATTATTATTGTTGTTGTTGTTGTTGTTGTTATTATTATAATTATTATTATTATTATTTAATCATTTGCCTAACACGAATAGAAGACAACACTTGTCCGAAAAAATTTGCATCTGCAATAATGAAAAGTTTTCATTTTTTCATAACAACATAGCTTTTGACCCCTCATTGGAACGATCTTGAAAAATTGAAAACAGTAATGAAAGAGTGTGGGTGGGACTGAAGTACTAAGCTAGACTAGATGCAGAGGCACGTACTTCTTTTTCTCTCCCAGACCTTTAGTTGAGAAGAGTTATGAACAGTTCTTGGGACGATCGGACATGGATGTTTGGTCATTTATAGTCCATGGGCAAGATAGCGTGGTTGAAATTTAAGATTTCATTTTTGTGGTTTATACCATGCTCACCTATGTTACTACCTGTGTAAAGCCTGTATGTTAAATTTTAGCTTTTTAACCCCACTATCGGGGTAAAGCTTCTACAGCGGTTAAAAATAATACACCTTTAGTCGGAGAGGGGGGGGGGGGGGGTGGGGCGGAAAAAAATGCGTGAACATAGATGGAAACGTTTATTTTGCAGATTTTTTGACCCACCCACCCTTTCCTGCATATTTTTTTCATGACAATTTGGGGGACCCAGCCCCCTTCTCATGCATTTTATATACAAAACTTCAGCACTCGAACACCAACACGAAACGCGCACTGATTCAATGCATATTTTTTAATATTCAAACATGTTTTCATTTTCTCTATCAGATGCATTTTTCAAAACTTACCAGATTCACATCAGTTCACAAAGACACGTTACTGTATTGCTTGAACCCTGTGTGGCCCGGGTACAATAGGTCCACATTTGATAGCTAGGTTGTTAATGCACAGCAGCGATGGCCTGGCTGTTCACATAGAACATTTTACTACACTGATGTAGCAAATTCTAAGGAACTTGTTTTATCCTTATATTGAGGTCTGTGTGGATGTACTTGTTAGTTGCTCCCTAATGGTTGGTTGCTTCCTTAGGTCTTCCATTGGATCTGTTTGTGTAATTCTCCCTTCATCTTGGGAACTAACAACATCGTGATATAGGCATCATATAACCATAGTTGTTGAAAGCGATGTAAAACCCCAATCAAACCATATCAGACAAACTGAATGTACAGCTTAATATTCTTAAAAATTTAGTTTCTTGGTGTTTACCTTGCAAATGAAACTCAATTATTCGTTTTCCCAGAAACATTTTATTTTAAATCAAATTAAGTTGAGCTCTTCCAAATTTTGATATTCTGATATGCAGTGATATGCACTTCTAGTTTCTATAAATCATGGCATATGTGAGCACTGTGCCTGCTGTGCCCATAATTAATTTACTACTGCTTATACCGTAACAGTGTATTGTAAATATTGCTTGCGTAAAATGGAATTTGTGTTTGTTCTGACTCTCGAAGAGCCAAACCTTGATTTACTGTTTTTGTTATGGCATCTACAAAGCAGGATAGCTGTCAGAAAGTCTTTTTTGTTTTTGTTAAATTAAATTTTTGGTTTTTATTGAAATAAAAGTTAATATTTTCAATGTTTTTTCATTTTGAAAAACCAATCCCACCTAGTTATTATGACTCATTATACAGTAGTATATATACAATGCTTCATTTTAAAGATTATTTCATAAAACAAACCTCGAATATGAATGAATTATGTTGTGAACGCATACTTTAGTCGACTTTAGGTGAAAATTGTCGGACAATTTTTTTCAGTTCAATATCGGATACCCATCCCCATCTTCAAGTCATTTTTTGATGAAATTATCCAATATGTTTCACATTAAAGGGGTTACTTTTGTTAATAATGCTTATAAATGGTCTTTTATGGTGAATTGGTGACATTTTGTTACTGTTTGGGACACAAAAGATGCCATAATAGTGAAAAAGGAACAAAAATGCATTAAGTGTTCACACACATTTTTTTGGCACTTGACCAACCACCCACCCCACCTATGTTCACGTAATTCCTCCACCCATGCTATACAGTAGGAAGTTTATCCAACTTGACCTTTGAATATGACGCAATTTGCCGACTTCGATACATTCACACTTCGCGATGTTTCATTCAAACATACGACGTTTTGCGGTACTATCAACTTCGTGCAATGGCTTATTAAGTTTAAAATACCTACAATTAAATATTTAAAATAAAATTTATGAATGTTAATAATAATTTGTCTGAAAAAGCAAGGTAAATTCAATCAACTTTGACGATGTGTCTAGCTGTCAATCAAGCATTCACGTGCAGCCGGTAGTACTGCCCACCGGCGCAGATGTAAACAAAACAAACCCATGTGTTTGCGACAGAATGTATCGTTTTTCTCCATTTTAAGTGACAAATTGATAATTTATTAAGCATGGTATAAATAAAACAAATTGGTACTAGGGTCGGTAATCAGATTTAAACCACTAGTAGAATAAGCCGAGTGGTTAAAACCTACTCGCCTACTCGTCGTTTAAATCTGATTACCGGACCTAGCACATATTTATTCAATAGTTTTACCTGGTACTTGGAAGTTTTGTTGCTTCTTCAATGAATACACAGAAGGGGCGACTTAAGATTTCAGCACGCATATTATATCCACGGGAGAGAAGGGTAGTTGTGTCAGTGCCTCTATGTACTTACAAACTTCAAACTATTGGGGCAACTATTTCCATTCTGAAACACATAATCATTCTCCCACTTCAAAGGTCCGTTGTCGTCTTGTTACACCAGAATGTCAGAAGTGTCTGAACAAGAATCAGCGAAACCCCGAATATATTAACAGTTATGTGAGTAAAGAAATCGTTTTTCCTCCCATTTCCTGTGATTTTTGCCGTATTTGTTAAGGGTCGTTTTTTGGGGGGTGGGTGGGTGATCTTTTTTCTTGTTTGGGGGGGGGGGGGGGGTCACAAGCATCGTTCTCACTGTTTATACTCTGACAAACACCACGTGCCTTTTAAAAAGTCGCATCTGCGAGAAGAATGGTATAATCTGGTCATTTCTCAATGCAGTTTCATATTTGTGTTCCGCGTCTGCTTTTATTTAATTTTATCCCACCAACAAAATATATAAATTTAATTTTCTGCAAATTTACTCTACATCCTTGTGCATGATTGATCGAAGTGAGTTTTTCATAACTCTATCAATGTTTTTCCTAGCGTATGCAGGTTTTTAACACTCCCCCTCCATTTCATCTGTCGAATAGAGATGGGCGGTATTTGAATTTTGATTTCGGTATTTTTGGGGGGTGAGGGTATACCTCGGTATCGGTTCGGTATTCAGTATCTGATTTGACTGAGATTTGTTGATAGTACCAAAGAGGAATTCACATCCAGAAAACTGGAATAAGTTGTTTGTAGTGTCATTCTACCACTATGCTATAAATGACACTGCCAATGAGCTCAACAGTGGCATTTTGTTACAACAGATCATATCTACAGTAATTGTGGGACTTGTTCTAAACGCACCTTAATGTTTAAAGACCTAATTCAGGCTTTTGCGATCTCAGAACATGTGCCCTGACCATCCCATCTTTAGGAGGTCCTGCTGAAAATAGACAAAACACCTGGACAGTGATTTCTAGTCAGGTCTTGGCTGCCTGTTAAGGCAGCCAAGACCTGACTAGAAATCGCTGATAAGCAATTGGACATGTACAGGTTGTAGTCTAGTGGGAATTCAGGACAGTTGATAAAAATGAAAAGAAAATCAGTCACTTCTTTCATGAAAATGAACCTTTCAGCTATTATCAGGCCTCATCAAGGCCTTATAAATAGCGAATGTAGGGAAATTTGAAAATACAGATGGTATCGGTATTCAATGATTGGTTCGGTTCGGTTTTTTGCTTAATCTATGATATCGGTATCGGTTTGGTTTTTCGGTATTGCCCATCTCTACTGTCGAAACAAATGTGTGAGTTCTAATGGTACAAGTAAACTCTAATTCCACCAGGTGAGCTGAGGAATTCTTGAACTTCATTCATTTTCTACTCCGAAACATTTATTCATAGCTGTCCACAGTTAAATTTGAGCAAGGCTACATTCATGGTAATACAAATATATTAATTGACAAATTAGTCGTCACATGGTTGTTTACATTTCTTGTCCTTTTGAGTATTCGAGACTTTGTGTGTTAGTTAATTGGAAACTATAAACTGTCGCCTTCGCAAAAGCTGATTTGACTGATTCAAAGAACATCCGTAATGCACGCCATCGTTTGGTATTTCCGTGCTATAAATAGCGGAAGCTTTCACCGCCCCGTGTACACCATAGTGCAAGCAACTGCTCCAAATTGAAAAAAAAATATAAGAATTGAAATGAAATATCTGTTGATTTATCGGAGTAGGAAATGACGGACGGATGTGTTAAGTTGCACGAAGAGCGTGCACTTCATGCAACTTGACACGCCCATCCAACACTTCTAATCCGATAAAGCGGTAGGTAAGTCATCTTAATCCTTGTACTGCCGTGCCCACTTTATTCATATATGGAGGACTTCTATGTATGCCTGTATACGATGAAATTTAATAACATTTACGACATATTTGAATCTCTGTCATCTGATTAATAGTTGAAAAAGGCTCTCTGGGCTCTCTTTCCATCAATTAATCAGAAGGTAGGTTTGATCTGCGCATACCAGAACGTGCAGATAATCATCATAAAGTAGGTGACAATAGTCGCTTTTAGCAGAGTAAGTGTTAATTCTCGTCGAACGTTTCTTAACACAAAACAAAGATGCATTCTGTAAAACGCAAAACTAAAGGGGTTTTTGCAGAACATTCTCCAATTGGTGATGAAAAAAAAATATAATGTCATGGCGACGGGAAAATTGGATGTGTCTGCTGATAAATGACGATAATTTTTTCATGTTTATGTGCAGATCGCGCATATAGTATCTGTCAGTAATAGTGGAGAAAATTGGAAATATTACTCACCTCGCATCATCCCCCTTTCGTTTTGGTGATTGTCCTCGCAAATGATTTGCTGACTGAAAATAAATACGTAAAAATTAACGTATAGCGATCGGTGTATCCAGTCGACGCCGGAAGTTTAATTAAAGTAGTGGGGCACAATACCCAAGACGCGATGGACCTACCGCGCTTCGGAACGGTGGTAAAAAAAGATGAAAAATGGATCAACAGAAATGCCATTCGTTGGTTCCAAAACCTTAATGAGATCGGCAGACGGTGTTAAAATGTCTGTGCGCGGACCGATTAACATAGACAGATTAATATTACTCCCTTGAAATGATTAACAAAATATCAGAATCTAATATCAGCAAAGGAACATGTACAGTTTCCCACTGACCAGGCCTTTCTGGTTTGTACGTTATTTTTCTCCATGGTTCAGTCTATTTTTTCTTCTTCAACCATTTTCAAATCCGAAGGCTAGCCTTCGGGTTGGAAGATGGGTGATTGAAACAAGCAGACTGAACCAGCTGAAGGCGCGATTCAAACGCTAAATGCAACTTAATTTATTCACACATGAAGTTAATATATGGCAAACAATGCCAGTGTTTTGACTAAGTTTAAATGTCATTAAATGAAAGTCTATTGGTAATGTCTATTTTGTGAATAGCCCTGGTTGTTTATGGCCGTTACGTAAAAAAGGTTAATAAAATATTATTATTCCTTCCTGACCATGAAATGTAAGCCGGAGCACCCAGAGAGAACCACTGAGCAGCAGCGAGCATCTGTCAGACTCTCTAATTTATTAACTCTACACGAGAAGAGTTTGCAGTAGTTGAAGGCAAGTGCACCATCTGCGTGCAGTACGCCTTATCACACAGCGACACCGTGTCCCCATGTGATCAGTCGGGATTAAGTGTCTTGTTCAAGGGCTCATCGCAGATCCCGCCGGTCGAGATCGAACCGTCGACCCTTCGGTTTAACCCTTTACCTAACATGAAAAGCAGACGACACTTGCAAAAAACATTCTTGAATGACTCATTTTTTTCATTTTTTGTCTCAAAACTTGGGTTATGACCCCTCATTGGAACGAGCTCGACGAGCTCGTTCCAACGAGGGGTCATAACCTATGTTTTTGAGACACAAAATGAAAAAATAATGAAATGAATTGGCGAATTTTGAGAATAGCGCTGACCAGTTTTGGCCGTTGCTTTGAGTACATGGTTAAAACCAAATGCTATAACCACTAAGTCACCACGTTCCCTTGTTGGTAGTGTCTCTGTTTTTGCGAATGACGCTTGTTGCTTAAGGTCCAGGTTAAGAGGGTGAATAAAATATGATTACTCCTACTTGACCATGAAATAATTCTTATGGATAACACAGTCATAGTGACATTCACGTTTTTTTTATAAAGTACAAAAATGGCCTTCTTGAATTAAACAAGCTGAACCATGACCTAACATGACGAGAAGGCAATGCAATTGAAAAAAATGCTCTTGGATAATTTTCTAAAATCCGTTTTTAGCCTCCAAAACATAGCTTATGATCCTTTATTGGAATGAATTCCAGGATCTCGTCTCGTTCCAGTGAGGTTCAAAAACTATGTTTTGGTGGCAATACTTAACAAAATGAAAATAATTTGAATAGCGATGTTCATTTGTAGCGCGGATATTCATGCCGTAATGGAATGAATTCGCAGAGTGGAACGAATTCGGCAGGAACGTCGAGAGAATGGCACGAAAGTTTACGATAGTCCGCCAGCACTCTGACGCACCTACCATATCTGCACAGTAGGTCACAGACCAGTTGTCCCAGATAGTGGTGTAAATTCGGTAGGCAGGCTGAGAGAAAGGTAAGCTTTATGTTTCCAACAATTAATCACTAGCTCTGCAACCAGTGGGGATCAAGAATGATGGTTTAGTGAGAGTGCCACACTTCAATCACGAATCGTGATGCGAGGCATTTTCCGACGCGCGTAGCGGTGGGGTGGTGTGAGCACGAGAGAAGGTATCCTTCTCTTGTTGGCGAGGTCCGGGAACTCCCTGGAGAATATTTTAGAAAATGAAAGTTCAGTGTGGACACAGATGGTCTCTCTGCAAATTACCACAATGTTTTCCAGCCAAAATATCCCGTAGATGTATAGAGACTCGTTCAAATTTTGAAATACAGAAGACTATTTATAACGGCTCATGTGAGACATGCGCAAGACCTATAGGTGCATGCACGGTGCACGTATTAGCCGCGATAACACACAGACATCCATCACCTTGGGAAATGGATACCATTGTGTTATCGCGGCCCTTTGGACTCGATGTTTGTGAAAAAAAATTATGAATGACAAAAAATAGTGGTAGGCTCAAACATACATGTTCATCCTCGATAATTAGAAAATCGTTTACTAAAATCTCATTGAACAAAACTCTCAGAGTACTCTCAAACAAGATTAGGCGAGAGGGGTGGATATTTTTATAATTACCAGCAGAACATAAAAAATATCCCCTCTGGTTCGGTTCCGCGCCGACTGAAAACAAATCGGTTTGTGAAGGATATGTTGAATGCAAGACTCCTATAAGGAAACTAGGGTCTACGATATTGTTCCAAGCGACAAATACGCAATTTCAAGATTGTATGCATTTGCAGATAATATAGAATACGACTGCTTGTAAGCGACACATTTGCTGAAACATGTCTGTGGAAATAAGCGGGACCAACGTTTCTTTCTACCCCCCCCCCCCCACCCCACCCACCTCCTCCGTTTCCGCCCTCCGGTTATTTGTGCTTTTCCTTAACCCTTTGAACCCTTGTTTCCTGGACTGGTATCGCCTTTGTGTACACTTAAGGTGAGATAGGTCAGTCTAATATCAATACACAGGGAGGATAAAATAAAAACTGCAGTCTGCAGCCGTCTGGCTGCAGACTGCAGTTATTATTTTATCATCAATGCCTCGTGTATAGACCTCTTATAATAAGACCAAAATAGGACGAAATTATACTCGGACCGAAAAATCGGTCTTACGAATTTAAAGGGTTAAAAAGTAAATTTCCGCTTGACGAATAACCACTCGGTATTTGATAAGTAACCCACTTCCTTGAACTTTTTATTCCACGATTGCTGTGTGTATTCAACGTTACTTGATACAAACAGACATTGAGAAATGTGTTTAGTACACTTCGCGTGGAATCCGGTCTACGTATACGCATATAAGATGATTGGTCGTTAGGCATCTGAGTGACGTTATGCCCTGAATGAAATGAGTCGACACAAAACAGTGTCAAACAAGAATGTAAACAGACCGCCGAAGGTGCTGCTTTTCTTCTAAATATCACACCCACTCAATTCAAGTTTTATTGTGATATAAATACAGAACATAAATCTTGTAGAGGACGGGTAACATGAATCAACGACGCTTGTTGGAGAATTTTCTGTTTGAAATACTGGAAAAAATCACTCTCGGATCATTGATTCCAATCCCTCGTTGAGTTCTGTCCTAATAGTCAATATGCACCTAATTTTTTCACATTTCTAAGCGAGCTGATACGGTTAACCGATTAGTCGATTAACCAATGATCAACGTATTGATCGATCAAAAAAGTAATTGACGGTTAACCGTTACTTTTGAACAACGGTATTAAATGGGTTAACAAAGGAACAAACTTGCTCCAAAACAGGCAAACATTGTCACACTGGCTCACGTCTATTATATGAGACTGAGTAAAGCATGCCAGTTACGTGGTGACATACTTGTTCACTTACATGATCATTTTTCTGTATCAGTAGCTGGAAATAGTCATTCTCATCCCTTCACCAAATGCGGGTTGCAGACGATACCGGCACAAGAAATTCTTGAATTACTAACGATTTTCAATGTTTGTCTCAAAAACATAGCTTATGACCCCTCATTGGAACGAGCTCAACGAGCTCGTTCCAATGAGGGATCATAAGCTATGTTTTGAGACAAAAATTAAAAACATAATAAAATTTGAATGGACATTTTGTATATGGCGCTGGTCGGTTTTGTCCGTTACGATGAGTAAAGTTTTAATTATATAAATCATCAACGGTACGGCAGTTATTCAGCCGCCAATTAGGGCAAGTGATTAATCGGTTAACAAAGGTTAATCCATGTGATTAATCGATCAAGAAAACCCTTTAACCGTTTCAGCTCTAATTTCTAATAATAATATGATCTATTACCTTGCATCTAGAATTTAACAGGATTAGCTTCGTACTAGAGAACCGCATGTCGTAGGTACCAGCGGCAGGGCTATCTGGTGGCCAGTCTTTGCCGCCATCATATGGACATCTGAAACAAAAAAGAGTGATAATTGTGGTAAAATGTGACAGGAAATGTTAAGATATCGTGTACGTGTCGGTAGTCCAGACAGTGAAAGACACGTCATGTTAAGCGGAAGACAAGAAGCCTTCCGCATATGCTTCCTTCTCCGGGATCATGGATTAATCTGCGATCTTCTGTTTTTGATATAAATAGAGCTAATAGGTACTGCCAAGCAGTTACTTTAATTCCGTTTCAAACTTCCCTCGATCCCGACGATTTCGTGAACTTTGCATCGAATAACAGTTCTTCTGTTGGATCAGTATTTCATACAACGATTGACAGTTGTATTGAACTTCCCGATGCAAAACAAGCATTGAAAATGTGTTAAGAAAACAACGCTTGGAATGAATGAATGAATGAATGAATGAATGAATGAATGAGTGAATGAATGAATGAATGAATGAATGAATGAATGAATGAATGAATGAATGAATGAATGAATGAATGAATGGTTTATTTACGGTATACGCACATATTAAATTGCACATCAAGATATAATAAAGGCATATTTTCAGGATAAAAAACAAATTCAGATTTATCATAGAGATACAACAATACCTAAATAAGCATTATACCGTGGGAGATGACATAGCCAGATTGGATGTCTACCTGCCACCCCCACGGACTATCAAGCACTGTTCTGTGTCAGACTATCAATCAATAAGAAAACACATTCAGGAGGGTTCGCCCGGATGCACGCATATATATGTGTTTACACACACACACTGTACCATTACATTTTCACACTTACATACATATACATACGCATGCACATATATGAGATATGTACAAGACCTGTCGACTATGCAATAGAGTTTCCCACGAGGGTCATTGGTACTGACCCAACTCGGGAACTTAAGACGAGATACGGAATTGAAGGAATTAGGGCATGCAAATACAGTTTGAGGCTGTATAAACTGGAGTGTTGTGTATTATATAATACAATATAATATAATTTAATATAATATATTCTAACATAGTAATGCGGGCATTTGGGCCTTAAATAAAACAATCAGGACACAACGCATTATTCCAGTCTACATCATCGGCATACGTCGTAAATATTTTTTCAGCCAGACTATTCTTAAATGTGCGCCTAGACGTAATGTTGCGTAGACTTAGGTCTGAGTGATGTTGCACCCAGCGTTCTTGTATATATACTACAGTTATCCTGCTTGTACAGACTAATTCTGTTTCCAGTCAAACTCCCAATTACAGGCTATTACTGCAACAGACTGTGACTAAAGATGTAAAAGAAATATCGTCTAACCTTTTCCAACACTTCAACAATGTCTGAGCCTTAACCTCCTTTTATCTTCATCTTGGAATAATATATTCTATTTATGTCTTGTACATTTGTCTAGCGAGAAAGGACGGTAGTATGTTGGTGAGAAATGGCGGGTAACATTACACTCGACGAGGTGCAGTTAGATGCAGGGTATGACTTTATACGTCTCTATAATGAGAAAGTATGTTCCTTGCCATAAAATAACGAATCCTCATATAAAAACCGCGCAAATGACTGTAACTACTTTTCGCCTAGTGACTTTCAGTCAACGGCTTGTAAAATAGACGCAGGATTCTCAATATCCCATCTCAATTGCCAAGGCCTGAAGGCCCATTGAGAGTCCTTCCAAAACATGTTATACAACCTACAAACAAGAAAGAACTTCTTCAACATAATGAGACTTACCGACATATTCCAAATTCCTCCTGATATGTCGTTCAGTCTGGATGGCTATGCCCCGATTATTGAACGTATGGAACCCGAGAATGATGATGGTCGAGGAAGAGTTGATCTATATATTAAAGAAGGAATACCATATAGAGTTCGCAATTACATTTCATTCTTCATTCCCCGTGTTTTCGCATCTCTGTTTATTGAAATTAAACATAAATACCAACCCAGAATTATTGGCGTCATCTTTAGACCCAACACCCCTCCTAAAGCCGACATCAACCTCTCCTTATCAAAATTAAATGAAATAACGAATGTTCTGAATGCCGAAAATAAAAAAAGTTCATATTATGGGGGATCTTAACCAAGACCTTTTAAAAGCAACTACACACTCAAAAACGGAAGAATTTGTCTGTTGATCTCATGTTCTGTCAGGGCGTTCTGCCTTATATCACCAAGTCAACGAGAGTAACCTGTCGTTCTGCTGGTCTGATAGATCATATCTTCTCTAATAACGTTTCGAGAACAGCACTACCAGGAGTAGTCATATCTGACGTGTCAGATCATTTTGGTTTTTTTATATGGAAGAAAATCCAAACCAAAAGATACACCACACTTTACACTGAAAAAAATTATAAACGCAGAAGGAATTGTTGAATTCAAAACACTTATCTCGCAAAGTGATTTTAACCCTGTAATGCAATCGAATTGTCCCAGTGAGTCATGTGGAACCTTTCGAAACATCTACATGAAAGCTTATGAAATAGCATTCCCTCTCAAACGTGTTGACCAGAACAAAAATATTATTAACAGACAACCCTGGATGACAAGAGGGATTGTAATATCCTCCAACAACAAAGAAAAATTCTACAATAAAAAAACCCAAAGCTCCCACCGAAAGGAACTCACAAAACTATAAAAACTACTGTAGAATTTTCAACAAGGTAAAAAAAAAACAATGTAAAGCTGCCTATTATAGAGATATGCGAAGAATGTGGCAGATTTTAAACGGAGCCATCAATAAAGTTAAACTTGAAGCCAGATTACACTCGTTCTTCATCCAGGACAATATCGTGTTAATCGAGCGATAAGACATCGCAGAAGAATTTAACTATTTCTTTATCAACATTGGAAAAACCACACCCGAACAGATTCAGAAACCAAATAAGACCTTCTCAGACTACATGGACAACAATGTTTCCAACAATTTTTATTTAATACCCACAAATCCTACATAAGTCAATCGAGTAGTAAATAAAATGAAGCCCAAATTATCTAAAGAATGCGATGATATCACAACCTGTCTTCTTAAGCATACGATAAACGAAGTCTTGGATCATCTAACACATATAATTAACAGCTCTTTCATGAACAGCAAAGTACCAGACAGGATGAAGATCGCGAAGGAGATACCCATATTTAAAGCAGGTAACGAACAGAGCTTTACAAATTACAGACCTATCAGTATACTTCCGGTATTCTCAAACGTAATGGAAAAACTCATGGAAGCGAGACTAACTAGTTTCCTCAATAGGTTTAATATGTTATACCCTCACCAATACGGGTTCCGAAGACGACATAGCATTATTCATCCAGTTCTTCAGTTCCTTAAAAGCATCGCAATAGAAAATAATAAACAGAAAAAACAGCACCTTAGCATTGTTCCAGGCTTTGTCAAATGCCTTTCACACCATAAATCACGAAATACTATTACGTAAACTGGAAAAATATGGCATCCGAGGTGTCGACAACAATTGGTTTAGAAGTTACTTGTCCGGCAGGTCTCAATATGTTAAGAACGGAGAACACAAAGCGGACTTAGCCAAACAGAGTTGCGGTGTACCACGGGGCTCAATTTTAGGCCCTGTTCTTTTTCGTTTATATATAAATGATATAAGTAACTCAACATCACTCAATCTTTTATCATTTGCCGATGACACCAAAATAGCACGCGCAAACTATAGTCTCAACAAAGTAAAAAATATCCTCCCTCACGGAGCTCTGAAAACATTGTATTACGCCCTCATATATAGCCATTTGGTAATCGGAGTCCAGGCATGGGGCAACTCAATAGCTATAAAAAAAAACTAGCTGTCATGCAAAAGCGATCATTACGAATAATTAATAACAAAAAAGTACAATTCTCATATAGATCCCCTGTTTAAGGAAAATCAAATACTCAGGGTTGATGATTTGTTTAAACTACATACACTACTGTTCCTGTTTGACTGGCAGAATGGCAGATTACCGGTTTCTTTCAATGATATATATAAAATTATCGACAATCCATCTGGTAGGACAGCCAGACAGTCTGGCCTCCTATACATAGAAAAAACACAGACCCAATCTCTGGAAAAAACCTTTATAACCTTCCAGAAACTATGGAATGCTATGGACGACACAACTCGTAATATTAGCGAAGGAATCATGCTTAAGAACAACTTAACTTCCACATTCATTTCGAAATATTCCAGTTATGTCCGCTGTAATTGCACTTCGTAAACTTGGAAATTGTCAAATTCATGCACTGCGTCTTCATCTGGAATCCTCGTCTTGTGCATCCTGTTGCGCTTCCTCCCTACAGTTGTGCTATGTAAAATACTGTATGTACGCAATTGAGAACTTGCAAACAATAATCTAAGCAAATAATTCATCACATTCGTCATCCTACGATGATGATGCAGCTAACGTAGACTCCACGCCCAAACATAATGACCCACCTCTTTGTCTCAGTCTAAACGACACGAACTTCACGATGAGACTTGTTGCTGCTCTGAGATGTTATGATGAGTAGTGGACGGAGTCTTGTAAGCAGGTTGCTTCTTGCCAACCTTGAAGCACCAACTTTCCGATGGAGTATGTGATGCACCAAACCTACGGCCCCAGAAAAGAAATGATTCGATCACCATTCTCCATCGTGTATCACATAACTTATTCTAAGTTCATTCGTCTAGTCACAGACTGTTTGCAAGCACCCCATCTTCCAGGGGTGGCAGGTAGACAGCCAATCTGGCTATGTTACTTCCCACGGTATACTACTCATAACATTTGTGCAATATGTTTATTTGTAACCATTTTACATTTCCATGTACTGTGAATAGAGAATCTGAATCTGAATCTAAGTTATTCCATATTTTTGGATAAGCGTGTATTGGTAAGGCATCTAGAGATTTTGTTCGTGTTCTTATTTCTTGCAACGTGCCGGTATGTCTGGTAGATCGTCTAGTTACGTTATGAATGAAAAAAAACATTAAAAGATGAAGATTGTCACCTCTCCAATCAAATAAAAAAGAGATGCATGACGCCTAAAAAGGTCCCCGATTTTTAGAATTTGCTCTTTGAAAAACAAAAAATCTATGTGAGAGTTATGTTGCGTGTTGCTTATTATTCTAATGGAACGTTTTTGCATAAGAAATAATTTATTTATCGCTCTGGAATTTCCCCAAGCGTGAATTCCATAGAGCAAGTGACTCTGAACTAAGGTAAAATACAGAGTTTCCATGGCCGCGCGTGGCAGAATATTTTTTACTTTATTTAAGACGTAGTTTGTGTGAGCTATTTTAGAACAAATGCATGTTATATGCGCTTTGTACGAAAGATGTTTTTTATCATCAAGAATTTTATTGAATCCTCTGTTAGATCCGACGCTACTATACCTATTCTGTTATTGTTGATGATGACATCTCTGTGCGGTATATTCGCTTTTTTTATTGCTGGGATTGATAATGATGTATTTAGTTTTAGATGTGTTGAGGAGAAGTTGATTAGCAGAGCACCAAAGAAGAATTTTTTCCAATTCTATATTAATATAGTTTACGAGGATATTAGGATCAGTTCCAGATGAATATGTCGTGGTATCACCTGCGAATGATACTATATTTAAGGACGTGACGTGGCAGAGGTCGTTTACGTGTAGCAAAAACAATATCGGTTCAAGAATTGAGGAATCTGACTCATGGCCATTACATGCAACGTACTGTGCCTTATTAGATAGATAAGCTTTGAACCATTCCTGGCTAACGCCACGAATGCCGTAATGGTCTAATTTCCTTAATAGTATTGTATGGTTTATAGTATCGAATGCTTTGATAGATCAAGAGATGTAGCTAATGTGTTATTTTTACTTTCTTTATTGTTTTCTTTCGCAACATGCTTCAGAAGCTGCATAACGGGGTGGGTTGTAGAGTGCTTTTTTACTAAAGCCATATTGGTTAGGAGTTAGAATTTCAAATTTATCCAGAAAACTTAGGAGCCGATTACACATAAGTTTCTCCAAGATTTTAGAGACAGTAGGTAGAATGCTAACGTGTCTGTAATTATTTAGATTGTGACGATCACCACATTTATCCCTTTACCTAACCTGAAAAGCAGACGACACTTGCAAAAATAATTCTTGAATAACTAATTTTTTCCATTTTTTGTCTCAAAAACATAGGTTATGACCCCTCGTTGGGACGAGCTCGACGAGAATACCACAGAGTTGTCCTAGAAATAGTGGAGTGAACAAAATTAAAGCAAAGAAGATCGAATAAAAAGTACCGGTTTCCGCTTTTTTGCGTCTGGGGATTCTTGAAATGTTTTGCAGAGTTCACACAGTGATAATTTGAAATTAATCTTTTAGTAGATGTTACAATAGGTAAGAATGACAATGTTGAAATCAATATTCACTTATGTGTGTACCAGAAATCTACAGTAGAAAATCTAACGCTAAAAGCACTTTTGTTGCCAGACACGGAACAAAAAAGATTTCGATTTCTTATTAATAAAAGGTTTTTCAACACAAGAGACTCTCTCTATCTTTCTCTCTCTCTCTCTCTCTATCCCTGCGTGCGTGCGTGCGTTCGTGCGTGCGTCGTGCGTGCGTGCGTGCGAAGGGGACCAAATACCAAGAGTCCCAAAAGCGCACTTGGCGTGGTGACCATATATAAGCGTCCCAAAGCGATTATATTGATTTGATTCAGAGTCTGGTAAAAGGCGTCTAGAAGATGACTGATTGGGGAGTAAAGCTGATTTGTCACAGATTTAATACTTTAGTCCCGATGGATCAGCTATTCTCAGTACATCATCAAGGCATGCTTTCGTTGAAGGCATGCCTTGATGATGTAAATGGAATATCAGCCAGTGAGGATTATAGTTTTAAAACATTAATTCAAAACTTCATTGAATATGTATAACATATACACGAAGTAGTCATTATACAACGTCTTATTTAATTAACATGTATAGTACTCCAGATTTGTCATGATGGACCCCAATAGCCCGAATCGGATACTACAGGAACTCCATTTGTATGGACGACTGTGTGTTTGACACAAGTCAAAGTTTCAAATCCAGTCTCTGAAGAAGCTGCATGATTCCGAGCAAGAACGAACTGATTACAGCCCTGGTTATACGGCGGCATTTGCATACGTATATATTTTTGCATATGTGTAAATTTGCTGATATGTACGGAAGCCCACTGGGGCCAACATGTGCAGCGGGGGATCGAGCATTGCGAATATTCGCAATGTTGAATGCGAATATTCGCATTTAACATTGCGAATATTCGCATTCAGCATTACGAATATTCGCAATGCATTGCGAATATGTGCAATTGAATGCGAATATTCGCAATGCTGAATGCGAATATTCGCAATCAAATGCGAATTTTCGCAATGTTGAATGCGAATATTCGCAATGCATTGCGAATATTTGCATGCACTGTGAATATTTGCTATGCATTGCAAATATTCGCAATTTTGAATGCAAATATTCGCAATCCATTGCAAACATTCGCAATGCTCGATCTCCCGCTACATATGTTGGCCCCAATGGGCTTCCGTATATGTGAGTAAATTTGACCGTATGGACGCATTTACTCATGTGCAGATTTTACACATAAATGCAAATTTACACCTAATTGGGACTAGGTGCAGATTTGCTACAAATTGAGAGTAAATGCATTTTAGGCGTGTATTTTTACTATCGTGTGCACATTTGGTCGTATGGACGTATATCAAATTTACATACAGTGAGTATATTTCCCAATTGATTGCATCATATCTATTTTAAGTGTTTTACATAAGCAACACTTCACTCTGATTGGTCACATTGTTATCAGATGATGTGCAGACTGCAAACAGACTAGACAGGCAAAGGTGGCTAGCAGAAAACGAACAAATCAGGGGGAAAGCGTGGTTCTGAATGGAGTGGTGAGGAAACGATATGTCTTTGTGAATATGGGACGAGAATAGTGTGGAAGAACAACTGGAGAACCCCAAAACAAATAATGGGTTCAAGGCTATGACAGAAATGAATGGTTTTGAAAATTTACTACAAATTTACTTCTGGCACACCACTTCATATGAACGCATAGCAAATATACTTATGCTCTCGTGCGTAAATTTGCCTTTGTGTGCAAATTTGCATATATGCAGTTTTTCGCCGTATAAAAAAGGTTTTTCCAAACCAGACGAAAATGCCAAATGTTGGAAAAGTTATTCGGGGTGTCACACCCCTTAAATCCCCCGTGGCATCTGCTTCGATAAGTAACTCAGTTAAAATGCTTTCTAGTCGTCCTGATTTGTCAGGTCGGTCAATGTAATTTAATTATGTATGAAAGTGTTCACCCAATGCAATGTTGCTTCCAAAGGCGTATAAAGGTTGATGGCAATATTCATACCAAATCTATAAAGCCAAGTGTTGTCGGAAACCATGGAGTAATTCGTATTATTGACTGTTCATGTTGGGACAATTTCTCGTCAATCAATTTGGAATGCCAGTTATCGCAGATCAAACAAATCCCTTTTCCATGATAAGTTGGTGTTTATACAGTTGATTGAAAATCAATACAAAATTCAGTTAGTGTAAATTGTAACGACATGATAAATACACCTTTACGGTAACGAGAAAATGATAGTCTGCTGAAAACGAATTTAACCACTTCGAATAGATTGGCATAAATTTGCGCGTCAGTAAAATGTTGTAAGCTGACGAGCAGACGAAACACTGACAGCAAATCAATAGAAAAGTTCGCTGATAGTTTGGAAGTTGACGAGCAGACGACACAGTGAGCAACAAATCGTTACAAAAGTTCATAGAACTTTTCTAACGATTTGTTGTTCATTGTGTCGTCTGCTTATCAACATTCAAAAATATTGACTAATAGTTATACTTCAATCTTCGATGTGCACTGGGTTCACTGTAGAAAGCTATTTAAAACCAATATGTAAACCTTTTATTGAATCAAGGCATGGGTATTCGACGCTTAGATCATTGGAAACCCATAATAATTAATTTTACAGCGAACATTAACTACCCACTTGAGTGTGCATATTTCGGAAAGGTATGCGGCGCCAACGCGAGAAAAAATTTCAGACGAAAGCTGTTCAATGCATTTCTTCACGTCTGTGTGAGTTGTAGCCTGTAGCATTTGCATTCAAGTTCTTCTTAGCTCACCTGATTAAATGTCAGGGTGAGCTATAGTGACCACTCACCGACCGCCATCTGTTTTCCCTCGTCCGTGAACATGGTGTTTGCCCCTTCTCTTCCAAAACCGCTGAACCGATTTCAGTTAAATTTGAGATGGTTGTTCATCACATTTTGTTTTTGTTCAAATCAACTTGCACAGCCCCATAGAGAGGGGGTGGGGGAAATGCTCCCAAATTTAAAAAAAACTCTTCTCGTGAACCAATGGGTACAGTGACTTGATATTTGGTTCTGAGCTTCCGTTTCAAGTGTAGAGTCAAATTTGCTCAAACGAACATTGCAAGGCAATATTTGCCTTCGTAATGAGATGGGCAAGATTTTTAGCACAGCCCAAAATTTCTATTTTCTCAACCGATGAGCTGATCGGAACAAAATTTGGCATGTGCTATTATTGAGACATTCGTATTTGATTCAGGCCAAAAAAATTCTCGTATCCCCGTGGGAACCCCAGGAGTTAAAAATAAGAATATTTTCAAACGCCCATATTTCCCAAACCACACAGAACAGAGATCTGTTATTTGGTATGCTGCATCCTTAGGACCAGTAGAATGGAATGGTAAAAAAATTGTCATCCGTTCCTTCAGAGTGTACTGTATAGGGAATCGAAAAAAATGCTGAGTCAGCATAGTTGCAAAAATTAAGAAAATCTTCTTCACCAGAACCACTGATCCGAAACTTTTGATATTCGGTATACAGCATTAGTAGACGAGCACAAAAATTACATTTTGCATCACTGACCACCCGCTTGTAGCTACGACCTTAACATTCAAGCCAGACACTGAATAAGTCAATGTTAATGATATGACAAAATCAAGATTGAGAATCAGTCTGTTCAGAGTTGAAACTCAGGATGCACATTTAGACGGACACAAACATAACATTTTCCTCTAGGTTTGACCTTCAATGCAGACCACGCATCACCACCACGAGAGAGTCAGTGCATCGCTCAGTAGGTCCAAACTTTATAGACTAGAGACAAGAATGGACACATGAAGCCGATCACTGTACTTGGATTGATAAATGTGTAGAAAGAGGGGGGTTTCACCTTTTATTACCCTCTTATTCAGTTTCGAGTGATTTGCCTTCTCTCGCCTCCATTTCAATGTTGAACTTTCCACGCCCTAAAATCAGTTAGGTTAAAGATCAACCCAAAATCAACTGGACTGAGAGAATATGAACCCAAATGGGTTCATATTCACTCAGCCCAGTTGATTTGGATTGATGTTTAACCCAACTAATTTGAGAGTGCATTGTATTGCAGGCTTATTTTTAAGAATTGTTTTTAGAATGATGATACAAATTTATCCTATAAGACCTAAAAAGTTTAAAATCTGTTTGAAGTGTTTCTCAGGCCCTCCCACGTGGTCCTTTTGGCTTCCACATGCTATATTTTTATAATCAAATCAAACTTGAAAAAATAAATATTAAATGGCTCATGTCTGATATTTTACTCAAGTTAATAAAATTGATAAAGTTGCCTCTTGAGTGCAAGAATGCTTTGCAATGCTTTAACATTGCAAAGCATTCTAGCACTCAAGGGACGAAATGTCCCACCACCCATACTATTCTGTAGATTGTGAGGCCTAAAACAAATAACAAACCAAGGACATGAACTTTTGATGGCAAAGAAATAATTACAAAAATAAAATATAAAATAAAAACCGCCCGCCCACATGCAATTTTACAAACATGGCTCCGAGAAACAGAACATCTACTTTGTGGGGCTTAACAAATATATTTTGATGCATAATGAAGCATCTAATTAAAATATCCTGTAGCTAACCGACAATAGGTAAATTAAAATAGAGAGGAAAAACAAAATAAACCACATCGACATTGTGAATAGAGCAGAATGTAGTAAGATTGTCCATTCTAATTCTATCCTTTAAATTGAACAAACAAGAAATACCGTGGATCAAATAATACTTTGAACTTACTTTGAAGGTCGAATGGACATCGTGGTCGTGTACATATTGTTAAATTGATACGGGATATTAACTTATTGATTTTACAGAAATAGCCGCGGGAAATGATTGATAATTATAAAAATGACAATAAGATTAATCTTGAAGCCATAATAGCATAGATCGTAAAATCTCCCACTTGACATTATAAACTACCATGGACACAGCAAATCGACGGGGCCACGGCATGTATTTCTTTGATATGGGGTTCAAATTCCACGATAGAGAAGGACAGGGACACCTCGGAAATGGGGGAGAGGTCACTTCAGAATTGGGTTGGCTCGAGACAACTCACCTATATTTTGAGTGTTGTTCTTGCATGCAGACTGTTAACGCGTGCAGTGCACGGGTATATAGGATTGTAGCCTGCAACCACATCAGCTTACAGTGAGAGTATGTATTGACAAAGACAGGACAGACGTCTTGAAATAATGCCTTGTCCTTTTGGAACACCAGTCCAAATCTGAATCTCATCACCTACAGAATATAGTCGGGCATCGTGTGCGGGAAATGATCTCTATACAACTGGATTACTGTAACCCTCATTAATCACAAACAGACAATTTGTTCAAGCTTTCACAGTCTTGGGTGGTGACCATTTCCTTTTATGAACAAATAAAGCTCAAAATTCAAGTTTGCTCAATCATGTTTCTGGAGTAATATTTAGGCTTCCTTTCGAAGCCTAAATTTTAACTTATCCTAATCTTATCTTAATCTATATGCAATGTAAAGAATATTCTTGAAAAATCTTCGAATTCACCCGTCAGAATGTTCTGCTATTTGGTATACTACATATTTATGGGTGGAAGATTTAAGTTTGTCCAAATCAAGTCCTTGGATTCATGAAAAACATTTTCTTGAAGAGAATCTTTTTTTCAAATTCACTGGTCAGAATTTTCTGATACTTAGTATACACCATACTTATAGGTGGCAGATGTAAATTTGTTCAAATCAAGCCTCTTGGTTCATATCTGGAACGCCTTATGTGAGCCCAAATCTTAACTTCAAATCAAATCTCCGTCTCTGCTTGGGTTGCTTACGCGAGCCCGAATTTTAACTTAGTGCAGTATGAGGAATACAAAAATTAATAATTATCGCATTCATATCCACCAGTCAGACTCTTATATTTGATATTAAGCATTTTTTTGGGGGGGGGGGGGGGTGGGCAGATTCAAAATTGTTTAAATCAAGTGTGTGGGTTCATGTTTGAGCTCTGTATTGTTACACATATTCAAACGTGTTTAAATCAAGTGCTCTATAGTGTGAATTGGCTATAGATGCTTGACGTGACCTTAAATCCCCATTTAAACAACTTTTCTCGGGTGAGCGGTTAATGACCCCCCTGGGGCCTATTGTTTCCTAAAATCGTGAGTTTCATCGGCCGTGTCTTTAATTGGTGGTTGTTCAACTGAATGATTTTCGAAACCGTCCAAAGTGTGAACTGGAAGATTAACATGTTGTGCTATTGGGACGCCTGAATTATGTTTTATATCAAGTTTGTGACGAGTGACACGTTCTAGAAAAGCGTTTTGATACACATTTGCTTTTTCCTATTGCGATTGCAAGTGATGGGAAACAGTATATGGGTCAAACTACCACGAAGGTTTTCTTCCGTTATTCATATTACACTGCAGATTAACCCATAGGCAGATTAGGGATGGAGAGAAATTGGGATTCTAACTCTCTTTTACTAGGGACGACATATTTAGGGCTTCTTGTTCAAGGGAGTTCATGTCTTCATTGAACATGTGATGGCAAATGATTAATTGTACAATACAAATCCGAATATACTGTTTTTATGTATTAATGATTGTTATCCGTTGCTCGTCAACTGTTCTTATGTGCAAGAATGTGCAATAATTGTTAAAGATGGAATACGCAAATGGTGAGCAAGTTTTGCCAGTGACGTAAAAGTTAGAGTTATGCTGGACTGAGACAGGTGTTTGCATATTACTAGGAGTTTACTCGGATTTGTAAGTTGCGGGTAATCACAAATAGAAAATGAAAATACTACTATGTGTGTTGGGCAATGCGAAAGAGGGAGAGAGAGAAAAAGAGAGAAAGAGAGAGAAAGAGAGAGCGAGAGAGAGGGAGATTGTTGGTGGGTTGTTTGTTCCTTTATTGGGATTTAATCCTTTTACTGCCACGCCCACTTTGACCATATATGGAGGACCTATACGTACCCTGTATGCGAGGAAGTTTAATAAAATGTATGACATACTTTACCCTTTGAACCCTGAAGGTATATTCCATGTCAATTCAATGGCAGCAATTTGAAAAAGAGTCCACATTTATTATTTGGGGTAGATCAGTTAATATTTTCAACGTGCAGCCGTGGGGATGCACGTTGAAAATATTAATTGGTCTACCTACTCCACACACTCACTCACCAGCCATCCGACTTAGTGAAGTTATGACGTATTAAGACTCTATCATCTGATTAATTGTTTGAAAGGGCTCTCTGAGCCATTTCCAACATTTAATTGGGTGGTGGGTTTGATCTGCGCAAACCAGAACGTACAGCTAATCATCATAAAATAGGTGACAATAGTCCTTTTCGGCGGCGTACGCGTTAACGGTACTTACAACAGTCATCTCGTTTTAGAAAGTCAGAGTATCCAATCCGGGAGAACCACGTAGCAGCGTGGAATATCTGTCGAACTTTCCAAGTTAGTAACCCGACACAAGCTGGGTTATATTGGTTAAGGCAAGTGTCCCATCGACATGCTGCACACTTCGGTTCACGACGCCACGGTGCTTCATGATGGGCAGTCGTGATTTAGAGTCTTGATTAAGCACACAGTGCAGAGGACGCTGATCAGTATCGAACCGTTTATCCTTCCCGATCTGAAGGCCAATACGTTAACCAAAGAGTCAGCGTGTCCCCGTGATGTTTGCTTTTATGCGGGGAGATGGACTGCTTTGAGTAACTGAGGATCAAAAGAATAAATGCTCGGTTCTCGAAAGGATTTTGTTTCTTTGGCCCACGAAATGTGTAACTTGATAATTGGCAAATTGCGATATCTTTTACCATGCTAATGATTCATTTTAGTCAGTAATATTAATAGATAGAAAATACAATTCTAGAAAATACAATTGTAAAATTTCTATAGTATTGGGTCCTGGTGATTAGTGAAACGCTTCCTTTCCTACCCGGTTGACAATAATATCGCATTGTCTTCAACCCATTGAAAAGACATTTAGGTGTATTATTGTCAATGTTCGTTATGGACAGCACGACAACAGTTATAACGTTGTTTTTTTTCACATGAAAAACGTATTCTGTTTAAAGTACATGTTCTCCATCGTGGGTCCTCGATTGTGGAATTCTCTGCCAATTAATGTCAGAATTTCAGAAACTCACGATGTCTTCAAAATAAATCTTAAAACTTTCCTATTTACTGAAGCATTCTCCTGAACCTCTCTAAGAGGCAACCAAAACAGATGTGACTCTTTATTTCAGAAAAGTGTATTTATTTCTGTCAAGCATTTTAGAGCACTATTTGTGGTTTTACGCTCTAGAAAATCAATTATTATTATTATTATTATTATTATTATTATTATTATTATTATTATTATTATTATCATCATTATTATTGAATCATTATTATTGAATATGGAATTAGTTTTTCTTAAAATAATAACGAACATCCCGGAGTCAAAGGAAAGCTACCATGTATTGCAGATTGTGCTTTGTTACACTCAAGAGAACATAGTTGGGCACTATTCATAGATAATGGTACCATGATTAAGATGCCCAATACGGTACTGTGATAGCAAAGGCAATCTCTTCCCCGATCAGGGAGCGGGGAGAGGTGAAGCGTGGGGAGTGGCATATGGGAACCCAGGGGTAATCAAGGCTTTCCCATCTGATAACCGCGACAAATCACCCGCTGACCGAATTAAAGTGCTAGTAGGTGTTGTTGGAAAGAAAGCGGACAGAGAATTTCGACCGGATCGCGATTCCGTCACAATTATCTGTCCGTCTTTGTAATCAGAGTAGTATATGTTGTGGATGTGCTTTGTTCCGGGTTTGGATTCTTCCCGGTTGTCGAGTTGAGTTTCATGTACCGATTCGTATTTTTATATTAATCATCACATGTAATATGGAAGCGTCCGAATAAAAAGACTTTTGTTTTGTAACTGTTAAATGAATGTTTGTTATGCTATGAACTGCAGCTGAAAGTTAGAGAAGATCACACTGGCGACGAGGATGTGCCGAATCCCGCAAATACTGTGATCAAACGACACCGAACTGTCGTATTCTTCTATAAACCGTTTGGGTCGGTGTCGTCTCCTATAATCGACGCACTCTTTGTGGTATTTTGATCGAAAGCCCGTGCACCATTTCATGCATATTGACTGAGGATCGCGACAATATGTCTGGGAAAATAGGAGGCATAGAAAATATTGATAGTGCTATCGAATCAGGGATTTCGTACAGTGAACGATTAGACTTGTATTTTAGGTGTAATGATATTTCGCCTGAAAAGAAAGTGCCGGCATTGCTGAGTCTCGTTGACGCAAACACATACACACTTTAGGAGGGTTAACTGCGCCCAACAAACCGGCCGATGAAACGTATGAAAAACTTGTCAGTTTGCTTCGTGGTCATTTTAATCCCAAGCCGCTTGTCAATGCTGGGTGATTCAGGTTCCACAAGCGTGAACAGCGAGGTGGAGAATCGATTCGCGAATTTTTAGTTGACATTCGAAAGCTAGCAGAAACTGTGAATTTCAAGATCTAAATGATGCATTACAATTCCGACTTGTATGCGGTTTACGGAATGAGCATATTCAGAGAAAGCTGTTATCTGAGCCTAACCTCACATATGAATCGGTGGTCGAGATTGCAACTGCTATGGAAATCGTTGCTCATGACTCTACAGAACTCCAAGCGAAACATAACGGCACAAAAGCAAATATTCACCAAACTACATTTGCAAAAACTCGAAATCAAAACCACATCAGAAATCTCCACAAACCCAGGCTTACAAAAGTGCCCAACATAAAACTGAAAAAAATTTAATCGTTGTTCAGGTTCCAATTATGACCCCAATGAATGTTATTTTAAAGACAAAACATGCTTCAACTGTAAGAAAGTGAGACATGTCCAAAAAGTTTGTCGTAAGTCAACAAGAAATGTTAGTCGGCGACTTCATACAGTAGACGAAGGGGAATATGAAGATGTTATAGCATCTCTAGACAATTGTAAGAAACGTGGAATAATTTCAGTTGGAACTAAAATAAATGGTGTTGATTTAAATATGGAATTGGACACCGGAGCCGCTGTTTCTGTGATAACAAAGAGAACTTTTTGTGAAAAATTTGCTGGCCAAATTAGGCATCTTGAACCAACTGACATTTGTTTAAAGACCTACTCCGGTGAACAACTGAAACCACTTGGAGTCTCACGAGTGAAAGTTGAATATAACAAACAGTGTAAATATTTCAACTTGTATGTGGTTCCGAAAGGAGGACCAGCATTATTAGGCCGTGATTTGCCACTGGAAATTACTTCGGATTGTCCTACAATAAAAACATGTTTCTCTTTTCACTGGTAATCAAAACAGATCTTTGTCATCAGAAACAAACACTGCTCTACAAAAGATATTGAATGATCATTCAAATGTTTTCAAGAATGATTTGGGTAAACTGAAAGACATTAAGGCTAATATCAAATTGAAACCTAAGTCAACACCAAAATTCTGCAAGGCAATATCTGCTATTAACCCTTTACCTAACCTGAAAAGCAGACGACACTTGCAAAAATAATTCTTGAATAACTAATTTTTTTCATTTTTTGTCTCCAAAACATAGGTTATGACCCCTCGTTGGAACGAGCTCGACGAGCTCGTTCCAACGAGGGGTCATAACCTATGTTTTGGAGACAAAAAATGAAAAAAATAATGAAAATTAATTGGCGATTTTTGAGAATAGCGCTGGCGGGTTTTGGCCGTTACGTTAGGTAAAGGGTTAAACCTAAAATAGAGGCTGAACTTGACAAATTGGTTAGAGATGGAGTTATAGGAGTTATAGGAAAATGCGACTATAGTGAGTGGGCTGCACCGATTGTGCCGGTAATAAAACAGGATGGCTCAGTACGCTTATGCGGAGACTTCAAAGTGACTGTAAATCCCATGATTGAAATTGATCAGTATCCATTACCTCGGATAGAAGATAGTTTTGCGGCACCGAGTGGAGGAAAACATTTTTCCATGTTAGATTTAAAATATGCCTATTTACAAATGGAAGTCAACAATGAGTCACAACATCTTCTAACAATTAACACCGAAAAAAGGATTATATCGATTTAATCGACTTGTTTATGGTATCGCCTCAGCCCCTGCTACATGGCAGAGAACGATGGATACAGTACTGCAGGGTCTTTCTGGTGTTAAGTGTATCATAAATGACACGATTGTTACAGATAAAACAGATGAAGAACATCTGAAGAATTTAGAAGCTGTTTTGAAAAGACTAAATGAATATGGCTTGAAAGCAAATCCTCCGAAATGTGAATTCTTCAAGAAACAAGTATTTTGTTACGGACATGAAATAGACAGAGAAGGACTACACCAGACTAAAAACAAATTGAAGCTGTCATGAATGCACCACAGCCCTCGAATGTCAGTGATTTGCGCTCTTTTCTGGGCTTAGTAAATTATTATGCAAGATTTCTACCAAATTTATCAACTGCATTGCATCCTCTTTATGAACTGTTAGAAAAAAACAGGAAGTGGAATTGGAGTAATAGTTGTGATAATGTTTTCAACAAAGTGAAAGAACTTATAACTTCAGAAGAGGTTTTAACACATCGTCCCCGGAGTACCAATGTGTTCTATGTGCCAGTAGGCACATAGAACACATTGGAACTCTGGGGAGGACATTATGATCCTAGACTTCCCATACGACTTCCTTGTGATGCATCCCCTCATGGGCTCGGGGCTGTGTTATCCCATGTAATGATTGAACAAGTACGAAGTGAAACTAACCGAGATCCAGTATTATCGTCTGTGTTCAACTCAGGTATGAATGGTTGGAATGATGAACCTCGCAATTTTGAAATCAATGCTTTTTACAACCGTAAACATGAACTGAATGTTCATCAAGGGTATTTGGTGTGGGGAATCAGGGTAATAATACCAACATCACTCCGAAAAGATTTGTTAAATGAACTTCATGAAGCTCATATAGTTGTGGTCTGGATGAAGACCCTGGTTCGAAGTTACCTGTGGTGGCCGGGTATTGATAAAGACATCAAAGTTTTCACTAAAGCTTGTGTGGGGTGTCAACAAGTGCAACCTGCACCCCCAGCTTCACCTCTGCACCCATGGGAGTGGCCCACTAAACCATGGGAAAGAATTCATATCGACATTGCTGGACCATTTATTGGCAGTATGTTTTTAATAATGGTGGATGGGCATTCCAAATGACCTGAGGTGGTACAGATGCAAACAACAACCTCAGCAAAGACAATCGATGTTTTGCGTTGCATATTCTCTCGTAATGGAATACCAAGTCAGATAGTCAGCGATAACGGTCCACAATTTATGTCTGAAGAGTTTCAACATTTCATCAGCGCAAAGGGAATTAGACATATACTGAGTCAAAAAAGAAAGTATAATAAACTTTAAGGAGCAATATTTTTAGTATTATCGACTTTAATCCCAAACAAATTATTGTAAATTCATATTTCGAGACTAGCTTTATGAATTTGCATAATTTCATGTTCTTACTGTTACCAGCGTCACGCCAGGACGTCGCAATCCAGACATGGGCTGAAATGAAAAGTTCACACATGCAGTCAATAGCGTGTATGACCACCGTTTGCCTCTTGGGTGACAAGACATCGACGGCGCATGGACCTGATAAGTCTTTGGATGTCACCCTGTGGTGTTGCGTTCCACTCTTACCTTAGAACATTACGTGAATCGCCTAACATCTGAAGATCATTAAGTCGTACCCGACAGTCCATTTGATCCCAGAGATGCTCGATTGGCGAAAAATCTGGCGAAAGTGTGTGTGTGTAGGGTGGGGGGAGAAATTCGTTGCTCTGCTCCTTAAGAACGTCGTCACGACAGATACGCGCCACGTGACATCGGGCATTGTCTTGCTGGAATAATTGCAATCCGACGTTAGCGTTGAACAACGGGACAACAACAGCGTTAAGAATTTCGTCCCTATATCGTTGTCCATTCAGATTACCATCGGTGAAGATCAACTACGTTCGATGGTAAAAGGAAATTCCTGTCCAAACCATTACACTACCCCCGCCGAAACGCTCGCATTCCGGCACGCAAGCATCAGAAAAAACCGTTCTCAAGATCGGTGATACACTCTTGCCCTACCATCAGCGCACCGGAGACAAAATCGTGATTCATCACTAAAAAGAACTGTACTCCAACGTTGCTGAGTCCAGAAAACACGCTGACGTACCCATTCCATTCTGACGGTACCATAGCGTTGGGTAAGGATTGGTCCGTCGTATGGACACCTACTTCGGATGCCGTGTTCAGCGAGTCCGTTGCGGACAGTTTGTGCACTGATTCTATTGTTAGTTATACCAGGAGTAATTGCTGCTGTCCTCGTCGCCGAAAGGGAGCGACCCCGCAAGTGAGACGTCCTGATATGTAGGTCTTGTGCAGGGGTCGACCGGAACGCGGTCGGTCGGCAGTAGATCCAGTAGTTCTATACCTTCTAATGAGACGGCAAATAGTGGCCACAGTGACTTCGAACTCAGCAGCGAGCTCATCTGGAGGTATCCCAGCCTCATGCATACGAATGGTACGCAACCTCTGATTTTCGGTTAACCTTGACATTTTTTTAAAATGTCGGAAGACAAATAACCCAGGCTTTCTAGCACAACACAACACAAAGAAAATCGTCGGTGATCCATTCAATTTGACATTCTCGGGTAGCACGTGCTATTTTAAAATCCGTAGCAAAATTGTATACGGTTGGGTGGACAACAACAACATATTAAACTCTTTGCACGACTTCTTGTCCACAAACATGCAACATTAGAACTATTATATTTTATCCTTTATGCTATTTTTTCACATTTGTTTCTATTATACTTTCTTTTTTTGACTCAGTATATAACGTCAACACCGTTCCACCCAAGCACGAACGGATTAGCAGAACATTTCGTTCAGACATTTAAAATGGCAATGAAATCTAGTAGGAAGGGAGAAAGTTCCATTCATAAGAACCTGTGAAATTTCCTCTTAGCTTATGGGAATGCACCCCAGTCAACCACCAACGAAACTCCAGCAATGTTGTTTTTGAATCGTGCCTTACGCACACGTTTAGATCTCCTTCGGCCAAACCTACAACGTCATATTGAAAAAAGGTAGAGTAACATGAGAGAAAAGAGAAACACGAAATGTCGTCAGTTTTTATGGGGCCAGAGAGTGTATGTAAGGGACTATAGAAAGAGTAAGAATAAACCTGAGTGGATAACGGGTGTCATTCGTGAATAAACTGGTCCAGTTTCATACTGTGTAGGAATTTACCCTGGTGTAAAATGGCGAAGACATGTTGATCAGATTACAGATACAATTACCTCACAAACTGAATTAAAAGATACACCAACAAGCGAATTTATCTCTACAGATGTTTGTCCTAGTGTTGCGGTATCATGCAGATAATTCATCAAATCAGAAAGATGAATCCTCTCTAAAGATGTTTTGTCCTAGTGTTGCGGTATCATCTGCAGATAATTCATCAAATTAGAAAGATGAATCCTCACCAAATGCTTCATCAAAAATAAATGAAAGTTATGCTTCTGTTTGATGACTTTGTGAAATTTTAAATAATAGTTAGAACATGTTTATGTGTTATGTATGATGATTGCAAATGATGGTGCACAATACTCCCCGTGTGATCATCGAGTCTGCGTCAGACTCCTCGTGTTGTACAGGTAGTGCATTTTATTGTATTCAAATCAAATCATTTCGTTTCATTTTTTCAATATGATGTTAAAACTTTATACCAGTATATCATGATCGATGCAAGGTTATAACTGTAGACAAAGAAGGATTCTTCCCGGTTGTTGCGTTGAATTTCATATACAGATTCGTATTTTTGTATTGATTATCGCGTATAATTTGGAAGCGTCCGAATAAAAAGTCTTTTGTTTTGTAACTGTTAAATGAATGTTTGGTATGCTATGAACTGCAGCTGAATGTTAGAGAATATCACAGTGTAAGTTGTGGGTGGGCGACTTATTCATTTAGAAGTTAAAATATTTTGTTTATATAGGTTGTCCCGTTACGGACATGCTTCCAGGCAATAGAGGTACAGCCACGTAACATTTGGGTGTTTAACCCCATCGTTCAAAAATAATTCATCCCAAACCAATATTATGCTGTCGGTATGTCCTTACGCGTCTTCCACCCTTTGTAAACAAAAAGAGTATTTTCAGTTATCTATTCGATATTCGAATCGTGGATAAAATAAATAAAGTGTCGCACTGGTTTTAGATAAAATATAATGTCAGTGGTATGTCTCGTATATTTCACACTTCTTTTGGACGACCCCGGCGAATGACCCTGGAAGTGACGTCATATCACGTGACGTTATCACGCCATGTTGAGTTGTCATTGTAGCCCGAGTATGACCCTGGGTATTGGGAGTGTCGTGAACCCCCCCCCCCCCCCCCCCACCCCCCCCAAAAAATGGGTGTAGCTGTTTAATTGTCGAAACTGGTTTACCGCGATAATGCCAGTTATAAATACCACCATCGTATATATTTCCAGTGGAAAGCATGTCATGGCAATGATGAAGAAAAAGAAATAATAAATATTCAGTGTAGATTTAGTGCGGTAAGGACGTCGCCTTTCCTTAGGACGTCGCCTTTTCTTATTTGGTGTTTTATCAGGAATTAGAATTTCTGATGTTCTTTTTCACTTACACCAACAGTCCGCACACTCTGAAAAGTTCAGTTCTCAAGTAAAGTCAACGAGTTTATTACATCTTTTTTGACATCTATATTTCACACCATCTTAATTATAGGGTTTAATCCGGGGAAAGGGAATTCACGGGTTCCCGGTTCACAAAGCAAGTCCCGATACCCAGGAAATCTATAGCACGGAACCGGGAATCAAGCGTGGCAATGTTTGTGTGTTGAACTGAAGTTTTCTGAATTGAAAAACCGCCTCAACGTAATTTTGTAGAATTTCGTCAGCCCGTCCACGCCTGAAATGTTTACAGTGTGACTCCTGACGAACCCAATTCACCAAATCACTGTAGCTCTCAACCAGTTATGGAGGACCTCCTCTTCAACAGTAAGATCTTCACCCGCTTCACCGTTCAAAATCGCCTTCATTCTCAGAATCACTTCTATCACTATTCACTTCTTCTTTCAACATCAACCCCGTCTTCATCGCCGCTACAAGCAGAGGAGACTGGTGACGGTAGTTAATAGGGTGTTAATGCTGGATGAGGTAGAGGTGATAATACTTGAGATTTTGAAAATGAAGACGAGATTGAAGCGGGTTTGGGTTTTCGCACTTCTCCTGGGAAAAGAACTTTTCCGCATGTTGTTCATTTTCATTAAAATAAATGCAGCTTGTTACTCTCGTAATTTTGCTTGATATTATCCGCTAAATCTCTCGGTTCCTATATCTGAGTGTAATTTCATTCCCGTCCCCGGTCCTTACAAAACCAGGGAATATATTAAACCCTTCTTAATGATATGGAAGTCCGAGTCCATGAAAGTTTTGTTAGAAATCAACGATGCAAAGGTCTTCAGCTCCATTCTCCCCAATCCCGAGAGGACAAATTATGTAAGGCACTGTCGTAAATATTTCATATTAGGATTAAAAATTGTTTTCATTCACGGACAATCCCTCAATGAACTTGAACACCCTCATCGGACGTTTTTATTGGACTGCAGTGTCTTTCGAAATTGATGTGAAATCGTCACACTACAAACTTTTACTTTTTTCGATTGATATATATTTATTTGCATGTATTTGCAACAAAGTGTGATTAACCCCTCTTCACTGATATTG
Organism: Pictodentalium vernedei; assembly: GCA_031216915.1. Classification (NCBI taxonomy): domain Eukaryota; kingdom Metazoa; phylum Mollusca; class Scaphopoda; order Dentaliida; family Dentaliidae; genus Pictodentalium; species Pictodentalium vernedei. Next base: position 266,148,854 of record CM062294.1, read on the forward strand.
AAAAAATCATAATTTCAACCTGCAAATTATTACAAGTTACAATGTAACTAGGAATTTAACAAATTCAGTCTTGTTTGACAGAGTTCATTGAGTTCTGTCAAACAAGAATGAATTGGTCAAATTCTAAGATGCATTATGAGAAAAAATTTGCTGCGGGAACTTCAGTATTTTGACATTGTGTAGAGGGTTAAAATACAGTGTATATTTATTAGATTTATTTTGTAAACATCTAGTTAAAAACTCCATAAATATCTCAAATAAAGAACTAAAAACACTAGACCTGTTGGTAAGCATAGGTAACGAAATACCCCCGTAATGTGCAGGCCAACCCAAAATAAAGATTGTTATCAAGTCGATTTTTAAAAATATGTTAGCACATTGTATAGGTGCTTCATTTTGATACTCCGAAAAGGAAAGGAAAATTAAGTGTCTCCATACGATGACACAAAAAGATACCCCCGCTTATTTAACAATGCAAGCCTGACTATAGGTGATGCAGTTTTGGAGTATATACAAATTCTAAGTCCATAAAGGGCAATGACATTGGCAATAAAATCTCGAACGACACCAACATTTCACTATAGGAAAACAGCAATAGGATACACTTGCATACCAAATATCAAGTCACTCAACCAAGTACTTTACAAGTTATTCATGATTGAATTTCGGGGCGGACGGGGCGGACGGATGAATTAACATATGGGTGGGTATGTGGCTATCAATTATGTGGCTGTAAGTAGCTATGTGGCTTGTATTTTTAAGTGGCTTCTCAAATCAATGTGGCTCATTTGTCCAACCAATTGTTATGTCGCTTATATTTTTAAATGGCTTCTCAAAATGATGCAGCCTTTTTTGACAAATGGCTATTTATGTGTTCAATGTTCATTCATATTTTATGTGGCTTATATTTTTAAGTGGCTTCTCAAATTTTATGTGACTATCAGTTATTTGGCTGCCAGTTATGTGGCTTTTTTACTAACAAATGGCTATTTATTTCTTCAATGTCCACGTATATTTTATGGGACATATTTTTATGTGGCTTCCAAACGTTTATGTGGCTGTTCATATATTTTTAAGTGGCTTCACAACTTTTATGTAGCTGTCCATATATAGTTTTGTGAGTCTTGTATTTTTAAGTCGCTTAACCTTTATGTGGCTATCAGTTATGTGGCTGCCAATGGATGGATATCTAAAAACTTGGCATTGTTTTTCCAACCTTTAATGTGACTATGATGTAATGTGTCTTATTTAGTAGATGATTTTTAGCTGTCTAAATAATTTCTATTTGGCTAGCCACATAACAGAAATTAGACACATAAATATCCATGTTTGCCAAATCCTAGCCACATAAGTAGTCATTTGTAAACACGGACGGACGGACGGACGGACGGACAGACGGACGGATGGACGGGCAATGACTCTGGCAATAAAATCTTGAGCGACACCTACATTTCACTATAGGTATGCAGCAATAGTATACACTTGCATACCAAATATCAAGTCACTCAACCAAGTACTTTACAAGTTATTCATGATTGAATTTCGGGACGGACGGATGGACAGATGGACTGACGGACGGACACACGGGCGGACCTTGTGCTGACGGGTAGACATCAATAAGATAGAGTTGCACATCAAAATGAAGTAATTCCATGGAGCACTCTGTAAGATATTCATGAATTAATTTCAAGGTGGACAAATTCTAAGTCCATAAAGGGCAATGACTCTGGAAATAAAATCTCGAAATACACCTGCATTTCACTATGGTTATACAGCAATAGGATACACTTGTATACCGAATATCAAGTCACTCAACCAAGTACTTTACAAGTTATTCATGATTGAATTTCGGGACGGACGGACGGACGGACGGACAAGGCGAATCCTATATGTCACCGCTGGGGGTATAAAAAATAAAAGCCTCACTCCCTCATTGATTTGAAAAATTAATTGCCCGTGAACCAAATGTACTTTTCTTTCAGGCTTTAGGGTTAAATAAAATGAGTTTTGTTTGAAACAATATGAGAAAATCAGCCTACCTGAAGGACCTCGGTGGCTTCCAGAATATTTCACAAGAGTTCATGATTTGAGATGTAAACAGGAAGTTTCTGGTAAGGAAGATGACTTTCGCTGTATATTTAATCCTCTATCGTCCTCATGCACCTGTAGTTTTCAATAGATTCCTCATGCCGGATTAATTCAATTGATGCCATTGTAATTATGCCTTTTCATGGCTTTAAATTCACGAGTGTTTTCCTTCGCATCAGAAAAAATATTTAACTACGATTCGTATCATGGCAATGACACTCAATTTGTCTTGTGAATCGACTGTTCGCGTCTTCAAACCCACAACTCTCCTCGGAGATCAAAATCGATAGCTACATCTATCAATATATGCCTCAGAGACATGAATATTTCATGTCCATTGTTTTGTTAAACAAAGAGAACTCATATGTTAACTCTTGCCCTATCCGATGGCAAACATTGTGCCATGTCGTCAGTCCCATCCTCCAGGTGAAATTCTGCATTAGAATTGACGCTACCCGAATGCAGCCGTCTATGTTGTGCCAATGTAACAAAAATGAATAGATCCGGAGGTCATATTTCGAAAAATCTTAAGTTCAGTCTCAAGTTTTTGACTTAACCCTTAAGGGCCTAATTTCGACTTTGATAACTTTTTAATGCAAAAGAGGAGGCCGCGGTGGCTTAGTAGGTAAAGTGCAGGCTGCAAGCCGAGAGGTCCTCGGTTCGAATCCCACCTGAGGCAACCGCGTTGTGTCCTTGGGTAAGACACTTCACCCCCATTGCGCACGTGGGGGCACGGTGGCGTTGTTTACTAAGGCGTACTGCATGTCGATGGTGCACTTACCTTCAATCAATGCTAACCCTGCTTGTGTGGAGTTAGTATGTTGGGGAGCTAACAATTGCTCGCCGTTGCTCGGTGGTTCTCTCCGGGTACTCCGGCATCCCCCACCCGTAAAACTGTCGCGGTCATGATTAGCCATTATGCATAAATATGTGACCTTAAACACAAATAATAAATAAATAAATAAATAATGCAAAATATAGGTGCCTCAACATGCATTGTTTGGGTGAACTCAAAACTTTTTTTCTAAGTACCTTGTCAGTTGTTTCTAGGCAAGTCTTGGCTGCCTCTATAGGCAGCCAAGACTTGACTATAAACAACTGCTAAGCCATAGAGGGTAGACTTTCAAAGTATAGTGGAAATGTATAAAGATCTCCAGGCCCTTGGGGGTTAAGTACAATTTCATACTCAGCTTAGATTTTTGAAAAATCAAAGTAGACACTTAGCTGAGTTGAAGGTTTTCATCATTGTTCACAATATGTTTCTGATAAAAGTCAACAGTCCCTTGCTTTGACTGGCGTTTAACCCACTCAGTCGATACATATTAATGTTTGCGTTTTGACAATTCTTCTGTCGGTTTTTAAACAGCATAGTAAACAACGAATACGAGGCTATGGGATTAAATGTATTTAAAGACGAAAAATATGTCCCAATAATAAAAGTCACGAAATGATAGTGTCTAGATTACCTTCAAATATATTCATTCTTTGAGAATATTTTTTTAAACTGAACCTCATTAACAAGTTAAGATATAAATGAAAAGGTGAACATCACACTGAGTAAATCTATTTATTTATTTATTGGTGGTTAAGGTCACATACTTATGCACAATGCCTAATCATGACCGTGACAGTTTTACGGGTGGAGAAAGCCGGAATACCCGGAGAGAACTACTGAGCAACGACGAGCAGCTGCCAGCTTCCCAACACCGTAACACCGCACTGCAGCACAGGCAGGGTTAGATTGGTTGAAGACATGCGCACCATCGACGTGTAGTACGCCTTAGTACACGGCGTCATTGTGCCCCCATGTGGACAATCGGGGTAAAAGTGCCTTGCCCAAGGACACAACGCGGGAGTCCGAATCGATCGCTCAGATGGTCACCCATCCGAGGACTAACCGGGCTTGACGTTCCTTAACTTCGGTGATCTGACGAGAACCGGTTACCGCAACGCCACCACGCCCCACTGAGTAAATCAAATAGGGAAATTGGTTGGTGAGGACAATGATGTTTCCCAAATCGAAAATCAACTACGAAAAGTTAGAAATGAAAGTCATGAGTTGAATAGTTTGGATTTCTACATATTTGAACTGATGTCTGATTGAAAAGTCCCAAACCGTGACCTCCGCGAATCAAATTTCGGATCTGGAGTGCAACAAGGCACCATCTGCAATACTGATACATTCCAGGCGGCATCTTGTTGCACTTAACTCTTTTGGCGCGACAGGCGACTAAAGTCTACAAACGGCAAAACGCGGAAAGGTACTGCAGTAGTCATTTTAGCCAACTGTGTGTGTCCATTTGCAAGTGATTTTAACCCTTTACCCAACGCAGACGATATCAAAATTTATTATTTTAAATATCATTTTTTCAAAACAAATTCCAACAAAACCATATCATGTGACCCCTCGTTGGAACGAGCTCGACGAGCTCGTTCCAACGAGGGGTCACATGATATGGTTTTGTTGAAATTTTTTGAAAAATAATATTTTTTCAACTGCTGGAATTGCATATTACGCGGGGGGGGGGGGATGCGGCCGATTCTTTGGGTAAAGGGTTGAACAAACATACGTATTCCTATGTTTCATGCACCATTTATGTCCTATCCATGAACAACGATATCGTCCCTTGAAAGTATAAAGGTGCCATTTAAATATATACAGGAAATCATTTGAAAAACTGCCAATGAGATCATTAGAACATCTTTTAAAATAAAAACGCTTTAGTCTAACAACCTATACTTTTTGTAAAATTCCTGATGAATATTAGGCGCTAAGAATTCTGTTTCTCAGATTATTCCGCGCCAAAAGAGTTAAGGAACGATTTTTAGGGATAACATGTTATTAATATATACTCATGTATACAGGACAGTCGCCGTGTACTGGTCGTAATCCACGCGTGGGCAATGAGGTCCACGCATGTATTTACCAGGTAATAAAAATCAGCAGCAGCAAAATTTTAATTAATGAAGCACCGGGTACAACCCGGTGCTTCATTAATTAAATTTTTGATGATTATTCCTATAATTAGTGTTTGGAATCGGATATTATTGCGTCCGTGGAAATATTACACACCCATGGAAAGTGACCAGTCCACGACAGCTGTATTGTATATATAGAGGATATGGAATGAGTGCTTTTCTCATATAATATTTATGAAACGAGTCGAAGAATTTTCCGTTTGGGCGTGCCTCTGGCGAGCCCAAACGGAAAATTCGGACGAGTTTCATAAATATTATATGAGAAAAACACTCATTTCATATTCTATTTATCATATGATACACACACGCACAAATTTGCCACTTAGTATGACTTTTTAACCAATGAAAGCTCCCAACTCTAATTATGCAAAGCAAATTATGAAAATGTGGCCCGGTTGTATTTTGTTCAGCCAATCAAATTGTCTAGTTTTGAAACTGACCAGTGAAATTGACGGAAGGCTTTATTTATCACTGATTAATATGAAAACAAAATATCAAATGTTTTAAAGTGAACAAAACGGACGAGTCATATGATAAAATAAAGTATGTGTTCTGAAAACAAACCTGTCTCAATTGTGATGGATCTAGAAGATATATAGATCTAAAGTGAAAAATATTGATCTGTATTAAGCACTAAACAACACATAAAAACCCCATACACATCTTTCGATCAACCGAAGACCTTCATAATGGTACACAAGACTGAAAAACAGACATACTAACTGCAGCTGATGGGAATTTGGATATAACCTCCTATAAATTTCGTTCAAACTACAAGCATGCAAACAACGTGCAAAAATGTAAAGGAATTGAAAGAAAATGCTTCTGAAAAACAATAAACAGGTCCAAATTACCATAACTGTATTTTAGTGTAATGTGATTGAAACATATCCTTCGAAACTTTCGGGAAATTAAGAACTGATAGAAGATCGATAGGTCTGCAGATACAAAGCTGTTAAATCCTAACTGTTCCTCGAGACACCCACTCAGGTTTAGTATGCTCGGGTTTAGAGTCAATGATAAATGCCTAGAACGAAGTGAATAGGTGCCCCTGTACATGCTGGGTCGTGTTATGGTAGTCACGTTTCATCTTCTTAAATGACCTGTGGTTCACACTTATGGAACGGAGTACTGGTTTTGCCGCCATAGTGAGTTTTACAAGGGCCACAATGGGGAGGGTAAACAACATTGAGAAGATTAACCACATTGAAGCTTTTGCAATCTGCTCGGCCAAAAATTCTGTTTTTGCTCAAGTGCTGATGCTGCGGAAAGAATTGGCTGTAGGCACCATCACACAAGTTTTACAACTGTCCTTTCCACAAGCTTGGCTGACCCCAAGTTCGGAACTGATTGGCTTGAAGTCAGCACTAGCAATATATTTTGTCGTTTGAAGGCAACGACTGGTGGTTTGTGGAAAATGTTAGCTAAAGCTGCATCAATCTCAATGAGCCCCCAGTGTTTTCGAAGGATGCTGGGGAGGTTCGGCATCATCTGGATGAAATGTGGTACCAAATGGTACGCACACATTTTGAACTGTTGGTCAATAACGCATTAGTCCCTCGCGTAGCATGTATCAGCTTTGATGATAGCACTGCCAACTAGCACCCACTTGTCATTTCTGCTCACAAATTGTTGTATAATACATTTTTTATTACGCTGCTAATATACACATTCTGTGCCTTGCTTTTATTTCTTAAAATACATGGCACTTCTGTGACTCTCCATGACATGTTATGACATTCTGTTAAAACTGAAAACTTGACTCAGTCTATCAATTTATAACTGGCCAAAGATGTGGAAGAGACGTTACGTTCGCATGTAATGAGGAAGAGATTTTTTTAAGCAACGGTATGCTTTGTGAACAAATATTTGATTTGCCTTTATACATATTCATATCATTTCAGGATTAAGTGATATCATGGTCAATAGATAAAATCATCCCCGTGTTTGTGTAAGCAGAAAGAGCTTGTGCTTACCCCCGAGTCAGTCTTATCTGACACGAGTAACTTCACACAGATACAAATACGTACTTCGTGAACAAATCAGAGGTATTTGGTCTCATAGAATACCACTTACTTTTAGAGTAGGTAAACATCTGCACAGCGCGAACAGACAAGGGGGTAATCTGTCTCGGCGGATCCAATTAACTACGGGTAGGTATACTCTTGTCCACATTACTAGTATTTAGACTAACATTAGAAATGTTTACACAGATACCGTGGGTTTTCATTTGTAAGCTTCATAGAAGCATGATCTATTCAATAATGAGGATAAGGCTATGATGTTACACCATGTTGGAATGGTCTTTTTCAACCATTTCCTACTGTGTATTACAGAAGAGAACACCCTCGGCATATTGATGGAAACTAAATAAATAACAAGTGCATAAGCTGCAATACTCTCGACTCCCGATCTCTGCCTTCACATTGAGTAAACATCATATAATAATAACACCAACTGATTTGTTAACACTTTACCCAACGTAACGGAAAAAACTGGCCAGCGGTGTTCACAAAAATCACCATTCAATTTTCATTATTTCTTTCATTTTTTGTCTCAAAACGTAGCTTAAGACCCCCGCCCCTCATTGGAACGAGTTCGTTGCGCTTATTCCAAAGAGTGGTCATAAGCTGTTTTGGGGCGCAAAAATAAAAACATTTAGTTATTCAAACATTTTGTTTGCAAGTGTCATCTGCCTTTCGTGATAAGTAAAGGGTTAACACTTCTTCAGATGAGAAGTCTTTCATTACCCCTGCGCCTCATTATCTGTTCCTGCCCCTCCTCTTCGCAGCAGTCTAAAATAATTGTTTAACCCTTTACCTAACATGAAAAGCAGACGACACTTGCAAAAAAAAATTCTTGAATAACTATTATTTTCATTTTTTGTCTCAAAAACATAGGTCATGACCCCTCATTGGAACGAGCTCGATGAGCTCGTTCCAATAAGGGGTCATAACCTATGTTTTACAGACAAAAAATGAAAAAACAATGAAAATTAATTGGCGAGTTTTGAGAATAGCGCTGGCCGTTACGTTAGGTAAACGGTTATAGATAGTCCTTATTCCCTCCCTCTCCCTTTTACTCCCAAGCACACATATCCATCCTCCCCGTCTCCGTTCTTTGTTATGCATCCGGTGAATCACTTTCTAATGGACTGCTATTTTGAACTTTTTGAGAGAAAATATTCGGGGGTCTCATAACCCCCATGCTACACATCTGTCATTCTTTAGCCACAACTTCTCCAATTTAATGTTTACAACGTCTCACATTTTCGCGTGATTTAACACCTGGGACCCCGTCCAGGACGACCCGCGTTGAGTCCTTGGGCAAGGCACTTTATCCCGGTTGCCTACATGGGGTCACGATGACGTCGTGTACTAAGGCGTACTGAACGTCGATGGTACACATGTCTTCAACCACTGTAACCCTGCTTGCGCGGAGCTTGAACAGAGTTAGAATGTTGAGGAGCTGACAGTTGCTCGACGATGCTCGGTGGTTCTCTCCGGGTACTCCGGCTTCCTCCACCCGTCAAACTGTCATGGTCACGATTAGTCATTGTGCATAAGTATGTGACCTTAAAACGCCATTAAATAAATAAATTAAATAACACCTAGGACTAGTACTATGGAACTTTTACAATTGTATTTTCCCGAATTGTATTTTCTACAAGTTAATATAAATGACGGAAATGAACCATCAGCATTTTAAAAGATTTGGCAATTTGCCAACTGGCAAACTGCCACTTCTTTGAAAATGCTAATGTTATATTTCAATTAGTTATTTCCATAAATAGAAAATACAATTCTGAAAAATACAACTTTAAAAGTTTTATAGTATTGGCTCCTGGATAACAATATCATAGTCTAAACTTCGATTATTTTCCAATTGCTTTTAGAAATTTAGTCATGTGTTTGTTTGGAAGATATCATTGACCTTGGTAACTGTTTTGTCCTATACTGGTAAGATAGTGGCCAGTGTATACATAGAACGACACACGCGAGCGAATGGGTTAATCGATATGGCACGAGTGCCAGCGCGGAAGGATAAAACGAGAGGCCGCATACCTCGAGTTTTATCCTTCCGCGATGGCACAAGTGCCATGTCGATTAACCCATTCACACACGCGTGTCGCTCTGTGTTCATTACACGCCTCCGCGTATATAAACGCAATTATCAGAAGGACAATTCATTTGACAACTCGTCCCCTGAGTTTCAATGTGCTCTACGTGCCAGTCGGCACATATAATACATTGAATTTCAGTGGACGAACTATTAACAGAAAGAAAACATTTTATCGTCAACTGAATTTCCGAGGGGAACCTGTTTGTTACTATTTGTAGCTGTCGCTAGCGATTCAAATTGCAATTGTGGTGCACGATTTGTAGAAAATTCCAGTGAAATTTCGTTTCTATTTAAAAATAGTCCGTCAACGATTTCCGTTCCGCACATATGTGTGGAACAGATTTTCATTTTCCGCATGGTTTAGTGTTGCTGTAGATGGGGATTTCATAGAGCAGGCGTGTAATAAAAATTAAGTAGTAAACGATGGTTTTTCTAGACAGCCGTTATAATTATCGAAATGTGGTTCGTTGATATTGTATTTTTTTTATTTGATATGATTTTCTTCCCTAGAGTTGCCCATGATCAAGCTCGGCCGATATGACTTCAAACCCGGTTGATATGGAGCCGATCTTGGCCGAATCAGGCTAGAGTCTAGAGCTGAAGGTTTTTAAATTTCTTGTTCGGTTTCGGTTTTGGTTTTTCAGGTGGAGTAAAACCTCGGTTCGGTTCGGTTTTCGGTTTGTTCATGAGGCCAAGTAAAATTCAATAAAACTCATTCTTATGTCCGGAGTCATAACTGAATGGTAGTGAAATTGAGTGAAACAAAATGAATGCCCGAAATAAGCTATAATACATGAATAATCAGGAAGGCCAATATAATAATTACCTAAATATACAGAACTTTTATTGTGCTTGGCCATTTTTCGAGGTCTGACACTTACACGCAACTTGAGGAAAGCTGTGAACACAACTAAACTGAAATGTCGGAAATTCACAGAATGTAGCCTTCCCAGAGTAGTGAGAGTACCCAGACACTGCCATTGGCAGTGTCTGGGTACTCTCACTACTCTGGGATGGCTACATTCTGTGAATTTCTGCAGAAAGAGAGTAGTTAAAAAAAACGAAAAACCTTAGATTACGGGATGTCGACGGTTTCGGTTTCGGTTTTTTTTTAGAACTAAAAACCTCGGTTCGATTTCGGTTAACCTACAGCTCTACTAGAGAGTAGTTAAAAAAACGAAAAACCTTAGATTACGGGATGTCGACGGTTTCGGTTTCGGTTTTTTAAAAAAACTAAAAACCTCGGTTCAGTTTCGGTTAACCTACAGCAAAAAACTAAAAACCTCGGTTCGGTTTCGGTTAACCTACAGCTCTACTAGAGCCCCCCCCCCCCCCCCCCCCCCCCGATGCGTCACTAGGTGCAGCCAATTTGTTTACATCGACATCGTTCACACAATCGGGAATTTGCGTTAGTCGGGCATAATGGAGAAGTTTGAAGCTGGGGGCTGTATAGTGAGGAATTAATGAGGAAAATAAGTAAAGAATAGTTGGGTGAAGAGATGAAAGAAGAGAGGTGTACAGAAAATTGAACCCAAACCAAGATTGGGTGTCGTAAGTCGAGAATCGACGAAGTAGGAGAAGAGGTGGTAAAACTATCCGAACGTGCTGAAAATGTTTACAATCTAAACATGATCAGAGAAGGAAAGCATAAAAAGGTGGAGACAAAAAAAGTGTTCAGTTTTGTGTTTATCACCTAAACCCCATTTTTACAGTGTATAAGAAAAGGCGTCCACGAACACCGAAGTATGTCATATAACACGTTTTTTCCCCTTTCTGTTGTGTACTTATGTCTAACAGCAATTTCTAGCTCCCGCTGTTACACTTTACCATTAACATTTTTTTTCTTTTCATGGCCGAGCCCTGTCGGCCCCGTTGGTTTATAACTCCACAAACCCCAAGATCCTTGAGCCACCCCTTTCAAGTACAGGTAAACATATTAAAATTATTTTGTCTTTGTCCTGCTTAGCCCTCTGCAAATTCCTGGGTGCCTTGTGGGAAACATTTGCCGCTTGAAATTTTGATATTTCGACATCAGTACACGAGCGGTGTAGCTACGTGTGTGTGTGTGGGGGGGGGGGGGGGGGGGGCTTGCCACCCCACCCCCCAAAAATTTCCGCTGCCCCCCCCCTCCCTCCTAAAAAACAAATATAAAATATCGGCCAAATGCGAGTTTCACACAACATAGAGCCCCAAAATGGTCTCCAATAGAGCGGCTACATATGCCCCAGATTCGCTCTTGGATCACTGAATACTGCAAATTTTTCTCGGGGGTGGGCGGGGCTAAACCTAACGGTTGTTTCCCCTCTTCCCTTCACTAACTAGTTAGGACTAGGGGAGGCCTACGAAACCCCACACAACAGCCTTTCAAATATCATCTTTGTCCCACCCCACCCACCCCCCCCCCACCCCCAAATGACTAGGGTGCTCCCTGTTTTAGAATTCTGGCTACGCGCCTGCAGTTCACAGAGGTTTAAAAAAGGAAGGGCTGCCTGTCTTGTAAAGGTTTAGATAATCTTGTCGGGTCGCCCCAATTTCATATTTGAACAGGCCAGAGACAGTGTGCATGAAAACTGGATTTTTTCATTGCTAGTGTGCAAAGAGTTACATTATTCAGAAAATGTCTGTCCACAGAAAGAATAAAAATACAAAAAACACACCGATTTATCCGAGAAATTTCCATAACTCCAATACCATTACTTCAAACTTGTAAACGGAATAGAGTTGGAATATAACAATCGACATGTAAAATCCAAACGCTTCCGACAGAACTCATTAAACCATAAAAAGTATACCCGTTGCGAAGAAACATAACATAGGTCTAAAGGCAAAGTGCAATACATGTATAAACCTATATTACTTGAAGACGGTTGACAATTGTTCGAGCACAATACCATTTTATCTTATGTATATATATGTTGTCGTGTAAGGTGCTTGAAATATTGTTACAAAGTTAACACTACATATGTTGTACCGAATTACCATATGAAATGCATTGTGTCTGTGGGACGAGCTTCTGTCACTTAAGTCTGTTAACCCTTTACCCAACGCAGACGATATCAATATTTATTATTTTAAATATCATTTTTTCAAATTTTTCAAAACATTTCCACAAAACCATATCATGTGACCCCTCGTTGGAACGAGCTCGACGAGCTCGTTCCAACGAGGGGTCACATGATATGGTTTTGTTGAAATTTTTTGAAAAATAATATTTTTTCAACTGCTGAATTTGCATATTACGCGGGCGGATGCAGCCGATTCGTTGGGTAAAAGGTTAATATGGTGTTTGTTTATTGGGATTTAACGACATTTTCAACAGCCAGGGTCACACTCTGTCGGACAGTTTTAGGGGTAGAGGAAGTTGAGGTAACCTAACCACCGAGCCGCGGCAATCAGCTGTCACACTCCCCAACTTACTAACACTAGCGCCGAGAGGTGAGGATCAGAAAAGGGGGCAACTGCCTCGGGGCCAGGCCCCGTTAGAGCTCCGAAATTCTGGACGTTTAAAAAAGTGTAGGTTGTCCTATCGATACGTCTGAGCTGAAAATCGTGGGAAGGCTTTTGGTACGGGCCTTCACCGAAGAGTACGTAGTTGCATTACTGGCCAGGTTCTATTCATATAAAAAAACACTTGCTACAGCTTGTTTTTCTTCCGTTCTTCCCTGCATCGTGGTGGTCACGATTATCTTTGGATAAAAAATACACCATACACACAGAAATACGGTTAGTAAATTACCCAAATTATAATGAAATAACTGAGCAGATATTGTCAGAAAATGCAGGAGAATACTTCTACTGGCACTGCTTTAAAAACATTTTGTGGGGAAGGACCCCCATACCCCCCGCCAATTGCTTCGCAGGGCCCGTAACGCACATTCTACACATCGCTCCGGGCCCGCCCTCGCTCTCTGCGGCCCTGCTTACTAACTATGCACATGCAGTGTTAGAAGGGGTTGAAGGCATGTACATCATTGAAGGCAAGTGCACCGTTGAGTCCGCTTCAGCACACAGCGTCACTGTACTACTACGTTGGCAATCGGAATTAAGTGTCATGCCCAAGTACAGTGGATATGATGACAAACCCTTTTATTTTTTAAAATGGAAATATTTGTGACAATAAGCGAAGAGTAAACCAAGAGCGTGTATACAATACTCTGAATGCACCTCTGTGCCTGCGGCCCTGTGATATGCTTCCTGGAACAGGTTTCAATTACTCCACTAAATGGTCCATCCTTCTGGCGACGTTCCTTTTTGACATTCGATCATACTTATTGAGCCTTACTGTAGGTCAACTTTTGTGGTCGCGAAGAACGCGTCTTGACTCTCCAACAATGGTGGTAAGGTCACCTACCACGTGGTAAGCATTTCCGACGCTGATTGGCAAACGATATTATTAGTATATTAATAGTTATCCTTGTGTCTTCCGGGGTGTATGGTAATTTATACAGGTCTGGGGACTCATACACCCTGAGGCGCAGCCGAAAGGTGTTTGAGTCCCCAGACGGGTGTAAATTCCCATACATTCCAGATGACACAAGAACGGATTTATTTCCAAATCCTTTCGTTCAAAATTAAACTTTTCTCTTTTTTTCCAATACATATGATCTTAATAAATTGGCACACTTTTTGTTGCACTTGGTTGTATACTGGTATTACGTTTGCCCCCTTTTCTAAAATTTCGGTTTCAGTATGACTTGCAAAGCGTTTCATAAAATTAATTTGAGCCATTTTTAATTAAACAGACACCAAAATAAAACGCATCACACCCCTTCCAAATTTTGCACCATAAATAAACAAGCCCTACACGAAATATATGTACTTTTATTTTCATTAAAATTTTGGTGTAATAATTTACTCCAAAATATTCAGTTAACCATATTTTTATTTTTCAAACATATAAATGAGCTAATAAATAAATATTTATAATAATATAAATAAAAAAGAGTTTTTTTGGCCACTTTACCAGTTATTGTGTTTTCCTGTTTTTCTACCGGAGATAACTACGGAGTAAAAATTAAAAGGTACTGTGCACTAAAAGTTACAACCTACCTCTCAGCCAATCAAAAAGCAATATTTCATTCCATTTGGAAATAAATGAACATTATTCACAGGCTCTGTTTACATCAAACATGTGCTTCTTTAATGATGTACTTTCTACACGATCTACTTGTTGTAGACAACAACAGCCTATATATATGTTACAGTGAATCCATGAATTCAGTAAATACACGTATTTACTGATTTTTTTAGTAAATACGTGTATTTTCTAATTCACCTTGCAAATACGTGTATTTACTAAACAATGCAGTAAATACATGTATTTACTGAAAATTAAGATCTATGAATCATAGATTTCCTAAGTTAATTTTAGTAAATCCGTGAATTAGAATTGTTCTCAATTTTGTTTGCAAATACAAAAGTTACTTTGCTACAATCCAAGATGTCTACGACATTATCAGAAAGGCACACATAGCCACTGGCCATGGAGGACGCGACAGAATGATGAAAGAACTCAAGAAGACGTATGCAAATATCACGGTAAAAACACTGGAACTTTATGAATGTCAGAAGAAGAGAAAACGTCATATGACAAAAGGTGTTGTTGTGCGTCCCACACACTAAAAACTAAAGTGTTAAAACTGACACTTTCAAGGTGTTAAACCCATTCTAACTCGTAGGGTTTGATTTTAACACTCAAAGTTCAATGCTTTAAGCACTTAGACATTACAATCGTCAGACATCTGAAACTTGAATGGATGGCACTTCCCATGTGTCTAGCATTGGTGGTTCTTCCACAATCGTCCATAATTTGATTTGCGCTTGGTGGGTACATAATTAAAAGGACACAACGCAGATGACGCGGATCAGGCTCGATAGTTCGAGCCTGATCCGCGTCATCTGCGTTGTTTCCTTTTAAATGTCGCGACATTACACTTGTCAAGTGGTGTTATTGTCAACACGTGTCAAGTTCTGGGATATCTACACTTGAACAAAGTGCTAGTTCAGCACTTAGTGTTAAATACAGCACTTCAAGTGTAGTTTTAACACTTTAGTTTTTAGCGTGCATATTGACTAAAGAATTTTCATCTAGAGGGCAAGTGGATTTAATTGACATGCAGTCAATGCCAACATCATCTTACAATTGGATTATGGTGTACCAAGACCATCTTACTAAGTCCTGTGTCTTGAGAGCTCAGTAATAAAGTGTAAAGCCACTAGATGGGGCGCCGGTTGGAAGGGACTCGATAAATTATATCCCGTACAATGTTAAAATTGGAGTAAACAGTAAAAATATATTGCAGAATTGCCAGTGCGTTGTCGGTGATTCGCAATGCGTCGTTTTGTCCCGCGTTGATTGACAATTTTTTATTTCCAAACAGGTTTATAATGATACAGATTGCACTGGACAGAATCATAAAGAGTGAATTGGAAAATGGATCCAGCTAATGCTTTTGCAAGCTGTCTCCATAAAAGAAAATGACATTTGAGTTAGAACAACGAAATATCACTATTTTTTCAAAAACGTAATAGCGGGATAGTAATCGATGGAATGTTGTATTGTTGGGTTAAGCAAAGCAGGATTTGGGAAATTTAACTGGCGAATGTAGTAATTGGATTACTACAGGATGGATTGACTGGTCGAGTGCTAGTTGGCACCATGACTCACCATGGCTCACTTGAAACGAATGAGGTGAAGGCCGATTATTAGCACATTGTGTGCATCAAGCTAATGTTTGCCAATAATCGAAAAAGAAGAAAAAGATACTAACCCTTTACCCAACGAATCGCCCGGGTCCGCCCGCGTAAAATGCAAATTCAGCAGCTGAAAAAATATTATATTTAAAAAATTTCAACAAAACCATACCATGGTCACATGATATGGTTTTGTTGAAATTATTTGAAAAAATTGAAACAATGATATTTAAAATAATAAATTTTGAAATCGTCTGCGTTGGGTAAATGGTTAACAAATATATCATCCATTGGGTGCAACAGGCCCCACCCGTAATGCTAGGGCATGCAGATGGTGGTCTATTGCACCCAAGAGACGATATGTGGTGAATTGCTGGTATCAAAATGAGAGTTCCGGGACGCACGCTTCAACTGACATGAACAGGAAAGTTATTACTAGTGGCTGACCGGAGGTCGAAGGTTGTTCGCAGCGCGGTACCTTGGAGAACTATACTTTTGCAAAACGTCACCAAAGATTTGTTAGTACCTGACGGAGTTAAAAACGAATTTTTGACTCTTTAGCTTGGAGGTTCAGCTAGAAGCTTGTCCCACGTTGAAAGCTACTTGAACATTAAATGGACAGTTTTGAAAAAAGTATGGAGATTTTCCCGTTCCAGTGGATTCTTCGGCTCATCCGATAATTGTACGTGGAAATTCGGCGAAGTTAGGAGTCAAATTCGGTTTTAGTATTTTGCCTCGTTTTAATCTCTGCGCACTGATGTGAAAACACCGAAATTTCAAGAGGCAATTTCTCCCCATTATGCAACTGGGCATTTAACCAATTCAAACTTGTTTAATAGATCTAACTGAGCTTTGTCAAACAAGTTTGAACTTGTTAACTGGTTGAGTGCTAGAAGCCACTATCAAAGCTTTCAAAAAATTAGAGTATCTGAGCAAAACCAACATTTTCCTTGCTCATGTTTCATATTCAGGCAAACGCAGATGATATTTTGTTTATATAAATTTATTTCATTACATATTATTGGAGAGTGCCTGTGGGCACTCTCCAATAATTTGTAGTAAAACAAATTTTGAATAACAAATTCAGACCACAAAAAAATAATCTAGCCCGCAACCAGTTAAATTACTGGTGGTATTATGGTGTGTATTCCTAACAGAGTGCACAATTATCTGATGAACCGAAGAATCCACCGGAATGAATTGCGGTGGATTCTTCGGTTCATCAGATAATTGTACCTGAAATTTCGGCGAAGTTAGTAGTGGAATTGGGTTTAAAATTTAAACCTCTGTGTACTGCAGGTGCGAAGCCATAATTCTTTTAAAGGGTGTGCCCTAGCCAGTTTTTTTTTCTTGGTGGGGGCTCAAAGATGATATTTGAAAAGGCGTTGAGTGGAGTTTCGTGGGCCTCCCCAAGTCTTAACTAATCCCTTCCAGTAGATTCTTCGGTTCATTAGATAATTGTACCTGAAACTTCGGCGAAGTTAGGAGTCGAATTGGGTTTAAAATTTAAACCTCCGTGTATTACATTGATGTGAAAACACCTAAATTTCAAGAGGCAATCCTTTCCCATTATACAACTAGGAATTTAACATATTCAAACTAGTTTAATAGATCATATTAAACTCTGTCAAACATGTCTGAATTGGTTAAGTTCCTGGTCGTATTATGGTGTGCTCAAAATAATGGCAAAAAGACAAACTATGAATGAAGACATCCAAGATGTCACTGGCATAGCAATGATGTATTCGGAAGGGTTGCCAGTCCCGCTCCTCAATGATTTGGTTGAAAACTTGAAGTTTGTTTTGTTACTTTACATTTACTCTAAAATAATTAAATTAGACCAATGTAAAGGAAATGACGTCTTTTATCCATACCGTTTTCAAAAATGTTCAAGAGATGTTGGGCGCGCGCTTTCTAAATGATAATAATACTTCGTCTGGCCTGCTGATAAGTCTCGGTTCACATGTGAGAATACCTCTATTACCCATTTGCCCTCCCCTTTGTCATTTCAAGTAGCAATTTATTGCACACCGCGCTTCCACTCCCATTATAACCATTATAAGCAAGCTACCTCACAAGCCAAGTCTCTCTCTCTCTCTCTCTCTCTCTCTCTCTCTCTCTATCTCTATCTCTCTCTCTCTCTACACTTGGCTTCCAAACCCACCTCGTTGGAATGAGCTGATAGAGCTCGGTCCAACAAGGGGTCATAACCAATGTTTTGAAGCATAAATTGAAAATTCGAAAGGCGATTCTTGTGAATATCACTGGGAAGTTGCCATTACATTATGTTTACGGTTACAAATTATTACAACGGTCGTAGTGGTGGGAAAGTGTGGATTCAAAGATTATTTTCTGGGAGGCAATATACTATACACCTCCCCGTCTGTGGCGCACCCGATGTTGCCAACTACAAAAGTATGACACAACAAGGAAAGATTTGAAAGAAAGGCTTTTGCAGATAATGGTTAATCAATTGCATCTCGCCACATTGATCAAAACATGTCCCGCATCCCTTGATACTAGTGACAACGGTCTGTTTAAGCAACCTTGCGTTGTTTAACGACACATAAAGTTCTATTCTTTTGTCTCCCTTCTTCAAATAAAACTACAAAGTGTATTTACCCTCTGTCGTAATGATGATTGTTGTGAAACAATCGATATACTCCCATTCATAACCAATTCAGGAAGTAACGAGATGTTTATTATCCAGTTTTTCGCTAACACATCTACAGAATAACAGCTCAGTCTTATAATATAATAACCACTTATGTGGCTGCAGAACTAAAATGTATGAGACGCCATTTGCAATCGGTAATTAGTGGTTGGAAGCTGAAACATATACACGCTAAAAATTAAAGTGTTAAAAACTACACTTGAAGTGCTTTTTGTAACACTTACTGAGTGCTGAACTAGCACTTTGTTCAAGTGTAGATATCCCAGAACTTGACAGGTGTTACAATAATACCACTTGACAAGTGTAATGTCGCGACACTTAAAAGGAAACAACGCAGATGACGCGGATCAGGCTCGAACTCTCGAGCCTGATCCGCGTCATCTGCGTTGTGTCCTTTTAATTATGTACCTACCAAGCGCAAATCAAATTATGGACAATTCTGGAAGAACCACCAATGCTAGACACATGGGAAGTGCCATCCATTCAAGTTTCAGATGTCTGACAATTGTAATGTCCAAGTGCTTAAAGCATTGCATTTTGAGTGTTAAAATCAAACCCTAAGATTTAGAATGGGTTTAACACCTTGAACGTGTCAGTTTTAACACTTTAGTTTTTAGTGTGTAAGTATCGACCGTCACAGTGATATTGATTTGAAAAGATGCACATTGCATCGGTGTGATATCGAAATGATATCGATATAACATCGCAAACGATAGAAAATATTGATGTCATTTATTCGTGCCGATGATCGATTCGAGTCATGCTGATTCGGAAATTTTTGAATCGTAAAGATCATAGTGTTCTCAAAATCCTTCCACATGTGTCCTCTTTAACTCGTCTTCTATCATCTGGTCTCCTTGTAAGGAGACCTGATGACAGAAGAAGAAGAGTTCTAGGAGGTATTTTAGATTCATTCGGGTGGAATATTTCAGTTGGTCGGAAAAGCGAATCTTTACGGTTTTTCGACTAACTGAAATATTATCCCCGAATGCATGTACCCCATAAACATTCATTTTGTTTGCATCAACGCAAGAAGTGATGTGTTGTGGGATTTTTGTTGTTGACCGAATTTTTGTGATATTTCTTGTTGATATGTTTATTTACTAAATATACACCTGGAACTTAATTAAGCACCCCTTGTTTTTTGCAGAGGTGTTAATAGAACCTGTCATTACTTTCATGCTATCTTTCAGATGGCCAAAAGAGATTGTTTGCGGAAAGAATGGTCTATTGACAAATGAAAGACAACGCAATGATGAAAATTGCAGTATTTTAATGGCGCTAATTACACATATCTGTCACTAATATTTTTTGATGGAAAACTGTTCTCTCGACAAGTATGGTGCTGGAACGGTCCATGATGAAACAATGCCGTAATTACTGACAAACAAAATGTAACTTGTGATCTCTTGAACACAATAGCAGTGTCTGACGTCAGTAGCGAGTGTATCCACCACGTGCCGGATGACAGCCTGAACCCTCCTCCTAATGCTACCAGCGAGCCTTCTGATACGGTCCAGAGGCAACTGCGGTCACTCCTCATGCAATGCAGCTTTCAAACCGGCCCAATTCTGTACAGGCGGATCCCTTGCTTGCGCACGACGTCCAAGAAAGTCCCAGATGTGTTCTAAGGGATTCAAATCGGGTCTCATTGCAGGCGAAGGTAGTGTTGTAATAGCGTTGTTCTGAATGAATGCTCTCACAGCATAGGAACGATGTGGCCTTGCATTGTCGTCCATGAATACAGGGCGAGTAGCAAACGGGTGGTTGTCAAAATGAGGCACAACAACCGGATTGAGAATGTCCCGGATGTATTGATGACCATTGAGATTCCCACGTACAGCCACCATATCAAATTTACAATCATGAGAGAGGCATCCCAGATCATTGCTGATCCTCCACCATACGGAACAGTAGGTCTGATGTTCCTGGGCATATAATCAGTGTTTCTATGCCTCCAGACTCTCATGCGACCATCTGTGACGTGAAACAGGAACCTACTCTCGTCTGACCAATGGACTCTCCTCCAAGTCCTGTGATTCCAATGAAGTTGTGCCATGCACCACTCCAAACGTCGTACTTGATGCTGATCGGACAGAGCTTGATGTTTGATGACCCTACTGGGCCTCATACCCAGTGCTTTAGACGGTTTCGGTCAGATCTGTTGCACGAACGCCTGTTGGAGAGCTAAAGGCGTTTCATAACCACACTTAATTCAAAGGATTCACACCTAACAAGGCGTGCCAGACCCTGATTTTCCCGAGGAGTGGTCTTTGGGGGTGTCCAGGCCTTAGTCGGTCCTTAACATCGTTGGTTTGTTGATGTTTTCGGACAAGTCTGCTGATGACTGAATGCCTATAGCCAAGTTGCCTTCCATAGCTTTGAATGACATGCCTGTTGCATGCATGCCAGCGATTTGCCATCGTAGTGCCTCTGGCAGTCTTCTCCTTGCCATGTCAACATTTATTGATAAAAGAAGTGACAAATTTTCTTGTTTTATACCCAGATATTGCATGTGGCTGATAGTGCTTAATTAAATTCCAGGTGTATGTTACGAATGAAGGCGCGACACAGCTGTAGTTTTATGACCACATCACATAGTTCCACTGACTGCGTTAATATTTTGATGTTTGCAAGGTAAATTAGTTATCTATCAATAGCTGGCGCATGAAAGAAATATCTGTATGTCTTTTTTAGTTGAGGGATATCATGGTAGTCCGCGCGCAAACTCCACGAAAAGTGGGTAAACAAACAGCGCTTAACATTTCCTCGCAGAATTCAACTGATCTGAAAGCTTAATGGTAATAGAACCTCACATTATTGTGCTCCGGTGACCTGTACCAGACATGACATGACAGGCACAAAATTGTTGCAAAGTTTCATAATGACGAGCACCAAAGAATTAGTTCTTGCAGGCTTGCTTCAGACCCTCAGTTGTTTCACTATTAACAGATCATATTTTTTTTGACTATGTAGGGAAATTGAGATGAGTATTAAGCAAGTTATATCTATGGTAAAGACAATAGTGGCACTTTCCTCCGAAACAAAAATTGTTAAACTGTTTCATATTCCGTAAATTTCAGATATAATCTAAATGAGTGTCAAGTTTTTCGGAAGGTAGGTTCATTACTTGAAGAAAAATAAAATACTATACTAATCAAAGTTTGCTAAGCAACAAGTATATCCAACTACCTGTTTTACGTTTTAGTTGAAATTTTGTAATGAAAAGTGTATATATATATTATTTAATTATATTTTTAATGATTTAAGTACAGAAGTTAAGATTTTATTTGTGTTTGACATTATTTTTTGGCTTTTGAATACGATAACCATAGAAAATGGATATTATTGGTAAAAGAGGAAATTTTTCAATTTGCCAAAACGTTGACGGAGCGAACTGGTATGGGTTCAATATCGAGTATGAGACCCATTACCGTTAATTACAGCTTGACAAAGCCTTCTCATGCTCCCAATCAGGTTCCTGATGGTACTTTGTGGGATGTTGTTCCATTCTTGGACCAGCATAGCACCAAGCTCCTGGACACTTCTTGGCTGGACTGGACGGGCTGAAATTGCAAGCTGTTACTCATTCCAGACATGTTCGATTGGATTGAGGTCAGGGGAACTTGCTGACCAGTCCCTAAGCTCCATCCCCTTCCTCCCTCTGTCGGTACTCCCCGACAGCATGGGCAATATGAGGACGGGCATTATCGTCCATCAGAATGAATCTATCAACCACTGCACCTGCATACAATCTGACGTGGACATCCAGGATCTCATCAATATACCGCTGTGCAGTCAATTTACCACGTTCAA
Source organism: Pictodentalium vernedei (assembly GCA_031216915.1). Classification (NCBI taxonomy): domain Eukaryota; kingdom Metazoa; phylum Mollusca; class Scaphopoda; order Dentaliida; family Dentaliidae; genus Pictodentalium; species Pictodentalium vernedei. The sequence continues at coordinate 266,171,226 of CM062294.1, forward strand.
GGACACAGAGCTCTGTATGTCCATCCCTGCTGATGCCGCCCCAGACCATGATTGACCCTCCACCATAGCGGCTATGCTCAGCAATGTTGACTGCATGGAATCGCTCTTCTGGTCTTTTCCATACCCAAGAACGCCTATCTGTGTGGTCTAGGCAGTGTACCTTGACTCATCTGTAAAAAGGAAAGGTCGCCAATCTTCTCTGATCCATCCAACGCGGTCCATGGCCCATTCATATCGTGAGTGGCGTAGGTTCTGGGACAGCGGAGTGCGAATACATGGTTTTCTCGATCGGAGACCACCTTCGTGCAAATTGCCCGGATAGTCTGCGTCGAAACATTTACCCCGGATGCATTCTGAAGGTACCTGCGAAGTTGGGTTGCTGTGGCAAAGCGGTTCCTGCGGGTCTGAATGATCGATAACCGGTCTTCAGATGCAGATGTTGCCCTGTCTCTGCCACCAACATGACATCTTACTGGTGTGTCAAACTACTGAAATCTTGCCCAGGCTCTGGTGATCACCGTATGGTGCACACCAAGGGCTTCACCAACCTGACGATGGATAGCCCCTTGCTCCACCATCCCTACAGCCCGCCACATTTCTGCTTCAGACAAATGTCTTACATTTGCATTTGCCATGTCCAATCATTACATCATAAAGGTTTGTGTTGAAATGAAGACTGAATGCCCTACACATGCCATGTACATGTAGACAGTACACTAAAACATCATGAAAATCAAGGGTACATGCTTTCCATGACTGTCACGAAAAGTCTGCCTGTCAAGAGAGCAAATGTAAACACTGGGGACCATCTCAATACATTCCACAATCATATCCACCAAAAATATCGCAAATATGTCACAAGCAAATTTCTCAATGATGTGTCAAATATTTAGTGCTTAGCAAACTTTGAGTAGTATATTTTCATGAATACTGTATAATGAAACTTTTGGTTTCTTAACCTTACATTTCTCTTGTAATTTGTGAAAATTATATTTCACATAATACATTGATAAAGAATGGAACAAAGGTCCAGTACATGCATCGGCCACATATCCATGAAACCAAACACCGCGAGTCAAACATAACAACTAAAACTAGCAATTTTCATTAATTCTCTACAACTGACTTTCAATAAATCATAATATGGCACCCTCTGTTGGTATATACACTCATTAGCGAGTGTGTGTGAATGCATCACTCCGCTTCCAATCGAATAAGTTCGCAGAGTATCTAATGTCAGTACAACGGAATGGTAACTATGTATTATTTTATCCCCTGGTCTACTGAGTCCAAAACAAAAGCATTGGCTCGATATTCCCATTGAGAACATATATAAAGGATATGTACGCTGTTTTAGTGAATATCGGGAATTATCTCATGAGTGTGGACCTGAAAGTTTTATTGTTCATGAGCGCTTGTGCGAGTGAAAAATAATACTTTCAGGTCCACACGAACGTATTTACTGCGCAATATGCAGCCCAATTCTACTGTAAACAGTTGCAAGACAATAACAAAGCTCTGCCGATCGTTCCTTCAAGGCGACGTTCAAGATGACGTCATGCGCCGAAGCGTGACGTCATTTAGAAAGCAACTGAAGTTCCGCTCTACAGTTTCGCACTATTACACAGGGGTGAAATTCTAAAAAATAGGGCATATGGTGAAACTAATGCCATGTAAATTGGAGATATATTTTTAGTATCAGATATATGATTACATTAGGCAATTTGTTGGACAAGAGAATTTGAAGTTTTGGTCCCAAATTTAGAGTCTGATGCATTGGGGTAAATTACCAGATGAATTATGGGAAACGGTGGCTTCGAAAAATTGGCTATTTTTTGAAATGTCATTTTTACACGGGTTTATTACCAGGCATGTAACTAAAAAATGAGACGAAAACAGGGAATTTTTTTTCACATTTTAGAAACAGGGGGTTGTATGCCCTATGGTAAGGTGAGTGGGGATAGTGGAAAAATTCTGCTTTTGTGGCTGCTGCCTGGCTGAAAATGACTGGTATTGGCATTTTTTATGCTATTTTGCTGGTTGAAGTCTTGCCTTTGACAATAAATTATTTCACCCACATTCAGATTGTGTATTTCTGCTTAGTCAAATAGTGTTGTATGTTTTTAGTGGATTTGGGAAATGTAATACATGTTATGGGTAAGATATCTAAGTTACAGAATATTTGCATTTGAAGTGAGTGCATGGCATGTCATTTTGGAAATGCCTGGAAAACTGTGGAGCAGAACCTGAGGAATATTTCTCGATATCCATCGACTCAGTAGCTTTTTTAGATAATTTGCGATAATTCACAGGCTAGCAGATAATAAAAATAATTCCTTATGGTTTGAGAGTGTTATGATGTGTTGTAAAACGCTGAGTAAAAAATAACTTCTATCAATATTTTTTATAATGTGCATGGGAACAATAAAGCTCATTATTAGTAGGAGGACTTCCTTGTAATGATACACCTTTCAAAAAAGTAAAATTTAAGGTCTCATAAAATGTTCAACGAGGGGATTCAATTCTAATGAGGGATTGCCTTAGAACCAAAACCTCCCTTTTGGCCTTATGAATGTTCCCGAATTCCACTACACCATTGATCGCATAACTACCAGGGTTGGCACGTGAACTCGCCTCAGTCTAAAGAGTGTTACCGGGGCGGAGGCCCTCTGGTTTCACGACGTGGGAGTCACATGGATGCAATGGAATGTAAAGGGGTGCTAGACAGCGTTATTTGCGTCAAAAAAATAATCTTTTTGATTAGCTCCCTTGACTTGCAATAAACAACCTTCTCATCCTTGGATGGGTAGGGCAGCTAGAAAAAATAAATATTAAGTATGTTCATCTTCGGTTAAGTATCTGACAAAAATTTAAATTAGAGTCAATGAGATAAGGTAGCCCGATCTGGCGGCCACCCCATAAATGGACAATCTGAAGAAAGGCCTCAAGGGTTCTAAGACTGGCTGTTTCCAATTCGGTGGTCACGATTTGATAGTAGAGAATGTTTCGTCCGAGAGATTTCAATTTCGAAAACAAAATTCAGTAGTAGAACATTTCAAACCAATTTATTTTAATATTAAAGAATGTGATAAAAATTATTTGCAAAAATGAATAAACATTGAAACGTTTTACGCTTTATTCTCTGTTCTTTTAGTTCATTTTGGGAGGAAGAGGGATACGTATCTAGGAGATCCATCACGTTACATCGGTCCTACAAATCAAATTAATATTCAGTTTTCCCTCTGCCATCTACTACCAAATTTTCCACAACTCTTTACCCAACATCACTAAAGGAAGAGTCTTGAAAGAGTAATCTTTAATAACTATAAATTTTAATTTTCTGCCTTTGTTTGTCTCTTTGGGAGGTTAACGACACTTCCAACAGCCAGAGTCACATGGTGTCGAACAGTTTTACGGGTAAAGGAAGCCCGAGTTCCCAGAGAGCAACACCGAGCAACAGCGTGCAACTGTCAGAATCCTCAACAAAAATATCGGTTCTGCTCCTTCCGGTTTGTAAAGAGTTAAAATAAAAAGACTTGTACTACCACATTCTGTAGTTTCAGCGACGGTAATTGAATGGAACAACGGATTCGTTGTAATTTGTTCTGAAGTGGAGTGTTTGAACCATTCTGTCTCCATGTGATGACTGTGGTGACTTCTCAGCAATAAAACCTCATTATTTTCAGATTAATCGACAAGCGGTGCAAATTGTTCAACCGTTTATCGGCTCACCTTAACGACCTTCTTATGGAAAGTGCAATATTTAATATATCACTAATTGTTTTCTGAATATACAATGTACTTATTAGACTTAGAATGACAAGGCACTTTTATTGACCCTTGACATCTAGTATTGTTAGACTTGTTTGTTTATTGGGATTGAGTAGACAAAGTTATATCTTATCGGGGGATTTGTACACGAGCGAAGATACAGTACGTGGAGAGTGGATTGTAACTAAATCACCCGGGGAGTGGAGTTATCACCCTAAGTTCCATTGGCTGGAACTTTTTCTTGTGCATGTTATGGTTTGAAGCAACTTTGTAATTTGCTTGGGTGAAATCTCCACTCTGCGGGTGATTTAGTGATAATACACTCTCCACGTACTGTACGAATGTAGCTGGGAACAGACGCCCCCAATCGCTTTGTTTAACATCTGTGAGCGTGTCGGGGTTTTTCTTTGCTGTAGCCTTGTCAGGTGCAAATGGGACTGAAACGGATGACGATATTTGGTAGATACAAAAGGTAATCAAATAATCTAGGGGATGTCGCTTCATTTTTTTAAAAATATTCACGTTAGGTAAGGATGTACCTTAATTTAATACAGAGTTCAAGGCCATGAAATTTCAGACAATTTTGGGGGTGTTTTACAGTCTTGCCCAACCACCAGAGAAAGGTAACTGCGCCACTGCGTGTGTCGAGTTGAGAAAACGGGAGAACCCGATGCGAACTACAGAAAAACAACACTTAACGGGCTGATTTTCTAACCACCTATCATCCGCGCCCTGTTTGTGTTGGTTGTATGCAAGATCACCAGCAGCATTAATAGATCTTAGCTCACTGAGTTATCTTGCTCTCACGAAAACAATACAACGCTTGTGATATTGCCTAAATTCAACCCTACGCCCTTATGATCAGAAGTTCCATTTCGCCTGCAGTGTTGCAGGTTATGAACAAGACCCAAATTTTTTCATTGGCGTCGGAATCCGTCCAGAAGAGCCGAAAGATTGGTATTTTGTAGATGATTTTTTTAGGCTTTTCCCTCTGGAAAAGACTATTGTTTTTCTACGGATTATTATTTTTTTTTTTGGGGGGGGGGGGGGGGGGGGGTTTCCACACATTTTGTCCGTACGATTCAGAAGCCATTTTCGAACCGATTTTCACAAAATTTTGCACACACATAGAGGGGCACAAAATCTAAAAATGTACCGAAGCGGATTTTTCGATTTAACCCTTAATGTGTCAGAATTGGCAAAAAACTGTCAAAATTGGGGTTTATCGGCACTTTCTCGAAACACGTCTTGTAGATTTTTTTTAAACATTCATCGTTGCTAGACCAGCCTGTGATACGACCTTTGATACACACGACATATCAGGCGATGCATATGGTAACCCTCCACAGGCTGCCAAACATCGAAATTTTGATGAAATGGGCTGTTTTCGGGCCCCCACAGCACCCAAACGAAACACGATAGATACACATAACTGCTTTTATCGGAAGTGGAATTCACCGGGGATCATTTTTGTAAGTAATAAGGGTGTTCAAAAAACCAAGCGTTAACCCGTTTTGGGCTGGTTAAACAGCAATACCCCCAAAAAGCTCAAAACTTCATGTTTTCCGTGGATTTCTCTAGACGAGTCTTGTAGATTTTCAGGAAATATTTGTCACTCCCAGGTCTTGGTGTGACATTACAAGTTGCATGGACAAAATATTCCGGTCAGCATTAGTTAACCCTCCCCGAGCTGCTAAACGTAAAAATTGTGATAAAATGGCCTGTTTTTGGACACCAACAGCACCCAAACGGTACACCACAGAGAAAGTGGCCTTCATTTATCGGACGCAAAATTGATCGGAAAATATTTTTGAAAGTGGTAAGGGTATTCAAAATTCGACGTCTTAACCCATTTTGGGCTGGTTAAAGAGAGATACCCATTAAAACCTTAAAATACCCTCTTTCTGTGGATTTCCCTAAAAACAACTCGTAGGTTTTCAAGAAAAAATCGGCTATTCGCAGGTCTTGGTGTGACATTACAAGTTGCATGGACAAAATATTCCGGTCAGCATTAGTTAACCCTCCCAGGGCTCCTCAACATCAAAATTGTGATAAAATTGGCAGTTTTTGGACAGCAACAACACCCAATGGGTACACCACAAAGGAAAGCGCCTCCTTTTATCGAGTGTACAATTTATACAGAAACATTTTTGTAAGTAGTAAGGGTATTCAAAAGTCGAAGTCTTAACCCATTTTGGGTAGGCTAAGAGATATATCTCTTAAAAGCTTTAAATTCCCATTTTCTGTGAATTTCCCTAACAGTAACTTGTAGGGTTTCAAGAAAAATTAACTATTCGTAGGTCTTTATGTGACATTACAAGTTGTAGGGACAAAATACTCCGATGAGCGTTTATTAACCATCTACAAACTGCCAAGTATCGTAATTTTGTTGACACGGGCTGTTTTCGGACACGTACAGCACCCAATGTATACACGAGAGATAAACATAATCACCTTTGTTGGAAGTGGAATTCACAGAGGACCATTTTTGTAAGTAATAAGGGTATTCAAAAAACCAAGCGTTAACCCCTGTTGGGGAGGTTAACAGGGATACCCATCGAAAGCTTAAAAATCGTTTTCCCTGGATTTCTTTACAAACATCTTGTAGGGTTTTCAAGAGAAAATGGCCGTTGATAGGTCTTGGTATCACATTACCAGTTGCATAGATAAATTATTCTGGTAGGTATTTGTTAACCCTCCATGGGCTGCTGAATGTCAAAAATTTTGAAGAAATAGTCTGTTTTTGGACGCTAACAACATCAAATGGAAATGCCACAGAGAAACGTAACTTCTTTTACTGGACGCAAAACTGATAGAGAAATATTTTTGTAAGTAGTAAGGATATTAAAAAATCGAGGTCTTAACCCACTGTCGACTGGTTAAGGAGATATACCCCTCAAAAGCTTAAAATCCCCGTTTTCTGTGGATTTCTCCAAAAAATCTAGCACGTTTTCAAGAAAAATTGACCATTTGCAGGTCTTTGAGTGACATTACAAGTTGCATGGACAAAATATTCCAGTAAGCAATTATTAACCCTCCAGAGCCTGGAAAGTATCGACATTTTGAGAAAATGGGCTGTTTTGGGGCACCCATAACACCCAACGTGTACCTGCGTGATAAACATAACCTTCCTCATTGGAAGTGAAATTCACTGAGGATCATTTTTGTAAGTAATGAAGGTATTCACAAAACCAAGCATTAATCCGTTTTGGGCTGGTTACAGAGCGATACCCCTCAAAAGGTTAAAAATTTATATTTTCCGAGGATTTCTCTAAAAGCCTCTCGTAGGTTTTCAAGACAAATATTGGCCATTCTCATTTGAGACTACTATACTCACCTTGTATGAACTCAAAAGTAAGTGTATATTTATTTATTATCAAGAATAACCGCCCATAAGTTCCACTCTCACCGTGTCCCGCTTCATCGGTCGATTTATCCAAACAAAATTACCAAGGTTACCACCTCCCCCCTGCCTCTTTCTCCAACCAAACACACATTGAAAGGTACGCCTCACCTCGTATTCCACACTGCCCTGCATGATATCATTTATTACTTATTTATTGGTGTTTAAGGGCATATACTTATGCACAATGGCTAATCGACGGGAGGAGGAAGCCGCAGTACCTGGAGAGAACCACCGAGCAACGACGAGCAGCTGCCAGCTTCCCAACATCGTAACTCCGAACTGCAGCACAGGCAGGGTTAGATTGGTTGAAGACATGCGTACCGTCGACGTGCAGTACGCCTTAGTACATGGCGGCATCGTGCCCCCATATGGAGAATCAGAGTTAAGTGCCTTGCCCAAGGACACAGCATGGGAGTCCGAATTGATCGCTCAGATGGCCACCCATCCAATGATTAACCAGGCTCAACGTTGCTTAACTTCGGTGATCTGACGAGAAGCGGCTACCACAATGCCACCGCTCCGCCACTGCATGATAAGAAAGCAGTAAATAACGTTAGCTACAATTGGATCAGTTACTTATAATATCAAATAGTGTTGACACTATAGCGTTTCCCCGACAGTGGGTCCAGGTATATAATAGTCTGTAAAACAGCTATACACTGCCCCTCCTCCGCCCCAGAGTGGCGACGTGGCAGTATATATCTATCTTACTGACGCTATGTTGTACCTAAGGAACCTTACAATAAAGGGTGGGGATCCCCAGCATGGGAAGGGCGGGGCAGGTATATTTACTACTCTGTAGGTTATCAAATGCAGTGGTGCATGGCGCCAACATTCCCCCGGCAGTGGGGCTAGATATATACTAGTTTGTAAGACAGTTGTCCTCCCCTTCTCCGTCCCAGGGTATATTTTATCTACACATATGTACAAACAACACTTCCTATTTTCTTATGTAATTATGGTAGTTTATAACTTCATGTTTGTCGTTGTTTGTATGGATATCTTCATTGTAATAAATAAAACTAATCCTACGGGGAAAAACCAATTGGAGAGAAATTTACTTCTGCTATTAACAGACAGCTGATAGGTGAGCTCTGCAAGGTGTGAAAAAATGACATAATCATGCATAGCAACTGTGGTCTAATAGGAGATAATTGATACAGGGACTATACATGACATGCTCAAGAATTTAAAGTTCACATTTTCTGTGGATATCTTCAACTGGTTCTTACAGATTTTTAAGAACAAATAAACCCTGGAGAAGAAGTATTCTCGCAAGCCTTCATTAACCCTCCACAAACTGTCAACTATCGAAATTTTAGGTAAATTTGAGATACAATGGGCTATTTACATTAGACGCTGATTCTCAGACGCTGATATTAATATTAACCCTCTCCACAAACAATGATGATTTAACCAAAACGTTCTTTTATCACACTGGGTCATTTGAGACTATTATACCCACTTTTCTCAAGACATCAATAAAAATACTTTAATGATACAATTAAAAACAATTCTTCAGACACTCCAGGGTCATAAAAAATCATGGATGTTTATTAACCCTCTACAGACTGCCAAGCATCGTAATTTTGTTGAAATGGGCTGTTTTCAGACACGCGCAACACCCAACGTGTACCTGGGAATTACCCATAATCTCCTTTGTTGGAAGTGGAATTCACCGAGGACCATTTTTGTAAGTAGTAAGGGTATTCAAAAAACCAAGCGTTAACCCCTTTTGTGGTTGTTAATAGTGATACCCATCAAAGCCTTAAAAATTTATGTTTTCCCTGGATTTCTTTACAAACATCTGGTAGCTTTTTCAAGAGACAATGGCCATTGATAGGTCATGGTGTCACATTACCAGGTGATTGGATAAATTATTCCGGTAAGCATTTGTTAACCCTCCATGGGCTGCTAAATGTCAAAATTTTGAAAAAATAGCCTGTTTTTGAACAACAACAACAACATCAAAAGGGAATGCAACAGAGAAACGTAACTTCTTTTACCGGACGCAAAACTGACAGGGAAACATTTTTGTAAGTAGTAAATGGATTCAAAAATCGAGGTCTGAACCCATTTTTAACTGGTTAAGGAGATATACCCCTTAAAAGCTTAAAATTCCAGTTTTCTATGGATTTCTCAACAAAAACAAATTCAAGAACAATTGACCATTCGCAGGTCGAGTGACATTACAAGCATGAACAAAATGTTTCGGTAAACATTTATTAACCCTCCAGAGGCTGCCAAGCATAGACATTTGGAGAAAATGGGCTGTTCTTGGGCAACCATAACACCAAATGTGTACCTACGAGATAAACATAACCTCCTTCATTGGAAGTGGAATTCCCCGTCGATCATTTTTGTAAGTAATGAAGGTATTCACAAAACCAAGCATTAACCCTTTAGAGCTGGTTACAGGGAGATACCCCTCAAAAGGTTAAACATTTGGGTTATCTGAGTATTTCTTTAAAAACATGCCGTAGATTTTCAAAAAAAAATGGCCATTCTCTGATCTTAGTGTGACATTACAAGTTGCATGTACAAAATATTCCTGTAAGCATTTGTTAACCCTATGCAGGTTCTCAAACATCAAAATGTTGATAAAATGGATTGTGTTTGCATACCCACAGCACCCGAATTTGAGACGAGAGATCAAAATAAGTGGAAGTAGAATTCACTGAGAATTATTTTTGGAAGTAATAAGAGTATTCAAAAAACAACACTTAGCGCGTTTTGGGCTGGATAAACAATGATACCCATCAAAAGCTTAAAATTCATGTTCTCCCTGGATTTCTCTGAAAACATCTTGTAGATTTTAAAGAAAAAATGGCCATTCGCAGTTCTTGGTGTGACATTACAAGTTGCATGAATGAATATTCCTGTTAGCACTTGTTAACCCTCTACAAGCCGCCAGACATCAGTATTTTGGATACATTTGAGATAAAATGGACCATTTTCAAATAGCCACAGCTCTACATGGGTATGTGTCAAACAAACATAACTCCTTTTGTCGTTCATTAACTTGTTGGACGACGATATTGACATTAACCCACTCCACCGTTAGTGATGGTTTTTAGCCTAAACAATTTTTTTATCAAACTGAGTCATTTGAGACTACTATACTCACCTTTCTCATAACATTAATGAAGGAACTTCAGTGATACAGCTAAAAACAATTCATCAGACACTGTGGGGTCATGAAAAATCATGGAATCTCATCGGGAAAAGCCATGATTCTCCAGAATCATAAAGTCTAGTTTTCTATTAATCGCGTTCTGAGGGATAAATTTAACATTTCGTACAAGTAGTGTAATTTCTTAGGAAATACCCAGAAAAGTAACATAACACGGATTCTAAGAAAACAACATGAAGAAGCACGGGCAAAATTTTAATTAATGGACCATCCGGCGTAAACCCAAAGTCCATCAGCGTAAGCATTGCTCACGTTTTTCAGAACTGTGTTTTTAAAAGTTATCGTTCTTTTGGATACATTGTTTGGGGTGGTTCTAATTAACTGCAATCACTTTCGATGTAGAGACTGACAATAACGTGACACAAGAAGATTCTGTATCACCCCACCCCCCTCCCTTTTTCTCAAGGGTTCCTGTCCCAGGTCCCATACGAACCAATTTCCGTCTCATGCTGCCGGGCCAGTCGTAGTTTGCTCTCGAAGACAAGCTCATTGGCCTTATATCTCAGTATTTCTTTACGAACATCACAGTTATTTATTTTTTTTTCACTTAGGGAGAGCTTTGGCTCAGTGGTTAAGGCATTGAACTTCAAACCGAAAGGTCCACTGTTCGATCCCTGCCCATGGGTAACTGCGTTGTGTTCTTGGGCAAAGCACTTCATCCCGATTGATCACGCGGAGGCACGGTGCCGCTGTGTACTAGGGCATACTGCACGTCGATGGTGCACTTGTTTTCATCCATTGCTAAACCTACTTGTGCGGAGTTAGTACGTAGTGGAGTCTGCTAGTTGCTCGCAGCCTCTTGGTGGTTCTCTCCGGGTACTCCGGCTTCCCCCACCCGTAAAACTGTCTGACACGAGATGACCCTGCTATATAAAGTGTCGTTAACCCCAACAGATAAATATTTTTTTTTAAATTTTAATTTACTAAAAGTCAACATATGATACCTCGAATAGAAAAATGCGCCATCTGCAATGCTTTGGCATTGCAGATGGCGCCTTGTTCCACTGAAGAGACGGCATTGTGTAAGCAGGATCAGAGTGCAATCTCAAGTAAAATTTGAAAGATGTAAAAGACTTGCCTCAATCTTCGATCAATTCATGCGATCGAAAATGACAACCTTGACTCGCGCAGAGGACGTGCTTCAATGATTTCCTCAGGCAACCAAACAAGCAATCGAAATGCACAGCTTTTGTGTAAGTGGGGCTTGTTATATGACTATCAGCACCTAGCTTAACAGGTCGTACATTGACGAATGACGTTGGTGATATGAGTTTTCTTCTCCTATACGTTAAAGTGTAACTGCCACACCCGTATAGCTATGTTACGTTGCAACGAGTTTGCAATGCATCAGAAGTGACAGCGTTTGTGAGAGTTTTTTAGTGTTTACTTTTAGGTGTGAGAAGACGTCTTAAAACATGTGGATGAATCATATACCAGCCAGCGAATATTTTAATCGTTGACACTCGTCTAGTAAACTGCTCTAGTTTGGTAATTTCAAAATATTGCATAGAATTTTTCCAGTGTGACACTTCGATACACTACGGACATGGAGATTTGGTACTCGAGGACCCGCTGGGTTGATATCTTCCCATACATCGTCTTCCTGGAGTTGTAGAAATTTATAAACCTACCAGCTGTAGTCACTTTTGATGTAGAGGTTAACAACAACGTCCTAGTGTCACGGGAATGATCTGTATCAAAGACCTCCACACAGTTTTCTCGCAACTCATAGACTACGGCGTAGTTTGCACCGTTGCACGGTGCCCGATGAGCTGCGAATTTTGCTTTGGGGTTTTACAAGATTCTACGGGGCCAGAAATTAAGTGAAAAGGTACACACGTCCACCGCCTTGTACCTAGTCACCCGTCAGCACTGTAACGATGGGGGTGTTGGACACTGCATAAACTTTACTCTCCGTTTACAGTTTGTGATCAGCTGTCTCCATAACTCTTTATCCATTACGAACTAGCAGACGACACTTGTCAGAAAAGCTCTCAAATAATTAAACATGTTCACTTTTCCCTTATAAAAAAGTACCATGGTAAACCATGGTAAATCCCAAAATACCCTGGTAATACCATGGTATACCAGGGTATTTTGGGATTAACCATGGTTTACCATGGTACTTTTTTATAAGGGTTGCCTCACAAACATACCGCATGACCCTTCATTAGACCGAACCTGACCAGCTCTTTCCAATGATGGGTCCTAAGCTGCTTTAATGCAAAAGTTGAAAACAGTAGATGACTTGAAATGGCAATTTTGTGAATAGCAATAGTCGATTAGGTTATCAGACCAATTCCGAATATATTCAGCACAAATTAACCCTTTGCCTATCACGAAAGGCAGACGACACTTGGAAAAAAATTCTTGAATGAGTATTTTTTTTTCATTCTTTGCGTCAAAAACATAGCTTGTGACCCCTTAATGGAACGAGCTCTTTCGAATGAGGGTCATAAGCTATGTTTTTTTTAGACAAAAACTAAAAAAAAATAATGAAAATTGAATGGTAATTTTTGTGAATAGCCGATTTTGGCCTTACTTTGGCTAAAGGGTTAACAGAGACCCAGAAGCACGGAGCGAGAAGTGTCAGTTGTCCATCTCTCATGTTCTTCGCCAAGAGAGATGAGCTGCGTCAGAACTTGCCTTCTTTCTGGAATGGATCCAATCAATGAATAAGTCTAAACCAGAAAGTTAGAAATGAACTCTTCGATGGTCTTTCGAAACGTGTGTATATGTGGTCTGATTGGAGAAAGGATGTCAGCCAATGTAAAACCATGAGATGAGTTGTTCATTTTCGCGACTGAGAGGACAAGATTGTTGGTTATTTGAGTTGGTGTATCATTTTACTATCTTTATTCGGCTGATCCGATAACTGCATGGATAACCAAAAACGTGTCCTTTTTATGGCCCTTCCCAACACTCCGGAAATAATGTATAGTCAACAACCCTGACTTATATCGTCATGGAAATCTACTTTCGACAAAGTTATCTTCCTTGAGTTGATTAGACACGCGAGGAAGATCCAATTAAGAAGCTAGTGATTGCTGAAAAAATACCTACATCCTATGATATCAGTAAACAATAAAGTCAAGTGTCCGTTTGTAACTTTTAATCAACGAAAACAACAGACAGCTCCCGTTTATTATAAGTAACAAAGAAAACTTGACTTTTCAGTCCATCATCAAAAATATCTTTCAGTATCACTCCTCCAAAAACTTTCCACTTTGGCTTTTTGTTTAGCGTATGTGTTTTTACAGTGATTTGCAAACATCTCACCACCTAGACATTTATATTAATGGGGAGGGGGGGGGGGGGCAGTGTCTGTATTATATGGTACGATACAAACAGTGTTGATATAATGAACACAAAAAAACGTTACAGAACATCAAAAGATAGTAAAAGTACCGTATTCTTGTCTGTGGACGGGTTTCAACAGAGCATAATTGTGAAACATTCAAACTGATTGGGAAAACGATTTTATACTATGATTTCTATACCGTGATTATCTATTCTACTATATATGAAAAGCCAATGACATAAATTTTAGCTTTATACTCCAACCGTGGTGAACACGCCAGCAATGGGATTTCAAGAGTTAAAATTTACATCTACAGTGGAACTACATCAAAGTTGACCTTTGGTGACGTCGGCCTGAATGCGAGCTTGTCTAAATTTATCGCACGTCGCCTCGCGAAGAGTGAAATGAAAGTGGCAATTATTTATTACGTTTTTAAATGGGTTTACCTCATAAGATGCCAAAAATTAACAAACATGCATTGCCTCATGTTAATAAAGCATCCATAACTCGACATAGTATGTTATTATATTATTATTATTTCATTTCGTTTCGGTGATAAAATTGACAGCGGAAGTACCGCTCGCCGATGCTCTTGTAAACAAAAATAAATTCGCACGTTTGTACGAGCAAAATCGAGAAAAAATAATAGCGACTCTCACTAATATGACGATCCTGGTGTAAATAAAATATACCCATAGTAGCTTGGTGTACCAAATGTTCACCACTCGTGGTGAAGTGGTGTTAACCGCGCGCCGAAGGCTCGCGGTTAACACCACTTCACCACTCGTGGTGAACATTTGATACACCAAGCTACTACGGGTATATTCTATAAAATGTAAAAAGCCAGATTCTGTATTTTATACTACTCCACAGGAAAATGCCCGAAGTTTGTGGAATGATGCGCACATTGATGACACAAAATCGCTAACATTTCGAAATTTTGATCTTCAAAGAAAATTCCATACTCTTAGAGTTAAATTTACTTGACAGATTAAGGATATTAAGGGGAGCTAACTTTCCCGTAAATCTCTTCCTATTTCGAAAATTGTTAGCTGTGTTTCATCGGAAAGGAAGAACTGAGCAACTGAACTCAAAATCTGCATAGCGAATGCGTGGCAATACTGACTGAATAATACTTTTGCACATATCCCAAATCAGCGACAATCTTGGCTAAATCTATACCTATTAAAACAATATTTTTGAACAGGACGGAGCATAGAGAGGCCCATACGAATTACCAATACATTCGGTGTAAGGTTACAAAATACATCATACTTTTGCCTCCGTGTGCAAGCTCTCGGGCTACCTTTCAAATTCTGGAAGGACTCCGATGTCGTTATCGGCCGTTTGCTTAACCACTTTTTGAGGAGTTTGGGCGCAGACTACCTTTGATTTAATACGATGTCCCTTTATTCACAGAGATGTTCTTTCGTGATCCAGTTATGGATATTCCAAGCAATAAATATTAAATTCGCCATGAAAATATCACGATATTAACATAATTTAGCGAACTTCGTGGCGTAATCATGAAACTACAACCGTGGTGAATGTTCATTCGAAGTATTTGGTTTACATACATGCCTAACAGTATTGTAGTGACATTAAAGATTCGGTCAACGCAATTCTCAAGTTGTTGAGATGAGTCGAAGAAAATGAATGTTTATGGTATATTACAGTACAGTCGCCGTGGACTAGTCGTAATCCACGCGCGCGCAGTGATGTCCACGCATGCTTTTACCAGGTAATAAAAATCGTCATCAGAAAAATTTTAACTAATGAAGCAGCGGGTTGTACCCGGTGCTTCATTAATTAAATGTTTTATGATTATTTCTATAATTAGTGTTTAGAATCTGATATTATAGCGTCCGTGAAAATATTGTCCACGCGTGGAAAGTGACCTGTCGACGGCGGCTGTACTGTAGATTCAATCGTCTGGAATATTTCCCTTGGTCGGAAAAGCAAACCACAGGTTTGCTTTTCAACCAATTGAAATATTCAAGACGATAGAATCTAAAACATAGGCGATGGGCTATTTATTATTATGCTAGTAAATTTGTTTATCTAATCAAATGAAGTTACTAAGAGACATAGACTCCGCAATATTAGGTTCAGGATGGCTGAAAAGCACCCAATATTAATTTACTATTAGGTGCCCGTCAGCCATTTTGTTTTATCATTATATCCACACGCCTCAGCTTTTAATTTACACGTACGTACATGCTGCAGCGCAGTCGTACAGAAGACCCACCATATAAAATAGCCCCGTCGTATAAACATTGCATTCGATTGAATGAAACTGTTATAATAAAATGCCAAACCAGCCCAAAACATTGGCGGTTATAGAACAAGTCACGAGTGATTTATTAGAATGCGGAAGCAAAATTACTCCCCTTGTTGCGTATGTAAACATCGTCTGCTTTGTTTACATTTTTCGAGAAGTGCACATCATTTAACTATTCGTTGAGTTAACTTCCCCAATGACATTTTAGCATGCCGTGCATAATAAATACGTTACAGGGCGTTTAGTTGGCAGATACAATGTCATATGCGGCTCAGAGAAAACAATATTAGGTTCGGCGAGCCGTATATGACACTGTATCTGCCAACTAAACGCCCTGTAACTTATAATGTATAGACTCGTCCTAGGCTATAACAGCGTCGAATTTCATGCAGCATTTGACTGGTGGGTTGAGAGCGCGGTGCAGCACTTTCATTTGTTGATCTGCCACCTAAGTGTCGATTCTACGATTTTGTCAATATACGTCTGTACCACTCCATGCTTTCTACATTCCTCAAACTGAATTCATGGACATAATAATCCCCTGTATAATCAGCTGAGTTTTTTTAAAACATTTAAAAAACGACATGCCCTATAGACTTCACCTCAATATCGCGTTTCTCGCATATTCTGGAATTGGGATATTAAACTGAAATCTCCAGGAAATATCACGTCGTAAATTGTAACAGGACGAAGTGAACACATCACTGACACGCCAATTACAATTTATTGCGCACTGATTGTCGCTCATTCAGAAATACTTGCAGAGACGAAAATTTACGCTTTCAGGTCGTTCTCTCTTGAATGAATTTAGAGCAATAATTTATCTGCAATCGATACGACGGTCACTGTCCTGAGGTAGACAAGTTATAGTACAGTAACGGAAGTTATGTGCATCGATAGCATGTCAGTGACACCGAGTTCCGGTACTTGGTCAATGTTCTGAAAGTTATGAGCGGTGCCAGATTCATCCTGAGTGAAAATGTTAGGAATTTTGAAAGCAGTCTCCATCTATCATTCTTCGAAAACATGAAAAATAGAAAAGATGACACTATGGGTTCTATCATAATATTATATCAAATCGAATGTTCTGAACAAAGAAATTCACAGCAACATTTTAGTCCACGTCCTAGTTTCATATGAATTGGACTTTCTTCTAACTTTAAAAGTCAATCACGCGTAACATTTTGCAGCAAGACTAGTTACAAACACGGAAACAGACCATATAATCTCTATTCAAAAATATCTCCAGCGGATGCTCACAACGGAACAAATTATGTTTAACCTTTCTCCTAACATGAATAGGAGACGACACTTACAAAAACAAATTCTTGAATAACAAAATTTGTTAATTTTTTGTCTCAAAAACAAAGATTATGACCCCTCATTGGAACGAGCTCGATGAGCTCCTTCCAATGAGGGGTCATAACCTATGTTTTTGAGACCAAAAATGAAAAAAATAATGAAAATTAATTGGGGATTTTTGAGAATAGCGCTGGCCGGTTTTGGCCGATACGTTGGGTAAAGGGTTAAAGAGCCTCTAATAAACACAGGGTGCACTTCATAATAATGCGTTCAGATATATAACGGAACATTTCAGACACCGTCTATACGCTGGAGACCAGAGATCTTCAAGAAACGGGAAAAAGAGTCTTTTTGTATGTAGCGCTGTTTCTGTGGAATAAATTGCCATATCAAATCAAAAGTTGCAGAATATAAAACTAGTTTCAAAACATTTCTTTTATATAATAAAAATCTTTGCATATCGTCAGAGGGTCTAATAATAATTCTGCACATTATCATGCGCGGCTGCTTTCCCGGACCAATACAATGAAAGCTGCATCAAAAACATCCCACTTAACAAACTTCAAATTTGAAGTGTCTCCACGAACGTTTCTAAATTGGACTCTCCAAGTTACTGACCCCACGGAAGCAGAGTTAACGTCGGTTGAAGGCACGTATTTCTGTGCCCCTGTGCTCGATCTTGGGCCATTGGGATTAAGTGTCTTGCCCAATGACACTGCGCACATTAAGCGAGTCAGGATGGAACCTACGAACTTTAGATCTGAAGTCCAATAATCTTTCACCAATCAACAACGAGTCAACAAAATTTGATCAGATTCGCAGATCTTGACTTTGCTTCACAATTATTGCTCTTGGTGCAGGGGTCACCTTTGGATTTTCCTCTAAGGTCAGAAACTGGAAGACTGTGGATGTACCTCCAACGTCACCGGCTGGAAGACTTTAATGGTGTTTTAATAGTTAATAATGTTGTTATCTGTACATTGGACGTTGGCGAACTTTATGAAGTGTTATGACAGAAGGATGGCTCATTGCCCTTGCCATAACACCTTCATAAATTCCGTTCAGCTAGAAATTCCAGACTTGTTTATATCCCTTGACATTTGGGCTGCGTTTCCGTCCTTGCATGGGTTGGCTCGCCTGCTGGGAAGACTCTCTTCCCTCTTCGGAAGGGTGAGTCCGCTTGTTCTGTATAAAAGATCTCCTTCAGAACTAATGGTTACAGAAGACTGTTTTCTCCATAGGTGACAGTACTAACCTTTTCTGCTTCACCATCTTATCGAGTACATTTGTGTGAATACAACCCTACATCCACTTAGTATATCACGTCTAGAAAAACTACAGTCAAAAAAGTTAGATCTCTAAGTGACCTTTGCATTTAAATTTGGAGATTCCATAACAACAGTCCAAATTTGCGCTGAATAAAACAGACATTTTTTACTAGCCCCATACCACTCTTATGGGCTCCCCTGTGTTGTATATGCCACTCAGGAACATGAAATCTCAGAACAATATAATTGGGACATGTAACGATTAGGTGGTATTCATCTGCACCACAAAGGTCCACAAGGGTGTTGAAGGGATAATGATGTATGGTTTTGAAATGTATTATCATTTAAATCATTCAGGTTGTAACGGAGTTTACATTGGGCGGTATCAGGAATTCGTTCTTCTGCCTGGTAGAAGGACGCACGCCCCGTGTTGCGTTAGCAGTGATTACTGGTATTTGAACTCCGAAAACCTCTCCGCATGAGTCTTTTTGTAGTATTATCGAGGCTGTAAAGTAAGTAACAGTCCCAAACAAGACATGCGAGTTGAGTATATTTTTTCGAGGGTTTTCCTATTAAGAGGAAGTTTTAATTTAAGTTTTTGTATTTGTTCCCTTCCATACATATATGTTGCGGTAATTTTGAATTCAAGTTAACATTCTAGTCCAAGATTTTTGTATGCATGAACCCTATCTCTGTCACTACGGCCGATTCGAGCCCTTTCTGTCTGTTTCTACGTCTCTGTCTATCTCATTAGCTCTACGTCTCTGCCTCTCTACCTCCATATGGCCCTCACTCTCCATCTCTCTCTCTCTCTCTCTCTCTCTCTCTCTCTCTCTCTCTCTCTCTCGAGATAGAGAGAGAGAGAGAGAGAGAGAAGAGAGAGAGGGAGAGAGAAGAGAGAGATATATACTGGCAGCCAGCCAGAGACAGGCGGAGACAGACAGAGAGGGGTGACAGAAACAGACAAAGGCAGTTCGAATTGACCAGGGTGATAGAGGCATGGTTAATAAAGTCGACTGGGCTGTTATTGAATTGAAGGGCTGAATAAATTTGTCCGAGTGTCATGCTTTTAAACATGACATCTGAAAGATTTAGTTTTATCTCGAGGTTATTAACCACTGCCTAGACCAGCTGTAGGTGCTTCCGTGTCTTTATTTAGTTGGACAAGAAGATGTAAGCACTTGTGCTCGGATTTTGTGAGATATGTGTGGTCGGCATACAAAAAGGTTATTACTATCATGTGGGTTTCCGAGAGGGTGTATTGAAGTCGAGACCTCATCTCTCGATATGTAGCAACGAGTCCGTTGTGACGGTCGATATATGAAACAGGGTCAAGGTGGATTCTTCAATACACCATCTCGCACGCCTACATGATCGTAATAACCAATTTATTTTAAAGTATTCCTCCCTTTCTTAACTTGTTCGCATAACGAAAGGATCGGGTGCAGTTTTCAACGTCGTCTGTTTTGACATCATTCAGCGTCTCTGAATTGATTCTGTACGAATGAAGATCAAGGTGTCATGGCATTACTTACGTTCTTGCGCTGTGCAGAAAGTAATCTCCATTCATTGCTCTACTTGTACTATAACCGCTGAAGTTTATAGTAGTGTTTCAGCTGTGTGTTTCTCTGTTTTATTTTTCATGTTTAACGAATGGTGGGCCTATATAAAAATATCATAATGGCAAAAAATGATCTAGTCTTTCGATGAGCTGGTCATTTATTTATCATTCACTTACTGTTATCAAAAACTGTGGCTTCAGCATTTGTAGTAACTCGATGCCACAATTGAGTGCAAGTGAAAAACGTTCTCGTTCTGAATCGAATGAAAGCACGTGCGATTTCTGCCTCCAATAAAAGTTTGTACTTTGTCTAGACGTTTCTGCTTGTATTGGGGAAAATACGTTCTTGTTGTAAGAAATATGTCTGTATTCAGTTATACAAGAAGATGAGAGTACTTCGGCTCCGATTTTGACATACATTCCCTATAAGAACTTCAGGAAGGGGCCAAAAAATATCTTTGAGGAACACCCGCTCCTCTTTTTCAAGTTTTACTTACATCTTCTCATTGTTTATCGATTGAACAAACAACTGGTCACCCACTCGAAGAGTGGTCGGCATACTGATGTTTCTAAATATGAGTCAGCTATGCTACACTTGTTCAAAATCTTTGGAAATGTTGCGAAAATATAGCACGTGTATTCGATTGGATATCAAGAAAGAGAGAGGGAGAGTGATACAGTTCATGAAACCGGAATACTGTACTCTGTCCGTGTAGGAGCTAGACCGAAATTGAGAAGGAGGTTCGTGAAAGTGGCGAAAAAAGTTATTAGCTTTTTGAAGAGTTTTCCAAGAGATGGAAGGAAAGGAACGGGTCAATAATTCTTTTTTATAGGGAGAATGGGCTTTTCTGTTCTGTGTTTCTGTTCTAAGTTGTTTATCGGTATTTTGCCAAAACCGAAACACACTAGTGAAGAGAATTCCTTTCGTTCAGTCAAACTGTTTCAGCATATTTCTGAGTCAATGGGAGCGCTGATCGAAAAAAACTGAATGTATTAGAGACCTATTGAAATTTAACTGAAAGGGTGAGTTACAAATAACGATGCGTGTAGTATCTTAACAACTCCTAACCTAAACGGCCCAGTGTTGCTCTTTTTAATGGTAATATAAACCCAATAGAGACAGTAAACATCCTTTCTACAAGATTCATATTTGAACGCTGTAGGTCAATAAATATTTAGTATTTGACAAGCATGTCTTGACATAACATGAAATTCAATAACATAATTATACAATAACGTACCAAATCACCTTTAACAGTCTGAGTCTGATGCATGATTTCTTTCGAAATGAGGAATTGTCTTATTCCTAGTTGCCGTACATTCTCCTTAACTCTTTGAACCCTAGCGGCCGTTCTTCCGTCCAGGAACATGATACGTCATAACGTCATTATATAGGATGGCTGTCCAGCAAATGTGTGGGGTAGACCAATCAATATTTTCAACGTGCAGCCTCAGGGCTGCACATTGAAAATATTGATTGGTCTACCCCAAATAGTGAATATGGACTCTTCTAATTGCTGACATTGAACTGAAATGGAAGATACCACCAGAGTTCAAAGGGTTAAGGGACATGTACACGTAGACTTCAATCAAGTCTTTGTGAGATCCTCTCTTCCTGAAAACCAGTTAAAACTAATCGTCTTCTTCAGTAAACCCTTTACCCAGCGTAACGCTCAAAATCGGCCAGCGCTATTCACAAAAATCACCATTGAATTTTCAATATTTTTTCATTGTTTGTCTTAAAAACATAGCTTATGACTCATCATTGGAACGAGCTCATTGATCGGTCGAGACAGTAAGGGGTATTTTGTTAGCAATATAAATAGGTACAAGGTTATGATACATTTTTTTAAAAACTGGATCGGCTTATCGTCGTGTGAGACTCATAAGGTTCCATTGGAAAATACAGCCTTGTGGTTCTCATGCGACGTTACATTTATAGTACCTGTTACTAATCGAGCAACTGTATTTGGATCTTTTTCCTTTTAGTTAAAATTAGCATCCGTACAGTTTGACCACACGAAGTCAGCATATTCCAGAAGTGGCCTCACAAAGGCGAAATAAATTATCTCCAAGACGTTTATATGCACGGTAAATTTGAGTTCTCTCGTCATGTCAAAGCAAATCCATGCTTTGGAACATAGGCTATATGTTAAACCCTTTACCCAACGTAATGTCCAAAACCGGACAGCGCTATTCACAAAAATCACCATTTAATAATATTCATTATTTTTTTTATTATTTTTTTCTCAAAAACATATCTTATGGCCCCTTCTTAGAACGAGCTCGTTGAGCTCGTTCCAATGAGGTTCACAACCTATGTTTTTGATGCCAAAAAATGAAAAAAATTAGTTATTTGAAAAATTTATTTTCAAGTCTCAAGTGTTAACGTAATCATTCCACGTGCAAGTTACATTTAAGATTGTGCCTAAGTTTTTTATGTTCATTTACCTCAGTAAATAGAGTGTTGGACATTCGAAGCGAGGTATGATCAGTTTCTTCCATTTTAAGGATGTAATTAGCATGCCTATGCACATACATAGTTGCGAAGAGGGCAGTGATCAAACTTGTGTAGTCGATCGAATTAACCCTTTACCTAACATGAAAAGCAGACGACACTTGCAAAAATAATTCTTGAATAACTATTTTTTTTCATTTTTTGTCTCAAAAACATAGGTTATGACCCCTCGTTGGAACGAGCTCGACGAGCTCGTTCCAACGAGGGGTCATAACCTATGTTTTTGAGACAAAAAATGAAAAAAATAATGAAAATTAATTGGCGATTTTTGAGAATAGCGCTGGCCGGTTTTGGCCGTTACGTTAGGTAAAGGGTTAAAATGCCGTTATATATCAGAACTTCGCAGCATTCGCATGTTACAAGAACTCACGAGTAAACACTGCTAACACAACATTTGTAAGCATACACAAACACAGACTCACACACAAGCACCATGGCGGAGGCCAAGGTGTCCAGTACTCGTTTTCGTAGTAATGAAGCACAAATTTTTAACAAAGTGCCTCGTAATTTTTACTGTGTGTAAACGTTAATGTTTTCGAGTTATGCATTTCTTTTGCTACTGATGCACCACAGTTGCTAGGTCTAAACTCTGAATGTGTAAAATCAGTATGAAGCGTGTTTTTTTACGTGAAATGGGAGTATTAAAAGGGTTTTTTCAGTTTTCGAAGCAGATACAGATTCCATCATACACTGTATCGTATTTTTATGGAGAAACTCTTGTCACTTATTTAGAATATGCAAGAAAAATATTAATCGGGCAGCTAGGTACACCCCTATGACCACCCCCCCCCCCCCCCCCCCCCCAGGACCGAACGAGACCGTTTTTTTTTTCAGGTACCTGTACATCTCGAGAGTAGATGTTCAGATGTTAACAAGAAATCATCCTGGCCGGATATGACGTAATCTAAGATGACGCCCATAGGGGTGGATCAATTTCACGATTTTACACCATCACTAATTTTTCTCGATTACGGAAAAACTGTATGAGATAAGGAATGGGAATTAACTCATTCGTATTTCTGATACTATTCCCGTATGAAAATATCAATCAAGTAAATGAAAATCCAAGATGGTCGTCTATTCTATGCCTCGGAATAGACGGAAATCGAGTTTTTCGACACTTTTTTTCGCCAAAAAACTTATATAATCATGATAAAAATTATAAACCTGTACACTTTTAGAGGTAAAGTTGATCGCAAATTATTCTCCGATAATACCCAGTGGGAGCATGCACCATAGAAAGCCGATGTGGAAAACAAGATGGCCGCCAGTGCGACTACTTGTTTTCAATTATCCCGCTTTTGTAATGGACAAGTTTACACTATCTCAAGTTGTACGATGGTTGCGGAAAAAATGTTTGATACAGGGCACAGGAATCAACTGTATAGTATTTTGGCCACTTTTTCTGCGTTTGATAAAACCAATATTTAGTCATTAATTATTGCCTCATTTCCCATTGTCTGTGCATATCCATACAGAGTTATCTCCACTGTGTATAACGAACTCCTATATGATTTCCAAGGCCAAGCGGCAATCGAGCAATAACAAATATTGCTCGAACGACTCAAATCTTATCTAGCGAATAAGCTATCGAGTGGTGACTAGAACAGATATTGCTCGAATCTAATCGATCAAATAAGCCATAGAGTAATTACTCTTGGAGGATACCTCCTAGAGGATGATTATCGGAGGATATCTATCTGAAGACAGTTATGGTTCCTAGTGTCAGTTCAGTTCCTTGCATCTAGACCTCCCCATGGCCTCTATAGCTCCAAGACCGTTATTACTGACTTGTCCAATATCGCCACCGTATGTCCTATAATTAGCTTCTACCGTAATCGTCCAAGCATGTAGTCCTCTTCCAGCCTTGTACCATTACTACTGATTCGTAGCACTACTGCACGCTTGCTGACTATCTCAGATTCCTCGAACGTCTAGAATCCCATCAAACAAATAGTCCACCGAGTAACTGCTTGAATTAGTGACTCCTCTTACGACTCTCATATCCTTATCTCGGTATTTGCGGATACTTATGACGTACTATTTGAGGGTACCTTTCGAGGATACTTTTTGAGGATACCGTTTAGAGGATACTTATCGAAAGAAATCTATTTGAAGATAGTTATTGTTCCTAGTGACTGTTCAGTTCCGTGGTTCTATACCCCCCCCCCCCCCCCACCCCCAATCTCCCATGGCCTTCATGGCGCCTAGACCGCTACTGCAGACTCCTCCAATATTGCCATTGTCTGTCCTATGATTAGCTTCTACTGTAGTCACGCAATACTAAGGCCTCTTCCAGCTTTGTTTCATTACTACTGACTTGTAGCTCTACTGTAGACATATTAACTAGGTCAGATTACTCGAACGACTAGAATCCCATCGGGCAAATAGGCCATCGAGTAATTGCTCGAACGAGTGACTCCTCTTACGTCTCGTATTCTCATCTCGGTATTGGAGGATACTTATGACATGGTGCTGTACTATTTGAGGATACTTTTGGAAGATACCTTTTGAGGATACCTGAAGATAGTTATAGTTCCTGGTACTTGATCGCCTTTGGTTTGTATAGCTCTTAGATCACGACTGTTGAATTACCCATATTCACCATCTTCTGTCCTACTTTCTGGAATCGGCTTGGAATCCCACTTAGAGAATTCCTTCCATAGGATGTCTATATCTATAATTGATATACAAGGGATTTGAACTCTGTATAAAATGGTACATGTGTGTGTGTGTGGGGGGGGGGGGGGTGAGGGGGGGGAAGCAATCTTATTGAACCCGTTGAAGGCTTGGCCGAGCGTAGAGTCAAGACATAGACAGTCAGCATGCCTGTTGTAGTGCTACAAGTCAGACGTAATGATTCAAGGCTGCAAGGGTGTAGTAGAAGACTATGGTATTGAGTGACTGCTGTAGGAGCTAATGATAGGACAGATGATATTGAATATGGGTAAGTCAACAGTAGTGGTCTTAGAGCTATAAAAAAAACATAAGCCGACCAGGAACCAGGAACTATAACTATCTTCAGGTAAGTATCCTATAAAACGTATCCTCAAAAGGTATCCTCCAAAGGTATCCTCCAGTACTACATCACCATGTCCAATACCGAGATGTGGTTAAGAGTCGCAAGAGGAGTCACTCGTTCGAGCAATTACTCGATGACTTATTTGCTCGCTGGTATTCTACTCGTTCGAGCAATTTGAGATAGTTAGCAAGCCTGCAGTAGTGCTACATGTCAGTAGTAATGGTAAAAACTGGAAGAGTACTATGAGATTGGGTGTAGTAGCTATAAAGGCCATGGGGAGGTCTGGATGCGAGGAACTGAACAGACACTAGGAACAATAACTGTTGTTACAATAACTGTCTTTAGATAGATAACTTCTGATAAGTATCCTCTAAAAAGTATCATCAAAAGGTATCCTCAAAAGGTAGCCTTCAGTACTACATCATCATGTCATAGATATCCTCCAATACCCAGATGAGGATAAGAGTCGTAAGAGGAGTCACTCATTCGAATAAATACTCTATGTCTTATTTTCTCGATTTGTTTCGAGCCATTCGAGCAATGCCTGTTCCAGTCGCTACTCGATAGCTTATTCGCTGGATAAGATTCGAGCCATTCGAGCAATATCTGTTCCTGCTTGAGTGACGCTTGGCCTTTAGAATCATATAGGACTTCGCTATACACATGGAAGATAACTCTGTGTGGATATGAACACATGGGGAATGAAGCAATCTGATTGGTGATTATAAGATTTGATTGAGGTCAGAGGCTTGGACAGAGACAGCTGAGACCGGATAGGCAGCTAATAAAGTTAGAATATGGTCATTTACAGAAAAAAACAGATAGAAACTGAGGATTCCAAAGAAATTCAAACTAGATGTTCATTACAAAAGCGGGATAACTGGAAACGACATACGCAGAATAAGTGTCTAAAATACTATATAGTTGATTCCTGTGCCCTGTATCAAACATTTATTCCGCAACCATCGTACAACTTGAGATGGTGTAAACTTGTCCATTACATAAGCGGGATAACTGAAAACAGGTGGTCGCACTGGCGGCCATCTTGTCTTCCACATCGGCTATCGATGGTGCATGTTCACGCTGGGTATTATTTATTTTTTCTAGTTTGTTATCATGATTGTATAAGTTTTGTGCGAAAAAAAGTGTCGAAAAACTCGATTTCCGTCTATTTCGAGGCATATTTTGGCGGCCATCTTGGAGTTTCACTTACTTGATTGATATTATTATACGGGGAATGGTGTCAGAAATACGAATGAGTTAATTCCCGGTCATTATCTCATATAGCTTTTCCGTAATCGAGAAAATTTATTTATTTATTGGTGTTTAAGGTCAGATACTTATGCACAATGGCTAATCGTGACCGTGACAGTTTTACGGGTGGAGGAAGCCGGAGTACCCGGAGAGAACCACCGAGCAACGACGAGCAGCTGTCAGCTCTCCAACATCGTAACTCTGAACTCTGCACCGCAGCACAGGCAGGGTTAGATTGGTTGAAGACATGCGCACCATCGACGTGCAGCACGCCTCAGTACGCAGCATCATCGTGCCCCCATGTAGGCAATCGGGGTGAAGTGTCTTTCCCAAGGACGCAACGCGGTTACCGCAGGTGGGATTCGAACCGAGGACCTCTCGGCTTGCAGCCTGCACCTCTACCAACTGAGCCACCGCGCCCTAATCGAAAAAAATTTGTGATGGTGTAAAATCGCGAAATTGACCACCCTCATGGACGCCATCTTGGAATACGTCATATCCGGCCAGCTAGGATGATTTCTTGTTAACATCTGAAAATCTACTCTCGAGATGCCCAGGTACATGAAAAAAGCGGTCTCGTTCGGTCCGGGGGGGGGGGGGGCATAGGGGGTGTACCTAGCTGCCCGACTAAATCTGTCATTGATGAGAGGTCAGGGCGTGTTTGGACATGATAGAAACATATCACATGTCAATTCCGAGACTAAATAACCAATAGATACAAATTTGAGCTCCCGCATTTAAATGGTTTTAATCCTTTATCTAGCGAATCGGCGTGCGTAAATTACAAATTCAACAGTGGAAAAAACATATTTTTTCGAAAATGTCAACAGAGCCATATCATGTGACCCCTCATTGGAACGAGCTCGTTGAGCTCGTTCCAGTGAGGGGTCATATGATATGCTTTTTGATTTTTTTAGAAAAAAAAAGAAAAAATGCTTATATAAGTAGCAAATTTAATATCGTGTACGTTGGCTAAAAGGTTAAATGAAAAGCCATCAAAAAGAGAGATATCCTTTCCCATTTGTAGGAATAAAATATCTTAAAAGGCCGTATTTAAATATTGATCAATTATACTGGTGTGGAGTTTATTACATTACATAATAATATATTGTTTGTCATAGTTTTTTATTGTGTTTTAAGGTCTTCATGTTTGAAGGACTCGTACTCGAGTTCTTTGAAAAGTATTTGCACTCCGATATTTTATAGTACTTTCACATTACTCGTACTCATTCATTTTCAAAGTTCCCGTACGCGAGTACCGAGATCCAGTACTCGTCGTAGCTCTGATAGGCAAACGCCTTCACATGGTTCATATACACTTCCTGAACACACACATATCTACATAGTCATGATAAAAACATACGCACTCATGTGTATATTACCACCCTTTCTGACATTTTAGTTCTACGGGGTCAGTTAATGTGCTAAATGTGCATGTGTAGGACGAACGGATGCCTTTCATCTCAGAATACCCCAAATTTATACCTGACTATTAGAATAAGACTCCTTGAGAAACTAATGGAAGAATGAAATGAAAACACGAGAAATAAGTGGATGAGGGGTGACAGGGGGAATTTATTTATTTATTTATTGGGGTTTTAATGACACTTTCGACAGTCAAGGTCACCTCGTGTCGGACTGTTTCACGGGTAGAGGAAGCCGGAGTACCCGGAGAAAACCACCGAGCAACGGCGAGCAACTGTCAGGCTCCCCAGAGTACTAACTCCACACAAGCAGGGTTAACATTGGTTGAAGAGAAGTGCACCATCGACGTACAGTACGCCTTAGTACACAACGTCACCGTGCCCCCACGTGTGCAATCGGGATTAAGTGTCTTGCCCAAGGACACAACGCGGTTGCCGCAGGTGGGATTCGAACCGAGAACCTCTCGGCTTGCAGCCTGCATCTCTACATACTGAGCCACCTGACAGGAGGTGAAGAGTCAATATTATACTTTGAGCTTTATAATTTCCCCAGCAGGTGATTTCTCAATCACAAACAAAATTCTTGAATAACTAGTTTTATTTCTTTTTTGCGTCAAAAACATAGCTTATGGCCCCTCATTGGAACGAGCTCAATGAGCTCGTTCCAATGAGGGGTCGTAAGCTATAGTTTTGTGACAAGAAATAAAAAGTAATGAAAATTGAATGGTGAATTTTGTGAATAGCATTGACCTGTTTTGGTCATTACGTTGGGTAAAGGAATCAACGGTAGTCTGTGCGCAACTCCACGAAAAGTGGGTAAACAAACATCCCATAACAACGTCGGATTGCTTATGGAATTAAATTGTTGACCTGAGAGCCTGAAGTTTACCCGTCCAAAGGTTCTACATCTCAAACAAGAGCGAAAAGTTTTGCCAGTTGTTAGTTTTTCAGACACACAGTTTTCAAAACATTTTCAATGTTATGTTAGGATATAACCCATTATGATATTTTTTGCAGTGTTATCGAAAGGTTTACATCTTTTTTAATTTTGCAGCACGTTGCGTGACATGATGATACAGGATATTTGAAATGAGAGAAGATTAAAAAGCATGGCCTACAGAAGTGTGCATTCTGTTAGATCAGTAAATAGTTCGAAGTATGTGCAAATATTAACAAGTATTCATAAACACGAACCAGGTGGTGCTTACATTATTTGCACTCAACATGCCGCGCGACGCAAATTAAGTGTGTTAGGACCGGAGTGGCGAATAGAAGTAGGCGTTTACGTCTGTGGTGCTAAAATTAGAAGGGTTTGGGGGGGGGTGGGGGGGCTTTGGTGGGTATAGGTAAAATTCACGTTCGGGTTTTTTATTACAGTATGCAGAATTAGTTACAAATACAGATATTTCACAAAAATAATACGTCATGCTGTGCGGGATGGTGTCAGAGTGGCTGTTTACCTGTTGCCGTATGCACACAAGCCATCACAACCAGTCCATACAGAACCCCCAGTATTTTTTCCCACAATGTTTCCAACTAGGAGACAGGCGCGTAGAAAGATTTTAGCCGGTGGGGAAAGCCCCACATTCTCACACAGAGCAGGGAGAATTTTCGACAGATTTCAGCTTGGGCAACCAAATCTCTGCCATTTTGTCACACAATTCAATCTTAGAACATATTTTAACCAAAATAATAATTGTCCTTACATCTTGAAAATTTTTACCAACAAAAAACTTCGAATTCTTCCTGACAAGCCGGAAACATTCCGAAAAAGTTCCGCGACTGATGCTTAAAACTACTTTTTGTACATCTAAATTACAAGTTGACCACCACTGACTTCAGAGTGTGAAGACGGTTAATTGACACTCCAATGGAACTTCCATCGGTAATTGCAACAACACTGCAAGGCCTGAATATTACCTTCATCTAACGGTGAGCTTTAAGAGAGAACCACCACCATTTCCTTAGGAAAGAGGGACGGCAACTTCCGTAAAAGCACCACCTCTGGCACTGGACTCCAGATGAGTCAGGATTCGTAAAGCTGCTTCAGGGAATGTAAAAGAGTACTTCAACAAAGCGCCAGGGCTCACACTGCTTTGCGGGCTTTCTCTAGAGACAAGGAATAGGAGGAGAAGGCGATTACCACTTCCATTCCCTCCCCATCTCCACCTTCACTCACCAAACACGCCCTCTCCTGATGGAAAAACTGGAGGAGGGACGGGAGAAGGTGGATATTAATCACTTCACACCATCCATACCTGCCACTTTTATCCTGGACAAGGTTCTCTGAACGTGGAGACGGAATCAGACAACATCGACACCATCAATGACTGCACTGAGTTTCTGTGGATTACCACCAAGCCTGTAATCCTGGTAGTTCACCAGAAGACCATCTCAAGTAAGACCTGTTGAGCTAATGAGGATAGAGGGTGTGATCTTTGCGCGGGACTGTTGTAAGATGTTTACGGAAATAAATGTATTTAATTTAAACTTACCTGGAAAATCTCTTGTCCAGTTCTGACGACGTGATCGTTGGATCACTTGGGGTGGATTTTCTATTCCGTCCCGTGACTGAATAAAGCGACACCGGGTTCAAAGCTGTCATCTTGCATTGCCTGCAGAAGATAAAGCAATTACGCTTTACACTTTAGGATTGGAAACTTTTCAAAAATTTCCTCCATATGGTACCTTTTTAAGTCTTGTGACATTTAGGTGATTTTAACCCTTTACCTAATACGAAAAACAGACGACACCTGCAAACAAGATTCTTGAATAACTAAATATTTTTTTTATTTTTGTCTCAAAAACATAGCTTATGACCCTTCATTGGAACGAGCTCATCGAGCTCGTTCCAATGAGGGGTCATAAGCAATGTTTTTGAGACAAAAAAATGAATATTGAATGGTGATTTTTTGTAAATAGCGCGTTGCCGTTTTTGGTCGTTACGTTGGGTAAAGGGTTAAGTGAAGTCTTGGCTGCCTCTAGATACGGGCCTGTTTAAGCTCAAAGCTTTCCGTTTACATTGTCGATTACTTCTGTTTGTCTTGCTATAGTGCTATTATAACCTCTGTTCAGCTACTGTGATATTAACAATTACTTGTATGTATTTTTTCATATTTCTTTTCGATTAAATATTGTTTAAACTAATTGACTAAAAACCACTGTTTGGGTAAAATAATGGGGCACCTGTTCCGTGGCAGGAACTGATGTCAAAAATAGAAAGAGACCCTTTTAGGGTTAATATTCTACTTAGTGAACTGACAAAAGCTATCTTGTACTGCGCATAGGGATCGGTGTATTTCTTTAACCCTTTATCAAACGTAACGTTCAAAACTGTCCAGTGCTGTTCACAAAAATCACCATTCAATTTTGATTATTTTTTTCATTTTTTGTCCCAAAAACATAGCTTATGGCTCTCCTTGGAACGAGCTTGTTGACGCAAAAAACTGAAATAAAATAGTTATTCAAGAATTTCGTTAGCAAGAGTCGTCTTCCTTTCGTGTTAGGAAAAGGGTTAAACCTGTGCGTTCAAAGTGTATCTATTGAATTTTTGGGTGGAAGCAGTTCTTTCCAGTGAAAAGTGAAAGGATATCTGTTTTGATACAATAAGCGGATTTTTGATGCACCTTTCATTCCATTTTAATGGGGACGTCGAGGGTTACTTGATACCGCAATGCATCCGTGAGTGGATGTGTATTGTCACCGTGTGTGATCCGTTAATTGTGACATCATGCGCCCGTGAGGCTGTTGTCTTCAAATGTGCTCAGATGGTTCGATCATTTTAGTGGAGGCGCAGTTATTTTGGGTCTTTAAGTTGACACACGACTGTTATGGGCAAAGTGTTTGCGATGGAGAAGAGGTGTGTTCTATGGACAAGCTCGAAAGGGGGCAATAACCTCTATGAGTTTTCCCAACCAAAACGTATGTCGGAGTAATGTTCTTTCGAATACAGACATTTATGCTATTGCTAATTCATTTAACTGGGAAAAATGTTATGCACATTTCATAGTTCTTGATGTCAGTCAATTCAACAAGCGATATTTGCCTAGAGTCTTCATAAGTTCCATATTTTGTCAGATAAAACCTTCTGTTATCTGCAACACAGCTCGGAAATATTACTCGTCTGATAGCCGTTGATGAATGTAAATGAAAATTGGTGAGTGGCTTCACACCAGACAATCAGTTCATCGGACGAGTAGATTTCTTGGCAAAGAAGTGTTGAATCCTTGTTATCTAATATCTCCTTTTCTCCTTTCCACGAAAAAACATTAAATATATTTCTTAAGTGCTTCCTTATAAGATAGAGAGGAAATGTTTTGACATATATTTTAGAAATTTGTTGTAACGACAGATATGGAGTACAGTCGCCGTGGACTGGCCGTAATCCATACGTGGGCAGTGTGATGTCCACGCATGCGTTTACCAGGTAATAAAAATCATTAGCAACAAAATTCTAATTAATGAAGCACCGGGTTGTACCCGGTGCTTCATTAATTAAATTTTTGATGGTTATTCCTATAATTAGTGTTTGGAGTCTTATATTATTGCGTCCGTGGAAATATTGCCCGCCCTTGGGAAGTGACCAGTCCACGGCGGCCATACTATAATAGAATATCTCTCCTGAGGTGACGCCTATCACCAAATAAGTTTTGATCGATATCACTATTCGTTTCCGGTGTTTCGATGTTTTAATTGCAATTAAATCATGTCTTAATTGCAATTAAAACAGCGCCAGGCATGTCATGAACAGAACATTTACAGTTTTTAGTAGGTGGTGTAGCGTGTCGACCCCTTGCTCAAATAAAATGGTAGAGGGTAAGCCGCTAGCGCTGCACTGAGTCCCCCGTCACGGTAGGTTCTTCACTCTCCCTCTTTCCGTGAGAGAGATACTGTGATCAGCTTGTCAAATCTCTCAAGTAGTAATGCAACAATTTGTTAAGTATCACTTGGTTTATTCCTTACAATCTATATACAAAGTTCCCAGGCTGTGACTTGAGTGACTACGCCGAATTCCTGACAATGATTTCCACTCACACTGGTCCGCCTTGCTGTGCTTTGCGCCACCTAGAGAACCGCTTCGGCTATGCGCTGCAAATTTGTCTTTTAATTAATCTTAACACCTGAAGCCGTGGACGTTCTGCCACCTCACTCTTTTGAAACTGCGCTAAACACGCCTATATATACACTAGGGCGCAAACCAAAGCGAGGCCGACCAATGAAAGTAGACCTCCCATGACGAGGCTAGCCCCGCCGCTCACAAAAGAAAGATAACTCAGGGCGAAGCGCCGCCGGAACGCGGAGGCAGGCCTGAAGCTCGGCAGCTACAGTACAAAAGCATCTCATTCGTGACTGCAATGCAATCTTAACCTTCATGCACAGCTTCCAACTGCCATGAATACTTAGATTTCCTTACAGGCACTCTTGAGGTAATTCTGGTACGTACTCAAAAACCATAGGTCACAGGTCTACAAGCCCTTAGATTACCCTAAGTTCGAGACGCTATAAGCTGTGACTAAAATAGATGAGATGCTAAAACAACATACTGTCTTTAATTTGCTTCAGTTGAAATTATTTTAAATTTTTCGGCTGGTTTTGTATTTTTCTTTCTGTTTATGTTGTGTAAAGTTACTTTCAGGCTTAAAAATCAACAACAATAACAACAACAACAACAACAACAACAACAACAATAATAATAATAATAATAATAATAATAATAATAATAATAATAATAATAATAATAATAATAATAATTTATAATAATAATAAGAAGAAGAAGAAGAAGAAAATTATAATAAGAAAAAAAATAAAACGTTTATTGCGCAACCATAAACAAATGGGTATGAGTAGGCGGATTTACTATCACTTTGTACATGTACGTGTACAACATACGTACACGATGCGTTCACCAACGTGGAATTCAGTGTTAAATCGCACGCTTGTTCACAAAAATGTACAGTGATCTTGAATCCCCCATGTTTTTTGTGACTCCTAGATCGCACTTTTAACGTTCAAATACTCGTGGTGAACGCGCGTTTTTTAAAAAAAAGGTGAAATTGTACATCTTCACTTTTATCTTTTACTTTAAAAATTTTTGTCGACGTTCCCATCGCAGATCAGACCATCGATCCAACGTTGGTGAACGCGAGCAAAAAATTCTGGGCTAGATCAAAAAAACAGTCTGTGGATTCTACATCAGTGATCCAGAATCCGCTATTGTTTTGAGGCGGTGGGTTTTTCCCATTTATGACGTCATTAGGGGAATTCCCCACTATGGGAATTCCCAAACTCAGCTAATCGACCGATCGGATCGCTCGATTCTCCGCCAATCGACCGATCGGATCGCTCGATTCTCATAAACTCGATCTGAATGAAGAGTGTTGTCGGTGTGTTAGAAATTCGCGAGCCCGCTGTCACGTCTTCCTGAAGTAAAACTAACACATGTTATCGTTATGATTGAATGAGGTTTTTTTGTTCAAAAAGAGTCGATTATGAATATGGTCTGTATTATAGACATTCATGTTTTCTCTTGATGAGACGGGTAGAAATTGAGTTTTCGAGGATATTGTTTTGAAGGAGTCGATCTGTAATAGATATTCGCGTTTTGTCTTGAATGAGATGAATAGAAATTGAGTTTTCGAGGATATTGTTCGAAGAGGCAAACACTTAGTGGAATGTTTAAAACGCATTTTCCGCTCAATTAGGTTTTTGAGTGGTGAATTTTTAATATATTCATGATAGCAATCAGAGAGAGATGAAATAGGTTCTCAGCGTTAAAATTAGTTTTCAGTTGTGTGTTGAAACTGTTTAACAGTCATCAAAGGGATTCTCTCTTAATTCGACACTGAATGAATGGTTGTTTGATGTGTGAATGGTGATCTTTTGACAAAATGTAAAAAACTACTGTCAAAATGCGTTAAATCAGAAACCGGTTTGTCATGTACTGTTTAAACGTATTCTTAAACTTCACCAATTCGATTAACAGTCAGTTTATTATATTAAAGACGGAAAGATTTCTATTACTTAAAACACAAAAATATAATTAAACATTTAATTTTGAAAATAATAAAAACAATTAAAACGAAAGATGTTTTTACATATGGATCCTAGACATCGAGATCTAATTTTAGGCGAGTATGAACGTGCTAAGAACAGCATTCAGTCTGCTGACAGAAGCAGACGTCTTGGTGAGATGGAACTCAAACGCGAAGCCACAAAAATATTTAAACCGTTGACGGAGGGTCAAGAGCGAAGCAGGAAGGAGATAGTTGAAGAATTGAAACCCATAAAGGAGAGTTCTTTGAGAATGGGTTCGTTGCCTCCTAGTTTTGGAAATCGGTATTCCGTTCAATCTACACCGGATTACGTTCCCACGGGAATTCAAGCAGATATGAGCGAGAGCGACGATACAGCTTCGACTATCACCACTAGTAGCGTCGCATCGTCCGATGATGATGGCGGTAAGAGAGATCAGTCGTGTGGAATTTATAAGGATTCTGAGGGTAGAACTTTTGTGGGAGACACAGAAGTAGAAATTGACGATGATGAATTGATCGTGGGTTCGAATAAGTATAAAGTAACTGATGGTCTGCGCAGATTGCTCCTTTACGACAAGCCCAGCGATTACACGGAACAGGATTTCGATAATTACGGAGACATTCTGGTTCAGACCCACGCCATGAAGAGAAATAACGATGCCAGAGAGACGAGACCCAAATCCAACAGAGGTTACAAGTGGACGAAAGTGGTGAAACCCATATGGGATATGAACAAGAAGTTCGTCGAATCGGTGACTGGCAAAGGGGTGAAAACCACTTTTCTTCCGAGCGATTCCGACGCTCTGTCTCAGAGATTGAGTTTGCTGATGGCGAGCAGACGGGCTGGTAACACAGGATTAGATAATCAGATAGTTGCTATATCTGACGAATTGTTAAGACAGAAGGTTTTGAATAAAAACCAGTATAAAAGGCTGATGAACGAATTGAAGGATTGATGTGTATATAATAAGTAGAGAGAAACAAACAAACAAACAAACAAAAAATAAAACAGTAAATTCTTACACTAGAATAATAAAAGTATTTAAAAACAACAAAACGATTTACCAGTGAAAAAACAAAATATATCATAAAAATAAAATATGTTGGTGATAAAGAACAGGGGATACGTCAGGACATACGTTCAAGGCGGTTCTGGCATCGTCGATTCTATAATGCGAGCGTTCACGGGCGATGCGGGTAGAAAACTCGCATCGACCGCGTTTGAGATCGGTAAGAAGACGGCTTTGGATGCTGGTAAGAAAGCCGCTTCAGAAGCCAGTGGTAGGATAGATTCTGTGGCTGGCAAGAGGGCAGCCGACGCGTTGATCGACCAGTTGATCAGTCCACCGGCGAAGCGAGCTGCGTTAGAGCGAACTTCGAAAAGTTGGAAAGATTTTAAGGATGCTGTGGTGCCCATACAAGATTTAGCCAAAATGACGAGTGGATCCGAATTGAAGAGAACTCGCGGCGGTGCGATATAAATAAATAATAACATTAAAAAACAGAGTTTGAAAAACATAAACAATTTGCGTTTGAAAAGAATCTAAAATAACAAACAAACAAAAAATAAAACAAAGATGAACATTAAAGATATGTCTTGGAACGACGCCGCGACCAAGAGGTCAAATAACGAGTTCTTTCCCAAAAGCATAAGAGGTTTGATAGTGGGAAAATCGAATTGTGGAAAGACCAATCTGTTGATGAATCTGTTGTCCCGACACGACTGGTTGGATTACGATAGATTGTTCATGTTTGGCAAGAGCTTGTTTCAACCCGAATACAGATTGCTTCGAGAGTGCATGGATCGCAGATTGCCCAAGGACGTCATAGCCAGAATCTTTGACAGTAGGGAGGAATTCGACAAGAGCAGAGCTCCACTTTTGACCATTTTGGATGGTGCGGCGATGGAACTGATGAAGAGAAATGCATCTTCGAACGTCGAGTGTCGATTTTTTGAGAACGCAAGCGATGTTCCGGATCCTAGAGAACTGAAATCGGAAGATAAGAATCTCATGATTTTTGACGATCTGCTTTTGGAGAGACAGAACCGATGCGAATCGTATTACATTAGGGGTCGACACAGCAACGTGGACTGTTTCTACCTGTCGCAGAATTATTTTCGATTGCCCAGACAGACGATAAGGGAGAACGCTAATTTTCTATGTCTCTTTCGCCAAGATCTCAAGAATCTCAATCACATCTACAGCGATCACGTCGCAAACGACATGAGTGCTGCGGAATTCAGGAGATTCTGCAAGAGGGTTTGGGATGGTGGACTTTACAATTTCGTCGTGATCGATTTGACAAGCGAATTTAATCACAGAAAATATCGGTGCGGATTCGACAAGTTTTATGTTTCCGATGATAATAATATGATCGAGCGTGAAAATAAAAAAAAATAGAAAATAATAAATCTTTAAATAATTAGTTTTGAATGAAAAAAAAATAAAATTAAATATAATGTTCGAACATGGAGAATTGTTAGGACGGATAGCCGAGAATACGGCTGCAAAACAATCCATTCAAATCATGGTGAGTGGCGATTCGACTCGATTCACTACGAAATTCGAACCTTCTATCGAATTGAATAGAGAGAAAAGTTACGAGATGGGTTTGGTGAATCTGGAGACTTATTATTCCTTTCCCAACGTCACCGAAAAGAATAACTCGTTCAAGTATTCCGACAAAACGGATTGGTTGGAGATTCGAATTCCCAAAGGGAGTTACGACATAGACGATTTGAACGATTACATTCAGACGCGAATGAAGACGGATGGAAAGGGAAGCAACAAGATCAGACTTGCTCCAAATCCTAATACCTTACAGACGATGTTGGATTTGGAAGATAATTTTCGAGTGGATTTCAACATGGACGATTCTATAGGCAAGATGTTGGGATTCGATCGAAAGATGTATCGAGGCCACGCGGCATCTGAAAATACGGTCGACATTCTCGCAGTCAATAGCATTCTGGTGAATGTGGACGTGATTGCTGGAAGTTACGTGAATGGTAGCGCTCAACCGACGATCTATTCCTTCTTTCCAAACGTGTCGCCGGGTTATAAGATCGTGGAGCGACCTCGAAATTTAGTTTATCTACCAGTGATTTTAGACACGTTGTATAGTCTCAAAACCACGTTGACTGATCAAAATGGTGAACTGTTAGATCTTCGCGGAGAGAGAGTGACGATACGATTTCACATAAGAGAAATATGAAAGCAAAAAAAAAAATAAAAATATTGTGTATATATATAGATAACAAAAATAAAATAAACGCAATATTAATTT
Organism: Pictodentalium vernedei; assembly: GCA_031216915.1. Lineage (NCBI taxonomy): Eukaryota > Metazoa > Mollusca > Scaphopoda > Dentaliida > Dentaliidae > Pictodentalium > Pictodentalium vernedei. The sequence continues at coordinate 266,209,849 of CM062294.1, forward strand.
TACAAAATTATTTTAATAAAATTATTAAACAAGAAACAATTGAAGTAAATAATTTTAAAAAAAAACAGAATTATGACAGAATACGTGGTTAAAAATGTGAACATATTCGCAGGACAGAGGAAGAAACTTAAGAGAGCGTTAACAACTCGAGGCGAGGCGGTGAGATTCAAATTCACTCACGAAGATCTGACGAGAGGCGGTCAGGATTCGATCGCCTGGACCAGAAGTCAAATCAAAAGGATGGAGAAAGTGATTCGTGATGGAAGAGGGTTGACGGTGAGAATGAGTCCCGCTCAATTGAGATACAATTTGAGAATGAAAGGTGGTTTCCTACCGCTATTGGCAGGAATAGCCACAAAAGCATTACCCTTCACTGCAAAGGCGCTACCCTTTCTCGGAAAGACTCTCAGCATGGGAGCTCTCACAGGACTCGCTAGTTCGGCAGTTGAGAAATTAATGGGTGGCAGCGGACTATTCTTGAAGAAGGGAGGAGCCGTGTATCGCGTCCACATAGACGACAGCGGTAAAGGATTGTATCTAGAACCCGTTAGAGGTGGCAACTCTCTGAGAGGAAACGGTCTCTATCTGAGGAGTGGACGGAACGTTGAGCGACTCGGCAAGGGTTTGTTGCTCGGTGAGAATTCGCCGTTTAAGAATATACCGATTTTGAATATGTTATTATAATATAAAATTATATAAAATATAAAATCATAGAAAGTATAAAATAATATATTTAAAATGGATAAAAAGGTGGAGAAACAATTAGACGATAATGCCGGATATCGCGAGACAGAGTGCGAAGAAACAAAAAAAAATGAGATCAAAAGATGATCTCATTACTTTTTTTTTTTTTCATTTTTCTTCGCTAAAAATCAATCTCTCTATTGTTTATATTTCCAAGTCCGTTATTAGCATGTTGACACTCGTGTCTTCTCCTTTTTTGAAAACGTGTTGAATGTTTATCTTTACTCTTTTGAGTTTTTTTACATCGTTCAACTCGCTCTCACCACCCAATTTCTTCACGAGTTCGAATGAGATGTTTGGAAATATGTAATTTCCATAGGGCAACCACAAATCGTCCTTGTCGAATTCTCTATCTTCGGCGATGATGATGCTCTGCAGATCGCTTTGGCACTCGTAGATCAAATCGAGTGCGGCTTCGTCCAATTTCAAAGGCATCTTATATTTGTCGTATTTGTGCTCTAAGCCCTTCGTCTCGACCTCGTTCAATTCGAGGGGATCGTGTCGTTGTAATCTATAGATTTTATGACCGAATTTCTTATTTGTTTCGACTCGTTTCAATTTCAATTCGCATCTTTTAGGTGTTGCTGTCTTCATGATCGATTATTTGTTTTTTTTTGTTTTTACGAATTCTTGCAAATAATGTATATTTTAAATTTTGTATTTAAATAATAATTTGTTTAAAAAGTTTTTTTTTGCTCTTTATATATATATAAAAAAGTTGTTTTTTTTTAATTTTTAATTTTTTTTAATGTAAAATTTTTTAGTAAAAGTTTTTTTTCTCTTTATATATATATAAAAAGTTAAATTTTAACATTTCAATCTCTCTATTGTTTATATTTCCAAGTCCGTTATTAGCAAGTTGACATTCGTCATTTTTCCACTTACAAAAATGGTGTAAATGTTTATCTTTACTCTTTTGAGTTTTTTTTTCATCGGCGAATGCGCTCTCACCACCCGATTTGTTCACGAGTTCGGGTGAGATTATTGGATATATGTAACTTCCATAGGACAACAATAAATCACCCTTGTCGAATTCTCTGTTTTCGGCAACGATGATATTATTCAGCAGATCGCTTTGATACTCGTAAAACAAATCGAGCACGGCTTCATCCAATTTCAAACACATTCGATATTTGTGGTAGTCGCGCTCTAAGTCCACCATCTCAACCTCGTTCAATTCGATGGGATCGTGTTGTTGTAATGTATAGATATTAAAACCGAATTTCTCATACGCTTCGTCTCGTTTCAATTTCAATTCGCATCTTTTAGGTGTTGTTGTCATGATCGATTATTTGGTTTTTATGAATTCTTGCAAATAATGTATATTTTAAATTTTGTATTAAAAAAATAGAATTTAAAATTTAACTTTTTTTTCTTTTTTTATTATATATATAAAAAGAGTAAAAAAGCAAAACTTTTTTATCAAAATATTTAATACAAAATTCCAAAAAAAAAATATTCTTACAAATGAAGCAAACAGATAAAACAATGGTAAATTTAAATGAGAAAACCATACCTCCATTAAACGAGATTTGTAAGCTATTGCAAATTTCAGATTTCAGAAATCATAGAACTAAATCAAAAAAAATTGATGTCATACAAGAATATTTGCGAAACGCTAGAAAGGCAAACGAAATGTTGATAGCAACGACGTCAAAAGATGCATCGGTTGTGAAAAATGAGAAGATAGTAAAAGGAATCGAAATGCCGACGTCAAAAAAAAACAAAAACGTCTCGATTGTGAAAAATAAGAAGACGACTAAATGAAAAGCCATTGAAGAACATCAAGTTTCCGAAGAAAAGAAAAGAAAAACTAAAACGGAAATGAGTGATGCACTTCAGATTCAAGACAAACGAGATATATCGAGTGAAATTCAATGAGCAATCGACGAAGAGAAAGGAGAAGAATATGTAACACGACTCGTTGCGGAACTATTCCAATCGAAACCCGTAGAACGGGAGAGTGCGATCAAAGACGTTTTTAAAACTTTCGATGTGGTTCCCTCGTTCAAGAAAGTCGATCCGAAATTGTTCATGGAACGGGTGAAGAAAGAAGTATTGGATTTGTTTTGTGAATACATGAACGTGGGATTAAAAATTAAGATGATACAACATTGCATAATGAATAAAATCGACGTGAAATCCGGTGAGAGCATCGTGAAAAATGCATATTTCAGATCTAACGTCGAATTTCGAGGTTCAGATCTATCGGACGTTTTCGAAAAGATGAAAGACAAGATGTTGACGTCTCTCGCGAATTATCAACATGAAGGTAGTAATTGGACGTTCGATGAGGTGTTGAAACTCGAAATTCACATGAATAAAAACGAACCATTGAAAGGATCTTCCTACTTGGAAAATAACAGAGCCACTGAATGTCACATATGCAGACAATCGTTCGACGAGAATTCGGAGGAAAATAAGAAGGTCAGAGACCATGATCATTACACGGGTCTGTATCGCGGTCCGGCTCACAGCAAGTGTAATTTAAAATATCGAGATGCCGCTTTCTATCCGGTGATGTTTCACAATCTCTCGGGTTACGACAGTCATCTGTTCATGAAAAATCTCGGCACCTCACATGAAGAATTAAATTGCATCACAAACAGTGAAGAAAGATACATTTCCTTCACGAAATGGAAGCTCATGGAGAAGAAAAGAGTAATCGACAGAAATACGTTGAAAGAAAAAACGAAATCCATTCGTAGATGCATATGTTTCATCGACAGTTTTAAATTCATGTCGACCGCTCTGGAAAAATTAGTCGATAGCATGAGCAAGGATAAATTTAAAATCAGGAGCGAACATTTCGGAGAACGAGTAGACGTCATGTTGAGGAAAGGAGTCTATCCTTACGATTACATGAACGATCTAAAGAGATTCGAAGACACCGCACTACCTTCGAAAGAAGATTTTTATTCGAAATTATATGAATCCGACATTTCCGACGAGAATTACGAACATGCCCAAAACGTGTGGAAATCATTCGATATGAAAACCATGAGAGATTATCACGATCTCTATCTGAAGACCGACGTTCTGCTCTTGGCAGACGTGTTCGAAAATTTTCGAGATGTCTGTCGTCAAAATTACGATCTGGATCCCGCTTGGTATTTCACCACACCCGGTCTGGCGTGGGACGCTCTGTTGAAGACCACCGAAGTCCAATTGGAATTATTATCCGACGTGGACATGTTGCTCATGTTTGAACGGGCTGCGAGAGGTGGCATCTTGATGATCTCCCACAGATATTCTGAGGCTAACAATCCCTACATGAAAGAAGGTTTCGATTCGAAATGGTCGACTAAATACATACAGTATTGGGACGCCAATAATCTGTATGGTTGGGCTATGAGTCATCCTTTACCGATTGGAAATTTCGAATGGGTGAAGGAACCGGAAGAGATGCAAAAATGGAGAGACTATCCTTGCATTTTAGAAGTCGATTTGAACTATCCGGAAGAATTACACGATCCACACAACGATTATCCGCTAGCTCCAGAACGAATGGAACCGAACGAAGGAGATGAGGAAAAACTCATTCCCAATTTATTTAACAAACGTAACTACGTTGTCTACAGCGAGAATTTGAAACAGTACGTCGATTACGGAATGAAATTAGTCGACATACATCGCATCATTCGATTGGATGAAAAAATACATCGATCTGAACACGAATCTCAGAACTCGAGCCGAGAATGATTTCGAAAAAGATTTCTTCAAACTCATGAACAACTGTGTGTACGGCAAATCAATGGAAAACATCAGGAAGAGAACCGACGTTCGACTCGTCACGTCTGAGAAAAGAGCTAAAAAATTAGTGGCGAAACCCAATTGCAAACACCGAACCATATTCGACGAAAATCTAGTGGACGTTCACATGCAAAAGATGCACCTGAAGTTCGACAAACCATATTATCTCGGACCGATCATCTTAGATATCAGCAAGCGATTGATGTACGAGTTTCACTACGATTACGTGAAACGAAAATTTGGTGATAAAGCCAAACTACTGTTCACCGACTGTTCACCGACACGGACAGTTTAGTTTACGAGATAGAGACGAAAGACGTCTACCAAGATATATCTCCGGACGTGGCCGAGTGGTTTGACATGAGCAATTATCCCATCGATCACCCGTCCAACATTGAATCGAACGACAACAAGAAGGTGTTGGGTAAATTTAAGGACGAGAGTGGCGGTAAACAGATCGTCGAATTCGTGGGCTTGAGACCCAAACTGTATGCTTATCGTCTAGAAGATGATGAAGAGATCAAGAAGTGCAAAGGAGTTAAAGCGTGCGTGGTGAAGAAAAACATCTCTTTCCAAGAGTATAAAGATTGTCTGTTAGGAAGTGGTCCGGTGTATAAGACTATGAAATCAATTCGAAGCGAAAATCACGACTTGTATACCGAAATAGTCAACAAGATTTCGCTGACGGCCGACGACGATAAGAGATTCGTGTTAGACGATAAAATAAGCACTTTGGCACTCGGACATTGGACTTTGGATCTAATTTTAGATGATATGAATGGGGACGATTGGATTCTAGATACGATTGTGGATGATAAGATTCCAGATATGATTGTGGATGATAGGATTCCAGATACGATTGTGGATGATAGGATTCCAGAAAATCAAGAAGAATTAGATGAACACAAAATTATAGAAATCGATAGTGACATCGAGAAAGTTAGTTTAAAAAGAAAAAGAAAAAAAATAACGTCATTTTTAGTAAATTATAATAAAATAAATAAACAAAATATATACGCATTTATGAATAAGAAAATAAAGATATCCGTAGAAGGTGTCGTCTTACCTAACGAACCCCTATCCAACATCGATCTGTTGAATGCGGCAAAAGATTTGAAAATCAAAGATTTTCTAGGAGTGTTTTCCAGAGATGCCTTGCCGAAGAGAAGACCTCAACAATCGGAATGCGGAATTTTAAATCTAGACGATTCATCGGGTGAAGGCACTCACTGGGTGGCGTGGATGAAGAACGGGAAGAAGAAAAATTATTATTTCGACAGCTATGGAATCTCGCCACCAAAAGAAATAAAGAACTATTTCAACAAATCGATGGTTTGTTACAACACGGAACAAGTGCAATCACCACATCAAGTGTTTTGCGGTCACCTGTGTCTCTACGTTCTCAAGAGATGGTCTGAAGGAGATCGATTTCAAGACATTCTCAATGATTTACATTATAGAGAGATTTTTTTTTTATAGTATATATAAAGATAAAAAATTATTTTAAACAAATTTTAATCGAATAAAAAACGAAAAATAAAATAACATAGTTCATTTTTAATAAACTGCGTTTTGAACATATTTTTCTAAAAACAAAAAAAAAATCCCACAATAACATGCCAGTCGATAAATTTGGTAGAAGTGACGACGAAAAAGTCAACCTGAGAAAGAAGAGGAAGACGTTCGAAGTCGACGATGGTTACAAAGTTGCCAACTTGGACGAATGTTACGTTCGGAGATATGAACCTCGAGAAGAACCTTTGAACATGAACGATAAGAAGCTCTACAATCTTCCCGAGCTGATAGATCTCGCAGATGCTGCGACTAAAAAATACGTCGACAGGGGGAACGCCGATTTCGAACGAATCCTGCTAGATAATTACGTAGATAAAACCATGACCGACGATCTCGATCTGAAATCCAAATGTTTGGTGAATGTCGTGAATCCCGTAGATCCCACCGATGCCACGACCAAGAAATACGCGGACGACTCTCACGCGAGATTCAGCGAACACCTGAGAAATAGATATGTTCAGAAAACGATGCACTCGGAATTGAACACCAATTCTAACAAGATAACGAACGTGGCCACTCCCACGAATCCCAAGGACGTGGCGACCAAACACTACTTAGATCTGGAACAGAGAAAGTCTGACAGATGTGAAATGAAATCAGATCTGAATGCGGGATTCCACAAGATATTGAATCTGTCGAAGATTGATGACACGGATGCAGACTCAACCGCGGTCAACAAGGGCTACGTAGATTCTGCCGTGATACGATCACAAGAATACATAGAATCGCAAGTGGATGATCTCTACCTGAACAAACAATCTGGCGGAACCATGGAGGGTGGCATCAACATGAACGGTGAGAATTTATTCGGTCTCGGTCAAGATCCCGAATTCGATTCCAGCGTGGTAAGCAGGAAGTACGTGGACGACAACTCGGTCTGAAAAAAGGGTGACATCATGGAAGGTAAACTAGACATGGGTGGACACGTGCTCACGAATCTACCAGATCCCGTGAACATGACGGATGCCTGCACCCTGATTTCGGTGGTGGAGAAAGTCAAATATGCTAGACAATTGATCACTGTGTGGGCCGAAGAGGCCGGCACCTTAGATGAGGGAAAAGCTGAGTGGTCTTTCGGAAATGGAGGTAGCGGATCAAAACATGGTCAGGTGGGATATCCCATGCTGTTGGGAGGTGAAATCCTTCGAATGAGTCTGGCTTCCTCGGATTTGAATAACAGAGCGGTCGTCAATCTCATGGTGAATGGTGTAGAGAGTGATAAGAGATACAGCGTCGAAAAGACTGAGAATCAACTCGCGAATGTTAGCACGTTCAGCACGCCTCTCAAAGTGAACGCCGGTGACAGGATTAATTTCGTTACGAAAACCAATAATCCCGAAGCCACCACTTCCGTGGTGAGTCTACTTATCGAACTAGATTCTTTGAACAAACAGTGAATGCGTGGAAAATAATGAATTAAAAAAAAAATAATGTGTGATTATTAAAAACAAAAAAAAAACAAAAAAAAAAATGTAATGAGATCATCTTTAGATCTCATTTTTTTTTTGTTTTCCTTCTTCTTCACTATCACCATATATTATAATAACATTTCCTTTTTTCTCAATTTTCAGCGTCGATTCTTCTTTTTCTTTTTTTCTTTTTCTTTGTGATATGATACGTTTATAACAACACTTTTGTTGATCCGAATCATAATTATGAACGAATGTTGTGCATCTCTTGGTAACACTCGCATCATTACCATTCTCTTCAGAAGGTAGTGGTGATGATGGAAAGCGTCTCATTCTTTTCATTTTCAACCGTCTATCCCGCTGTTTACCTAACCATTTTTCCACATCTTTTTTTTGTTTTTTGGCTTGCAACACAGGATGGAACATCTGACAGAAACGGAGAGACGATCGCACAGGATCAAACAATCTAAGATCTCTTCGAGTTTTAATATCTTCGTCACGAAATATCCTTTTTGTTTCTCTCGAGTGAATAGCATGTGATCTTTTAAATAATTCAGAAAGTAATCGTAAAAATTTTTTTTTTTCAAACGCGAAAATGGAATGTGTATTTCGTTTTCTATGTGACTACTTACGAATTGTAACATTTTGTACATTGAGAATGTTGAAAAAAGATGATTTTTTCTCAGATGAAACTTTTTTTTTTTTGTTAAAAAAATATCATTAAAAACGAATTTATTTTTTTATTTTTTTTTGTTTTTAATAAGTACTCATTACTTTTTATTTTTTTTTGTTTTTTATTTTTTTTCACACACTCGTCTCTCATCGAATGATCGACATCTTATTTCCGTCCGATTCGAATTGTAATTCTCTGTCCGACAGGACCAGGGCGAAGGCTTCGGTTTTTCTCGGCACATTCCTATCGAATTGCATCTTGATCTGAATGTCTAAGATGCTACTCTTGAGTCGTTCACTCTGTTTACTGATGTCGAATACGAACATGGGATACATCGACTTGTATTTGCTGGGAGATATGTTGGGATTGCGCATCAATTCGTCTAGACCGTGATACTTCTTTCTAAAATCAGCGGCATCGCCATACAGTCTGCAGAAATCGTTCCTGTCGAACGACGCGTTGTAATCGATTGCTGGATATCTCGTGGCATCATTCAGAAACACTTGCATGTTTCTCAAACTGCAATGATCGAACAGCGCTGCATTCTTTTCCTGAGACCCGTCCCTATCGGTCTGAAATGCAACCACGATGAAACGCGGTCTCTCGGAAATGGATTTCACCGTCAATCTCTAATCAAAGTGATTCGTGGAGGGAGGAATGCTAGCCATGTCGCACTGTCTCATTCTAAATCCCACGGGTAATTTACTCTTGGATTCTATGATCTTGTAGAGACGCGCTTTCTCCATGATCGAAGGCTCCACGTGCAGAACGAACCACGATATCTTGTGTAGAGTTATCTTACCCGCATTGGTCGCAGTGAGTCTCACTATTGCGTCGTCATTCCCTTTTCGAATCAACGTCAGATTGTGTTTGAATCCGTACATGATCTTGTTGTAATTGTCCGCAAATCCGAAGATGTGTTTCAAAGGTATCCTGAACGAAAACGTTCCTTTAGGTCTGGACGTCTTGACGACATAGTCGAATATCAAGGTGGCGCCTGCGCTAGCAGGGCCTATGGTGTCTTTCACCCACAACTGATTAAGTCCTCTGGATTTCGAAAAACCATCAGGATACGTCAAGAGTCCGAACATCGTGGTGGCCTGACCGGGATGAAACACAGATTCTATCTCTTGTCCAGATAGCATGTATTTTATGTTACTGAATAGATGCATGCTGGCTTTCTCTTCGTTTTCGATCGAGTAGAGGTCTACCAATCGACGAACGTCCTTGTTGTAGAATTTCTTTCCCTTATCCACCCACAATTTACTCGGTTTTCGAGAAGACGAGTCGAACACACTCTTCAGAGCCTCGGCGATGCAAGGTCCCGATTTATCCTTCAAAGCTCTGATCCAACCGTATTTGGAAAACACGTCGATGACCGTCAATAGATATTTGACGCCCTCGTTCCACCTCGAAAACGATCTCATGTCGACCAAGTCAGCCAAATATCATCCAGACCCTTCACGAACACCCTTCTCTTTCGAAATTTACGCACTATGGGTTTGTGTAACTCCTCGGCCAATTCGCTCGTCAATAATCATTTCTTCTCCTTTTCAGATGCGCTATTTTTTTTTGAACTCCCCATCCGAATCGACATTTTGCACCGATCAGATTGCCGACCAGCGAACGTTCCATCTTCTCTCTCCTGGTCGGATTCGATATGCCTCTCAATTTCCCCAACATGTTTTTGTTGCAGACGTCGTTGCGAGTCTTGGTGTCGGGATGTCCGGCGTAGCACAGATCGTGATCATACGCGGCCGTGTCCACCCTATTCACAGGTTTGCTCCAAGATTTGGGAGTCATATCGGCGTTGAGTATCTTGTTCAATTTCGTTCCAGGTCCCGTAAAACTGTGACCGGGCAGATGCATTTTGAAAGGTAGATTATTGATCATTTTATTCACGATGCCTTTACCTTTGCTCGCATTCTTTTTTTTGACGAATCGTGTCTTGACAGAACCACACACGTCACAAATTCCACGAAGCATCTGTCTGTCGTTTTTAGTTCACACTTCTCTAGAATTACTCGTCTCGGTAACTCTCTTACACTTTACGCAATACATTTTTTTTTAAGAGTTATTTAAATTAATTTTGTTTTTTTTATTTTATATATAAATTTAATTTTTTTTAAAAATTCGGTTCTTATTATATATATTTTTTTTTCAATCGCTGCTCTTGAGTTCTATCATCTTACTGAATTCCTACCTGGCCTCTTTCCTCCCCTTTTCCACGAGAGAATCCTTCATCTCTTCCTTGATGATCTGACGAGTCTTGATTCTCACAGCTTCTTTCATGGCATCGTATTTCGTTTTCTCGCTCAATATCGCAAAGTATTCTCCGTCCGATATCCTACCGTCTTTCAACGCCATAGAGATCATTTCGGATATCGTGTCGATCTTGGAGTCGTCCAAGACGCGAATCTTGTCGTGTTTCCTCGCCTTCAGATATAATTTCCTACTCAAAAAGTTTCCGAGCGTGCTAAACAATCCGGCGGCGAGGGCCACTCCTTCTACGGTCAACACGATCAGAATGCCGACCGCGGTCGACAAAAATCCGATGCCGGCCGCGTGTAAACCCAGGGAAATCGTGATGAGTGTCGTGTCGATCGCGTTGACGAATGTCACAAAACGCGAATACTTCTTCTTGAGGGAACGACGAGAATCTCTCTCTCGAGTTAGATACTCTTGGATTCTATTGATTTGATCGATGCGATACCTCTCTCCTCTTTCTTTTTCTTCTAGTGACGGTGCCGTCGGCAAAACGTCGATCGGCTTCTCGTCCTCGTCGTCCACTAACGTCAGATACAATTTATTTCTGGTTCTCATTTTTGTATTTTTTTTCCCTTTCTAATATTAGATAAAAAATTTTATGTGTGTATTTATTTTTATTTTCTATTCTCCCTTATTTTATATCAACGAAAAAAACTTAGACGTATACTTCGTTCAGCAATAATTTCTTGATGCATCCCTTGTCTTCTAAAGTCAGACTTCTACGCGCCAATTTCAGTTCTTCCGAAACTGTGGGCTTGTCTTGATTCTTACAGAAGACTAATCTCTTCCAAAACGTGATCACATCGTCGAATCTAACGCGTTCGAACGCCGGTTCGAAATACATGACGACCATATCTTCCCTTTCCAGAATGATTCTCGTGATCGAAGTCTAGATGATCCCGACATCCGACGCATCGTTCTAACAAGATGGAACGTAGTTCATCGTTCACGCAGATTGCGTATGCTCTCAATAGCATGTTTAAAAGAATCCTCGCTCTAATAGTCTGGGAAGCGCACATGATTTACGTGTTTTTTTTATTATTATCTATTCGATTTGATATATTTATTTTTCTAAATAACTATTATTTATATATTTTTTTTTCTCTCCTATATATATCGATCACCTTTATTTATTTCCTAGGATATTCCCCCACCCCACGACGAGGGGAGATAACTCCGTATGATCGAGTTTATGAGAATCGAGCGATCCGATCGGTCGATTGGCGGAGAATCGAGCGATCCGATCGGTCGATTAGCTGAGTTTGGGAATTCCCATAGTGGGGAATTCCCCTAATGACGTCATGAATGGGAAAAACCCACCGCCTCAAAACAATAGCGGATTCTGGATCACTGATGTAGAATCCGCAGACCGTTTTTGATGATAGCCTAGAATTTTTTGCTCGCGTTCACCAACGATGGATCGATGGTCTGATCTGCGATGGGGACGTCGACAAAAATTTTTAAAGTAAAAGATAAAAGTAAAGATGTACAATTTCACCCTTTTTTAAAAAACGCGCGTTCACCACGAGTATTTGAACGTTAAAAGTGCGATCTAGAAGTCACAAAAAACATGGGGGATTCAAGATCACTGTACATTTTTGTGAACAAGCGTGCGATTTAACACTGAATTCCACGTTGGTGAACGCATCGTGTACGCATGTTGTACACGTACATGTACAAAGTGATAGTAAATCCGCCTATATTACCTACTGGTATGACACGTTACAAATCACATATAATATAACGAAAACGTATATATAGTAAAAGAAAGAAAGCATGGACAGCTGCACACACATGAAGTAAACCCAAACCCCAAACCACACACCGAAACCCAACCCACACACACATGACTTAAACGCAAATGCATCCGCACAACACACACGCCCACACTCACCCTTCCCCATATACCCACATATACCCACACAAAACAATATCCCTTGAAAATGCCACTTTCCGTAATTTGGGCACATTTAACCCTTTACCAACGCACAACATATCAAAATTTATTATTTTGGATTATCCTTATTATCACCGAAACCGTATGATATAATCCCACATTGGAACGAGCACAACAAGCTCGTTGTGAGTCGTCAACAGGAACGCGGCGACAGGGTGTGTGGGGGTGTGTGACACACCCCCCCCCCCCCCCACAATCCTGGCAAAAATGTCCTATAGTTGGAAATTCGGAGGGAAAGTCATGAGTATAGTTGAAAAGTTCATCTATCTGGATTTTAGAGCTTCTTTGGTGATGCTGATGTCTTCTTTACTCCCCAACTCGGCAAAAATTCCAACTGTTACTATTTACAACTATAGTGTACGCAATATTGAGCTTCTTAAGTATGCATAATGTCAATCGGTACGAGATTTCTATAGTACGTTTACTTATTGTAATAAAATAGAAACATCGCGGTGCACTTCAAGAAAATCACATAATGTAAAATCGTTATCCTGAGTTAATTCCATCATTCACATTTACAAAATGACGAAACATCGAAAACTGATCATTCCTGCAGAAGATCTGATTAATGTTAGGGCAGTGTGAATTGCTCAAAGTTCAGCTTGAGCATTTGTTTAGCACATATTCAATACCCAGAATAATACCAAATAATAATAACCCGATAATTCTATCATAATTGTGTTGGCATTTGAGTTACTAGAACCCTCCCTTTCATGGCTTCATTTTCAAATGTTTCTCGGTAGTGAATTTCCAACTATGGGGAGGGACCGGGAGGGGGTTCCCCCTGTCCCTCCCCTAGTTGGAAATTCACAACCCTACCCCCCCCCCCCCCCAATTCGGAAACCTCTTGCCACATCCCTGGTCATCCAACTGCCAATTAGGGTCTAACTTACTGTGATAGCTGCAAAAAGAGATTATTGGGAGAAATTGGAGGTGGTTTACGTCAGATAACAAGGAGTGTGACTTTTTTATTAATCTATTACTGACGTTACCAGTTTTAATCAACAAAATCAACAACCATCTATCACGACTTGACATTCAATATTGTGAAGCTATAAAAGATGTATGATCAGTTAATGTTCGATTATGACACTTGATAATGCCAGCAGTAAACTTTGGTTTTACGAGAAAAAAAAATGTGGAAAGTGTGCGTGGTAACGTGTAATACAAGAGAATTGGAGATGAACAAAGCAGTAAATTTTAGGCAACATGAACTGCGTGGCAATCATGTAACACGAATGGTGTCTGCTGAAGCTATCATTTGCCTTGTACAAGGTGAATGTTTCTGTGCCTTTATTTATTTATTTATTTATTTATTTATTTATTTATTTATTTATTTATTTATTTGCCACAGCCTTCTTTATTATTTCCCTACTACCTCACGAGTTACAATTGACTTCCTGTAGGAACAAACCGGCACTACATCACGAAGCATGAGATAACTAGTAATCTATTGTTTTCAGAATCTAGTATATGCGCTGGTTACATCATCAAAAATTAATTGCATGAATTAGGCACAGTAGAGCTATAAATGGCCATGCTCCAACAAGTTCTAAATATAATCGAGGCGGTCCACTGATGTGACTACAGTGGCATGGAGCGTTACTATATTCTGAGAATCTCCCTTGGCAATTAGTGAAGGAGCGACATTTAAAGCTGATAGTAAATCTAATTACACCAACTTCAAAGTCGAAGGTTCTAAAGTCTTCTGGTAGAAGCTAGCGTACGTTTCTGAAATTTACCTTACATTTCAATAATGCTGAGTTGGATATTGTTCACGGCTACTTGTTGGAGGCGACCTGTAGTCTTCTCGTCTAAAATGGTCTTATTCTCACCTAAATGGCCTTTAGACAAGCTACATGGTACTCTGCCCGAGACTACAATCCCCCAGGGGTGGACTGGGCCAAGAAAAGTTACCGGGAAATGCACCGGGGGGGGGGGGGGGGGGGGCTAGACCCGAAAGAAATTTTGATTTTTGGAACTGCACGAACGTGGCTTACTTGCATCTGAGCGATCAATGGCAGTTCACATTGAGGACATTTCGATGGCATGTTTATATCATCTTCACCGATCATTCGACAAAAATGCTTTCCCTGGGGGGAGGGGGGGTACCCATCACGACCAGCATAGTTCGGCCCAATCGAAGAAAATTTTCATTTTGAAATTAAAGGAACACTGTTGCCTTTCACCTAAGCGATCAATGGCAGACTGGACTGCTGGGATGTCGAAATGTCCTCCAGATGGACTACCAATGGCAGTATACATAGAGAATGTTTCGAAAAACTGGAAGTCTATGCTATCAGATCCATTTTCACCGTCGGTCATTTTCACGAAATTTCACACACCAATAGATGTTGGTCTGCATCAATTTTGTGGGCCCCAGGGTGAACCCAATAGGGGGCCCACTGGGAATTTTCCCGATGGGCCATACGGCCAGTCCGCCTCTACCTTCCTCATTTGTACCGTGGTAGCATGTGAAACGAAACAAGTCCGAATATGACAACCCCTAATCTCTGTACAACTGGATTGCAGAAACGCTCATTGGTGACATTTTGAAAAGTTGCCATCTGCTGTACGAATAAACAATGCTCACCAAAAAAACTCTCGGTGGTTTCGAGTTCCCGACGCCACGCAATTGCACACTTTTATTTTAAAGAGTGTACTCTGATGGCTGTGAAAAATAAATGTGTTGATGATGTACACACTTTCTTCGTAGAAATGCATATTGGATATTTATAACATATTTCAGTTATTATTGACAAAAACATGTGCCGATGTCAGGGTTTTTTATCAACTGAATTTGGTAGAATTCATTTGGATTCTCGCGAAAATGGTTGCGAGGATCCATACCTGCTATGAGTGTCCCAGGATCCTATGAGGCCACCATGGTTGCACCCCTGATAACACATGTTAACCCTTTACCAGACACAGCTTTTTAAATTTTAAAACCTAAACTGAATTTAATAGTTTTTAAATAATAAACAATATTTATCAATACAATCTTACAAATATGGATGTCATTGAAACCGGCTCGTTGAGCCGGTTCCAATGACAGCCATATTTGTACAATTTTATTGACAAAGATCAGGATATTTCAGATCATGTTTGCTTTGTATTGGTAAATTTACTGCCATTATACTAGGTAAAAGGTTAAATTCACCAATTCTTTTTACGCGAATCCTAGCAGAGGTGCAGCGAGAATCTACATGGATAAGCCTATTTCGAAACTGCCATCTTGGCTTTTAATCTATGCAAGGTCACAGGTCGCGAGGTGTAAACATTTCAAGAAAACACGCTGTAAGCATTGGGAGATAGAGCGGGTGAAGTGTTTCGGATCCCCTTACGTTCATTAGTGTGAATTCAAAAAACATTTAGCCAAGGATACCATTTGTTTAAGGCAATAGCAATATTGTATGAGAACCTTCATTATTTCGAATTCTGTTCCTATCGACAGAAATGGTGTTTGAATGCACGTTGTGTCATGACTCTGTGGTAGTCCAAACATGGCCAGAAAGAGCGTATTTTAATTTTTTGGTTTGGTACGTCCTTGAAAGGACCTACCAAATCAAAAAATTAAAATACGGTCTTTCAGGCCATGTTTGAACTAGACTCTGTGGCCGTGGGCACTGTTTCGACAACTTTCGAGCATTTCCCAACCCGAGAAACTCCGCCTCCGTGAAAAAAGTCTTTAAACCTGTGATATCACGTCGTTTAAAGTCGTCTAGGGTTGCCCCTTCAGTTTACTTGAATGATGACAACGGTTCTACGAACTTAAACTTGATATTTCACAAAACTAGTTGACTTGGCTGACACATAACACATGAACATGGAAATCGCTTTGTTTACACCCCGCGACCTGTGACCTTGCATAGATTAAAGTCCCAAGATGGCTGTTTCGAAATAAGCTTATTCTCACTGATTGTGTTGCGTGAATTTTAGCATGAATCGAATCTCGTCAACATTTTAGCCCTGGAAACTGGAAAGTTGACACAGTGTTATTAGTTTTCATGCTGGGTGAGCAACATAACGTTTGATGAAGTAAAAGCTGTTAAGCTATGACTGACTCTGTGCTTGAGGAGAGGGGCTTCTCGCCACCCACCCAAAGAGCTTCAGAGGAAAACACCTACCCACACTCATCAACCTTACGTTAGGAAGAGGTTTGAGTTTGTTTCATTAATGTAAAGGCATAGTTCGTTTGCTAAATAAAGTCATTTTTGCAACATCGAAATTGCAGAAGGGACATAACTCCAATAAATCTTGTATGGCAAACAATTCTTGGTTTTCATTTTACCAACATCACGTTAAACACTGGGCTCAGTTTCTTTGTTCAAAAGTACATGCCCCTGAACAGGTACTATGTTTCATTCACGTCATAACGCCACCCAGACGCGTAAAATAATCAGGCGTGTTCTTACAGGACGCCCTTACGCGTTATCTGGATTCCACGCGTGGTGTACCTTGAACATTTCCGTATGTCTGTACTGTATCCAGTAACGTTGAACACGCACAGCAACCACGGTATAAATAATCATAACCGTTAATTGTACCTTGCATGGGAAGTGGATTATTAATAAAACACATTAAACACTCACGGGGTGTAATTTCCAGCCATACAATAACTGCAGATTCCGCTAATAATGCACACGAGTGACAAACAAAGCTTATGTCAATGGACCTCCGGGTTTAACCCGGAGTTCCATTGACTGAAACTTTTGCTTGTCATTCTTATGATTTTTGCAGACAATTAGTTATTAGATGGCTGAAAACTCCACTCCACGGGTGTTTTATTAATAATCTACTCTCCATGTACTGTAATTTAGTGGTACCCCTTCATTCTCTAACCACTTTCCTAATGGCGCATGCCAAAGAGGTGATTGTATAATTGAACAGTTTTTTTTTTTTGCTCTTGCTTTGGTGACACATGATGATTTAATACACATTTTCGCCATGTCGTGTTATCCTCGGACTTATGACGTCCCAGGCATGGGACAGATTTTATGCCACGACCACACACGCGCTGCCACTGTGTAACATCGTTCAGAAGTTTTCCACAATTGCAAAACAAAACACAGTTGTTTGTTGCTCGTGGGCGTGTGAGACTTGAAGATTTGTTCAATGCTGGAGACGTCATTTTCCTCGAATGGATTATCACATGCCGTGAGTGTGGAACAGATCACGTACATATCTCCCTCTTGCAATGGCAACAACTGTTTTCTTATATCAGGCACTATATATATATGACATGCGACATCTGGGAAATAATGATAGAATATCATATTTCGTACATTGTCAGCAGGGACGTCGCGACAGGGTGGGGGGTGGGGGGGGGATCTCCCCCCCCTCCCAATATTTGTCAAAACCTCAGTAGTTGGAAATTCGGAGGGCAAAAATATCAACAGTTAGAAATTTAAAAACTACTGAATATACGGTATAATTCACTAACAAATCTATTTTTCCGACTGGAGGACCATAATAAGGAAATATTCCGTCTACCGAGACTTTCGGGTGAAAATCGGGTCAAAGAATTCCGACTCCACACGGCCTGCAGTCTGAATGACATCAATTAGAAGAGTACATAATCATCATTTGGGGTAGACCAATCCATATTCTCAACGTGCAGCCTTTGGGCTGCACGTTGAAAATATCGATTGGTCTACCCTACAAATTCACTGAGCAACCATTCTACTTTTTAGATGTACGG
The DNA here is from genome assembly GCA_031216915.1 of Pictodentalium vernedei. Classification (NCBI taxonomy): domain Eukaryota; kingdom Metazoa; phylum Mollusca; class Scaphopoda; order Dentaliida; family Dentaliidae; genus Pictodentalium; species Pictodentalium vernedei. The sequence continues at coordinate 266,227,929 of CM062294.1, forward strand.
TGTGTCATGATCCTGGACCGGAAAAGCGGTCTTACAGGTTCAAAGGGTTAATAAAAAAGTACTTGTTGTCATGTCAAGTGCCTGTGAAATGCTCTAAAAACACAAAACTCCCACTTTCCCGAAGGCGATGTTTCAAGTTTGTCCGTCAGACAGGAGGCGTACAAGCCACTGGGGACAATTTGGGCAAAGCAAGAAGATATTGAAAATTTGTATCCAACTGGAATTAAAAATGTTTCCCTACAAAAAAAATCACTGAATTTGGAACTGAAAATTAGCCTTATAACTATTTCCAGAACCCATGAAAACGCATCTGAGCACATCAATTTTTCAAAATTTTCTAGGGGGGGACCCCAGACCCCCTGCCAAAGATTTGCGCCTTTGGCGCCCGCAGTTTCGCGCCTACCATCCTACGGCGCTCGTGTGTCGGGATTCCCAGTTAGAATTTCAAAGGGTCCCCCCCCCCATTAAAAGGCCTCTAGCTACGTCCCTGATTGTCAGCATGTATTTGTCTAAGAAGATTGTGACAGTTATCAAATTTTCGACTACTCTCTATGATAAGATTCTTGTGATGTCAGAAAGGTATATTGATATTTGTTGACCGGTTTCGCAGACGTTATTATTACCTTTTAAAGACTATCCTCTAGGATTTGTTTCGGGTAAGTAGCCTCATTTAATATGGCTTAAGTACCCTCCCCCATTCCCTCACTAGACGGAAGCAGGTGCTGAAAGTTTACGATACATTTTGTTGTCGCTGTTGGTTATTATAAGTTATCTCCGCCAACATGTATGGTATATGTAGATTTAATGCCTGAATGTCGTTGTTTAAACACCGAGCCGTAGGCGAGGTGTTAAAATAAGACGCCCGGGTATTAAATCTGCATATATCATACATGTTGGCGGAGATAACGTTTTTGTCCCGTTTGAAACACAATAGAAACATAATCGAAACAAATTTGTGGACACGTTTCTCTAGTCTCCTGCGCAGCACACTAGGTATTCACCTAGAGGTCTGCTATCAGCTTCAGCCATTTTAAAATGGCGAATCAAGTAGAGTAGAAGAAAGACGTTTTTTGGTAGGGAGTAGAAATGTGTTGTTGTGTACGTTAAAATGCCCAGATCTTTCCCATTTCTGTCCCAATCTTTTTCCGAGAGATTGTGTGATCGACTTGAATAAAAATGAGTGTATGTCACAGCCAAACAACAGCATTCGGCGCGTTTTAATGCGCAAGAATCAAGTCGATTATTCATGTTTTGATCTCAAATGTTTATTTCCAAGCGCGGCATAGTATCTCAGTATGGCGTATTATAGCGTACGCCCGATACCCGTCATTTTGACAACAACCACACTACTGTGCTGCAATTAGTTCAAAAGTTACAACTGATTTACCCCCCCCCCCCCCCCCATCCCCGGGGTAAGCCTTACACACGGGCGATGAACGTATGGGACGTCGCGTACAACGTGATACGGTATGGCGAAAGGACACAATTTTTTCTCACTTTAAAATAAAAAAGTATCGACAATGATGAATGAAAATCCCGGTCCAATTCCCAAATACAGGTAACAGGATTTTCAAATGTTTATTTCCAAATTCCAGGTGTGGTATCACATGATGCATCTGAAAATAAGGTGCATGGCTGTTATAGTTATACCAACTGCACCCCTTGGTTACGTTACGCTTGTTTTAAACGCTAGGTAATCCCCCCCCCCCCCCCCTACCCAACCCATTGCCAACAAATCCGTAGAGTAGAAGTTCACAAAATGTGCTGCCATTTATTCTCCCAAGTTGAAAGAAAATATGCTAAAGAAAGAACTTTACTGCTTCAAGTGTTCAGTAATTCAATATTTTTCAACTTAATCAGATATATCTCTGAAGAACGTGTATTAAAATGTCAGCCTGACAGATAAAGCTAAATAACATTTATGAAATATCAGCAAAGTTAATAAATGCACTTAACTGAACATGAATGCATCTGAAGAGTGGATTGTCACTAAAACTCTTGCAGAACGGACTTTCAACACAGACTGCGGTGCCCATAGAGAAGTATAAAACGTTTCTCGGTAGGGAGTAGAAATTGTGCTGCTGTGCAAGTTAAAATGCCCAGATCTTGCCCATTTCTGTCCCAGTCTTTTCAGGAGAGATTGTGTGATTGACTTGAATAAAATGGGTGCATGTTACCGCCAAATAACAACATTCGACGCGTTTTAATGTCCGAGAGTCACGTCGATTATTTAAGTTTCGATATCAAATGTTTATTTCTGAGCGCGGCATAGCAACACAGTGTGCCGTAAAGTACGTCCGACACCCGTCATTTTGACACCAATTACACCGCTGTGTTGCAATTAGTTCAACAGTTACAGCTGATTTTATCTTTCCGACCCCCACACCCGGGGTACGCCTCACCCACGGACGGTGTACGTATGGGACTTCTCGTACAACGTGATATGGTATGGCGAAATAACACAATTTCTCACTTTAACCCTTTACCTAACGTAACGGCCAAAACCGACCAGCGCTATTCTCAAAAATCGCCAATTAATTTTCATTATTTTTTTCATTTTTTGTCTCAAAAACATAGGTTATGACCCCTCGTTGGAACGAGCTCGTCGAGCTCGTTCCAACGAGGGGTCATAACCTATGTTTTGGGGACAAAAATGAAAAAAATTAGTTATTCAAGAATTATTTTTGCAAGTGTCGTCTGCTTTTCAGGTTAGGTAAAGGGTTAAAATAAAAATGTTATAAATGTCGATAGAGACTATTAAAAATCCCGGTCTAATTACCAAGTGCAGGTAACAGGATTTTCAAATGTTTATTTCTAAATTCCAGGTGTGGTATCACATCCTCACATGATGGATCTGAAAATAAGATCCATGGCTGTTATGGTAATACCACCTGCAGCCCCTTGGTCACACTTCTGTTAAATGATACAGGTACCACCTCCGCATTCCCCCAAAGAAACCCTCGCCTCACCCAACCCATTGCACACACACCTGTCGAGTGGATGTTTACAAAACGTTTTGCCATTTATTCTTCCAAGATGAAAGAAAATATACGAAAGAAAGAACCAGGAATTCAAATTTTCAGTAATATAATGGGTTTTTTTTAACTTATTCAGATGTACATGTGAAGAACAAGTACTAAAAATTAATGTCAACCTGACATTTACCGATCCGATAAAAATGAATGAAACAATTCACAAAAATATAAATAACCATTTATGAAAAGCAAAAGCTAAATAGTATTTATGACATATCCGTATCAGCAAAGTTAATAAATGCACTTAAATGAGCATTATTTATTTATTTATTGGTGTTTAAGATCACATACTTATGCACGATGGCTAATCTTGACCGTGACAGTTTTATGGGTGGATGGAAGCCGGAGTGCTTGGAGAGAACCACCGAGCATCGACGAGCAACTGTCAGCTCCTCAACACTGTAACTCTGTTCAAGCTCCACTCAAGCAGGGTTACAGCGGTTGCAGACATGTGCACCATCGACCTTCAGTACGCCTTAGTACACAGCGTCATCGTGCCCGCATGTAGGAACCGGGATAAAGTGCCTTGCCCAGGGACACAACTTAATGAACATAAATGTATCTGGGGGAGTGGATTGTCACTAAAACACTGTATCCTTTCGCCATTTTTTTTTTTTTTTTTTGCATTGTACATCAGAGGTTTAGGAGATGAACTCCTGCATAGCGACGAGGGTAGCAGTTAGGGACTTGAAGATCCCAGGGCTATTTCTTTGCAGACGATATGGTGCTAGTGTCAGAAAGCAAAGAGAGGCTAGCGAAAATGCTGGGAATTGTTGAGAAATATAGGAGCAAATGGAGACTCGAACTAAATGAAAGCAAGAGCAAAGTTATACCTGTGGGCCGCAAAGTGGACCCCATTCGAAGGTGGAGAGTGGGAAAGTTCTGTATTCCGGAAGGTACATGTAGCAGCAAACTTCTTAGTGTATGGAGAGACAGGTGACTACGAGCATCTGGAGGTAAATATAAACATCACAGGAAGAGGCATCTACCGAAACCACACAAATAAATTGATTCTGAAGGGGAGGCGAATCCTTAACCAAATGAAACTTATAGGGAGAAACAGTTTCAATAAGGTTTTCGCGGGGAAAACCATTTGGGAAATGGTGGGTCTGCCAAGTATAAAATGTGGTACGAAAGTGGTACCCATAAACCAGGCGGCTGTAAAGAGCTTGGAAATCCTGCAGAACGACGCAGGCCGATGGATAACGGGGTCGACTAATGCCGCAGCACTAGAAGCAATCAGGGGTGAGCTTGGGTGGATGAGAATCAAGGACAGGATAGACTTATTGAAACTCGGTTATCTTAATTATTTGGTAAATCTCCCGACAGCCGATGGTGTAAACTAATGTTCCTGAGAATTTTCAACTCAAATATCAAGTCAGGGTGGATGGTCCAAGTGAGGGGGCTAATAGAGAATTACTCATTGGAGGTCTCGGACCTAGACGTTGGGGCAAACCAGGGTAAAAAAAATCGTCAGAGAAAGGTCATGGAGGATGGTAACCTTAATTGGCGAGAGGGGGTCAAATCAAAGAGGTCTTTGAGGGACCTGCGTGATAAAGAGAAGCCTGGTTTTGAAGAGTACATTGATGGCACCTTTGGGGGGTCTCTGTTGTTCAAAGCTGAGGTCGCGGTCCCTGGAGCTGAGGGAAAAAATAGGGAAAACAGTGAAAAGGAGTGCCAGATGTGTAATTTGGGCGTGGCGGAGACCCTGGAACTCTTTCTTCTAGAATGCCCAAAATACCAATCTAAAAGAATAAGATTCACTGGGAGTATAATGGGGAAGTGGGATGGGAGAATGAAGGTTAGTGGTTAGTGAGAGACTCAAAGGAGAGGGTTAATATGCTAATCGGAGAGACTGGGAAGAATGGGGCAAGGGATGTCATCAAGCAGTTCGTCTCCGAGTGTTGGCGGAGAGAAGAAGCGTGGGAATAGGGGGTCTGTTGGGAGTACAGGGGTAACGAAGGCCTTCTCGCCCGAGAACCGCGACAAATCAGAGGCCGGCCAAAGTGTTGTTGTTGTTGTTGTTGTTGTTTTGTTGTTGTTGTTGTTGTTGTTGTTGTTGTTGTTGTTGTTGTTGTTATTATTATTATTACTTGCAAAGTGGCATCCCAACACAGACTTTACATTCATTTCTATCGAATCGGTGAATGTCAAATTGATATTTTAATACCTGTTCTTCACACACTGGCGGCGCCAGGATTTCAGTTTAGGTTGGGAAGGGCTAAGTAAGATAGGGTGGGAGGGGGTTGAAGGTCGAGATGCGGAAGGCATCTCCCAAAGGCCGCAAGCCTTAGCTGGACGAGGGTAGGGGTGTCCCCCTCGCATGTGTGGGGGTCTGGGGATCTCCCCCATTAACAACGTTCATATTTGGACGCCCTGTGAGCGATATCTGAGCATGTCTACAATACCCGACATGATGTGTATTGTTTTGTGCCGTCTGCAGGTGTGATATTGGGTGGGAAAACCACGATCAGATAGCAATTTTAAGTTTGATTTGGGGGAAGGCGAAGGAAAGGTGGGGTGGGGGCAGGGGCAGGCCCCCTACTACCCCCCCCCCTGCACCCTACCCTGTAGTGCCGCCACTCTCTTCACATGTATATTTGAATAAGATGAAAAAAATATTATATTACTGATCATTTGAATTCCTAGTTCTTCCTTTTCTATATTTTCTTTCAACTTGGAAGAATACATGGCAGCACGTTTTGTAAACTTCCACTCCACAGGTGTTTGGGCAATGGGTTGGATGGGAGAGGGGGATTCCCTGCAGCATTTAAAACAAGTGTAACCAAAGGGTGCAGTTGGAATCACTATAATACCCATAGACCTTATTTTCAGATGCATCATGTGAGGACGTGATACCACACCTGGAATTTGGAAATAAACATTTGAAAATCCTGTTACCTGTATTTGGGAATTGGACCGGGATTTTCATTCATCATTGTCGATACTTATAACTTTTTTATTTGAATGTGAGGAATTGTGTCCTTTCGCCATTGTGTACCATACGTCCATCGCCCGTGGATGAGGCCTACCCGGGGGGGGGGTCGAAAAGATAAAATCAGCTGTAACTTTTGAACTAATTTCAGCACAGTAGTGTGGTTGGTATCACAATGACGGGTATTGGGCGTACTTTACGAAACTGAGATGCCATGCCGCGCTTAGAAATAAACATTTGAGATCAAAACATGAATAATCAGCGCGACTCTCGCGCACTAAAACGCGCCGAACGCTGTTGTTTGGCGGTGACATGCACTCATTTTTGTTCAAGTCGATCACAAAATCTCTCGAAAAAAGATTGGGACAGAAGTTGGAAAGATTTGTGCGTTTTAACGTATACAACAGCACCACTTCTACTCCCTACCGAAAAACGTCTTCCTTCTACTCTATTTGCGCCGCCATTTTAAAATGGCTGAAGCTGATCGCAGACCTCCAGGTGAATAGCTAGTGGGTAGCGCAGGAGACTAGCGTTTCTCACGCTCCGCAAATAGTTGGACCAAACGCGTGAATAATTGTTTTGTTTTTATAAACACAAAAGACAGCAGATAGAGTTACATCCCTTCCCCTTGGAAACGCGTAAACATGTCTTCTATTTTGTTATTAGTTTTGCTGTTATTTTATAATTCTCAAGTTGTTTGATTTAATTATTCGACTATTTAATTTATAACAGCAAAATATGATCGAATTGTCGGAAATCTGATAATATTTGGGACTGTTTTCAGGTTTTCTGATTCGATTTTTATATCGAGGCGAACGGAATCGAAAAGCTTTCATTTAAGCCAAATACCCCCGATGTTTCGCGTGCCCATATATCCTGGGTGTTGCACGCTCTCATATACCTCGGATGTTGGGTGAACCTTTTGCCATAGCTATTTGTCGGAGGCATTCTGACCAATCAAAAGACAGAATTTATGGGATATAGTGACAATGTGTTTTATTCTCAATATGGAGATGAGCTTAAGGCACAATTATAATTGTTATATCCCACGTGACATGCTTTTCACCAATCAACCAATCAACCACCATTATTCACTACGATTTTTGTGGCTTGTGTAATAATAGTCACTGTCATATAGATGAAGACGTTTCAAATACTTCAATTTACTTAGTTCAACCCTACCCTCTAGAATACGACGTTTATTCCAGTGGTGCCTGGAGGAAGCTGCCTGTGCTCTCTTCCAGCCTTCTCTGCACACTACACTTGTTCATTTGGTGAAAATAACCTAAGCAACCAGTTGGGCTGCATCGATTATTATCCAAGCTGATATGAATTATGGTGTTTGTCATTGAGATCTGTCGTTTCTTGTAATTAAATCTTGATCCATTGATAACAATATTTTCGTGAAATCGTCTGTAAAATTGCCGTCTATTCATATATGTTCTTGACACAATCAATATGATATACGAGATGAAATACCGCCATTATGTCATTATTCAGCAGTCAAATAATCTTTCGTCTGATTCGTGTTTCTATGATTGTTTTATTAGCCAAGTATATTTCGATCTGTCACGCGGCATCGATTTTAACTCTTCGCGACGTTATCCTAAATAAGGGATATGGAATGAGTGTTTTTCTCATGTAATATTTATGAATCGAGTTTAAGAATTTCCCGTTTGGGCGAGTCTCTGGCGAGCCCAAACGGAAAATTCTGACGAGTTTCATAAATATTATATGAGTAAAACACTCATTTCTTATTCTATTTATCATATGGCACACACAAGCACAAATTAGCCACTTAGTATGATTTTGTAACCATCACCTAACTTGAGCTGCGGACGGCACTTGGAAAAACATCCTCGTGTAACTAAAATTTTTCATTTTTTGCTTCCAAAACTTAAGTTATGACCCCTCATTGGAACGAGCTCGTCGAGCTCGTTCCAATGAGGGGTCATAGCCTATGTTTTGGAAGCAAAAAGTGAAAATATAAAAACAAAAATGAATGGCGTTTTTCGTGTAGGTAAAAAATTAATACAATTTAACCCATCCTAAATAGGACAGATAAAGTAAATTCTCCCTACTGAAATTATCCAAATGTGTACCAGTTGTATTTTGTTTAGCCAATCAAATTGTCCAGTTTTGAAATTGACCAATGAAAGCTTCCAACTCTAATTATGCAAATTATGAAAATGTGGCCCAGTTGTATTTTGTTCAGCCAATCAAATTGTCTAGTTTTGAAAATGACCAATGAAATTGACGAAAGGCTTTATTTATCACTGATTAATATGAAAACAAAATATCAAATGTTTTAAAGTGAACAAAACGGACGAGTCATATGATAAAATGTTATATCACCTGAGCTACAAAAATAGTCATTACCCAATTGTTTTATGATATTCCTTTCCTTTTCAGACCATAACTGCAAGTCGCCAAGCTTGTACCATGAGGTATCGTAGTATACAGAGAGCGCGGTAGCCCAGTGGTTACGGCATTGGACTTCAAACCGAAAAGTCCACGGTTCGATCTCCGCCAGGAGTAACTGCACTGTGTCCTTGAGGAAAGCACCCCCCCCCCCCCCCCCATGCCCACGTGGCGCACGATGGCGCTGTGTACTAAGGCATGCTGCACGTCGAGGGTGCACATGACTTCAACCAATGCAAATCCTGCGCTGGTACGTTGAGGAGTCTGAAATTACTCGCCGCGGCTTGGTGGTTCTCTCCGGGTGCTCTAGCGTCTTCCACACGTAAAATTGTCCGACACGAGATGATTCTGGCTGTCGAAAGTGCCGTTAAACCCCGTAAATAAATGAATTAATAATCGTAGGATACAACATTTCTCTGGCCCAAGCTCATCAACCTCGCTGATCTCGTCGACCGATTTAGGAATAGGAGGTGGTGTTGCCGAGTTTCACTGTCCCTCCAGCGAGAAGTTCGCACAAGAAGCAGTGACGCCTCAACGAAGTCCGAATGGGGGGAGGGTTAAACATGATTTGTCTCGACTGTGATGGCTCAGTTTATTTATTTATTTATTTATTTATTTATTTGTGTTTAAGGTCACATATTTCTGCTTAATGACTTGTCGTGACCGCAACATGGGGATAAAGTCAAATTCAGTTTATTGTTTGTGCCCATGTTACCCATTTTAGAGGACTTCCACCCCAAGCATTGGCGACGGGTCCAATTTTACCATAAAACAGATCGTGTTTACTAAAGTAATCAAGCACTGCTTCACTTCCCGGGGTTTCCACGGGGAGTGATGGCTCAAGTCCCGACTGACTAATATTCCAACTACATCACCAAGGCATGCCTTCCTGGAAGGCATGCATTGGTGACTTAATTGGAATATGTGTCTACTTATAGGGCATGCCTTGATGATGTAGTTGGAATATTAGTCAGTAGGCCACGTGCGGGCACAGTGGCACTGTGTACTAATGCGTACTGCACGTCGATGGTAAACTTGTCTTTAAACAATACTAACCCTGCTTCCGTGGAGTTAGTACGTTGGTGAGTCTGGCTGTTGTTCGCCGTTGCTCGATGGTCCTCTCTGGGTACATCGGCTTCCTCCACCAGTAAAACTGTCCGACACGAGGTGACCCTCGAAAGTCTCGTTAAACCCCAATAAAAAAAAATAAATAAAATTAATCAGCCGGGATTACAGTTGAAAAAAAACCTCAAGAATTCTTGGAAATTTGTTAGTGGATAAATAAAATTCACAACAAGTAGTCGTGAACCATTACAGTTCTGATACTCCAAATTGGTCATATTGGGCCCACAACTGCCAGGAGCGTGGCTGGAGGTTTCCGAATGGGGGGGGGGGGGGGGGGGTAGGGTAGTGAATTTCCAACTAGGAGGAGGGACCGGAGGGGGAATCCCCTCCGGGTCCCTCCCCATAGTTGGAAATTCACTGCCGGGAAACATTTTGAAAATGAAGCTACGAAAGGGGTATAAAATTGATTCTAGTAACTGAAATGCCAACACATTTATGATAGAATTATCAGGTTATTATTATTATTTCGTATTATTCTGGGAATTGAATATGTGCTTAACAAATGCTCAAGTTGAGAACTTTGAGCAATTCACACTGTCCAAACATTAAATCAGATCCTATGCAGGAATGATCAATTTCGTTGTTTCATCATTTTGCAACTGTGAATGATGGAATTAACTCAGGATAACGATTTTACATGATGCGATTTTCTTGAAGTGCATCTCGAGGATTTTGTTTTATTACGATAAGTAAACGTACTATAGAAATCTCGTACCGATCGACATTATGCATACTTGTGAGGCCCAATATTGCGTACACTGTAGTTGTAAACAGTAACAGTTGGAATTTTTGCCGATTTGAAATCGAGTTGGAATTTTGGGTAGTAAAGGAGACATTAGCATCACCAAAGAAGCTCTAAAATCCAGATATATGGAATTTCCAACTCCTCATGACTTGCCCTTCGAATTTCCAACTGCAGGAAATTTCTGCCAGGATTGGGGATGACACCCTGTCGTCACGTCCCTGACAACATCCCGAATGGGATACTATAGAACACGATTTGTATGACCGGCTTTGTGTGTGACACAAGTTCAAGTATCAAATCAAGTCCTTTGAGAAAGTACATGATTACTAGCGAGAAAATCGATATCTTAGATTCCATGGAGGGGGGCTGTGCAAAAACTACAGTGCCGCGTAGTTTGTTCATCCCGTACATTCGAACTACCACCCCCCCCCCCCTACCCCCGAACCATCTTATACTGACGCCCCTGTGTCAAAACAATGCTGTAAATGATATGATTTGGGTCGTCGTTTGTCACCTCTTACAGTACGTGGAGAGTGGATTGTAACTAAATCATCCGCGGAGTGGAGTTATCACCCAAACTGTAACTTTCAAATTGTGTATACATCGACTAAAAACACAAGCAATGTTTCAGCCAATGGACCTCCGTGTTTAACCCGGAGGTCCATTGGCTGAAACTTTGCTTGTGCTTGTTGTGCTTTGCAACAAATTTGCAATTACTGCATGGGTGGAATTTCCACTCTGCGGGTGATTTAGTGATAATACACTCTCCACGTACTGTATCGCTTGAGATTACATGATGTTCAAAGTCAAGATTACCGCCTTCTTGTGAGTGTCCGGTGTGCATACAAGGCCACACTCGGTATGAGAAAAGCAGTACCAGAAAAACTACAGACGAGGGACATTCAACAATCCTTTGTTCTTCGTTGGTAATACTTTGTTTCTTGAATAATGTTTTGTTTTATACGCAAGAAACAAATGGCTTGCAGTCGTTCAAAAATGATTTAGTTAGTTTTCATGAAACCAACCCAATAGTGCACGGAGTGACGGATTATCCGATAGGCTAACTGGACCGAGCTCACGGGCCACTGACCTCAGAAGGTCTTCCAGGTTTGTCCAAACAAGGCTTTTCTTTACAAAAGGGTTCAAAATAAATTAGACTTGTGGTTCGGAGGTACCTTAATCCGATACTGAGTGCACGGACTGAAGAAATGTATGACCACCCCAACATTTGAACAAAAACAAGAGAAAAAACGATTTTTTAAATGGCGTTTTATATTTAGGCCTATAGCACTTAACAGCTATACCCACGACGTTTAGATGAAGGGGGTAACTCCCCTTTTTACAATGAAAACGTGTTCCCCGTGAATTTTATTTTTTGCGTTTTGTGTCAAAAGTTTTGATTTTTAACACTACCTCTTTTCCATTTGTTTACTTCCACCTTTGAGGCGTCTCCGGTTTGGTCAACAAAACTCAGATAGTCAATAACATGAGAGGTATATGTATGTACGTATACATCACAGCTGACTTTATCTTCCTTTTGATTAATCGACAGAATTCGATCAGCGCAGTTAAAACACCAAACGCCCAGGGCGCTGGAATCAGCCTCAGGCTACCCCCCGCCGTCCTGAGGCTGGAGATTTGTAACCAGAGGGGCTCTAGTGCAAAGGACTTTATGCTCCGAGAAACTGCAACTTAGAAACTCTGCAGCATTCATTCTAGCGTATAATTTACGTGCTATTGCAGGGAGGGCGGGGGGGGGGGGGTCAGGTATAAAGACAAAGAAGCAATACAATCGGTGGGGGGGGGGGGGGGGGGGGAATTTCTGGAGCTTTATGTCATACCTTGAGTGGAACAATGTGCCATCTGCAAAGCTTTAGCTAAATATATTTATTTATCGACACTTTCAATAGCCATGGTCATATTGCTTCTGGCAGTTTTACGGTTGGAGGAAGCCGAAGTACTCGAAGTGTATATCATCGATCAGCAGCGAGTTACTGTCGAACTCTTCAACTTAGTACACCCGCACAAACATCGTTACCGTCGGATCAAAGTAACATATACGTGTGGTACGCCTCAGTACAATACGTCACCGTTCTCCCTTTTTGGGCTGTTGAGACTAAGTATCTTGCCCAATTAGACAACGCTGATGACGCGAGCCGGGGTGCGAATCTGCGACCTTTCGATCTCAAGTTCAGTGCTCTACTCCTCCCTTGCTCTACATTAAACCATTTGAAAACATATTTCATGACTGTTTAGTACATACATCCATGTACGTAATATTTTCAAGGCTCAAACATTCACGCTGATTCGATTCGATTACTGGCGGATGGTGGGTTGGGGAAAATCAGGCACGTGGCGACAGGTGTGTGGTGTAGGGCGCCCCCTTTCTCTCCACTATTCTGGTGTCAGCTAGAAAATTTCCACCTGGGATGTAAATTATGAGGTACAGGTCGAAAAACTGCCAGCCGGAGAAAGACTCAGACACTGGCGCAAATGGACTTCGCTCATCAAGTCCCTCTGTCGCCAAGTTCGGGTACAAAATATATTCCGTTCAGTTGGGAATACTACTGCCTATATTTCACATTGAAAATTGGGATGAGATTCGCCCCTCCAACTAACGGATTTGGATTAAATCCTGTACAGTTAAACCTAACTTATTATAAATTTTCATTGTATTATTAGCTTATTCTCATTATTTCATTAAAACTTATTCTAAAGGAAAATGAAACAAAACGCAACAAACCTATATATAACCCTTTACTGTTTAACAAGATGTACACAAATTTTTGTCTGAGGAAAACGTAGACTATGAGCGGACAACACAATAGATTTTTTTTTTTTTTTTATTTATTTATTTATTTATTTATTTATTTATTTATTTATTTATTTATTTATTTATTTATTTATTTGGGTTTAACGACACTCTCGACAGCCAGGGTCACCTCGTGTCGGACAGTTTTACAGGTGGAGGAAGCCGGAGTACCCGGAGAGAACCATCGAACAAAGGCGAGCAACTGTCCGACTCCCCAACGTACTAAGGCCACACAAGCAGGGTTAGTATTGGTTGAAGACAAGAGCACCATCGACGTGCAGTACGCCTTAGTACACAACGCAACCCTACCCCCACGTGGGCAATTGGGATTAAGTGTCTTGCCCAAGGACACAACGGGATTGCCGCAGGTGGGAACACAATAGATACCAACTTGGTCAAAAGGACCAGTAATAATTTAATCCTACTGGGCTGTAGGGTTAAATTATTACTGTACCTTCGTAACAAATTAAATTGTATACTTTTGAACTATACCATCCGGGAAGATGTGGAATGAATGTGTGTATGTGTGTGTGTGTGAGGGGGGGGGGGGGGTGGGGAGGAGCGGGATTAAGACAAATTATAACCGAATCAATCAATTGATTTTAAATGTATCTCATACATTACGCTCATTCCAACGCTACCTAACATTATCCGTTTTTGAAACACTTCCACCTAAATGTTTACCCTTTGAGCTTAATTATCCTGACGTTTAAACCTCACTGGGAATGGAGTTTCTTCAACGTTTTTCAAAATGCGACGTCAAACGTCAGAAAGTACAAATAACAAGATATTTTTCACATTAGTGATTACCTGGTTGAGGGGTAGATTATTTTTGGTGGTCTGAATTTGTTATTCAAACTTGTTTTATTACAAATTATTGGAGAGTGCCCACAGGCACTCTCCAATAATTTGTAATCACACAAATATATATAAACAAAATATTATTTGTATTTGACTGAATATGAAATTTAATCGTTTGAATTCTGGTGGTATCTCCCATGCCAATTCAATGGCAGCAATTAGAAGAGTCCATATTTATTATTTTGGGTAGAGCGATCAATATTTGCAACGTGCAGCCTCGGGGCTGCACGTTGCAAATATTGATTGGTCTACCCCCACAAATTTACCGAACAGCATCCTATTTAATGACGTTATGACGTATCATGTTGCTGGCCAGAAAAACTGCCGCTAGGGTTCAAAGGGCTAAGCAAGGAAAGTGTTGGCTTTTGCTCTGGTATACTCATTTTTGAAAGCCCTAATAGTGGCTTCTGGCACTCAACTAGTTAAGAAGTCTTGACAGCAGGATTATATTAGTATTTTAAGCTACGATAACATTTGGCTCAACGGTTGTCACTGAACACTATTCGGGTGAAAATAGGAATCGAAGTTAAAACCTTAAAAAAATCGAAAAATAATAACAAAACAAATGACCACAAAGTATCAACGCTCTGTTTGATTTCGTACGTCATAAGACGTACAAAAGTATCAAAGGGTTAAAACAAAGGATTTCAAGGCGAGTTCTCTCTCAAGATATGTCATATCTACACGTTATTTAACAACTTGAATATTTTCATGTAATGAAATCAAACGACCATTCTTACCTTACATAAATCCAAAATTTATTTAGAATCCCACACCGAATGAGTGGATGTCGCCATTTTCAAACGAACAGTTTCACCATGGCTGCGTATTCGTATCCAACCAACCAAAACTTTTACTATTTGATAGTTACTCATTCCCTTTGTCAAAGTATTTACCTTTAAGATTCAGTTGGCTTTCATTGGGATTACAGAGACCATTGAATGGCGAGAAAAACCGAAATTGTTTGCCAGTGCGAGAATGCATAATTTGGGCAGGTAATGGTAAAAGAAAGGATACATTTTTGTATTGAGCGGTAATCAACAATCGCTTAGATTTATACACAAGGTGTGTCTGAACTCATTTACCTTCTTTCAAAATCGCTAAACCGTTGTCGAGTTTATTTTTTGAATTTTACACCCCGGTGACGATTGCATGCCGACACAAAGGGCACCAAAGTCCTAAACTCTTTACCTAACACGAAGACAATATTTACAAATACAAATTATTGAATAGCTTAAAAAATTATTTTTGGCTCCAAACATAGAGTTTGGATCACATTGCAACGAGCTCAGTGAGTTTGTTCCAATGAGGGGTCATAAGGTAGGTTTTGGGGGCAAACATTTTTAAAAAGAATAAAATTTGAATGCCAATTTTACCCAATTGAGACGATATCAAAATTTATTAATTTAATTATTGTTTTTTTTCTTCAGATTTGTCCAAATATTTCGACAAAACCATATCACGTGATCTCTCATTGGGAAGAGCTCGTTCCACTGAGGGGGTCACATGATATGGTTTTGCTGAAAGTTTTTAAAAAACATTTTCAACTGCTGTAGATTCGTTAGGTAGAGGTTTAAAAACATGGACACGCGGATTTCTGGAAGGACATAGGGGTCGGTATCTACTGATCAACCGTGCAAGATCCAGGATTCTGGGTTTGGTTGGGTCGTCACATTTCAATCATGGATCAGGATGGGAAGGATCACCCGACACGCCTCACTGCGAGTTGGGCGCAGGCACCCTCGTCGGTGAGTTCCAGAGACCTCATCTGCAACAATTATGGAAAATGGAAGGCTAGTGTTGCTCTCCAGTGGCTTCTCTGCGCACGGTCGCTATGTTTTATAGCTAAAATATTCACGAACCTTTTATACAGACTCATTTTAATTTTCAAAAGGGAAAGCCAATTTATAAAGGCTTTTGCGAGACACGTGCAGGAACTTTAGTTTTTTGCACGTGGAGCGTTATTATCCACTGTAAAATATGGACATCCACAACCTCAGTGTTTTCGCGGATAATGTCCGCTGCTCTCGGTACTTGTGAGAAAATATGCGTTACAAAAAAATAGAGCTCCCCTCCACCCCGGATTATTTATTTATTTATTTATTTATTGAGGTTTAAGGTCACATATTTATGCACAATGGCTAATCATGACCGTGACAGTTTTACGGGTGGAGGAAGCCGGAGTACCCGGAGAGAACCACCGAGCAACGACGAGCAGCTGCCAGCTCCCCAACATCGTAACTCCGCACTGCAGCACAGGCAGGGTTAGATTGGTTGAAGACATGCGTACCATCGACGTGCAGTACGCCTTAGTACACGGCGTCATCGTGCCCCCACGCGGGCAATGGGGATGAAGTGTCTTGCCCAAGGACACAACGCGGTTGCCGCAGGTGGGATTCGAACCGAGGACCTCTCGACTTGCAGCCTGCACCTCTACCTACTGAGCCACCGCGCTCCCCCTCCACCTCGGATACGCTCACAATCAAAGCGGATGAAGCCTGTGGTGCATGCCATGCAGTTGTTCTAACAACGATATTTCTGTTTGACTCTTTCACACTGATTTGCTCAAATGATTTAGTGAAGGAATATTATTTATTTATTTATTTATTTATTTATTTATTTATTTATTTATTTATTGTTTGTTTGTTTGTTTGTTTGGGGTCACATATTTCAGCAAAATAATAGCTGATCGTGACCGCAGCATGGAGATAAAGTATAATTTATTCAATCGTTTATACCCATGTTGCCCATTTTAGATGCAGTGGTGACTGGGTCCCACTTTATCAGTACAACATGGCTTGTTTACCACCGTAAACAAGCACTATTTCACTTCCCGGGTTCCCATGGGGGTAATAATAATAAAGAAGAAATACATGATGAGGTTCAGTTTTAATTTAATCCTATGACGCGGTCGAACAATACTTTTTTTATTTGGGTTTAATGACACTTTCGACAGCAAGGGTCGCCTCTTGTCAGTTGTCAGGCAATTTTACGGGCAGGGGAAGCCGAAGTGCCCGAAGAGAACCACCGAACAACGGCGAGCAACTGTCAGACTTCCCGACGTAGTAATTCCACACAAGCAGGGTTCATACTGGTTGAACACGAGTTCACCATCGACGTGAAGTACGCCTTAGTACACGGCGCCACCGTGCCTCCGCATGCGCATTCGGGATTAAGTGACTTGCCCAAGGACACAACGCAGTTACTCCTGGTGGAGGAATACTTTACTCAGCACTAGTAGAAGACGACACTTGAGCGATGTTCGCTTGAATAACTAAATATATTCATTTTTGGCTTTCAAAACATTGCTTGTGACCCATTGTTATATCGATCTCATTCCAATGAGGATTCACAAGCTATGTTTCTTAGGCAAACAATGAAAATTTTAGCTATTCCAGAAATGCTTTTCCAAGTGTCGTCTTCTGTTCGAGCCGAGTGAAGGTTAGCTACCAAGAATGTAATATGACACTTGCCAAATAAAGTTCCCGAGTAACTAAAAAAAATCAAATTTTGGTCCCAAAAACATAGTTTATGACACCTCATTGGAATGATCTCAAGCTATGTTTTAAAAGCTAAAAATGAGTATAATAAAATTTGAAATGCGCATTTTTCAAACAGCGTTGGCCGGATATGTTATGTGTAGGGTTCAAGAATACGAAAGCACAAAAATACAATTATTGCTGGTTATTTATCTGTCACCCATTTATCAAACAATTCGTCCGCATCCTCCAGCGTAATATACAAATTCAGCAGTTGAAAAGGAAATATTTTTATAAAAAATTCAAACAAAATCACATAATGTGATTCCTCATTAGAACGAACTCTTCGAGCTCGTGACAACGAAAGTCATATGGTATGGTTTTGTTGAATTTTTGTTCAGTTTGAAAAAATAATACACAAAAAAAAAAATTCTGATATCGTTCGCATTGGGTAAAGGGTGAGAGTGCTGGAAGCTCACTTTTTGGGCTTTATTTAGAAGTAAAGGACCGCAGCTTAAAGGCTTCATTTTCTGTGGGTGTGCTCCATATTATCTTTAAAGTGAAATTATTTGGTCTGTAAGGATTTGCTTTGTTACATTTGATGTGAGAGTTCCTATACTCTCACTTTCATAAATTACTGAAATTATAACAAGGCAATTAAGAATTGTGTTTATTGGAGAATGAACGTGTGGGAATGGGTGCAAATTATGTATGAATCCCGAAGGGATTCATACATAATTTGTACCCATTCCCACACGTTCATACTCCAATAAAGATTATAAAAATGGCATTCAATTCTTATAATTACATTCCGTAACTGTTTAAACTACTTTTTACCAAACAGCAAAGCAGAAAGACGAAGTAAAACATGTACGAACAAACGAGGCGAAAAACCACCCTCACACAAAAGACAAAGCGCACAGCTCTGAGTTGAGCACCGGTTTTCGGCATTGACCAAATTTGTCAAATTGCCGTCTTTCGCAACGAAACTTGGAATGTTCAAAATAATTTATTTAATATATCAGTAAACTATAATCACTGATCATGTGAGAGGCGCTAAAAGTTATAAACCCGCCCAAACACCGCCCGAATTACATTCTGTCAACTGCACTCTACCGTAAATGAGGGTCAAAGTTCGACCAAATGTATTCATTGGAAAATAAATTACATTTGGTCACGACGTTTTCATCCAGCTGACCACTGGGAATTGAGAATTTGGACGCAAAACGTATAACTACATTAACAATGTAATTATTGATATGTGAACAAATGTTGATGACCAATAATAACGTAGCACTTTATTCGTTCACTGAGAGAGTTGATAAATATTTCAAGTACCTCTTCCAATCCACGACTTGTATTGGAGAATGGGTAGTTACTCAAGTTCTTATAGTTCACCCAAAGGCGTTCAGACCTGATTGTGTTTCGAATACAAGAATATATACACTTTCAATGTGTTTTATGCGGCTGTCACGGTGGCCATTTAAATTATTAAATGGAATTGTTGGTCGGGTTAATTGAATCTTTAGATGTCTTTTTGTATGGTATAGAAACAGAGCTCAATGGAACGACTCGTGGGTATTTATTTTCTATCGGGATTTCGACGTACCTAATGAAACTACGATAGTCTTTTAGTAGATGTGTTCTCGGTTAATAGTAGGCCTACAGCGCCAGCTGAAATCGTTTGCACTCAACACTTTGACATGGCGTCGCGGTAACCGGATCTCGTCAGATCACCGAAGTTAAGCAACGTCGAGCGCGGTTAGTAGTTGGATGGTGACCATTTCAGCGACTAATTCGTGTCCCGCGTTGTGTCCATGAGCAAGGCACTTAACCCCGATTGCCTACATGGCGGGGGGGGGGGGGGGGGGCACGATTACGCTGTGTACTAAGGCGTACTGCACGTCGATGGTGCGCATGTCTTCAACCAATCTAACCCTGCCTGTGCCGCGGTGCAGAGTTCAGAGTTACAATGTTGGAGAGCTGACAGCTGCTCGTCGTTGCTCGGTGGTTCTCCCCGGGTACTCCGGCTTCCTCCACCTGTAAAACTGTCACCGACATGATATGACCCTGGCTGTTAATGTGTCGTTAAACCCTAACAAAAACAAAACACTTTGACAGGTACGATTATTTCAACATTGTGTGGTTATTTAAATTATTTATGTGTATTTAAATCATTAAGGCATGTAAATGTCCTTCATTTTGTTCCTACAACTCTCCTGTCTTGTTTGATGACTGTACCAATTGTTCAGTGAAGCGTGGATTTGGAAAATCACACAGTGTAATACTGTTAATTGAATAGCTACTTTGCCAGTGAAAACAAGAGCTTTTGCTGAAGGCAATTATACCCCCACTGCTGTGCTGGACCGATGAAGCACAAATGAAATAAAAACAAAATAAGGGCCGTAACTCTTTTAAAAAAAATGTAGGCAACATTTTTATAACATGTGCAGGTGCGGCTTGTCATAAGGATCCCTCATACCAAATTTCATTGGATTCCATCCACTTACTGGTAAGATATCGCTGCGGACGGCCGGCCGCACGGACGGACGGGTGGACGGCGCCCGGATGGACGGATGCATGTAGTCCAGTACCCCCCCCCCCCCCCCATTCTTTTTGAGAATGGGGGTATAATTATTCAATTAACACAAGTGTTCAATAAACAGGAATTTGGCCACATTCATGTATTCTACAGATAAACTAAGCATTTATATTCTATTATTTCTTGTTTGACAGAGCTCATCGAGCTCTGTCAAACAACATATAATAGATTAAAAGCCTAATTTAGATTATTGGGGTCTAATAGGCCTATAAACAATGGAATGTTCGTTGAATATCAGGGTAAGTTATAAATTCATTACAAGCGTTTTATTCAATTAACAGGAGTTTACTCTATAGCCTATACTTTCTAAAATCAGCTGGGTTAAAAATCAACCCAAATCAACTGGGTTGAGTGAATATGAACCCAATTGGATCCATATTTACTCAACCCAGTTGATTTGAGTTAATTTTCAACCCAACTGGTTTTAAAGTGTAGGTCTATGCAATTCACATGGTAAATTTGCACTGAAGGTATGGAAAATGGTTTTGTGTTTCGAAGTTACATTCAGTTAACAGGGTTATTCAATTGGTAGATTTCCAAATAAGTGAGCACTTCTATAATTGACCCTTAATCTTTTACTTAATATAGTGTGACTACATCTATTTCTAAATAACTTTAGACTCCAGAAACACGCCAAATGTCCTTTTGTAAGAACTGGCCATGTTTTGTATGAAAAAAATATGAGAGAGTTTCTCGAAGGCCTCGCTAACGAACCCAGCACCACTTAACCTCATCACAGCCTCATCCAATGGATCTGTTTTCTCGCGACCTCGATTGTTGGTGTTTTTACCGGGTGACGTTTTGGTATTTCTTCGAAAATGCCATTTCTAACTGTTGAGGCATTTGTACACTAATCTGAGGTGGGCATTGCGGTAAAGTGTCAATGAATGTGCGTTCCCACGTCCATAATTATACTACTCAAAGTTTGCTAAGCACCACATATCTGACACATCATTGTGAAATTTGCTTGTGACATATTTGCGATATTTTTGGTGGATATGATTGAGGAATGTATTGAGATGGTCCGCAGTGTTTACATTAGCTCTCTTGACAGGCAGACTTTTTGTGACAGTCATGGAAAGCATGTACCCCTTGATTTTCATGATAGTTTCGTGTACAGTCTACATGTACATGACATGTGCAGGGTATTCATTCTTCAACACAAGCCCTTGTAATTTAATGATTGAATATGGCGAATGCAAATGTCAGAAAACATTTGTCTGAAGCAGAAATATGGCGGCCTGTAGGGCAGTGGTGGAGCAAGGGGCTACCCACCGTTAGGTTGGTGAAGCCCTTGGTGTCCCCATGCGGTGATCACCAGAGCCTGAGCAAGATTTCAGCAGTATGGCACACCAGTAAGACGGCATGATGGTGGCAGATACAGGGCAACATCTGCAGCTGAAGACCGGCTTTTTATCATTCAGGCCCGTAGGAACCGCCTTGCCACAGCAACCCAGCTTCGCAGTGACCTTCAAAATGCATACGGGGTAAATGTTTCGACGCAGACTATCCGGGCAAGGTTGCACGAAGGTGGTCTACGATCGAGAAGACCATATATTTGCATTCCGTTGTCCCAGAACCACCTCCACGCTCGATATGAATGAGCCATGGACCATGTTGGATGAACCAGAGAAGATTGGTGACCTTTTTTTGGTCCTTTTTACAGATGTGTCAAGATACTGCCTGGACTACACAAATAGGCGTTCTAGGGTTTGGAGAAGTCCAGGAGAGCAATTCTATGCAGCCAACATTGCTGAGCATAACCGCTATGGTGGAGAGTGCAATTTCAGCCCGTCCAGTCCAGCCAAGAAGTGTCTAGGAGCTTGGTGCCATGCTGGTCCAAGAATGGAACAACATACCACAAAGGACCATCAGAAACCTGATTGGGAGCATGAAAAGGCGTTGTCAAGCTGTCAAGCTGTAATTAACAGTAATGGGTCTCATACTCGATATTGAACCCACACCAGTTCGCTCCGTCAACGTTTTGGCAAATTTGAAAACATTTCCTCTTTTACCAATAATATCCATTTCCCTGGTTATCGTATTCAAAAGCTAAAAAATAACGTCAAACACAAACAAAATCTTAATTTCTGTACTTAAATCTTTAAAGATATAATTAAATAAAAAATATATACACTTTTCATAACAATATTTCAACTAAAACGTAAAACAGGTAGTTGGATATACTTGATGCTTAGAAAACTTTGAGTAGAATATTAGTGTTCTTATACCAAGTGACGTTTTGGTATGTGATCGATAAACGGCAAAGTAGTTCTAGTTATTGGGTTATTTCCACATTAAATGCGATGCGATCGTTGCGATAAAGTAACAAAAATCATTTTTTCATCCCATTTTGTGATTTCTACATATTGAGATGCCTCTACTGTTAGCATCGCTGGACAACAAACACAAATGAGATCAATGTACGGACTGAAATATACTGAATCAAAAAAGAAAGTATAATAGAAACAAATGTGAAAAATAGCATAAAGGTTAAAATATAATAGTTCTAATGTTGTATGTTTGTGGACAGGAAGTCGTGCAAAGAGTTTAATGACATGCTGTTGTTGTCCACCACCCGTATACAATTTTGCTACGGATTTCAAAATAGCACGTGCTACTCGAGAATGTCAAATTGAATGGGTGATCGACGATTTTCTTGTGTTATTTTGTGCCAGAGTTCCTGGGTTATTGAGAAAACACGCTAGTTTTTGTGTTCCTACATTTTAAAAAATGCCAGGGTTAACCGAAAATCAGAGGTTGCGTGCCATTGGTATGCATGAGGCTGGGATATCTCCAGATGAGCTCGCTGCTGAGTTCGGAGTCACTGTGACCACTATTTAACGTCTCATTGGAAGGTATAGAACCACTGGATCTACTGCCACCAGACCGCGTTCAGGTCGACCAAGAGTTACGACCCCTGCACAAGACCGACATATCAGGACGTCTCATTTTCGGGATCGCTTCCTCCCGGCGACGAGTACAGCAGCAATTACTCCTGGTTGAACTAGCAATAAAATTAGTGCACAAACTATCCGCAACAGACTCGTTGAACACGGCATCGGAAGTAGGTGTCCATACCACGGACCAATCCTTACCGAACGCCATCGTACCGTCAGAATGGAATGGGTACGTCAGCGTGTTCACTGGACTCAGCAGCGTTGGAGCACAGTTCTTTTTAGTGATGAATCACGATTTTGTCTACGGCGCGCTGATGGTAGGGCAAGAGTGTATCGCCGACAAGGAGAATGGTTTTCTGATGCTTGCGTGTGGGAATGCGACCGTTTCGGCGGGAGTAGTGTAATGGGTTTGGCTAGGAATTTCCTTGCACCACCGAACGCAGTTGATCTTCATCGATGTAATATGAATGGACAGCGATATAAGGACGAAATTCTTAACACTGTTGTTGTCCCGTTGTTCAACGCTAACGTCGAATTGCAGTTATTCCAGCAAGACAATGTCCGATGTCACGTGGCGCGTATCTGTCGTGACTTCCTTGAGCAGAGCATCGAACTTCTTCCCTGGCCTCCACTTTCGCCAGATTTGTCGCCAATCGAGCCATCTTTGGGATCAACTGGACCGTCGGGTACGACTTCATGATCTTCAGACGTTAGGGAATTTACGTAATGTTCTAAGGCAGGAGTGGAACGCAATACCACAAGGTGACATCCAGAGACTTATCGGGTCCATGCGCCGTCGATGTCTTGCCATCCAAGAGGCAAACGTGGACATACACGCTATTGACTGCATGTGTGAACTTTTCATTTCACCCCAAGTCTGAATTGCGACGTCCTGACATGACGCTGGCAAAAAACAGTAAGAACATGAAATTATGCAAATTCATACAGCTAGACTCGAAATATGAATTTACAATATTTGTTTGGGATTAAAGTCGATAATACTAAAAAAATTGCTCCTCAAAGTTTATTATACTTTTTTTTTTGACACAGTATATAAAATCACTGAATATTCAGTGATTATAAATTGTGTATCTGACAGTCGAATGAGATCGGCCGATTATTATCTTTGTTCTTCAGCAAATCAAAAATAAAAATCAGAGCCAAAACGTTGTTTTGAAGTTGCAAAAATAATAAGAAGAAAAACCGTTATTTATTACCTTATTGCAACGCCCAGAAACGCTCGTATCGTATCCAGTTCGTAAAAGTCTACAGATATGTATACTCTCCCAAAAAAGAAAGTGTGCATGTTAAAAAATAACACTAAAAAAGATATATATCATTTTCATTCATGGAAATTTTATTCAATCACAGATGGATCAATTTGTGATCAACACGAGAAATTTCATTACGCTACGACGAAGACTCTTGGTGCTATGGAGAGTCAAAGACACTAAGGGTCAAACACAAAAGTCACACACTCAGTATCTGGTATGACCTCCGTCTGCATCGACTACTGCTGTGCATCTATGCCTCATGGAAGCGAACAAGTTAGCATGGAAGTGGGTTAGGGTAGGGTTAGGTTAGGGTTAGGTTAGGTTAGGTAGGGTTAGGGTAGGGTTAGGGTTAGGGTTAGGTTAGGTTATGGTTAGGGTTAGGTTAGGGTTAGGTTAGGCTAACCCTAACCCTAACCCTACTCTACATCACTGCAGTCGAGCACGACGATGATGTAACGTCAAAATCGGACGAATTGCAGGTCTTCGAGGACGTAAGCCATATTCTCTCAGCCGGCTGATTACTGTTTGAGGATGTATCCGTCTCAGGTTAGGGATGTTCTTGGCTGTCGTCGTTGCCATTTGTTGCCGGTTCCGGAGATGGATGACACGGATATACCGATCTTGTGCAGGGGTGGTAACTCGGGGTCTCCCGGAGCGGGGTCGGCCTCGAACGTCATCATGTTGTGCATGTCGATGGACTAGCCTGTCTACAGTGTTACGGTGGCAGTTCAAATGCTGGGCAACCTCTCTGTGTGTTCTGCCAGCTCTAATCATACCCAGGGCAAGGAGACGTTGATTCATTGTCAATCTTGGCATGCTAATGTGGAGTCGTTTTAACAGCAGCGCAAGTTTGAATGTGAACGATAGGAAGGCCTTACTTTAGTGTTTAAATACCCAAGGATTCACACTGTTGCATGAATTGTCAGACTCTCCACGTGCAAAACATGCCTTTTCACAAACGTGCAGCACGTCATTTAACGTTAATGCAATTTTAACGGGGAAAGCTGTTTTTGTGTTCAATATAACTTATTCATGAACAGGTTAACACTCTTTACACCTACGAAATTATTTTTTTGGAGTTTGATCAATTTCTGCAATGCACACTTTCTTTTTTGGCTGAGTATATATATATATCTAGAGACGCAAAACTTTCTTCTGTTTCAAGTGTGCTGGATGAGTGAGACACAAGGGCGAAAGACTTTCGTCTATATTTATTTATTTATTATTTATTTATTTATTTATTGGTATTTAAGGTCACATACTTATGCACAATGGCTAATTGTGACCGTGACAATTTTACGGGTGGAGGAAGTCGAAGTACCCGGAGAGAACCACCGAGCATTTCGACGAGCAGCTGTCAGATCCTCAACATTCTAACTCTGTTTAAGTTCCGCTCAAGCAGGGTTGCAGCGGTTGAAGACACGTGCACCATCAACGTGCAGTACGCCTCAGTACACGGCGTCATCGAACCCCAATGTAGGCAACCGGGAGAATGTGCCTTGCCCAAGGACACAACGCGGGTCGTCCCGGACGGGGATTGAACTCGGGGCCTCTAGCATAGAGGTCCAACAGTCTACCACTGAGCCACCGCGCTCCCTTTCGTCAATATTAAGCTCAAAGAGTACAGGAAAAAACAATTTTATCCAAGCCTTCAACCTGTCGAAGGCCTTCTTCCGGGTTCAGACACAACTATATCTACACAGTAGACTGGTTACCTTCCATGGGTGGGCAATATTTCCACGGACGCAGTAATATTAGATCCCAAACACCAATTACAGGAATAACCATCAAAAATTTAATTAATGAAGCACCGGGTACAACCCGGTGCTTCATAAATTAAAATTTTGCTGATGATGATTTTTATTATCTGGTGAATGCCTGCGTGAACATCACTGCCCACGCGTGGATTACGACCAGTCCACGGCGACTGTAATGTAGGTGTCAGCTTTCAACACAATGGTGAATGAAAGAAAAAATCTATAGAATTGGTGAGAAAATGTCTTGGAGATGCAAACAAAAACTACAGAAGGTTGAAATATTTTCTTTTTCCCAAATGCAAGCAGGAATTTAATCAATTCAAGCTTTGATGGAGCTCTGTCAAAATAAGATTAAATTGCTTAAATTCCTAGTTGCATTATGGGAATGATGTGCAGCTTGGCATTTTGGTTTTTTGACATCAGTGTGCTGATGTTTAAGTATTATCATAAAGCCCATAATATAACCCCAAGTCTAAAATGTGTTGAATGTTCATACCATTCACAGCCTCACGTTAAAAGTCCAGGGCCTACAAAAGTTAAAAATCTGTTTCTCAGGCCCTCCCGCATGGTCCGTTTGACTGTCGCATAATCTCTTTTAATAACCAATGCAAACTTTAAAAAAAATAACAATTAAATGGTTTATAAATGATATTTTACCCAAGTTAATATAATCGATAAATTTGTCCCTTGCCTGCAACAAGGCTTTGCAATGCTTTAGCATTGCAAAGGCTTTTTGCACTCAAGGGACGAAATACACCACCACCCATACTATTCTGTTGATTATGAGTCCTAAAACAAACCAAGAACATGAAGTTTTGCCGGCAAAGAAATAATTACAAAATAAAAAAATATATAAAAAACCCACCCACCCACATGCAATTTTACAAAACCTGTCCTAAGAAAGAAAATATCTACTTTGTGGTGCCTTATTCGTTTGTTGTATAACAATTAGCAAAAAACCTGTTTTCCCTTTCCAAATAATTTAGGCATGTCTGATGTTGAGCGTCGTATTCTGTTATTTAGTGAAAATGCCTCAACGAAATACAAACAGCTATCACCATTAAACTCCTTTCCCTGCAAAAGGGTTATAATGAATATTATATGAAGCGTTTCAGTAAACATTTTATGGTGTGTGGGAAGATGTAATTGGATTGTTTGTTTTTTAAACACAGAGTCCATTGGAAATTAACCATTTTCTCACTATCTGTTGCATAAAGGACATTTCATAAACATTATTTTGGTCTTTAAAAATGGTCCGATAAATTCGGGAGTCTGTCCATAATCCTTTCATTCTCGCGAGTCTGCGAGTCCACGTGAAAGTCAGAAGACAAACGTGCTACTAACAAAATTCCCAAGCAGTTGTCTCCCTTCATAAACTTGATAGACATCAGATTCTGCCTTCAATTGTTCACTCTGTGGGATTATTGTAGATTATGCACTGTGTGGTATTGGTCTTTGCATTTACACTGAGTACGTTGTAAATTGCTCTGATTTAATTACCCGAGAAAGAAATTTCAAAAATATTGATAGAATCCATACATTGGTAATGACGTACTATTTGTAAATAAACAACAGCACATGTTTCTGCATATCGTCATTATCGAAGCATCAATCATCAAATAATTTATTCACCACTTCTTCCCCTTCAAGTACAATCAGTTTTCGCAGAAGATTTTTTTCTTTGCACTTCGTGTTGCATAATTTGACGAATGTTGCAATACCTGTTTGCATAATTTGACATATGTTGCAATATCTGTTTTCAAACTAGAAAAACGTGCTCTGGTACTCAATGGTGAAGCTTTGGGTACAATACCATGATATCCCATGGTGTATTTCGTAACTTTTTTTATAAGGACGTCGAAATTTCTTTTCGGGAAATTAGCTTTACTGTTTCTTAAATTATTACCCATTTATCTAATGTAATGGGTATTTCCAGCCAGTGCTATTCAAAAAGTCGTCATTTAAATTTCAAAATATTCTTTCAAGGTTTGCTCCCAGAACTACATAGCTCATGACCATGCAATCTCCCCCATGCTTAGGACGAGACGGTTCCGATGAAGGGTCATTAGTTTTGTTTTGGAGGCAAAAATGAAAATCTTTATTACATAATATTTTTTTTTTTTTTTTTTGCCAGTGTCGTCTCGTATAGTCACGTGAGGTTGAAAGTTAACCCTTACGTCTTCAGTTTTCTTTTTTGTTAATAACTGCCGTATATGCATTTACATAGCTGCAGATGACTTAACAGTGTTTCTACATTATTGTTGGCTGTCTGTACAGGCAGCCAACAATAATATAAAACACTGTCAAGATGAAGACATCCTACCAGTAGAATTCTCAAGGAAGAATACACCTGGGGCAACCTTTACAGAGCAATATAAAATTGTCAGTTTGTGGCTTTATGGGGACTTAAGGGTTACTGTGTTTATCGCGAGGATAGCAATTCTTCAAACTTCTTAAAACGGAATCCTGTTCCTCTGGCATTCCTCGTTACTCTTATTCCTTTTTCTTAACGCTCGGTGTTTGGTCTTCCTAAATTGGCAGGGATATGGTGTTTTCGTGCTGAAAGCAGTTCATTCCGTACGAGTAAGAAATCTAAGACCTCTGTACCAACAGAACAATACCGTGTCTTATGTTGGTTCCAAAGGGTTGTGATGTAAGTGATCGGAAGACTGTCATTTTCAGCAAGGTAATCAAACAGTTTGAATGTAATTGATCTAAGAACTATAATTTTTTTACAATATAATTCAGGAAACATAAACTTTTCTTAACAATTATTATGATTGCCATTCCGCGTGAAATTGTCACAATTATTTATTTATGGCCTGAAAATTGGTGAACGATGATAATTGTTTAATTAAAATTGATTTGACACCGTAGACCTGAAATAGGGATAATATGGAAGTGTGGCATCGTGTTTGTTCAAATGGATCTGATCTCAGAAAAAAATATGAAGCAAACTGTCGCCTCTCTTGTTTTGTCAATCCTTTCTTTTGTTTCCATTGTTTCTGTTACCGGAAAGCCACCAGGAACAACCCCTATGTGCGAATATAACAACACAATGGTAATGCCGGGAGAAGTTATTATGACGAATAAATGCGAAAAATGCATCTGTGGCCGATATGGTTTAGAATGTGCAAAGCAGGTGTGTTGGGCGATAGAGTACAATTTATGTGAAAATCCTATCCTCATTCCAGGAGACTGTTGTCCTATATGCTTTGAAGGTAAGATCTTATTTTAAAGTTTTGCTATTATTCTCGCAAGAGTAGTGTAGATCTCCAAACACGCTGCGTATATATATGCTTTAACTGGTTGAGTGCAAGAAGCCACTATCGGGGATTTAACAAAAGTGAGGGTACCAGAGCAAACGCCAACATTTTCCTTGCCCATGTTTCATACTCATTCAAATGCAAATGATATTTTGTTTATATAAATTTGTTCTCTTACAAATTACTGGAGAATGCCTGTAGGCACTCTCCAATAATTTATGATAAAACAAATATGGAATAGCAAATTCAGATACCAAAAATAGTCTACCCCTCAACCAGTTAAATCGTATTTATCTTTTAGCAAAAATACATGGAAATAATTAGGGAGCGTACAAACATGATAAAACCACATTGATTGTCAGGGGCATAGCGAAGGTGGTTTTGTGGTACGAACCCAATATTTTTCCTGTCGGGACATTTTTGTTTGGATAGGGGTCTTATATATCGATTCGCTCTTGCTAGAAATCGTGTACTTTCTTACAAGACTAGATTTGATAAATTGGCGTTTTGTCACAGACATAGTTGGTCAAACAAATGAAGGTCTGTAGTACCCGGTTTTGACTGTTGGAGTCCACCCATAACCAATCTGGAGTACAGGTACGTGTAAATTGAATAAGAAGTTGCGTCATGTCTATTTCATGTATATTTAAGAGTGGTGGCCGAGTGGATAGGTGCGCTGGTCTCTCCTGCCTGAGGTCTTGGGATCAATCCTCGGTCGGGGAAGGTTCTCGAGGTGTCAGAACACACACTGTCAGCATCAGTTGTGGGATTGATGCTGTAACAGCGTACCGTTCTATCGGGCGCGGACGTAAAATGGCTGTCGTCCTCTCTGCGGAAAGAGACACACTCCGCGCAGGCTAAAGATCCATTCATAATATTCGAGAAGAGCGAGGCCACGAAGCTACTAGTACGAAGGTCATCCCACACACCCGAGCCATTGGGCCAAGGAGAGGAGTTAATATAAGTTGCATAACTAATTGATTGATTTCTTTATTTTGCAATATACATAACTTGTTCGCCAATACTTATAAACAAAATAAGCTTCAAAAATGTATATTTTATTTAATCACAAATAAATTTCTAAGATGTTTTGATTGTTTGGGTTATCATTCCGACTGTACACTATTCTAATTACTCCATCAATGCATGCCTTGGACGAAGACATGACTTGATGATGTAGTTGAAAGTTTTATCAGTCGGTACTTGGACCTTCACATGCACAGGTTTACATCTCCCACTCCAACCGACTAACTTCACGACGCAACTTATGAGCACACCCAAGTCTGTAATCAAAGGTGAGAACAATATTCCAATTTCATCACTAAGCATGACTTCGACGAAGGCATGTCTTGATGGTGCAGATGGAATATTTTATCAGTTGGGTCTCGAGCCATCATTGTTGCCTATTTGAGTCATTTGTGTCTATGTTCGTCTTTGCTGAACAACATGAAGTGATTACAGATGTCACATTGTATGCAGTTTGCAAAGCGCAAAGAACGCAGTTCATTGACACGACCAGACCCGAAAATTCTCTTGAATATCCAAATATTTCATTCAAAAACATATTTATTTATTTATTTATTTATTTATTTATTTATTTATTTATTTATTTATTTATTTATACACTGGAGTATAACGACACTTCCATCAGTCAGGGTCGTATCTTGTATTTATTTATTCGCGTAGGTATATATCGACATTTCCAACAGCCAGTGTCACATTGTATAGTGGCGGTCAGCTTTATGGGTGGAGAAAGCCTGATCACCCGAAGAGAACCGCCGAGAAGCGGCGAGCATGTGTCGGCCTCTAACATACTAAACCCCCACATGTAGTATAAGCAGAGGTTGAAGATATGTGTACTAACGACGACGTGCGGTAGGCCTTCGCACGCAACGCCATTGTTCCCCAACTTGGGCAATTAGGATTAACACTTTACCCAACGTAATGCAAAAAACTAGCCAGCGGTATTCACAAATATCGCCAATTAATTTTCGTTATTTTTTTTCATTTTTTGTCTCAAAAACATAGGTTATGACCCCTCTTTGGAACGAGATCGTCGAGCTCGTTCCAAAGAGTGGCTATAACCTATGTTTTTGAGACAAAAAATGAAAAAAATTAGTTATTCAAGATTTTTTTTTGTAAGTGTCGTCTGCTTTTCATGTTAGGTACAGGTTTAAGTGCTTTGTCCAAGAACACAACGCGGGCGATGCAGGTCAAGATCCAACAAACGACTTTTTGGTCTAAAGTCTAAAGCGCTAAGCCACCACACACCCGCTATAGAAACCAACCTTATGAACAGCTCGCTGCCAATAGCCCTTTCCAGTTAGGGGGGAAAGATATGTTTTGGATCCAAATGTTGAAAAAATAATAAAATTTAAATGGCTATTTTGTGACTTGCGTTTATCAGATGTAACAGTTACATTAGGCCTAAAAAGGTTTAAAATATGTTTCTCATGCCCTCCTGCATGGTCCTTTTGGCTACCGCCTGCTCATTTTTATAATAACCAATGCAAGCTTTAAAAATTAAAAATTAAATGGTTTATGTCCGATATTTTATCCAAGTTAATAAAATTGAAAAATTTGTCCATGGAGAGCAACAAGGCTTTACAATGCTTTAGCATTGCAAAGCCTTCTTGCACTCAAGGGACGTAATACACCACCACCCATGCTGTTCTGCAGATTATGGGGCTTAAAACATAAAACAAACCGAGAATATGAGCTTTTGATGGCACAGAAATAATTCCAAAAATAAAAAATAAAATAAAAAAAAAATCGAGCGCCCAAATGCAATTTTACAAAAATGGCTTGAGAAACAGAAGATCTTCTTTGTGGGGGCCTCAGAAAAAGAAATTAAGACTTCGTTGTATTAGTTGTGTAGCTTCCAACGCATGAAGGTTGCGAGGGTCTTTACTTCTGATCAGGAGCGTAGATAGTTGTTTCTGATGGTTGTGTGAGACTAGAAAATTTCTGACAGGCATCAGTGCTGTACAGCATCGACGCCTGCCACAAGTATCACCCGAGGTATGCAGCTTTACAGTCTTGGGTTAATTACTGCCGGATATTTCAAATTAATAAAAACCCATATTAAGTGATGATGCGTCATCAAAAGTCATGGACAATTTCATTTTGAACCGAAAAAATCGGAGAATGCATACTCCATGATTCTAACTGGAAAATGGCAAGTACCGATTACGCCCGACCGTTTGGATTTCATGTATATCCACCAATCAGGCTTAGACATTTCGTCGCCTGAGTGCTAGAATGTCCTATATCCCATAGGGGACATAGGACATTCTAGCACCCAGGTGACGATTTTCCGACAATCCTAAACTTTCAGGACAAAATATATGATGCCTTCGTCCTCCCCTCACCCTCGCCCTTCGTAATTATGCCCCTGATTCGGGTATTGCCAGGAATATCTTAATCTTAGAAGCCGGGAATATCAAGATTTGTCGGGTGTTTTTAACTTTCACGTGAGACACATTCCCGCTAGAATCTCGCAAATCGTAAGTCAATGGGATTATGCCTTCGAGACATACATTCTTGAAAAAAGTTTTAAGGTAACATCGTGACATTTGTTTCAGTATGAGGGTTCGACACTGTAGAATTCCGTACAGAACGCAGCGACGGAAAGCATCCCAAGCGCCACCAAAAATAACATCAAATCACAAAGTACAGTGGAACCCAAATAACTTCATATCCATTAATTGAATAATCCTGTTAATTGA
The DNA here is from genome assembly GCA_031216915.1 of Pictodentalium vernedei. Lineage (NCBI taxonomy): Eukaryota > Metazoa > Mollusca > Scaphopoda > Dentaliida > Dentaliidae > Pictodentalium > Pictodentalium vernedei. Next base: position 266,260,869 of record CM062294.1, read on the forward strand.
ATATAATTTCCAAACACCAAAGCATTTACCATACCTTCAGTACCATTTTGACCTTTTAATTGCAAATAGGTCATGGAGTGAACTCCTGTTAATTGAATAACACATATTGTGACATGTCCGGACATTACCTTGACAGTCACCTAATTCCCCATGTTTAGAGACCTATTTGGTCTCAGTACACCCAAGACAGATATTTAATCTATTACATTTTGTTTAACAGAGCTTCATGGGCTCTATCGAACAAGATGTAATAGAATAAATGCTCAAATTATCACTTGAGCAGGGACCGTGGTGTCTCAGTGGTTACGACATTGGACTTCAAGCCAAGAAGTCCACGGTTCGATCCCCGCCAGGGGTAACTGCGCTGTGTCCTTGGGCAAGGCACTTAATTCCGATTACCCACGTAGGGCACAGTGGCGCCGATTACTAAGGCGCACTACACGCCGATGGTGCACCTGTCTTCAACTAGTGCTAACCCTGCTTGTGTGAAGTTAGTACGTTGGGGAGTCTGATAGTTGCTTGCCGTTGCTCGGTGGTTCTCTGCGGGAACTCCGGCTTCCTTCGCCGGTAAAACTGCCCGACATGAGGTAGCCCTAGCTGTCAAAAGTGTTGTTAAACTCCAATAAATGAATATCACTTCAATAACAGGAAATGATCAAATCCCTGTGAACTGAATCTCATGTAAATTGTATTATTCCCTCTGGCAAAGTGTCTATAGAAATAACATGGTTCACTGTAATATAAGAATATAGGTAGTGATCAAAACGTAGGTCGGGAACCGATTCGATCCATTCTTGAATGTTCGACTTCAAATGTATTTGGGTGGCTTAACGCTATATTTCAGTAAGCCAATGACCCTTCAGTATCAATGACATTGAACACGAACTTACTACATATATGCACCTGGAACTTAATTGCGCACCCTCTGAAATGTTTCATGACAGTGAAGTTGTTCCTGAGTATTATGTTTTAATAATTGCTATGTCTTGCACTACATTTCATCTACTGAATATGATGTTTCTGGTTGATAGCGTTCCCCAAACACATCCCCTCATCCACGTGAAGCATACTTCCCATGAATGTCATAAAAAAACTATCATCCACATGTAAGATCTGGGTATAAAACAAGAAAACTTGTCACTTCTTTTATCAATAAATGTTGACATGGCAAGGATGAGACTGTCAGGGGCACTAAGATGGCAAATCGTTGGCATGCATGCAACAGGCATGTCATTCAAAGCTATTGGAAGGCAACTTGGCTATAGTCATTCTGTTATCATCAGACTTGTCAGAAAACATCAACAAACCAACGATGTTAAAGGACCGACCCAGGCCTGGATAACCCAAAAGACCTCTCCTCGGGAAGATCGGTGTCTACCACGCCTCGTTTGGCGCGAAGCCTTTGCTTAAAGTGGGGTTTTGAAACGCCTTTGGCTCCCCAACAGGCGTTTGTGCAAAAAACACTGTCCGAAACCGTCACAAAGCACTGGATTTGAGATACAGAAGGGTCATCAAGCGTCCAGCTCTGTCAAAGACAACGTTTGGAGTGGTGTATGGCACGAAAACATTGGAATCTCAGGATGTGGAAGAGAGTCCATAGGGCAGACGAGAGTAGGTTCCTGTTTCACGTCACATATGGCCGCATGAGAGTGTGGAGGCATAGAAATTCTGCTTACGTGTCCAGGAACATTAGACCTACTGTTCCCTGTGGTGGGGGATGGATCAGTAATGACCTGGGGATGCCTCTCTCATGATTTTAAACTTGATATGGTGACTGTACGCGGGAATCTCAATGGTCATCAGTACATTCGGGACATTCTCAGTCCGGCTGTCGTGCCTCATTTTAACAACCACCCGTTGGCTACTCTCCCTGTATTCATGGACGACAATGCAAGACCACATCGTTCCCATGCTGTGAGGACATTCCTTCAGAACAACGCTATTACAACACTATCTTAGACTGCAATGAGCCCCTATTGGAACACGACAAAGAATGTAATCATTTTTTTTTCACATTTCAAATGGCGCTATTACTTTAAAAACAATACGACTATTTTAAACACACATCTTGTGATTATCACATGAAAAATGTGTTCTGCATCAGTTGTTAGTAAATACTGGATCGTGGAAACTTTTTCTTAACCCTTTACCCAACGAAACGGCCAAAACCGTCAAGCGCTATTCACAAAAAATCGCCAATTGATTTTCATTATTTTTTTTTTCATTTTTTGTCTCAAAACATAGGTTATGACCCCCTCGTTGGAACGAGCTCGTTCTGACGAGGGGTCATAACCTATGTTTTTGAGACAAAAAATGAAAAAAAAAATATTCCAGAACTTTTTTGCAAGTGTCGTCTGCTTTTCATGTTAGGTAAAGGTTTAAAATAGCAAAATGTGATATATATTTTTTCGGAATGCATAAACTTCGTATGTCAGCTGTTAACATTGCTCTTAATTATCCAATATAGTTGTGGTGAACTAACATTATTTATTTATTGGTGTTTAAGGTCACATACTTATGCACAATGGCTAATCATGACCGTGACAGTTTTACGGGTGGTGGAAGCCGGAGTATCCAGAGAGAACCACCGAGCAACGACGAGCAGCTGTCAGCTCCCCAACATCGTAACTCCGCACTGCAGCACAGGCAGGGTTAAATTGGTTGAAGACATGCGCACCATCGACGTGCAGTACGCCTTAGTACACGGCGTCATCGTGCCCCCATGTGGACAATCGGGGTGATGTGCCTTACCCAAGGACACAACGCGGGAGTCCAAATCGATCGCTCAGACGGTCACCCATCCGAGGATTAACCGGGCTCGACGTTGCTTAACGTCGGTGATCTGACGAGAACCGGTTACCGCAACGCCACCGCCCCCCCCCCCCCCCCCCCCCCCGGTGAACTAACATACTGGATGAGTGAATTCCACCGTTTGTTTGTGGTTCCCTTAGTTCAGTTTGAATGATGTCAGAGCATTTATAGCTAACCGATTATGGGACGTAGACCCGAGATTGTCTCCCCTCGGGGCCCACTTCAGAAAAACTTTGGAGTTTTCAGTTCAGTGGCTCGGACCTCGCACAATGCCTGGTTGAATTCCTAGGATTTTATATGACGGGTTTGGGTTTGCGGTAAGATGTTTCTTTTTCAGTGGCAGCTTTGAATTGGTTTAATGATGCCACTTGAGAGGTGTTGCCACTGAGCTTATTACCAACCTTATAAAAAAATGAACGTTTGTTCTGCCCAGTTTTACAAGCTGGCATTTGGTATGAGTTTGAGTTGTTTCGAATTGACTTTTCCGCTGCGTTCTTGCCGTTGTGGCACTCGTACTGTTCGGCTCGTACTTGTCTTTAGCGTCTAGGGGCTGAGAAGAATTTTTCGACAGGAACAGCTGGTAGCAGATCCTTATCCAGTTTTGTACGTGGATACAAGTCGCAGTTGTTTTCTTCTTACTTCACGTCGTCCCCTGAGCTCCAGCGTGTTCTATGTGCCAGTAGGGACAGAGAACACACTGGAACCCAGGGGACGAAGTGGCGGGAGATGCAAGTCCTTTGGCATATATCTCGCAGTTGTTTCCTTCTTACTTCACGACTTAGTGGCGGGGGATGTAAGTCCTTTGGTATGTTTGTTACTTACCTTTTTCTCTTGTGTAGTAGTTGTTCGGTATCAAACCGCCGGCAAACCTCTGTATTCGTTCGGGTCTGTTGATGTTATCTTTCGTATATGGATTCCAGAGGTTTGCATCGTATTTGAGAGTGGTCTCGATGAGTGCAACATAAATTAGTTTTTATAGTCTTGGGACGGTGAAGCGAACGGTGGGATTAGAATTTTTGGAGATGATGACAGTGTGGGCGTACCATTTTAGATCTTTTGAAACGTGTAGGCCCAGGTACAGGATTAACTGAACTCAATTATAACCTGGTTCTTGTGATATTAAGCAACATATACAAATTTATTAAAATCTGATGTTTGCTTTTCAAGTAATTATATCAACATTGAAAATTCAAGTAAAACGGAATCAATAGATAACTCCCTTAATTTTCAAGAAATGATCATAATTTTCTAATTGATGTAAGACATTAGTAATATAAAGCAGGATGCCAAAATTTATTGAAATCAGTGGTTTACTTTGCAAGTTATTGCATGGACAATGAAATTTCAAGCCAAAAATTCAAACATTCAACAAAGGGCAATAACTCTCTCTATGTTTTAAACATTTCCGTGGTTTTCTAACTTGTTCTTGGCGATGTAAAAACAAAAAAAGTCCATCAAATATTTTTGAAATTTGAAGTCTACGGTACAATCGCTGTGGATTGGTCATAATCCACGCGTGGGAAGTGATGTTCACGCATGCGTTTACCAGGTAATAAAAATCATCATCAGCAAAACTTTAATTAATGAAGCACTGGGTTGTACCTAGTGCCTAATTAATTAAATTTTTGATGATAATTCCTATAATTAGTTTTTGGAATCTAATATTATTGCGTCCGTGGAAATATTGCTCACTAGTGGGAAGTGACCAGTCCACGGCGACCGTACTGTACTGTTGCAAGTTATTGAATAAGCAAGGAAATTTCAGACAAAAATCAACAAAGATGGAAAGAAGGTCAATAACTCCTTGAGTTTTCGACGAATGCTTCTGGATATCGAATTGGTCCAACGTTAAGATAAAGCTAAAGCAGCAGGCCAAAATTAATTAAAATCAGATATCTATTGTTCAAATTATCGTGCAATCAACCTTTCGGATGAAAGGACGGTAACACGGACAGACAGATGGACAGAGGGAGTAGTAGAGATGTGGAGATCGTCCCCGGTTGGCCAGACCCTGGCTCGGCCCCCGGAAGTGACGTCATGTCGCGTGACGTCATGTTGTGTTGTCATGGTAACACGCGTCATCTCCATAGTGAGACGTGATGTTAGTGCGCATGTACAGCGCGTGTTGTTAGGGTGATACGTGTTTCCGTCGGCCATTTTGTATACTGGAGGCCGCCATCTTGGTTCTATGGTACATGTGTTGTGACCCAATGGCCTACAATAGGACAATATCTTCCGAGGGTATGTTCCTTTGTACAAGAGTAATCTCCCGATTCGGAGAATTACCCAAATGAACCCGACAATCTCTCCAAATCACTAAAAATAACTTTTATTTGATATGAAACCCCAAACTGGGCTTTTTTCTCCAATAGCAGGGGTGTTCGATTGAACTAAAGTAGTTTTCTGGCTCCGATTGTCCCCAAACCCTCGGATACTTCGTAGAATTACCGCAAACAATCCGATAATTGTTTACTTGGCCCAGATTCCCCACGAATCCTTTTTTAGGATCGCCATACTACGGATTTCCCCCAATAAAGTGTCCTTCTCTAGTTCTAAGTGCAGCAGAATCTTTGAATACTTCGTAGAATTACCACAAACAACCCGATAATCCCACCAAATCACCCAAAACCACTTTTATTTGATACGAAAACCCAAATTGGGCATGTAATAGTAGCAGGTGGTGCTGTAGTAAGAGATATCTCCTGGAGGTATGTTGTATTTAATAGGAGTACTGTTTCCTACAATCCCATTTTTATGCCTAGTACAGCTGCTACTCTAACACTAACAATCTATCTAGTCCCAACTATCTCCGGTTCCCTCGTCCAAGTCTCAGTGCTCAAGGACACTTTATTGGGGGAAAAGCCGTGGTATGGCGATCCTTAAAAGGATTCGTGGGGAATCTGAGCCAAGTAAACAATTATCGGGTTGTTTGTGGTAATTCTACAAAGTATCCGGGGGGGGGGGGGGGGGGTCTACCAGTTAAAGGGGATTTTTTTACGACTGTAATCAAGCACTTCACATCTCGGAGTTCCACAAACAGTCAATCTGGCGCCAAATTAGTTATCCTACCTCAACCCACGACATTCTCGAAAACATTGTCTAGCGAGGACCGCTGAAAATCAAATGAATAGAATACAAAATGTTTGACGTTTTCATTTCGCAACCTTCAGATCTTTACAGTTCAATCTCCATAGACTGGTCATAATCCACGCGTGTGCAGTGTTGTCCATGCAAGCATTTACCCAGGTAATAGAAATCAAAATCAGCAAAGTTGTAATTAATGAAGCACCGGGTTGTACCATATGTTTCATAAATTAAGTTTTTGGTGATTATTCTTATAACTAGTGTATGGAATCTAACATTATTGCGTCCATGGAAATACTGCCGACCCGTGGAAAGTGACCAGTCCACGGCGGCCGTACTGTATATCCCGCCAACTCACACCAGTAACCGGTGTCCCCGAATCACAGGAATGTTCCCAAATTATAGGACATAACACACGGTGTTGTTTGTTTTTTATGCTCTACTTTTTTATGCTCTACTGTCCATTTTTGTTCAAATGATTAAACACACATGGTTTGGATATGTGTAAACATTTTTGCTACACAATGACAGTCGACATCCCATGGCATTGCAACTGTTTCTTGGCATGTCTCAGAAAACGAGGATTGCCTACAATCAACTGATCCCCTGAGTTCCAATGTGTTCTATGTGCCAGTAGGCACATTGAACACATTGGAATTCAGGGGACGAACTGTCAAGGCACTTATGATTTAACTTTGGGTTCACACAGAAATACCCAGAGACTGCATGTTGGGACAAATGTTCAGTTTCAATAGAAAGTGATTAGAAATGGAATAGGACCCCATAGGATTACCGTTAATGGATATTTTCCGTGACACCAACACAGCCCGTATACAAACCAGAAAATGGCATTTCCCACAAACAGTATTGCAAAAGAATAGTTCCTTGAATGGGCCTGAAGGGCAGCGCACTTGACAAGTATGTGATGTACCAATTAGACCAACCAAAACGGCCTGGAACCCTTTTTAGACTCGGGAATATTTTTAATTAATTTTATCTTGATTTATTTATTCTTTGCAGAGCCGATGTGTGAAGTTGATTCATCATCCATGCCAGTAGGATCAGAGATAGTTGTCGATGAAGAATGGTCGTGTTTCTGTGGATATGGAGGAAATCTATTCTGTTTTCCAAATCAGCCAAGATATATTGATAGGAAATAGCATTCCCAAATAAAGAAAATTCACTAATATTGTATTATAAAGGAAAGACTGATATAAACATTAAAATATGATTTAAAAACAATGAATAGTTTTGATTTCGTGTTGTCACTGTAATTTCGTACCAACAGATTTCTGGTTTAGAAAATATAAGTTCCTTTCTGCGAGTTTCCGTATATTTTGGGTACATCGCTGTCTAACACAAATCCATAAACATCCCTCGGGCAAGTTTGCTTGCGAGGTCACATACATATAACTGTGACGGTGCAATAGCCCACAATAACGCATCACAGTTGACCAACCACAACACAAAAGTAACTCGCTAAACCTCAGTCTGAGTTTGAATTTTGCAGTCTACTTTTGTTTTGGAATTGGGAAAATACGTAACGACGCTTCCTCCATGGATACACGAAGCGATGTACAGCAGCGAATGGTTGCGCACGATATTATTGGACGATGTTTGTATATTTGTTTATTGTGGTTTAAGGGCACTTCCAACACCTAGAGCCACGCCGTGTCTGGTGTTTTTATAGGTGGATGAAGCCGATGTACCCGGAGAGAACTCCCGGGCAGCGGCGAGCAACTGCCACTCTCAAACTTATTAACGCTGCACAAGTTGTAAGCAGATGTTGAATGCAAGTGCATCATACACGTGCATTAAACCTTAGTATACAGCAATGTGAGCAATCTTGATTCTCTCTCTTAACAGCGGGGCTAATTTTCCTTGTCCCTATATCCCGATAAATTTTGTATTTTGATTGGTCAGAATGCCTTGGACAAATAGCCATGGCAAAGGGTGCACCCAACATCCAAGGTAAGTGAGAGCGTGTAACATCCAGGGTATATGGACACGCGAAACATCGGGGGTATATGGCTTAAATGAAGGCGTTTCGCTTCCGTTCGCCTCGATATAAAAATCTAACAAAAAGCCTGAAAATAGCCATAAATAGTATCAGATTTCCGACAATTCGATCATACTTTGCTGTTATAAATTAAATATTCGAATAATTAAAGGAAACAACATGAGAAAAGTAAAATAAGAGCAAATATCGTCCCATCAGTTCCAATGTGTTCTATGTGCCAGTAGGTACAGAGAACACATTGGAACTGAGGGGTCGATATGTCAACAAAATACTGTTTACTTGTTTCCTTAACAACCCAAGGGATGTAACTCTATCTGTTGTCTTCTGCGTTTGTGAATACAAAACAATAAGTCACGAAATTGGTCCAACTGATTGCGGAGCGTGAGAAACGCGTCCACAAAGTTTTCTCCACTATGTTTCCATTGTGTTTCAAACGGACAAAAACGTTATCTCAGTCAACATGAATAGTATATGGAGATTTAATACCTGGATGTCGGTTTTTAAACATAGAGCCGTAGGCGAGGTATTTAAATGAGACATCCAGGTATTAAATCTCCATATACCATACATGTTGACTGAAATAACTTATATCAACCATGGAGCTCCAACAATATTGTAGCAGAGGCCATCGCCTCTACCATTGCACCTCGGAAGGTGCCATCGATGGTTATGGAAACGCTAAGATGGAGAAGGAAGCCCTCTCCCACTAATGGGTACTATTGGACGCCTCCTTCTAGAGAAAAAACTGAAAATTATATATCAAATGTGGCCTGTGGTGGCACTGGGGTAGACTGTTGAAAAAGATACTGTTAAAATATGGTAAAAATATTGACAACCAACTGCCGTTGCCTCTACCTTAAAAGATTATGGTAAAATACCGCACTGTACTATTTTGTGGATGAAGAGTAGAGATCATTTAATATCTTTAACCTGCGGCCGCGTGTCTGCAGGTTGAAGGTACAATTGAGTCTATCTTAACAACTAACAATTGACTCTTCTAAAGTAAAGCAACGGTCTAAAACTCCTGTCACACCCTTGCGATTTTTGACACGATCTACCACGACAAGAAAATCTGGGGCAATCGTGGATATCCGTACTGAGATCCGTATTGCATCCTAATCATTCTTGAGTATTCTTCGTTGATCGGTATACGCATACGGAAGTTTTAAACTGTTTATAACGTTCGTACTCCATCGTACGGTTTTTCAGTCCCGTATTGCGCCATACCGTTGTCGTACTAGGCCGTATTAAACCGTACGGTGTATTCTTAGGTGTTCGTGTGCGCCTGTAGCTCTTGTTCGACTTGTTGTAGAACTCTGGTTGTCCCTGGATCCACTCTGCCAAGTCTGCCTCCTAGTCATCATCTAGTACAGGCCCCAACCCTTCTTCCCTTTCTTCTTTTCACTGTCTGGTTGGCTCACTGGCTGGCTTCCAATCTCGGCCGACGCGATCACAGCAGGCTGGCCGTCATCCTGCTCTCCATCCTCCACACCAAGCTGGTTGATGGCCTCTGCAACCATCTCCTGGCTCTCCTCCTCTTCTTCCTGGGTTCTGGCTTGCTCAGTGAGCTGACTGGTTCCTGGCTTGGACTGGGGGTGGGGACTTGCCTTTCCTGCCACCCTCCCCTTTTTAGTTTTGACCATGTTGAAGTTGTTCCGTGAGTTGATAAAGCTGATCTACTGAGATGAAGTTGATCCCAAAAATTGATCTGAACCCTACGAAGTTCAAAGTGCGATGAACCGTACAAGGTCATATGATGGTGGTGTGAAGGTCGTCTGAGAATCCGATTCAGGGTGATTTTTTCAAAATATCGTAACCAATCGTGAAAATTTGAATTCGTGGCTGTTCTACATTCGTACAAAAATCGCAAAGCTATGACAGGGGCTAAACAGGCATGTTATTTTGGAAAAGTAGGAATTCAAGTTTAACGCTTCATTCTGTAACAACTCCCCCACCCCTTATACTTTTTCTATGTGTAGTTCGAATGATTAATGATGGTATCTTGTTGTATCTTATTATCGAAGGGTCGATATGTTTAGAACTCGTCCCGCCGATTGTATAGCTTGTTCGTTTGAAGATAATTGATCCGCCTCGGTCATTACACCCAAACTGCCATTGGCACAATATGTTGGGGGAGTCTTTTTCTCTTGTGTACTTCTGGCAAAAACAACACGTGTCACCCCTTGGTCCTAGCCCCTAGACAAGGGGTGCAGCTACCTCCAGACCCCCCCCCCCCCCACCCTTCCAGCGTCCGTGAACATTAATCAACAAACTCAAGCCTCTCAGGGTTTTATTTTTTTGTATTGGTATTTAGGGTCACTTTCAGCATCAATGGATATAATGTGACTGCAACGCAGATACAAAGAGAAATCAAGCCAATCATATGTTCAAATGTTGCCCACTTCAGAGGATTTCTACCCAAGACATTAGTTACCGGATCATATTCTATCAGAAAATAGAACTTGTTTACTACAGTACAATAACATACACTTTGGTAAACGAGCACTTTATTACACACCTGTTCTATATAATCCCAATCTACAGCAACATTAAACCATGCGGAAAATGAAAATCTGTTCCGCACATATGTGACCAGTGGATCTGAATAAGATTTGTAAATAATTTTTCATATTGCACTAAATAAACCTTTTGAACCCAAAATGCCGACTTACGGACCAGGAACCTAATATTTCATAATTTCATTAAATAGATTGGCTGCTCAGGGAATGAACGGGGTAGATCAATCAATATTTTCAACGTGTAGCCCCAAGTCTGCACGCTGAAAATATTAATTGATCTAACCCAAATAATGAATTTGGACTCTTCTAATTGTTGCCATTGTAGTGACATAGAAGATATCACTAGAGTTCAAAGGGTTAAAATTTGGGCTCCCATAAGAAGCCCAAGTTTTAACATAGAGACTTGATTTGGATAATCTTGAATCTGCGGCCATTAAGGAATCTGTATACCAAATATCAAAAGCTCTGGTGAAGATTTTTAAAGAATAATACTCATATTGCACCAAGTCAAAATTTGGGCTCATACAGAGCCAAAATATGAACCCAGGAACTTGCTCTGAACAAATGTTCATCTGACCTTCTTAATGATGTTGTATGCCAAATTCCAAATGAAGAACATTTTTTTAAAGATTGCAGCACATTGAAAGTTTGGCAATCGCAGGGAGCCCAAATATGAACCTAGGGACTTGATTTGAAAAAAAACTTGAAACTGACGTCGTAAGGGTGCTGTATACCATCAAAAGCTTAGGACTGGTGGATCTGAAGATATTTAAAGAACATTTCTCATATTTCACAAAGTCAAAATTCAGGTTCCCACAGGGAAGCCAATTATAAACCCAGAGACTTGAGTTAAATAAACTAGAATCTGAAAATGCTAATGATGCTGTATACTAAATACCCAAAATTTTATCTGGTGGATTTGAAGTTAAGTTTTAAAGAATATTTCTCATATTGCACCAAGTTAAAATTAGTTCATAATTAATGGTTTTGTTACAATTTATTGGAAAGTACCAATAGGCACTCTCCAATAAATTGCATCCAAACAATTTATTTAAAATATTATTCTTCTACTGCTGAGCAAACAGCAAGCTCATGCATAAAGAATAAAGCCACTAAAGTGGCTTCAAGCACTTTTCAATAGAGTCATGACAGTGGCTTCCTGCACTCAACAAGTTAACTAACAGCAAACAAACACACAAACTTTTGGTCTCAAAGATTCAGGGTAGAGTTAAACATTTGTATTGGAACCTCAATTCTCTATCTACTAGCATATAAGAGGAGGGGTTGTTCAGTTGTTTATTGGTGTTTAAGGTCACTTTTAGTAACTAAGGCTATATCTTGACCATAACCTAAACATAAAGTTGAGGTTAGATAACTGTTTATACCTATGGTGCCACTTTTAGAAGGCTGCACCACTGTTTTGACATGGGTGGTGGTGGTGGTGGAGATACCCAGGCCTGGAAAACTTACCCCCACCCTTCTCCCACACACACATATTTTTTCCAAACTCCCTAAGACATTCAGAAGATGTTTGCAGCTATTATTTGGACGTATGATTGGGTAAAGGGGAAAATAAAACCTAATTATCTATGCTGTGGCTTTTTTGAGTGGTGAGGGGTAAGATATCCAGACTTGTTAGAAAAAGTCCAAAATATTTTGGGAATGGTTCTAGGATGATCTGTTTCTAATATACTGATTGTTATTTAATTAATACTATAGCTCTGAATGAATACTTATTTCCTTCGGTGTTTTCTATATAATTTGACATGGGTTGGTGAATGAGAAAGCTAGAACTACAATTGAAGGTGATTAATACCCACATTTTGGGCTTACTTGAATGCACCCCTGAATGATGAGCTTGAAAAACCAATAATAAATCCAAGTTCATGGAAGAAAACTTGGTTAAAATTATCGTAGATTAATTTATTAATTAATCAAAATTGCATCATTAATGAAGGTGTTCCACACACAAAAATCTCATGTAAAAATCTAAATGAAATATTCTAAGTTGAAGGGGAGATAACCTCGTAAAAATCACCACAGATGGAAAATTTGGAAATATGGGCATCTTCAGTCATTCGTGGCTGTGTTTAAGAAGTTTCATCAAAATTGGTTCAATAAGGTATGAAGAGTTGCGATTATAAGCATCACATTTGAAAATCCATAATAAATCTAATTTCATGGGAGATAACCTGGTTAAAATTGATGCAGATAAAAAGATTTAGAAAAATGTGCATGTCCACTTGTTTGAGGCATTTGATCAAAATTGGTTCATTAATGAAGGAAGAGTTACACACACACAAATCTCATCAATAATAAATCTTCTCAGATGAAGGGAAGATAACCTGGTAAAAATCATCACAGATAGGACATTTGGAAATATGCACATGTTCACTCATTAGTCTCATGAGTTTTTGGTTCAATAATGTAGGAGGAGTTGCACACACAAGAATCGTATTTGAAGATCCATAATAAATCTTAAGTCCAGGGCAGAAAACCTGTTTAAAATTGTTGCAGATGAAAAAGTTTAAAATATGTGCATGTTCACATGCTGTCATAATGTGTGAGACATTTGATCAATTTCTGTTAAAATATGTTGTAGTAGTTCTATGCACAAAAATCGCATATACAAATCTATATTAAACAGGGATGAGAGTAGAAGGCAATAAAATTAGCTGAAATAAGCTGAAACTCCCATATTTTCACATGACAACTGATTAAAATAAAACTTCTTCTGAATACAAATGGACAAATGGTTGGACACTTGCAAACAAAATTTTAGAATAACTAATTTTTTTCATTTTTTGTCTCAAAAACATAGGTTATGATCCCTCACTGGAATGAGCTTCCTGAGCTCATTCCAAAGAAGGGTCATAACCTATGTTTTGAGACAAAAATGAAAAAAATAATGAAGATTAATTGACGACTTTTGCTGGCCAGTTTCAGCCATTACGTTGGGTGAAGGGTTAAGCTGAAGAGGAGACAACCTGGTAAAACTCATCTCAGATGGAAAATTTGGAAATATGCACATGTTCACTTATTAGTCACCATGTTTAAGAAGTTTCATCGAAATCGGTTCAATAATGTAGGAGTTGCACACACAAGAATCTCATTTGAAAATCCATTATAAATCTAAGTTCAGGGAAGAGAAACTGGTTAAAATTGTCGCAGATGAAAACTTTTAGAATATGCACATGTTCACTTGCTAGTCATAACTTGCTAGTCATAACTTGCTAGTCATAATGTTTCAGAAGTTTTATTGAAATCTGTTAAATAATGTAGGAGTTGCACACACAATTTTGGATGAATAGACAGATGGATGGATGAACATACAGGGCATCGACAATATAGTATAATAAAACCTATTTAATTTTTTCCAAATTGTTGTTGTTTTTCTCAATGTTAATTTGTTAAGAATTCAGTAAATCAATGTTCAAATGTTTATCCTCGTGTTCAATTTTTTTTTTGGGGGGAGGGGGAGTGGAGAGTGGGGAGGGGATATCCTGGGTGGGGAGAAGATATGCTAGGATATCTTCCCCCAGAAGGATATCCAGTGTGGTGGGTGAGGGGAATATCATGGCACAATGGGACCAACAAAACCAGTCAAAAAGGACTTATTTACCACAGTATTTAAATACTGCTCAACTTCCTCAGGCTTCCTGGTAAAGGGTCTAGGGGGTGCCTAAAAACCCTGTGCATGCTGTATATATTGTGTTTGTTTGTTGGTGGTTAACGTCACATATTTATGCACCATGGCTAATCGTGACACAACATGGAGATGAAGTTAAGTTTAGTCAATCGTTGATCTACATGTTGCCCATTTTAGAGGACTTTCACCCCAAGCATTGGTGACTGGGTCCTATTTTACTAGTAAAGCGGAACTGGTTTACCACAGTGAACAAGTGCTGCTTACTTCCCGGGGTTCCCACGGGGAGTATATATTGTGAGATTCAGTTCTGAATAGACACAGTTTGGACAGATTTATGTGCATTCATATAAGCAGGTTATTCCTAAAAATTCTACTTGAAAAACCAGCATGCATCATACATTAGGCTTGAAATTATGTCGAAAAATGACCAAAGGGCTTTCCTCTGAAGAGACCTTCAAAGTTGATGAGAAAGCTTCATTGAAATTGGGTGAAATATTCAGTCTTCCTGGAAGCCATCAGAGTGCTGAATACCAAATATGAAAACAATCTGACTGGTGGATCTGAAGAAGATTTTCAAAGATTATTCCTCATATTGTACTTAGTTAAAATTCGGGCTCCCTTAGAAAGCCCACTTATTAACCGATGGACTTGAGTTGAACAAATTGAATCCAACCCCTGTAAGGATTCTCTTTGCCATGTATTAAATGATACTGACTGGTGTTTCTGGAGAAGACAAGTTTTAAAGATTATTCCTCATATCGAAACTAACTTAATATTCAGGCACTAATAGGTAGCTCAAATATTAGCCCAAAGATTTGATTTGAACAAACTTAGATCTGACTTCCCTAAGGATGATGAATACCAAATATCAAAAGATTTGACTGGTGATCTGAAGAAGATTTTCAAAGATTATTCTGTATACTGTACTTAGTTAAAATTTGGGCTCCCTTAGAAAGCCCAATTATCCACCGATGGACTTGTGTTGAACAAATTGAATCCAATCCCAGTAAAGATTCTGTATGCCATATATTAAATGATTCTAACTGGCATTTCTGGAGAAGAAGAGTTTTAAAGATTATTCCTCACATTGGACTAAGTTAAAATTCAGGCTCCAATAGGGAGGCCAAATATTAACCCAGTGTCTTGGTTTGAACAAAATGAAATCTAACCTCCCTACGGATGCTCTATACCAAATATCCAACGATTCTGACAGGTGGATCTGAAGATGATTTTTAAAGATTATCCCCCATATTGCACTAAGTTAAAATACTGCCCCCCCCCTCCCCCCATAGGAAGCCCAAATATTAACTGAGGGATTTGATTTGAACAATCTTGAATCTGACCCTCATAACAATGATGTATTCCAAACATTAAAAGATTCTGACCAGTGATTCTGAAGAAGATTTTAAAATCCTGGCTCCTGTATTGAGTCCAAATATGAACCAAGTGGCTTAATTTTAACAAACTTGAATCTGGCTCCCATGGATGTTTTATATCAAATATCAAAAAATTCTGATCAGTGGTTCTGAGAAAAGGTTTTTTTTTGCAAATATGCTGACTCAGCATTTTGGTGATGTGCCCCCCGCCCCCCTACAGAACACCCTGATAAAACTGATGCAATTTTTTTTTTTAACATTCCATTCTACTGCTCCTAAGGATGCTTCATACCAAATAACAGTTCTTTGTTCCATGTGATTTGGGAAATATGGGCGTTTGAAAATATTTCTATCTTTAGCTCCTGGGGTTCCCACAGGGACACAGGAATTTTTTTTTTTTTGGCATGAATCAAGTACTTAGGACTCAATAATACCACATACCAAATTTGATTCAAATCAGACCATCAGTTCAGAAAACAGATATATTGGGCAGGGCCAAAATTCTCCACGAACTTCATTTGAACAAATTTGATTCTACTCCTCAAAAGGAAGCTCCATACCAAATATCAAGTCATTGTACCCACTGGTTCATGAGAGATTTTTAAAACATTTTGGAGCATTTTACTCCCCCCCCCCCCCCCCCCCACACACCCTCCCTATGGAGTTGGGTAAGCTGATTTGAACAAAAACAAATTGCGATGTCAGAACAAGCAATCACCTCAAATTTAACTGAAATCGGTTCAGGAGGAGAAGATGCAAACACCATGTTCACTGATGACGGACGACAGACGAGGGACGACAGAGTGAACACTATAGCTCATCTTGACTTTCAGTCAAGTGAGCTAAAAATCGCTAGGCACACACTTTTTTGTTCACTGCTTTTCGAAATGATGGTGTACTATGGTGCATAAGCACAGTTGCATGCCTTAAAATTGAAAGTCTGTTGCACGGAGGAAAGCATACAGTGAATTTACAACCGGATCACATCTGAATGACAATCAAGTCAATATCCTGTTCACTTTTGTGATCGCAGTGCTGTCGTGATTGAAAACTGTTGGTTCAAAAAAACAATAACACACACATTTAACAGCTAACTTGAAAGTTTATTTTCTAACCCATACAACATTATAACGATTAGTTTAACCCTTTACCCAATTCAGACGATATCAAAATTTATTATTTTAAATACCATTTTTTAAAATTTTTTCAAAACATTTCAACAAAACCATATCATGTGACCCCTCATTGGAACGAGCTCCATGAGCTCGTTCCAAAGAGGGGTAACATGAGATGGTTTTGTTGAAATCTTTTGAAAAATAATATTTTTTCAGCTTCTGAATTTGCATATTATGTGGGCAGATGTGGCCGATTCATTGGGTAAAGGGTTAAGATCAATTTTGGCATCTATGGCTATATCATGACAGCAACACAAGTGTAAATCAAGTTAGCCAATTGTTTATAATTACATGTACATTACTCACTTTGGAGAAGTCACATAACAGGCAAATGTGTAGAGGTCCTATATGTACATTATTTTATTTGATATAATTTTCTTTCCCAGACTTGCCCATTATCAAGTTCGGCAGATATGACTTTAAACTCGGCTGATATGATGCTGATCTCATTTGAGTCAAGCTAGAGTTGTCCCCCTTGATGCATTACTAGGCACAACCAAGTTGTTTACATCAAAATACTTCAGCGTTATTTGTCAGACACAGTCAGGAAAACTTGCATTACCAGACAAGTTTTTCAGCCATCGGTAACTTCAAATCAGCTTTTGACTGAACTGAAGTGAGGTTACCAAGGGCAGATATCTTGGTCGATATTATAGTTTTATTTATTTACGTATTCATTTATTTATTTATTGGTTTTTAAGATCACATATTTCTGCACAATGGCGAATCGTGACTGGAAAATGAATATAAAGTCAAGTCCAGCCAATCGTTTATACCTATCATGCACATTTCGGAGGACTTCCACCCCAAGCATTGGCAACTGGGTCCTATTTTATCAGTAAAACAAGGCTTGTTTACCACAGAAAACAAGCACTGCTTCACTGCTCAGAGTTCTTGTGGGGGCTATATGAAACTAACCATGTAATAACCTCTAAGTATTACATGTATACCAACAAAGCAAAACTTGTCAAAAACACTAAAAAGGCATGGAGCCACTTTCTAGGATTTCCCATGTGGATAACAGTGCATTAAAGTGCTGAAACGTTTAAGGCATTTTCTTGATCGATTAATCTTGGTTAACCGATTAATCACTTGTCCAAATAAATATCTGAATAATTGCCATACCGTTGATGATTTACAGCATGAACCCTTTACCCAACATAACAAACAAAACCGACCGGGTCTATATACAAAAATCTCCATTCAAATTTATTTTGTTTGAGCTTGTTCCAATGAGGTGTCATAAGCTATGTTTTTGAGACAAAAATTAAAATTTTTTAGTAATTCCTGAATTTATTTTGCAATTATCGTCTGCTACCCGCAATGGGTAAAGGGTTAAGAATGACCATTTCCAGCCACTGAAACAGTATGATGATCATGCAAGTAAACAAGTATGTCACCAAGTAACTTGCATGCTTTATTCTGTCTCATATAATTGATGTGAGTCAGTGTGACAATGTTTACCTGTTTTGGAGCAAGTTTGTTAACCCATATAATGCAGTAGTTCAAAAGTAACGGTTAATCAATCAATTACTTTTTGGATCGATCAAGATGTTGATCATTGATTAATCGATTAAGCGGTTAACCATTTCAGCTCTAATTAAAGTTATTCACAGTACTGCTTTCCTAAGAAGGGATATTCTTAAGCTGATTGCATTGACTTCATTCATAGATGTGAATGTTGTGAAACCCCATTTCTATGCAATGACTACATACTTAAGGCGAAAAATGCAGGCAAGAATCAGTGAATTTGCGCAAATGATTTGCGTGATGAAAACAATAAGAACGAACTTTGAATGTCACAAAATGGTCTGATTCTTGTCACAAATTCTGAAAGTGTCCATAAAAGCCTGAAGAATTCACCTTATTTTTGGCTCCTTCATAACAGGTAATACTTTTGACTTATCATTTGTTTCTAGTGAAGTCTTGGGTGCCTATATAGGCCTGCAGTCAAGACTTCACTAGAAACCATGGCATAAAATTGTCCAACCATAGAATATAAACTATTTTATCCCCCAAACTGGTTTATCTTGCCCACCTCTGCTGAATCTTTTCACCATTCCATTTTAATCACAAACGTTTTTAAAGAATTTGCTTTGGTACCTCTGTGTTATATTAAAAAACAACTAGAGCATATTTTAGAACCTGTCATTCAGGGTTAGGGAAGGGAAATAAATCTGCAACCAAAAACCCTCAAAATCTTGAAATACAGTAGTCGCTGTGGACTGGTTAAATCCACGCCTGGGCAGTAATGTCAAAGCATGCATTTACCAGGTAATAAAAATCATCATAGAACAAAATTTTAATTAATGAAGCACTGGATTGTACCCAGTACTTCATTAATTAAATTTTTGATGATTATTCCTATAATTAGTGTTTGGAATCTAATATTATTGCGTCCGTGGAAATATTGCCCATCCGTGGAAAGTGACCAGCCCATGGCGGCTGTACTGTATTGAGTTTCTCGGGAGACAAAAAACATTTTTCATTCCATTTGAATGTATGATTCACCCACATGATTTATACTTTTACAAATGCAGAAATGATGAAGAAAAAAATTCAGTCAGGGCAGGATGTTGTGACCAAACTGTCCAACTTACGCATATTTATCCAAGAAAAATGGAAATGAAAGTGTCAATGACACTGTAGCTCAACTTGTTAAGACATGTACATGTACAGTATGTGACACAGCAATGACAAACATCTAGGTAATGAGCTGATAACAAAGGTACATATAAAGTATTGTAACGGTCTGTACATAAATACTGACGCCTGTAACAAATGTATAGGTAAAGTATTGTAAAGGTGGGTGACAGTCAGATGCTAAACTAGAAAAGAAATCTTTGAGTCCCAGAGTGGGTCTGACTCAACCCCAAAATATTTGTTCTCATAGCACAGTGATAACAAAGGCACCCCAAAACACACTCGTTCCTGTCCCAAGGTGAAAACAAAGGGACCCAAGAAATTTTGTGAAGATCAGTTCATAAATACGAGCTGTATAGAAGTTGTGATAAAAAACTGATTGGACCTAATTTCGGTACAAAATTGCCACTGGCAGTCATCTTGAATTTTGGACCGCACCCAGAAACACTCGTTCTCATCCCAAAGTGATAACAAAGGTACCCAAGAAGTTTTGTGAAGATCGGTTCATAAATACAGCCTCTAGCCCGAGCCATATTGACATGTGCACTTACAGTGTATAAGTAGCACTGAATAAATCAAAGTTCATCTAATTTGCATAATTTCTTTACGAGAAAAAACACCGTATTATATGTGATGTATTCCATGTTACTAAACATTCATACAAAAATTTATTCAAATCAGAACTTTCAAACAGAAGTTCTGGACAAAAGACTGATTGCACTAATTTTGTACAAAATGGCTGCCATCGGCCATCTTGAATTTCAGACCGGACCCAAAAACACTCGTTCTCATCCCACGGTGATACCAAAGGTACCCAAGAAGTTTCGTAAAGATCGGTTCATAAATACGGCCTCTAGCCCGAGCCGTATTGGCATTTGCACTTATAGTACTGAAAGTAACACCAAAAAACATCAAAGTTAGTCTAATTTGCATAATTTACGCACGAGAAAAAAACCTGTATTATATGTGATGTATCCCATGGTACTAAACATTCATACAAAAAATTATTCAAATCAGCGCTTTCATATGGGAATTCTGCGCAAAAAAATGATTGCACCTAATTTTGTACAAAATGGCTGCCAGCGGCCAACTTGAATTTCGGATCGGACCCCAAAACACTCGCTCTCAACCCACGGTGATACCAAAGGTACCCAAGAAGTTTCGTAAAGATCGGTTCATAAATGCGGTCTCTAGCCCGAGCCGTATTGAATTGTTGACGGCCAGACGGATGACTGGCCATGGCATAAGCTCAAATTTGGCTTCGCCAAAGTTGAGCTAAAAATGGATGAAATTCTTTTAAAAATAGAGGTTTGGGGGAAAAAAAAAAAATTGTGACTCTCGAGTATCAAGTGAGGGAAGATAACCAGGAGCCAATACTATAAAACTTTTACAATTTTATTTTCTAGAATTGTATTTTCTTCCTATGAATATAACTGACTAAAATGAATCATCAGCATTTTAAAAGATATGGCAATTTGCCAACAGGCAAATTGCCACATCTTTGAAAATGCTAATGGTTCTTTTCAACCCATTTAAAGTTATAACTAGATAATACAATTCTAGAAAATACAATTGTAAAATGTTTTACATATGTATAGTATTGTCCCCTGGTCAGGGTTTCTTCCCCAATCAGAAAATTTTTCTTCTTTTCACAGCTGATGCATATGAACCTTGAAAATGGAAAATATGGATGAAATTCTCTTCTAAATAGAGGTTCAATTTGAGAAAAATTCTGTTTTAGACTTCTAGTGTCAGGTGTGTTGGGGGGGGGGGGGGGGGGGGGATGAACTAGGGAGGGTAAAAGGTAAGAAGATAAACTGTTTCCCCATTACCACATTGACTATATTTTTCTGTGGTAGTTTAACCCTTTCTGTCAGGACAACAGGACAATTTTCCACAATGTTGGACACACATGACAAGCTTTGTGGCTTTGTACATATGTGGTGGTTTATTGTCAAGACTTGACTGAAAAATTACTTCTAGTTAACTTTGAATATAATTGGTACACATTAAGTTGACACAAAGACTATGGGTTGGGTCACCTGTTCTAGAGTAGAATAATTGTCCAATGTCAGAATTAGGCCTTTATGTGTAAAAAACGAAGCAAGGGTATGGTTAGACAACCATCAGCTAATTTGCTTTGAATTATTTGCCAGCAGCTCTAACGAAAATGCGAGCACAAGATATATGCTTCCCCCAGCCCAAAGTTTGTATAGTGGGTGTGGCAAGGAGAGTGGCGGTTATTGTTTACATATACATGTGCAGTACTGTGATCACAAAATAGCCTTTTCTCATTATCAGATCACTATCCAATAGGCCTATGTGAAGCTTCGAGATTCGATTCGACTTTAAATATTAAGTTGGTATTCAGTTCAATTCAAAATTGGCTTACCAATTCATTTCCCTTTGAATGCTTTCACTGGAATATAGCTTGGTATCAGTCATTCATTGTCTCATAGTTCAGATGGAAACTGTACATAAATAATGCTGAAAGTGAAGACATAGTGTAATTTCCGTTATATTAAAATAAATAACATCTGCACCCATGCTGCCACCCATGCTAATTCCAGTCTCACCTGTCACTACCACTGTTGAGCCACCACAAGTCACAACAAATCAGGGTTACAGCACCCCCTTCCCCAATCAGTAACCTTCTAGACACCTCAGATTTGATTTCAATTAATAGACTCTGATTCATGATTTGATAGGAATCGAAAATATGTGATATGCAGGACCCTACTATCTAATCACAATGCACTTGTATAAATGGTTCGAGATTTCATAAATAAAATGCTACAAAATTAAGACTGAATCAAAACAAATGAAAATAGCATCTCAAGATTAATGTTGGTGTTTTTCTTTTTCAACAGGTTAGATTCTGTAGAGTTGCAGGGAAGTACATGTAAGCAGAACAAGGATTTCGGCTGGATTGTAACCCAGTTGTAATCCAATCAAAATTCTCTGTTCACTTTGGTGATCAGAGTACCATATATATGCCCGATTTCTACAAAATTCATCCCGAGGGACCTCCGGACTATCAACCAATGGAAAAAGCCTCCTCCAACCCAAATGTTTTGTGCTTTGCAGTATGCCATCTTAGTATCTCTGTTGGAAATTTTCACCTCCAACTATCATTTGTGATTCATTTGAGTCCTGCAATAGGAACAGTTTTCAATATTGTTTTCAATTTAATCCAGAAACACTGCATAAAACAGCAATAAGCGTTATAAAACTGTTACATTATGCAAATCATTGTCCAAATGCATAAATGATCAACTTTTTATTATTTATTTATCGGTGTGAGAGCAACACGTTATACCAGTATTACGTCAGGTTTTGCCAATTGTTCATGTCTATGCTTTCCACCTTAGATGACTTCCACTCCAGACATTGGTTGCCGGGTCTTATTGTACTAGAACTTGATTCCCACTGTAAACAAGCATTGCTAAACTTCCTGGAGTTCTGATGGGGAAGAAACTTCTTTTTTTTTTTTAAATTCCTTTGAAAAATATAATCATATAATGCCAAAACATTTAAAATAGCGAGTCAGTAAGTGCAAACTATGTTGAGGACAGTGAAAAGATTTCCAAAGTGTGCGACCAGTCACTGATCAACTCCACAAAATTTTATGAAAGGGAATCACTTAAGGAAGTATCTAGATTACTAAATTTACTGTCTTGTCCAAAGTACTGATACTGGATGAGCATGAAGTTACTGTGAAACCACTGTCCCAGAGGGCCATGATAATCCTTGTTCCTCAAGAGCATATGACTCTCTCAGAGGCCATATGTTGATTCTTTGCATACTGTAGCAGATATTCCTGAGAGGGACAGAATATCTCTTATCAATGACTGGGGTTGAAATAATGCCAGTCACCTTGTCAGAGAAAAGTGATTTTCACCAGCGACAATCATAAAATAAAAGTACCTGTCATGGGTGACAAGAGTAATTATTTTTATGTTTTTTATATACTTAGTCATTGTTGCAATCAAAATAAAATGAAACGAATCCAATTTTGGGCATTGAAATTCCAGTTGTGGTGCGTGTTAGAAGCGACGTGGTCAATTGATAGAATTTGGGTGGTACTGTTCCAGTGACTATTCTTGCACAAATCATTCTGAACTGCCCCTGATCTTCAGCTGTCCCCATTGCTTCAGTTTCCTGTTTAAAAAATCATTCAGTTCATCAGACATCTCGGAACTTATCAAGATGTCTACTACTTACTGTCAAGATGAGATTATCTCTAGCCAAGAATAATAACTGGAAAAATTAAAGGTACTTTTCTCATCTTTGAGAATAATATTGTCTCAGTGAAATAATACGTAGGGAATGCCCCATAAGTTATGATGTGGTCCACTAATTAATATAGAAATCTAAATTTTATAGTAAATTTCCTTTGTTATTATACCTACCACAATTGTTTACTACAGGCTTGCACTACAGTGGAAGTCCCTAACTCGGATAAAATACTCTCTATTTTTGTCTTTCCCAAGCAAGTTGGGAAAGAAAAGTGGTGCAAAAGCACCAATAAAAATAAGCCAAAACTGGGTCGAGTGCAACCGGCGCAGACCCAGTACGGGACGCTCTCTCCCAAGTACAACTCCACGACTTCCGTTGCCAGTGCGCATATACCGTCTCTAAAGACTCATTCTTTTTGAATCCGTAAACGTTAGAGTTATGTGATCAGCGGGGAGGAAAGATTCTTTACCCGTAAAGAAGACGGGAGGGCCTCCATGTAAACAATTGTGGTAGGTATAATAAGAAAGGAAATTTACTATAAAATTTAGATTTCTTATCAACCTACTCACAATTGTTTACTACAGGCTGAATAGACAAAAGGCTGGAGGGAATCGCATAACCAACCCCCACATAACCCTAGTGCACTGGAACCGTGAAGCAGAAGGAAGAGGTCCCGAGGCTTATCAACCAGAATGTCGCAATCATTGGTAAAGGACAATGAAAAGAGACATATGAGCCTGTGTGACACACAGACAGAAAAAAGGGCAGTAACAGCACAAGGCTGAAACTGACCTTCAAGAAGCCTAATGGCTATGGCAGACAACAGCCTGAGCAGAAGAAAGAGGACCCAAGGCAAAAAGGTCCTCCGACTGCTCCTGCAACTGGCGTAAATAAAAGGTGGAGAAAGTAGAAGCATTTCTCCAGTAGGCTGCCTGCATAACATCCGACAACTTGACGGAGTTAGAATAAGCCCAAGAGGTAGACAGTGCCCGCACCTCGTGGGCAGAAATACGATTGGTAATACAATCGCCAGCTGCTAAACGACTATAAGCCGTACGAATAGCAAGACAAATCCATCGAGAAATGGATTGAGGAGAGATCTTCTGTCGACCCGGAATGAGAGACAGAAAAAAACGTTTTCTGCCCTTCCGTATGAAGCGTGTCCGATCAAGATAAATGCGAATAGCACGGACCGGACAGAGCAAAGGGCGAGTACCCTCAACAGAGGGAAGAGCCCTGATACAGATAGGAGGAGGAGTAGTATCTGGTAACTGATTCTTAGCCAAAAAGGAGCAATCAGTGGTAAAAGTAACACTGTTGGGAGAACTCCTAAAAAAGGCCGGGTCAACCGAGAGGGCGTGAAGCTCACTAACCCGTCTGGCCGAAGCAAATGCCATCAGAAAAGCCGTCTTATATGTGAGAAATTGCATATCCACCTGGGATAAAGGTTCGAACGGCGCCCCCCCCCCCCCCCCAAGCAAAGCAGCACCCACGAAAGATTCCATCGTGGAGTAAGCTGCAAAGTCCGAGGCCTTTTCAAAGAAAAGTGCCGAACAAGCTTGGAGAGGTAAGGATTAGTGCCGATACGACGCTTCCCCACATAAGAAAAAGTCTCTGAAAGCATAGACCTGTAACCCTTGATGGTAACAGGCTGGAGACCCCGAGAATCAAACAGATAGACCAGAAACTCCGCAATCTGTGAAATCGAAGGATTGGCATAATCAACAGAGTGATCAGCACACCATCGACAGAAGACCTTCCATTTAGCTGCATAAGCTAAACCAGTGGAGTGCCTCCTTGAAGAAGAAATGCACTCCACTGCTCGTCTCGAAAAACCTCTACGGAGGAGACAGGACCTGACAAAAGATATGCGTGAAGGCACAATGAAGTCGGGTCGACGTGAAACCTCCTCGGGCGACCTTGACAAAGAAGGTCGCGACGTAGCGTGAGACGTGCCGGAACCGCCGCCATCAGCGAGCGGAGCTGATTGATCCACACCCGCTGAGGCGACAGGGGAGCGATCAGAATGATTCGACAACTGCAGGTTCGAATTTTGGCGAGAACCTGAGGAAGAATCGGAACCGGCGGGAAGGCGTAGCCGACTAGACCGTTCCAATCGAGTGACAGAGCGTCCACGGCAAAAGCCAGAGGATCTGGACACGGGGACACGAAAGTGTCCACCTGATGGTTCCAACGAGTCGCAAAGAGATCGATGTGGGGACGTCCCCAGAGATCGCAAAGCGACTGGAACACTGCCCTGTGAAGCATCCACTCGGTGGAAATAACCCTGCCCTGTCGGGACAGGGAGTCGGCTAGGACGTTCAGACGACCGGGAATGTGACGAACAACCACTCCGGCGTGAACCTCCTGAGCGAGCAGTAAAAGATCCCGAGCTAACTCGTACATCGGAAGCGAGTGCATGCCGCCCTGGTTCCGAATGTAAGCAACCACTGTCGAATTGTCGGATAGTAGAAGGACCTGGCGATTCGGCAGGTGAGGGATCCACTGCCTGAAACTCAGAAGAAGAGCAAGAAGCTCCTTCTGGTTGATGTGTAGAGCTGCTTGATCCTGGTCCCACATCCCGTGTAGGGAAAGACCGAGAGGATCCAACGTCGCACCCCATCCGAGATCGCTGGCATCTGCCGTCAGAACGCGATCGGACGTGGGTAAGTCCAGCAGAACACCCTGCGTAA
This sequence comes from Pictodentalium vernedei, assembly GCA_031216915.1. Lineage (NCBI taxonomy): Eukaryota > Metazoa > Mollusca > Scaphopoda > Dentaliida > Dentaliidae > Pictodentalium > Pictodentalium vernedei. Next base: position 266,287,078 of record CM062294.1, read on the forward strand.
TCCACTGAACATCTGTCCAGGGAAGAAGGTGAGGATACAGAGAGTCCGGAAATGGAAGCACCTGATCCAGAGAATCTACATTCGGTCTCCAACGACTGAGCAGAAAGTGTTGGAGAGGTCTGACACGCAGCCGACCTAGAGGAATGAGATCCGTCACCGAACCGCAGAGACCGATCAGCCGGAGAAAACTCCGAGCGGTCGCGGACCTGGACTGGGACAGAGTCAGAGCAAAAGCTGAGAGAATCACAGCCTTGGCCTGGGGAACAGCCACCAAATTGAATTTGGTTTGGAAAGACATCCCCAGATGACAAAACGACTGAGAAGGGACCAGGTCCGACTTCTCCTCGTTGACTCTGAATCCTAGCAACGTGAGCAAGCTCAACAGAGTGGCGACATCCAATTCCAGTAAGGCAGCATTGGAATGCCTCTGGAGGATATCGTCCAGATATGCCGAAGTAGTCACCCTGGACTGTGTGCGATGGAACGCTATCACATGCGACATCAGTCTGGTGAACGCCCAAGGAGCCAGGTTGAGGCCGAAAGGCATGGCCTTGAACTGGTAAACTCGCCCCAGAAAAGCGAACCTGAGATACTTCCGTGACGCCCGATGCATCGGAACGTGGAAGTAAGCGTCTCGCAGGTCGATGCTGGCTGCGAAATCTCCCTGGTGAATTGATTGGCGGACCGACCTGAAAGTCTCCATGCTGAACTTGGGAGCAATGAAAGACTGGTTCAGGATGCTCAGATCGATAACCGGTCGGAGTCGGCCGTCCTTCTTCGGCACCAAGAACAAGCGGGAATAGAAACCCACTGACTGAACGTTCTTGACGACCTCGATCGCCCCCTTTGCCAGGAGATTGGCAATCTCCGTGGACAAAAGTTCCCGACGTAAAACGTCTGAAGGAACTGTGGTTGGAAGAGGCACCCTTGACAGAGTGGGGTGCCGTCGGAAGGATATGCGCAGCCCGGACCGAACAACATCTAACACCCATGGATCGGATGTGATGGTGGTCCAATGGTCTGCGAACTCTGCTATCCTTCCTCCAACCTGGGACGAGTCGAGGTGAGGACCTTCATTTCGAGCCCCGACGAGGCCCGCGAGAGGAGAAACCACCTCCTCTGCTAAATGAAGAATCCTGAGACTTCCCTCGATTCTGCCGACCCCTACCTTTACCCCGTGAGTAAGAAGTAGAGGCGGCGGCAGAAGGACCAGCCTTTTGCTTCACAGAGGAAGCAGAAGGGTACTTGTTAGGCTTGGAACGGCCCTTGCCTCCCCGAGAAGGCTGATCAAGCTGACGAAACAGCAGCTGATCTTTAGAATGGCGTAGGACGTCATCCCGGACCGTCGACACGGAACCATGGAAAAGTTGCGGACCTGCCAAAGAAGCAGATCGAAGAGTAGCACGCTGCTCCTCGGGAAGGGATCGTCCTGTGTCCAGCACAGCGTCCCTTCGAACTAATTCCAAATTGGCCGTGTTACAGGCATGCGTGTGAGTAAGGTGCATAAGCGCCTTGGACAGCACACGCAAAGGAGCCTGTACCTCATCAAACTTATCTGGAGGCAGATAAGCAGCCAAAGCTGAGACGACGTGATCTGAGAGAGAAAGCATGCCAAGCATCTCTCTAGATAAGCCCAACATGGACTCCAGAGTCGTCATTGGAATGACGGCAGACTTGGGCTTGGAAAGCCCGAGGGAAGTGGAGTCCTGATCCAGAACCGTCAAAGTCTGGCAGACTGACGGATTGGCGGAATCGTAGGAACGATAACGCACAGGAGGCAAAAAGGTGTCAACCCTGGTGAAGAACGAAGTCTTCAAAGCCTTGGAATTCAGCTTGGCATCCAATGCTGAAAAAGCCTCAACCACCTGTACCGACTGGCATGGTCGAAGGCGCCCAGAAGCAGGTTGCTCCATAGGCTGTTGGCGCGCGACCGATGATCGCGGCCAGGCTGACACTGTCGGCTGGTTAGCAGGTTTGAGCTCAGGCAGAAACCCAAACACAAAGTCAAGAGCCGCCCCCAAGTCCGAAGACTGCTGGCCCTCGACCTCAAGCATGTCGGACTCCTCCCCAGAGTCGGAAGACACATAGCCCATCGTGGGCAAACCAGCCGACGCCTCCCATGGTGTCGGGACACCAGAGGAATCGGAAACCGGCCTGTTTCCAATCCCGGGAGGCGGCGCCATAGGAGGCGCCTGGAAACCACCCATAGCCTCGCTGGAAGCAACAGGAAGGCTCTTTGAGAGAACCTGAGTGAGTAAGGAGAGGGCCTCCCTAAGCTCACTGCCTGTACCGACCGGTTCGACAGGGGAGCGAACCGGCAAAGTGGCTTCACCTCTGACCCTCTTAACCAGCGAAGGGTCACGATCCTCCAAAACACCCGACGCGGGACGACGGGCGGCAGCCGAAACATCTGAAGGCAGACGTGTATAGGGGTACGATGCTCCCCGAGGATCAATATTGCGAGAACTCATGAGAGTCACCGCGGACCTCTGCGGGGCAGAAGGTCCAGGCTGCACAAAAGGCGTTGGTCCCCCAAAACTGGTCGTGTGACCAGAGTGAGTGGACGGAAACGCCACGGAGTTCATAGTGTTTCCACTACGAACATCCGAATCCAAAGACACAACTGTGGTACTCGACGGCGACGAGACCACAGCGATGGGCTCGGCCGGCAGCCCCTTCCGACTTCGCCGAGTTGAAGTCAGGGAAGGCTGGGGCCGATATCCCACGTCTACAGTATCGGACAGTTCTGCAGTCCCCTGCAGCGAAAAGCCGAGGCCGGCTGAAACAGACAACGAAGCAGACGGACCAGCAGCAGTAGTAGATACGTCGAGAGTCGTTGAGGCTGGTGAAATAGTGGAGAGAGCACACCGGCTCGGCTCCGAAGGAGGAGTCACAACCCTAGTGACAGCCTCAGATGTCGACTGGAGGGGGACCGTAGTCCCGGAACCAGGCATCTCTACACCAGAACACTCAACGGCTCCCGCAGTATCCACCACAGGAAAAGACTGCACATCCCCCACGGAGGAGGAATAACTCTCACCAGACAAAGTCGGCTCGGGAGGCCCCGAACGACCACGTTCTCCTTTCCCGCGGGAGCGGGAGGCACGGCCACGAGAATGAACGACACGATTTACTGACGCCCAAAAGGTGGAAGACCATGTTCCACAGACACCACACGGCCGCTCGGCCGAACACCCATTACAGGAGGAACACGACGAATGTACATCGTCCACATGCTTAGGCAGCAGACACTGCCCACAAGGAATTGTCCTAGGCATGAAAGAGGTGAGAGGAGCAGAGAAGGTGAGATCAGAAAACAGAACACCCCCAAAGAGAGAAAGGTGACAGAAACAAAGACCCCAGACGGTCGACCGGGAACCACCCAACAGGAAGACTACTTTCAACAGAAAGAAGAAACACTGTAGGAGTGGTACCCCGCTGACACCTAACTCTAACACAATTTGAAAAATTTGCAAAAAAAGCATGAACAATAATTGTGAAAATCTAAGTCCGAACCGCGTGGCCCGCGAAAATCGCGCGCGACCCGAGAGAGAGCAAATAAATATACATTATGGACATATAATAGAAAAAAGAGAATATAAAACACTGTTCCTGAGAATACAAAGGATACACTGTGGTATAATGAATCAGGAAACATCAAACATCGAGCTGGTGGAACACTGATAAGCGTGCAAAAACATCTCGACACGAAGCGGATTTTAAAAAGAATGAGTCTTTAGAGACGGTATATGCGCAGTGGCAACGGAAGTCGTGGAGTTGTACTTGGGAGAGAGCGTCCCGTACTGGGTCTGCGCCGGTTGCACTCGACCCAGTTTTGGCTTATTTTTATTGGTGCTTTTGCACCACTTTTCTTTCCCAACTTGCTTGGGAAAGACAAAAATAGAGAGTATTTTATCCGAGTTAGGGACTTCCACTGTAGTGCAAGCCTGTAATAAACAATTGTGAGTAGGTTGATAAGAAACAGCCGTCTACACGTCATCAGTTACAGGCTTATTATAAAAAATATGGGTTTGATATGATATGTTTATTTCAAAATAATTTAATTCTTGCATAAAAAAGAAAAACTGGTCCATTTGGAAATGTTCAAGTTGTTTTTATGGGCAGACAGGTAGAAAAAAATTTTACTTGTCACCTGTGACAGGTAAGTTTTCAAAAACATTTCAACCCCTGAATGAAATAGGTATAATTTAGGCACATTTAATCAAATTTTTCCCCCTATAAATTAAATGGATTTTTTCACCCAAGATTTCTTGAGTCAAATTTAGATGAATTATTTATGACTAGACTTGATAAAAAATATTGTGAAAATACTCAGTGGGTTAAAAGTTAATGGGAAATAAGGATTATCAGGGTACTCTGCAGTTTCTGAAATACAGAAACTAAATCAAGGACTTCCAAGGACATATATCCTTGTTACCTCCAGGGATCAGGCTCAATTCGCTGCCGCTCAAAGCTAGGATCTCAAATTTTCTGACCCTGTGGGGCAAGATTAAAATTTTTTGACAAGGCTGTGTGTCCCTGGGTTGTTGACCATCAGTATGAACTTGAAACTCAACTCAATATACTTTAACTGGTTGAGTACTAGATGCCACCACCATGGCTCTATTGAAATATGCTGGAAGCCACTTCAGGGACTTTACACTGTATTGATTTAGCTGGTTTGCTCAGCAATAAGAAACACAAAAATGTATATACAAAATTGTTTTGTTACAATTTATAGGACAGTGCCAATAGGCACAAAACAAAACAATTGTTTATGAACAAACTGTTGCTACAATAGTGCTCCTTTTGCTGGAAGTATGATACCCTTGAAAAAAAATACTCCTTTCTCAAATTACCTTCAAAACATAATTTAGCACTCTACCAGTTGTTTGTTGGTGGTTAACGTCACATATTTATGCACCATGGCTAATCGTGACACAACATGGAGATGAAGTCAAGTTTAGTCAATCGTTGATCTACATGTTGCCCATTTTAGAGGACTTTCACCCCAAGCATTGGTGACTGGGTCCTATTGTACTAGTAAAGCGGAACTGGTTTACCACAGTAAACAAGTGCTGCTTACTTCCCGGGGTTCCCACGGGGACTCTACCAGTTAACCCTTTACCTAACACGAACGAGACGATGACACTTCCAAATAAAAATCTTGAATAACTAATTTTTTCCATTTTTTGTGTCAAAAACAGAGCTTATGACTCCTCATTGGAACAAGCTCGTTGAGCTTGTTCCAATGAGGGGTCATAAGCTATATTTTTTAAACAAAAAGTGAAAAAAATAATGAAAATTGGATGGTGATTTTTGTGAATAGCGCTGGCCGGTTTTGTCCGCTAAGTTGGGTAAAGCGTTAAAACAATAATAAATGAAGCAGATCAACAACATTCATTTATTAATATTATTTTCAAGAATTTCTTTCATTTTACAAAAGTAATTCTTTAAAATAATAATAATATACAAACTTTGTTAGCAACATGAGGGTATTTTTGCATAATAAAATTGTGGTTTTGCAAAGTAGTCAACTTTTCTTCTCAAATTAGTGGCTTTAAGAGAATATTTTTCCGACAGATAAAAATTTCCTGTCTAGTAGTGGGGATGAAGCACTCCCCTTCCCACAATAGCTTCGCGCCTATCAAGGATTATTTATATTGTTATTTATTTATGGGTGAAAACCATATAATGTGACCCTTCACTGTGTGTCGATCCTGTTCCAATAAAGGGCCACATGATATGGTTTTCTTGAAATATTGTTAGAAATTTTGAAGAAAAAAAAATTCAAATGACAAATTTTGATATTGTGTGGGTTGGGTAAAGGGTTAAAGGTTTGTTCCTCTAATTTTGTTACCCATGAGAACAATGGACTGAATATATTATATATTAATTTCATCTATAGTTTTGCACTTCTGTGCTAAGCACATTTCATTATACAGTACAGTCACCATGGACTGGTCATAATTCAGGCCTGGGCAGTGATGTCCACGCATGCATTTACCAGGTAATAAAAAATCAGTCCTGGTAATTCATCCTTGTTTCCTTGTCCAAAATATTGCTGTGGAAAACTGGTACTTCTATGGCTACTGCTGTGAAGCCTGTTCGATTATGTAAAAATCATCAGGGTGCTGGGTGTAGTCTCAATTGCCAAGTATATGTAGTATGCGGTGAAGTGAAAACATTCAAGTAATTTTAAAATGTGAAAGTAGTTCGATACATGTATATATAATCACAATCAATGTATAAAATCTTTCACTCAATTAAATCATGCCAATATCATGAACCATGTGAATGCTGAGAAAAAGTCTTGGAAGTAAGCAGACAACTTGCTCAATATGTATAGAGTGAAAATAAGATGCAGCATAACCACAAACTAAGTATCTCACTGCTTCTTCTATGATGATAACACCAGAACCTGACATCAGTTTCTGGAAAGCTCTTACACAGCTTTCCAGAAACTGATGTCAGGTTCTGGTGTTATCAACATAGAAGAAGCAGAACACATAGTTTCTAGTGGTTATGCTGCAACTCGTACTGTAAATTGAAAGATTAGCAATACAGCATAGTGCAACCCACATGGTTTGATTTCTTGTGTAACCTGGAAGTTGTGCAATTTCTGCCACCACAAGGCTTTCTGAGGAAGCCATCCGAGGCAGTATTTTTGCTGTGGATATTTTTCGTTTCCTCGGCATTTTCCTTGGCACTGCTGATTGCCGAGGGTGAATTACCAGGGCTGGAAAATTATCATCAGGAAAATTTTAATTAATGAATCACCAGGTTCATTAATTGGTTGAGTGCTACATTATTTTTTGTGGACTGAATTTGTTCATCAAAATTTGTTTTATTACAAATTATTGAAGAGTACCCACATACACCATGCCCAAAGGCACTCTTCAATATTTGTGATAAAACAAATTTGTATAAACAAAATATTATTTGCGTTTGACTGAAAGTGAAACATGAGCAAGGAAGATGTTCGCTTTTGCTGTGGTACCCTCAATTTTTGAAAGCCCGGATGGTGACTTCTAGCACTCAACCAGTTAATTAAATTTCTTATCATTATTCCTATAATTAGTGTTTGGAATCCAATATTATTGTGTCCGTGGAAATACAGTGGAGCCCACTTAATTGGATATCTTTTAATTGAATATCCTTGTTAATTGAATATAATTTCCAAAAACAAAACCATTTACCATACCCTCAGTACAAATTTGCTCTGTTAATTGCATACAGGTTATAAACTCCTGTTAATTGAATAAAAAATCTTGTAATATGTCGAAAAATTACCGACAATCACTAAATTACCATTGTTTATTGCCCAATTTGGCCTCAGACAGTCCTCAGTATATCCAATGCTGGCATTAATCTATTATAACTTGTTTGACAGAGCTCAAGGACCTCTGTCAAACAACATATGATAGAATAAATGCTCTGTTCATGTCCAGAATACAGGAAAGTGGTCAAATCCCTGTTAATTGAATACTCCTGTTAACTGAATAAATCTCACTGGCAACGTGGCTATTCAATTAACAGGGCTCTACTGTATTGCCCAACCATGGAAAGTGATCAGTCCACTGCGGCCATACTGTATATTGTGCTCTATTGTTTGCTGATTTTTGAACATCACATTTTGTGTTCTACATTTACATATCAGATTTTGTGTCTTCAGAATGAGTCTGTAGATGGTGAATGAGCTGAGCTTTCAACTGGAATGAGTCAGAACAAATCTGGCATTCATATCTTAGCTTAGCTTTGACCTTCGAGTGTGTGTTTAAATGTTCATAAAGTTGTGATTTGAAAGCAAATAACTCTGTACACATCTCACAGGAATAGATTTTTTCCTTATTATGACAAACCATATGCCGCATGAAATAGGACTTCTTCAGAAATGTCTTCTCACAGACATTACAAGTATAGCATTGCTCTGCATGGCTCTTCAGATGTTCTGTTAAATGTGTCTTCTTACTGAAAGTCTTTGAACAAACCTCACATGTGTGAGATGTCACTTTACCAGCAACATGTACTTGCTGGTGTATTAAAAATGAATTTATTGATACGAAAGTTTCGGAACATATCTTACAAACGAGTCTCTTTTCATCTTGGGCATGGCATAATTCATGTTCAGTTAGGTCAGATAATGTAGAGAATATTTCTTTACATTTCTCACATTTAAAATGGAGGGAGTCCAAATGTGATTTTTCATGAATTTTTAAGCTTCTTTGGTGGGAAAAGGATGCTTCACATGTCTCACATTTAAAGGGTTTTAAGAGAATATGACTGTTCATGTGTTGAAGTAGTTCATCCTCTTGTGCAAATTCTTGTGAACACTTATCACATTTATGTGTGACTATTTCTTGCTGACTTGAGGCACAAACATGAGTTAATAAACCAGATATTCCAACACAAGTCTCTGAACAGGCATCACATGTTAAGGGTCCAATAGCCATGGGGTTGACAGAACTGTTCAGGTCCGTATTTTCAAATACCACTTCTGAAAAATCACTGGCATTTGCAGTTGCTTGTGACGCATGTACATGAACAGTTTGATTTAACTGATTATGACTTATCAGATGATGTTCAAACTCGTTCTTTTCGTAAAATGCCAGTGAACATGTCTCACAAATGTACAATTCGAGTGTGTCAAGCATGATTAGATATATCGCCTTTTACACTTGGAATTTAGACGCGTATTTAGCATTGGTTATATTAGATTAATAATGAAATCCCATCGCTGGTTATTCACTACCTATTTTCATCAGGTGATGCACAACTCCACAAGTCTTTCTTCGCACTTTGAATCCAAATCACACAAAAGGATCCCTGAAATGTAAGAAAAAATGTTTGGGTGTTTTTACAGTCAAGTCTGATACAAGTCGTGATGGAAATGTGATGCAGAAAATGTTTGTGTGTTTACTGCTCATGCAATTTTAATCCTAGGTAAGTATTTTTGCGTGCTCAGTTTCAGTTGTTTTTGACATCATTGCTATCTCGGTCACTCTGACAGCTCCTTTCACGAAGGGTAAAATTATTATTTATTGGTGTTTAAGGTCACATACTTATGCACAATGGCTAATCGTGACTGTGACAGTTTTACGGGTGGAGGAAGCCGGAGTACCCAGAGAGAACCACCAGGCACTGACGTGCAACTGTCAGCTCCTCAACATTCTAACTCTGTTCGAGATCCACTCAAGCAGGGTTACAGCGGTTGAAGACATCACCGACGTGCAGTATGCCTTAGTATGCGGTGTCATCGTGCCTCCATGTAGGCAACCGCGATAAAGTGCCTTGCCCAAAGACACAATGCGGGTCGTCCAGGATGGGGATTGAACTCGTGAATGTCTAGCACAGAAGTCCAACAGTCTACCACTGAGCAACCGCACTCCCAACAGAGTGTAAAAAGTGGCATTAACTCATTGCACACTGCTGGCAGATATTCCCGTCCAGGACAGGATTTCTCTTGACATTGAAATATGTATAATTTGGGCATATTTAATCCAATTTTCAACCTGTAAATTGAATGGGTTTTTTACCAATGAATTTTCAAGTTAAATTTTTAAGACTTTTTCATCAAATCTAATCATCACAGGAGCCATGACAAGATTTGATGAAAAATAATTTCCAAATTACTCAGCTGGTTAAGAGGTAAGCCTGTCTTTGATCTTGAACCCCCAAAAAGGTTAATTTACTGGTATGTCTGATCAGTCTGAGTCAGGCTGTTAATCATTCATGTTGGGTCATCAATAAGGCACAGTGTCCTGCAAAATCTTGTTAATAATTGTTATATTATCAATAATAAAATTATTTCAATTCTGCATACAGGACTATCTGTTCTCACAAGAATTGCTTGCATTTTTACAAACCCCTCTACCCATGTATGAGCTGATAGAGCAAGAAACTCTGTAAGTAATCCAGAAAGAACTTCTTGCTCAATTGGTCCATACTGGGGTAGAGAGGTTTGTAAAAAAACAAACACAGGTTCAACAGCAGTTTATTGGCATTGATTGGCTTGAATGCATTCCATGTAGAACACACACACCATTTACTAAGCATTTAGAGGATGTTTGTGAAACAAAACAATGAAAAACAGTACAGGAGACCAATTTGCTCCCAGACAGGAGATTTTTTGGCACCTTGGATTTTTCAAAACCAAGTCTGACACAAGAAAAAAATTTCCATTATACAACAGATCTCAATAAATTATAGTTCTGTGATCATAAAAACAAACAGAAAATTTCAACCAGGTTGCCATCCAATTCTCTATTCACTTTCCACACTGTAGAACCTCAAAAAGAAATACGAGAACACTGAATCTGAGATGCTATTTTCCTTTATTTTTCTCAATGTAATTTTGGTTTTGTGCTACCTTATTTAAAAAATTTTGATCAACTGGTTAAGTGAGTTTATTTATTTATTAGATGTTTAGCAACACTTTTAACAGAAAGGATATTATCAGGGCTTATATTACATCTAAATTTGGGAGAATCCATTTGGATTCTTGCAAAAATGGTTGCAAGAATCCATACCTGCTATGAGTGTCGCAGGATCCCATGAGGCCACCATGGTTGAACCCCTGCTGTTTACTGATAACACATGTTAACCCTTTACCAAATACAGCTTTTTAATTTTTAAAACGTAAACAGAATTTGATAATTTTTTAAAAAATAAACAATATCTGCCAATAAAATCTTACAAATATGGATGTCATTGGAACCGGCTCATTGAGCCAGTTCCATTGACAATCATATTTGTACAATTTTATTGACAAAGTGTTAGGATTTCAGGTTTTGTTAGCCTTTTGTTGGTTAATTTGCTGCTGCTATGTTAGGTTCAGTGTTAAACTGACTCAATTCTTTTCACGCGAATCCAAGACAGGGGTTGATTTAACTTTTAAAAATTGAATAGCAGTTTACAAACTTGGATAAATTTTTATTAGTATTTCCTATTATTTATATGTTTTGTCATGTGAAATTGATTAGCTATAGTTGAAAATTGATTTGAAAGTTAAAAAATTTATAGTAATTTATATATTTTTTATACTTACCAATGACCCAGACATAGCTGGTGCTAACTCTTAAAATATAGGGCCAAACACAAATTTTGCCCCCCAATCCCCAAAATTTGCATCTAAAACTAAAGAAAACATGTCCTGAAAGGCCCTCCACACCTCGCCCCCACTGCGCATGCGCAGTGTCAAGGACGTTCCGAAATTGGCGCCATTTATCATTCTAATAACCAGTGCCTGGTAAGCGCTATGTACTCAGCGGGGAGGCAAGAGTTCCCAACTCCTGGGAGGGCCATCCCCGTCTGGGTCATTGGTAAGTATAAAAAATATATAAATTACTATAAATTTTTTAACATTTTTATACTGTACCAATGACCCAGACATAGCTGAATAGTAAAAAGGCTGGAGGGCCAAGGACATAGAGCAAAATGGAATACGCTCAATAAAATAAAATAGAGTCATCCCCTGTAGGGAAAAGAAGTAATAGGCCTTACATGTATCTTTCTTATTTATGATAAATTAGAAAGATACAACACCTTCCAAAAATTGAGCTTCATACATCCATGTACTCTATTAATATCCAATAATCCTTATACTAATAATTTTTAAAGTAAGCCAATAATAAAGTAAGTCTAGAGAATAGAGACTCTTATACTCCTAAAAGTGTGTGAGAATTGCATAATCATGTCCGTTGACATATGCAATATTCAAAAGCTATACTTTAAAAACTAAGACTTGAATGAATTTTATAAACTTAAACTTCTCACTAAACAACCATCCCAATAACAGCTCAGAATTACTAACTCCGGAGGAGGTATCCCCTTGTTTTCATAGTAAAAACAGGTGACCCAAGGGAACACCCTCCCCCCCCCCTTTTTCTTGCCCTGGGTCAAATAGCCCAGAGCGAAGAGGGCAGCCGAACGGAGACACTGCCGAAACAGACAGCCTACCTAGCTATAGTAGCAACTGTTAAGTGAATGACATTCTGAGCAGTAGATAATAGACCTAACAATAGAGGCCTCCAGAAATGGACTCGATATTTCTGAGATAAAATTCATGAATGGATGGCTGAGCGCAATGAGCAGCCTTCAAAAATCTATAATAGCAACACTATTAATGTAAGCCCAAGAAGTAGAAGAACTCTTACTTCATGAGCCGAAATCTTAAGCACAACTGCTAAGCCAATGATATACCATAAGCAGTACGCTAGTTAATAGAATCCATTAACAATAAAATGGAGCGTAACGTCCTTCTACTAGACATCAAAGACAGAAGAAGCTTACGCCCTTGTAATAAACAGATATCTGTTTATAAATACATAAACTGTACCCGGAAAGAGTAAAGGCCTATGCCCATACGAAGACGGAAGGACCTTAAAATAATAGGTTCCGGATAATAGGAGCCTAACTCTTATGCAACAATCCAACCTAAATAGTAACGGAAGTATTGATTCCGAAACTATGAAAGTGAAAATCATCCATCGATAGTGCATGAAACTCACTGACTCTACAGTAAAAGAGAAACCAACAGAATTACTGTCTAAAAGGTCAGAATTTGAAAACTACTGTTTCCAGAGGCTCAAATGATTACTTAGCTAAATAAGAACCGAAGTTAAAATCCGTATAGGAATTTAATCTAAAGATTCTAAGTCTATTTATCAAAAAGTTACTAACTGACTTAGATAAAGAGACAAAAGACTCAATTGTAAACTATCGTAGAGTGCATAGGTATGAGGTAACATAAACCTATAACCTAAAAAACAACAGGCTGCAGTAGATCTTGTGAAACAAGTATACTAAAAACTAGCAATGCGTAGTATGGAGGGATCAACCATATGAACATAATGATCCCTACACCACGACGGAAGAGCCTCCACTTTAGTCGCATAGAATAGCGAAGAAGAGGATCTCCTATAGTAAGAAATCGCGTCCAAAGCTCGTCCAGTACAGTGCTTACAATGCAATACGGACCACACAACGGAATACATGAAGGTTGCGACCTTGCTGGTTGTGATAAAGATGACACGATTTACCCAGTGAAAAAAGATCCTCACATAGAGGAAGATTTCACGTTAAGATCCACAGTAGACAAGAGAGTAAATTACTCATGATCTCTGTGAAGATAGAGATGCTATCAACAGAAATGTATTGTGGTTGTTTATCTTAGCAATACCTGCTAAAACAACAGCGCCGGAGGATACGCGTATCCTATCAATCCGTCCTATAGATCAATAGAGCGTTAACAGTATTAGCTCAGAGATCTGGACAAGCCAACACATACGTCTGCAATTGATTAGCAAGCTGTGTCATAAATAAAACATCATTGGGTGCTCCCATAGATAGCAAATCTGATTAAATACTTGTTTGTTGAGAGTCCATTCTGACAGCAACAAGCGACCCGTAAGAGAACGGGAGTGCGATAAAACAATCAGACGACCCAGAATATGACGGACCAAAACTGTACTTGGTGTACTATAACCAACAGACGGATTCTTTCCATTAAATTGAATAACGGAAACGAAAGAGTGCCTCCCTGGTTCCGGAGATACGCCACTACTGTCGAATTAAAGGACAGGAATTTGGGCATGCGTTTCTGAATAATGTTCATGCAATGACATAAAGCAAGCCTAAAAAAACATTATTCCGCGGAAGTTAAACTGATAGCTAAAAGACTGCGGAACCCAAAGACCCTGGCACTTCGAATCCGTAGGGATCAGTATATATCCCAATCTGTTTGACTGGCAACCGTCATAACAGCCACACTAGGGTCCGGCAACTGCGGCGGCACTCTCTGAGTCAACCACCGAATGTTTGCCCCAGTCTGAATCTCTTGTAACACTAGATAGACAAGAGAATGTATAAATCAAGCAATTCATGGATTGCCGGAAAGTTGCCATCGAAGAGAAGCTCCTCCGAGAACGAAGCGACTCTGAGAGAGTTCTTAACCTACTATCCACGCGTGGATGTAGCTAGGGCTGCATCACGTCTAACCAACTCCAATCAGCCACTGAAGGGCGGAGTTATACGTGAACAAACTACTGCCCTCAAAAGAAATTACATTGAGAATAACATCCCGTAAATCTTTTCTTGAAGACGTAATGATAACGCCTCAGTAAGGCGGATTACGTATAATAAAGCGTCTAAGTTAAGTCTACTATACATAATGTCGTTCCCAACATTGAAATTGGAAAAGACATAAACGGCGAAAAAGAATATATGCAGTCTTTAATCACACCGTCTAGACGCATATGAACTCTCGGTATGCCCTGCTCTGCCAAAATAAACTATATGTAAAAAAGATAAAATGGCAGAAATGAGCCACGCGGACAAGAAACTAAACTATCATGCTTAGTAGCAGGCTTGTATATATATATATAATATATAGCGTCGAAAAATAAAACACATGTTGTAATGACAATATTGGACTGCGTCGGTAAGTCAGGGACAAAGTCCCTGTACCGATCGAAAAATCCGAGTCCAATGACGCTATAAGTCTCTTATCCAAGATCGCAGCAATGAAGTCCGAAAAATAATCACTGGAAGAAATGCCAGAAGATATGAAAGGCATCTTCCGATACTACTAAAGGGAAAACTCGAAATCTTTCGAATCCCTTTCGCCATCCTGTCGGACCCTATAAAGCGTTCGGTCGTCCGTAGCTTGATGCAACCGCGGACCGCACCGACCCAGCGCCGTCGGATAATTCCTGATTCGACCGAGAAACCGTCAATTGCTGGGATGCTGCGAAACAACTGTGCTAACTCGGATAGCACGTCCGTCACTGAGGCCTGAGGAGCAGCGGTCTTACGATGCATTGCCGCAGGAAGCTCCGAGATCGTTACCCCGTGCATACTTCCAATATGCGAGCGAACGGAGTGTATAGGCCTCGTGTCCCTTGGCTACCGGATGGCGCGACCTATTCGCTGTGGAATCACTGAATGCCGAAACTGATCGGATACTCGAGGTCACGTAGCCAATGTGCGGTCGTGTGCCCTGCTGTGAGGATGAGGAAGCATTAAAGACAGTCTCTCGGACTGTCAATATAACGGAGCGTCCCGAGCAACGGACATATGCTCCGAATGTAAAATATCTGAACCACAACATGCGGTCCCCTATGTTGTTGGCTTCCTCCGATCTGTACTCAATCTGCCGTCACTGGGTGAGTACTAAAGTAATTAAAGTGCTCGCATCACCCAAATCTCCTTCCTAGACCGCAACGGACGAACCCGGCAGCCGAACCATTCGATGAATGTACGCTACACCGGGTGAGCTAGCGAATGTCACTCCGTAAGCGATAGACATATTCCATGAGCACTTATTGCCGCTAACTTCTTCATTAACTATGACGACAGAGGCACACTTTTGAAAGACATCTCCATAACTCTTCGAACAAGAAACCAGAAATGCTTGGATAGCAAGCATAAAATAATAATATATATAGCGTCGTTCAATAATTCGAAAGTTTGTGTGACATTATTGGACTATGTCGGAACTGAGGGACGATGTCCCTGAACCGAACCAAAAATTTCTAAGTCCACCGACGCTATCAGTTTCTTATCCGGCATCGCAGCATATGTTGTTCTGAAAGGGAAAGCTTGAAATCCACCGAATCCCTTTCGGTATCCCGTCGGACCGGATGAAACTTTCGGACGTCCGTACCCGCTTCCGCGGAGCATCCCGACCCAGCATCGTCGGATAAAATATATGCGACAGATTCAGTTGATGCTGGGATGCTGCGATAAACTGTGCTATTAAGGAAAGCACGTCCGTTCCCGAGGCCTGTGCAGTAGCGGACTTACGATGCATTGCCGCTGGAAGCTCCGTGTACGTTGACTCCCGCACACTTCCTATGCGAACGTCCGGAGTCTGCAGGCCTCGAGTCCCCGGCTACCGACCTAGCGCTGTCGGATAATTCTCGATCCGACACCGTTTCTGTCGGCTGCTGGGATGCTGCGATAAGCTGTGCTATGTGCACAAGAATGTCCGGCGTCGAGACCTGCGGAGGCGCAGTCTATCGGTGCTTCGCCGAGGGTAGCTCCGCATCAGATGGCTCCCGCATACTTCCTATGCGAACGTCCGGAGTCCATCGGTCTCGAATCCCTGGCTGCCGGATGGTGTGACCTGGTCGCCGAAGAATCCTTGATCGGCGAAGCTGGTAATATATCGGCGGTCACGCAGCCAAGGTGCGGTCATGTGCGCTGACGAGAAGAGGAAGCCTTAGCAGTCTCAGCGGACTGCCTATACAACGGAGCGTCCCGAGCGACGGACGTATGCTCCGCTAACGACACATTTGTACCACAACATCTGGGGCCAGATGTTGTTGAACGAGAGAGGGGCCTCTCTCGCTTGCCGTCCGGATGGACCGGAACGAGCTATGAACCGGACTAAAAGGCTTCCTCCGTTCTCCCTCCGATCTGCCGTCACTGGGTGTGCATTAAGTTAATTTTATAGTGCTCGCATCACCCCAAAATTCCTTCTAGACCGCAACGGACGAACCCGGCTGCCGAACCATTCGGTGAATGGACGCTACACCGGGCGAGCTAGCGGACGTCAAAGGCCGTCGAACCTACTAGGGTCCTCTTAGGCAATTGGCGTATTACATGAGCACTTTTCCGCTAGCCCTTCATTAATTGTGACGACGGAGGCACACTGTTGGAAGACATCACAGATACATCACCCTAATCTTGATCATCTGAAATAGAAATTGATAAAGTAGAGTGACCCTGCGGGGAAAGGACCGGAGTGTCCAAATCCCCAACAACATACCGTGACATACGCTTCCCATATTGTCATCGAAATCATACGATACAGAACAGGAGTTAATGCGAGTACACTGACCACATATAGAATGATAATAAGGTCAGAGGAAGACTTCCTCTTAAAACAATTGATCAATATCCTTTCAATGTGAAAAGAAAACAAGTCCTGGTACTCGCACTAACCCCTGGCAATCAAAATACATAATAATATGATCCATTAATATAGAAAAAATAATTGAAATCAAAATATTTTGAAAAAATATTTTTTCAGAACAGCCCAAGTTTCTGAAAAGTAACGTTGAGCCCCAATGGATCCCAAGCCTAAGTGTGGACAAAAATTTTAAAAATATTTTAAACAATTTATTCAACACTTACGAACAATAATAATGTATCTAGTTATGATTAAAATAACATAAAGATATTATTATTTAGAAATCCCCCCCTCACACAGAGGGCTGTTGTAAATGTAAACAATGAGTGTAAAAACACTAAAATAAGACTCCAGGCACCCAGGCCCGAAATCAGTTACCAAAAATACACCATCTGATGCAAAACAGAGACTTCCAGGGAAGAAACTGCAGAACATCAGATGGTAGATGCAGAACACAACGCCTAACCACCCGTAGGTGAAGACGTAAACATGGGGAAAGAACAGAATTCATTCTGTTATTAAGCTAAAACTCCCAAGAAATTTTAGTAATAATAATTACAGAAACTATGCCAAAAGCATGGGAGAATAGCAAGGGGGAACTTAAAGGACAGGGAGAGAGGAAAAACACTTGAAAAAACAGTGTAACAAATAATCAGAATGACAACAAAATGGCTGCTGCCTTGAAAATAGGTAACTTAACATAATTTCATTAAAAAATTTTAAGTTACAGCCCTGATAATATTCTGTCACACATTCTTTTCCTCTCCTCCTTTTCTATCCTCCTTAGAATCACCATTTCACTAATATTTATGTGTCTGGCATCATTTAAACTGAGATTTAAAAGCACAAAGATCAGTCAGATGTTAACTGATGAAGGGCCAAACTTAGAATGATAAATGGCGCCAATTTCGGAACGTCCTTGACACTGCGCATGCGCAGTGGGGGCGAGGTGTGGAGGGCCTTTCAGGACATGTTTTCTTTAGTTTTAGATGCAAATTTTGGGGATTGGGGGGCAAAATTTGTGTTTGGCCCTATATTTTAAGAGTTAGCACCAGCTATGTCTGGGTCATTGGTACAGTATAAAAATATCGCTATGCGAATCCAGTTAAATATCGCCCTGATCCAAGCAGAGATGCAGCAAGAATCTACATGGATTCTTGATGGATTTGTTGCATGAATCTTTGCGAGAATCAATTCTCAGATACTCGTTGAAATATACGGCACACCCTGTATTATTGTGTAGGAGAGTTTTATGGGTAGAGGAAGACAAGAGTACCTGGAAGCTGGGTCAAGTTACTGCAGGGACTCTCCAACTCACAAATATCGCTCAGGCAGGGTTAGCATCGATTGCAGACATATGTATCATCGCCATGCTGTATGCACACTGTGCTCCTACTTGGACAATTGGGATTAACTTCTTGCATGCTGCTGGCGGATATTTCAGCCCAGGACAGAATTTCTCCTGCCATTCAAATAAGCATAATTTGGGCACATTTAATCAAATTTTCTACGCCAATTGAATGGAATTTTTCACCAGTGATTTATTGAGTTGAATTAAGATGAATTTTTCATCAAATCTAGTCAGGGCTGTTTCACAGCAGCCATGACTAGATCTGATGAAAATATCTTGAAAGTACACAGTGGGTTACAAGATAAGAGTCTTGTCCAAGGACATGGTGTAAGTATGTCGTGATTAGGTCACTATCTGATCACGAGGGAAACCACTTTTGTGATCATAGTACAGACCTGGAAATAAAGGCCTTATGTTATAACCTGCTGGCAGATTACACTATATAGCATGGTAAGGGGTGTTGTATGCTTCTCTGCCTTTTCTGTTATTACCACGCAAGATACACTGTTTATGTAATAACAGAATTCTCACCTGAATAAATTTCAACAACTAACATGCAATCTCACCGAAGCAAGATCGCACGTCAGTTGTGGCTATGTATTTTGGCAAAAATTCTTTTTGGATGGAATCTGCATTCCATTCTCTTCATATCTGCATGCAATACTCAGCCTTGGAGTTGAAATAATTGCAAATGATTGTCAAGTATTTCAGGTAAAACATGCAAGATTAGTAATCTAATAAAGCTATGTTGTATCACTTTGTCGTAACCTGTTGGTCATTCACTTATTTTACAATTGACGTAAACCACACGCAACCTAACAATCATTCGCAGATCAATTCCAGTTCTGATAGCATGTAGGTAAGTGGTTGTGATGTTTAACCTTTTAAACCAACATAATGGCCAAAACCGGCCAATGCTATTCACTACTATCCAATTTTAATTATTATTTCATTTTTATCACAAAAACATAGCTTATGACCCATCATTAGAACAAGCTCATTGAGCTCATTCCAATGAGGGATTATAAGCTATGTTTTTGTGATAAAAAATGAAAAACATTAGTTATTCAAGTATTTTATTTGCATGTGTCGTCTGCTTTTTGTGATAGGCAAAGGGTTAAGAACCGATCATCATTTTTGACCCTCTACCTAACTCAAAGAGAAGATAACACCTGTATTTTTTTTTCTTGGATGACTAAAAATCTGAAGTTTGATTTCAAAAACATTGCTTATCAATCCCCATTGTAACAATAGTCTGGGTTTGGTGTGTTTTGGAGAACACACAAAGTTTTTTTGTCCGACTCACTGATCATATTTCCATTGCATGCCACCCTGGAATCCCTGGACAATTTTCAGGGCCTTTTGAAAGTAATAGTTAAAGGGTAATAGTTTTTTGAAGTTGTGTTTGTCTTCTGTCAACGACTGCTTGACTTCTTGATTAATTATGCCAGCCCTATTTAAGGTCATATCCAGCATCTATGGTCAATTAACACTCCAGAGCCCAAACATGAACCCAGGCACTTGATTTAAACAAGCTTCAATCTAATTAACACTATAGAGACCAAACATTAACTTGGACACTTGATTTAAACAAGTCTGAATCTGGTCCCAATCCCTCCTCCTTCAAACAAACAAAAATAAAAGATGCTGAATACCAAATATCATAAGATAGATTTGGACTAGAGTTAAAATTTGGATTTGCATAAGAGATTTGATTTGAACAAAACCAATTAATGATTAATTCTCACAGGTGGATGTGAAGATGTTTCCCAAGGTGTGTCACAAAACATCATATCATCAGTTTAGTTTGACAATTTAATGAGGTTTAATGTCAATTTTAGCATGAATCCATTATAGTACAATGGAACCCTGTTAATTGAATAGCCACTTTGCCAATGTAAATTATTCAATTAACAGGACTATTCAATTAACCCCTTACCTAACATGAAAAGCAGACGACACTTGCAAACAAACTTCTTGAATAACTAATTTTTTGTCTCAAAAACATAGGTTATGATGCCTCTTTAGAATGAGCTCGATGAGCTGGTTCCAATGAGGGGTCATAACCTGTTTTTGAGACAAAAAAATGAAAAAAATAATGAAAATTAATTAGTGATTTTTGTGAATAGCGCTGGCCGCTTTTGGCCGTTACATTGGGTAAAGGGTTAACAGGGATTGTGTCACTTTCCTGTATTCTACAGATAAACTTAGCATTTATTCTATTATATCTTGTTTGACAGAGCACCACGAGCTCTGTCAAACAAGATATAATACATTAAATCCCTGTATTGGATGTACTGAGGCCAAATAGGTTTATAAAGAAAGGAAAACTGGAGAGCCTCAGGGTAATTTCTCAACAGGTTACAAGATTTTTTATTCAATTAACCGAGTTTACTCTATAACCTATATTCAATTAACAGGTCAAATTTGTACAAGAGGTATGGTAAATGGTTTTGTGTTGGAAAATTATATTCAGTTAACAGGGTTATTCAGTTAAGAGATATCTAACTAAGTGGGCTCCACTCTACTGTACTCATGAGTGCCTAATAATCATAGATGTATTATTCTTTTTTCAAACAGAATTCCCACCTGTATTATCCGGAACTGGCCATGTTTGATTATTACTTTTTGGCGGTCGAGTGTGCGGACCATTTCATGATCGCTTATTTCAAGAAATTTAGGCTAACTTAATTCAGTTATTCCATCATTCACATATCGTCGCTTGAGATTCAGAAGCAGCAATCTGCAATGCTGAAACATTGCTAGTGATGAACTGATTATCAAAACTTGGTATGAACCGATTACCGATTATTTCTCTGCCAATTATGCCAATTCCAATGGTTGAACTAGGACCCTGATGAAAACCTGTTAGTCTTTGTTATCCTGCAGAATTTCGTTGATAAATCACCAATCACGAAAGCTTAATACTACATAAGTTCTCTCAGAGTATGCATGTATAGTGCTGGGCAATATTAGCCAAAATAATATTTGCATTTTTGGGAGATGGGGTGGGGGAAGATCGTTATAAATGATACAATCACACAATATTGTTCTCTTGTGATGATTGCGTATTATTCCTGCAAATAGTAATACAGTTTTGTGTAAGAATACAATACACTTGGCTGTATTAACCAGGAAAATCATGAGCACACATATTTAGAGTCTTAATTGAAGAATAACTTTGATGTGTGTTTGTGTTGTGAAGTTGTATGGCACATTGTTTACAGATACACATGCAACGTCAGAATATATCACCATTGGAGAGAAACAACAAGGGAGGTAACTGAATTAAAAAATGAACTTGACAAACTGAAAATGTGTTTGTGACAGTCATTTGACTTACATGTTGCGTAACAATCATCTACCATTGAAAAAGAGTGTTTTTTAGTTTTTCTCCAATGTTAATTCCTAGTTGTATTGTGATATTTGCATCATGAAGTACTACAGTCTACCGGCTGAACACATTTTATTTATACATGTACCCAATACAATGTTGTACAGCCGTGTTGTGTCCATGGGCAAGGCACTTTATCCCATTTGCCTACATGGGGGCATTATGATACTGTTTACTAAGGCATACTACACGTCAATGGTGCACATGTCTTCAACTGCTGTAACCCTGCTTGAGCAGAGCTTGAACAGAGTTAGAATGTTGAGGTACTGACAGTTGCCCGTCGATGCTCAGTGGTTCCCTCCGAGTACTCTGGCTTCCTCCACCCATAAAACTGCCACGGCCACGATTAGCCATTGTGCATAAGTATGTGACCTTAAAAACCAATAAATAAATAACGTCTTACAGCACTATGATTAAAGACCAGTGACTTCAACCAGCTGGGAATAGTGGTGATCTCGTACCAATTGCAGATGTTAAATTCCGTAATATCTCAGCTGTACAAAACCTTAAATATTCTTATATGAACTACTTAAATATTCTTATATGAACTACTCATGTTTTTAATGGGGAAACTTTATTAAATGCCCAGATATCAAAGAGATGTAATAGTCAGGGTTAAATATAGAATAACCGGAAACTGATGGGTTTTAACTGCTGGTTGTCATAATCAGCCGATGCCCCATAACCAACCAGTTCCAATTGCCGATTCTGATTATCGGTTGATCACTGAACATTGCAGATGCTGCCTTGTTCCACTCAAGGATGACATGATATCTATGGGAAAGTGACTAAAGCCATTCTAGTAAGGCACAAACAAAGAAAGAATATAATGGAATTATTAAAAAGCAGATTTTCTTATCAAAAATAGACTACTGAGAACAGAAGAACTTGTTCACATCTCCAAATTTTCCACCCTGTACTATTATTCCATCCTGTACTATTGTTGAATTTTCAGAAATTGTCCACCCTGTAGTCTTATTCCATCCTGTACTATTATTAGGCGCAAAAGTGTACAGAGAATTTGATTTTACTGTGACTGATTCGCAATCTGGAAAACAACATAAATATATCTACAGTAATTTTGTGACCTGCTCCAAACACACTTCCACTCTCAAAGGCCCATGTCAGTCTTTTGTGATCTCAGAACATGTGCCTTTAACATGCCATCATTAGGAGGTACTGCTGACTATAGAAAAATCACATGACCAGGGATTTCTAGTCAAGTCTTGGCTGCCTTAACAGACAGCCAAGACTTGACTAGAAATCACTGCTAAGCAACTGGACATGTACATGTTGTAGTAGGAATTCAGGACAATTTTCCAGGCCCTTGAGGTTAACAAAACTGACAAGAAAATCAGTCACTTCATTCATTAAAATGAACTCTTCAACTGCTATCAAACCTCAACCGGGGCTTTTAAGTAGCATGTGTAGGAAAATATGAAAATTCAAGCCAATAAATAAAGTTAGTCCAGAGAATTGAGACTCTTTATATTCTTTAAAAGTGTCCGAGGATTGTATATTAACGCCCGTTTGACACTTGACATATACAAATGCTTCACACCGAGCTACACTTTAAAAACCTGACATGAATGAATTTTTAATATTAATATTACACTTTAAAACCATCCCGGGAACGACTCAGAAATACTGACTTCGGAGGAGGAATTCCCTTGCTTTTCACTATAAAGCAGGTGACCTAAGGGAACACCCTCCCCCCCCCCCCCTTCCCCTTGCCCGGGGTCAAATAGCCCAGAGCGAAGAGGGCAGCCGGACGGAGTCACTGCCAGAACAGAAAGCCTGCATAACTATAGTTGCAACTGTTTAGTGGACGATATTCTGAGCAACAGATAACGGACCTAAACAATGCAGGTCTCCAGAAATGGACTCAATATTTCTGAGATAAAAATTCGTGAATGTGGATGGCTGAGACCAATAAGCAGCCTTCATTAAATCTGTAATAGCAATACTATTTGCGTAAGCCCAAGATGTAGAAAGAGATCTTACTTCATGAGCCGAAATCTTAAGCACAGACTGCTGAGAAGAAGATAAATTTTCATAAGCAGTACGGATAGTTAATTGAATCCATCTAGCAATAGAATGGACCGAAATGTCCTTTCTATTAGGCATCAGAGACAGAAAGAAACGTTTTCGTCCCTTTCTGATAAACTGAGATCTCTGTTTATAAATACTTAACGCTCTAACAGGACAGAGTAAAGGCCTACGCCCGTCTGAAGACGGAAGGGCCTTAATAACAATAGGTTCCGGATATTTATTAGGAGCCTGATTCTTAGCTAAAAATCCCACATTAGTAGTGAAGGTGATAGTGTTCCCGACACAACGATAGTGAGAATCATCCACCGACAGTGCATGAAGCTCAATGACTCTTCTAGCAGAAGAGGAAGCTAAGAGAAAAGCTGTCTTATAAGACAAGAATTTGAAATCTACTGTCCCAAGAGGTTCAAATGGCTTTTCCTTCAGTTTAAGAAGAACCCAATTCCACTTAGGAATTAACCTAAGAGTTTTGGGTCTATTTATCGAGAAGTTTCTAACTAACTTAGATAAAGAGACATTAGATCCAATTTGTAAACTATCATGATGTGCATAGGTATCAGATAACATAGACCTATAACCCTTAATAGTAACAGGCTGCAGTTTGATTTCGTCAAACAAGTATACTAGAAAGTTTGCAATGTCTGGTATGGAGGGATCGAAAATATCAACAGAATGACCCCTACACCAACGACAAAAGACCTTCCACTTAGCCGCATAGTTTAGCGAAGAGGAGGTCCTCCTACAGTTAGAAATCGCGTCCACTGCTCGTCCTGTAAAGTGCTTGCCATGCAAGAAGGACCGCACAACGGAAAAACGTGAAGGTTGAGACATTGCGGGTTGTGATGAAATTGACGCGGTTTCCCCTGCGAAAGAAGATCCTCCCGTGGAGGAAGCTTTCGCGGTAGGTCCCACAACAGACACCTGAGTAGATTTATCCACGGTCTCTGTGGAGACAGAGATGCTATCAACAGAATCTTGCTTTTATTTTTAGCAATATTTGCTGAATCAACGGCGTTGGAGGATGCGCATATCCTATCATTCCGTCCAAAGGGATCGACAGAGCGTCTACTGCAAATGCTCTTGGATCCGGACACGGAGACACATACGTCTGCAACTGATTGTTGAGATGTGTCGCAAATAAGTCTATCATTGGCCGTTCCCATTGGTAGCAAATCTGATTGAATACTTGTTTGTTGAGAGTCCACTCCGATGGCAACAAGCGACCCTTTCGTGAAAGGGAGTCTGCTAGTACGTTCAGACGACCTGGTATATGACAGACCGAAAGTAGAACTTGATGTTCTAGAGCAAACAGAAGGATTCTTTCCGTTAGATTGAATAACGGAACTGAATGAGTGCCTCCCTGGTTCCGTATATACGCCACTACTGTCGTATTGTCGGACAGGATTTGGACATGAGCATTGTGAATAATGTCCATCCAATGACGTAACGCAAGCCAAATTGACATCATTTCCTTGATGTTTATGTGCTTGCATAGGAATTGCGGATCCCAAAGACCCTGGCATCTCGAATCCGTTGGGATCAATGATGCACCCCAACCTGTTTGACTGGCGTCCGTCATAATCGTAAAACTCGGATCCGGCAACTGCAGCGGAACTCCCTGAGTTAACCACTGAATGTTTGGCAAAGTCTGAATCTCTCGTTTCACTTGTTCTGACAATAGAACGTCTATGTCGAGCGAATGAATTTTCACACTCCAATTCTGAGTCATGAAAATTTGGAGAGGACGAGTGCGTAACCGCCCCATCGGAATGAGATCCACAGCGGCTCCGCACAGACCTATCAGTCTCATGAACTCCCTCGCTGTGACTTTGTCTGCGTGAAGACAATAGCGAGCGTAACAACTGACTAATTTCGCTCTGGTTAACGGCAGACGAACGAGATTGTTGTGCGTCTCGAAGCTCATTCCCAGATGTGTGAATGACTTGGACGGCACAAGATCCGACTTCTCCTCGTTTATTATAAAACCGAGACGTCGGAGCAATAGAAGCAGATTCTGCACATCGTTCTGAAGCGTTAACTCGTTGCCGTACCTCTGAAGAATGTCGTCCAGGTAGGCCGACGTTACCGCAGACGAATGAGCTCGGAAATACATCATTACAGAGTTCATTACCCGAGTGAAAGCCCAGGGTGCTAGGTTCAATCCGAAGCACATCGCCCGGAATTGATACACCACTCCTAGGACTGCGAAGCGTAGATACTTTCTGAATGTCGGATGTACCATGACGTGAAAGTATGCATCTTTGAGATCTATGCTTGTAGCATAATCGTTCACCCGAATACTCGCTCTGACCGATCGAATCGTCTCCATATAAAACTTCAGAGCGACGATCAGCTTGTTTATCCAGCTCAAATCTATGACTGGACGGAACGAGCCGTCTGGTTTCGGAACCAGAAACAGATGGCTGTAGAATCCCGGTGTTTCCTGGTTTTCTACGACCTCCACCGCGTTCTTCATTAAAAGAGACTGCACCTCTGATAAGAGAGTGTCTCTTTTCTGCGGATTTGACGGAAGTTGAGTCCATTTTGGACTTCGAGTTAATGGAGGCTTTCGTTTGAAGGATATTCTTAGACCTTCCGAAATCACCCCTCTCACCCAAGGGTCGTCCGTAATCGATGCCCACTCTTCTGAAAAACTCGACCCAGAAGTGCCTGTCTTACTCTTATCTGCCGTGTCTGTCTTCTTAGAAGCGGATTTAAACAGCAGAGAATCCGAAGCTTTCTTAATAATTTTATCGTAAATTGCAGAAAGCTTGCCGTCGAAGAGAAGTTCTCCGGAGACCGAAGCGACTCTGAGAGAGTTCTTCACCTTACTATCCACGAGTGTGGATATAGCTAGGGCTGCGTCACGTCTAACCAACTCCAGGTTTGCCACTGAAAGGGCGGAGTTACACGTGGAATAAGCTACTGCCCTTTTCCTTGAAAGAAGTCTTAAAGAGGATTGAACATCCTGGAATTCTTTCCCTTGAAGACGCAGTGATAACGCCTTTGTAAGGTGGTCTGCGTAAGATAAAGCATCTAAACTGGCTCTGTTAGACGAAATAGTCGTATCCAACACCGCGGTTGGGATAGACGTAGACGACGGTAATGATAAATCTAAGTCTTCCGCCTCGTCGTCCATACGCAGAGGAACTCTCGGGATACCCTGTTCTGCCATATCGAATTTATTCCTTGCATTAATGAAAGGCAATTTAAGAGCATTGGCAGACAAGAAACCAGCTTTTCCTGTTTTGGAAGCAAGCTTGAATATAGCGTCGTTCAATAATTCAAATGTCCTTGTGACATTATTGGACTGAGACGGAAACTCAGGAGCGATGTCCTTGAACCGCTCGAAGAAATCAGTGTCCAATGACGCTATAATTCTCTTGTCCGGTACCGCAGCAGTCTGGCCCGACGGAACAACCTGAGGAAGAAAGTGCCGGATGAAGTCCACGGCTGCTTTATGTTGTTCCGAAAGGGATAACTCCAAGTCATCCGTATCCCTTTCACCATCCGGTCGGACCTCATGATGCTACCGGTCGTCCGCACCCGATGCTTCGGCGGAGCGTACCGACCCAACGCCGTCGGATAATTCCCGATCCGAAACCGTTTCTGT
This sequence comes from Pictodentalium vernedei, assembly GCA_031216915.1. NCBI lineage: Eukaryota > Metazoa > Mollusca > Scaphopoda > Dentaliida > Dentaliidae > Pictodentalium > Pictodentalium vernedei. The sequence goes on from CM062294.1 coordinate 266,314,403, forward strand.
CGGTTGCTGGGATGCTGCGATAAGTTGTGCTATTTGAGCAAGCACGTCCGACATCGAGGCCTGCGGAGGCGCAGTCTTTCGCTGCTTCGCCGAGGGCAGCTCCGCATCTAGTGACTCCCACATACTCTTCCTATGCGAACGTCCGGAGTCAACCGGCCTCGTGTCCCTGGCTACCGGATGGCGTGACCTGGTCGCCGAAGAATCCCTGATCGGCGAAGCTGGTAGAATATCGGCGGTCACGTAGCCAAGGTGCGGTCGTGTGCGCTGGTGAGAGGAAGAAGAAGCCTGAGCAGTCTCAGCGGACTGCCTATACAACGGAGCGTCCCGAGCAATGGACGTGTGCTCCGCTAACGACACATTTTGTACCACAACATCTGTCCCAGATGTTGTTGTACGAGAGAGGGGCCTCTCTCGCTCGCAGTCCGGATGGACCTGGACGAGCTAGGAACCGGACTAGAAGGCTTCCTCCGATCTCTCCTACTATCCGTCGTCACTGGGTGTGCACCTTGAATGTTTATAGTGCTCGCATCACCCAACATTTCCTCCTGGACCACATCGGACGAACCCGGCTGCCGAACCATTCGGTGAATGGACGCTACACCGGGCGAGCTAGCGGACGACAGCGCCGTCGATCCTACTAGGGACCTCTTAGGCAACTGTCGTATCTCCATGAGCACTTTTGCCGCTAGCTCTGCATTCAATTGTGACGATGGAAGCGCACTTGTGGAAGATAACATGGAAACATCACCCTGTTCTTGTTCCTCTGAAATAGAAACTGATAGAGTAGAGTGACCCTGCGGAGAAAGGGCCGGCATAGCCCTCTCTCCACTAACAACATATCGTGACACACGTTTCCAATGTTTGTCATCCCAATATTGACATATTGAACAGGAGTTAGTGCGAGTACACTGACTACAATTAATACAATGATCATGAAAGTCAGAGGAAGATTTCTTCCTATTACAATTTGAACAATATCCTTTCATTGTGAAAAGTCAACAACAAGTCCTAGTACTCGCACAAACCCCTAAACACAAAGATACATAATAACATGATCCATTAATAATGAAAACACAATTGAAAATCAAAATAATTTTTGAAAAATATTTTTTCAGCAAAGCCCAAGTTTCTGAAAAGTAACGTTGAGCCCCAATGGATCCCAAGGTTAAGTGTGGTCAAAAATTTTAAAATTATATTAAATAATTAATGCAACACTTACGGATAATAATAATGTATCTTATAGTGAGATAAACTACTCCAAAGGCAAACAGCCCCCCTCAAAAGAGACTGTTGCCAATGTAAACAAACAGTGTAAAAACACCAGAAAACATGACTCCAGGCACTGACAAAACTGGCCCGAAATCAGTCATCAAAATTACACACTATCTGATGCAAAACAGAGACTCCCAGGGGAGAATCTGCAGAACATCAGATGGTAGATGCAGAACACGTTTAAACACCCATGGGTGAAAACGTAAACATGAGGAAAATAACAGAATTCATTCTGTAACCAAGCTAATTCTCCCAAGAGAATTTAGAAATGATCTTTCTCAAAAATATGCCAAAAGCATGGGAGAATAGCAAGGGGGGACTAGAAGACCAGGAGAGAGGAAACACTGAATAAGCAGTGCAATTTTATAGCAAGAATGACAACAACAGGCCCATGCCTCGAAAATAGGCAACTTAACATAATTTCATTAAAAAATTTTAAGTTACAGCCCTGATTATTTTCTGTCACTCCTTTTTCCTCTCCTCCTTCTATATCCTCCTTAGAATCACCATTTCTCCAATAATTATGTGTCTGGCATCCTTTAAACTGAGATTTACAAGCACAAAGATCAGTGAGATGTTGACTGATGAAGGGCCAAACAAAGAATGGTGATTGGCGCCAATTTCGGAACGTCCTTGACACTGTGCATGTGCAGTGGGGGCAAAGTATGGAGGTCCTTCAGGACATGATTTCTTTTGGTTTTAGATGCAAATTTTGGGGATTGGGGGGCAAAATTTGTGTTTGGCCCTAGATTTTAAGAGTTAGCACCAGCTATGTCTGGGTCATTGGTACAGTATAAAAATGTTATTTTTTGTTAATTTTCTTTTGATACCACCTTGATTTTGCAGTACTTTATTTACAAAATCTTGTAGAATTGGTGCAAGAGTGGCATGAGCGGGTTGTGATCTGATCACAGAAAAAACTGAGTTTGTTATCACAGTACTGCGTGATTATATTGTTTGTGCAACTCAAATACAGTACAAGATCTGGTAGAACTGGTGCAAGTGTAGCATGAGTGGGTTGTGATCTGATCACGAAAAAGCAGATTTTGTGATCACAGTATTGCATGATTATATTGTTATTTATTTATTTATTGGGGTTTTAAGGTCACATACTTATGCACAATGGCTAATCCTGACTGTGACAGTTTAACATGTGAAGGAAGCAGGAGTACTCGGAGAGAACCAAGCAACTGTCAGCTCCTCAATATTCTAACACTGTTCAAGCTCCGCTCAAGCAGGGTTACAGATGCTGAAGACATGTGCACCATCGACGTGCAGTATGCCTTAGTACTCGGCGTCATCATGCCCCCATGTAGGCGACCGGGACGGGGATCAAACTCGGGACCTCTAGCATAGAAGTCCAACAGTCTACCACTGAGCCACCTCGCACTGTTTATATTGTTTGCGCAACTCAAATACAGTACTGTGATCACAAAAGCAGCCTCTTTCTCGATCATGTTACATGACAAACTTATATGACACACTTAGCAACTTGAACCAGATTTCTTGAATAAAATATTGTGAAGTCAAAACAAAAAAAAATTGCCCCTCAGATTCAATGCAGACTTTTACATTGGTCTAATTTGGGCACATCGCAGAACCACTGAGTCAACAGTAGGAAAGAATTTGACACCCAGTCATATCATTTCTTTACCTTTCTGGACTCAAGTAGTGTCTCAAAATGGCTATACTTCTGTCTTGAGTTCCAACTCAAACATGCATGTTTATTAAATGCAGTCATCAAATTCCACTCCACACATTCTTTATTTAGGCCTACTGGTACATGTTTATTGTTTTCAGTATTTTGTATCCATCCACTTAACTGGAGAAGCAATATAAAATTCTCAAGAAATATAAATTCAAATGAGGTATTCTTGACTGCTTCCCCTTGTCACTGAAGGATTTATAATAGTAGTACATGTACCTATATTTCAATCTCCATAAGACTTCTTACCACTTCAGACCTATCTGGGCTAAGAGCCCAGGTAGGCCTGAGGTGGTAAGGAGTCTTACAGAGATTAAGTATACTTAGTCTGGTAACTCTAGTATTTTGTGACTCTGCTCTTTCATTTGGACCCAAATAGTGTTATTTTTCTATAAGGCTTTCACCACTCCTGAAAGCAGAAACTTTAAACCAGAATGGGCATGTGGAAGGGCTGAAACAGTTGGCTCATTTTCACAACCGACTAACCGAGAGCTATAACCGGTTATCCGTAGCCATTATTTCACTGAATCTGGGATCAAAACTATAGGAATTGAAAAGCAGTATTCGCAGAAATTATTCAGTAAATTAATGTGTATACAAATGAACGTTGTCGAGTACTCAACAACGTTCGTTTGTATACATACTACGGAATAGTTTCTCACTACTCGCGGAAAGTTAAAAAATTTATAGTAATTTATATATTTTTTATACTTACCAATGACCCAGACATAGCTGGTGCTAACTCTTAAAATATAGGGCCAAACACAAATTTTGCCCCCCAATCCCCAAAATTTGCATCTAAAACCAAAGAAAACATGTCCTGAAAGGCCCTCCACACTTCGCCCCCACTACGCATGCGCAGTGTCAAGGACGTTCCAAAATTGGCGCCATTAATCATTCTAATAACCAGTGCCTGGTAAGCGCTATGTACTCAGCGGGGAGGCAAGAGTTCCCAACTCCTGGGAGGGCCATCCCCGTCTGGGTCATTAGTAAGTATAAAAAATACATAAATTACTATAAATTTTTTAACATTTTTATACTGTACCAATGACCCAGACATAGCTGAATAGTAAAAAGGCTGGAGGGCCAATGACATAGAGCAAAATGGAATACGCTCAATAAGATAAAATAGAGTCATCCCCTGTAGGGAAAAAGAAGTAATAGGCCTTACATGTATCTTTCTTATTTATGATAAATTAGAAAGATACAACACCTTCCAAAATTGAGCTTCATACATCCATGTACTCTATTAATATCCAATATAATCTTTATACTAATAATTTTTAAAGTAAGCCAATAAATAAAGTAAGTCTAGAGAATAGAGACTCTTATACTCCTAAAAGTGTCTGAGGATTGCATAATCATGTCCGTTGACATATGCAATATTCAAAAGCTATACTTTAAAAACTAAGACTTGAATGAATTTTAAAAACCTAAACTTCTCACTAAACAACCATCCCAATAACAGCTCAGAATTACTAACTCCGGAGGAGGTATCCCCTTGTTTTCATAGTAAAACAGGTGACCCAAGGGAACACCCTCCCCCCCCCCCTTTTTCTTGCCCTGGGTCAAATAGCCCAGAGCGAAGAGGGCAGCCGAACGGAGACACTGCCGAAACAGACAGCCTACCTAGCTATAGTAGCAACTGTTAAATGACATTCTGAGCAGTAGATAATAGACCTAACAATAGAGGCCTCCAGAAATGGACTCGATATTTCTGAGATAAAATTCATGAATGTGGATGGCTGAGCGCAATGAGCGGCCTTCAAAAATCTATAATAGCGACACTATTAATGTAAGCCCAAGAAGTAGAAGAATTCTTACTTCATGAGCCGAAATCTTAAGCACAACTGCTAAGTCAATGATATACCATAAGCAGTACCGATAGTTAATAGAATCCAATAACAATAAAATGGAGCGTAACGTCCTTCTACTAGACATCAAAGACAGAAGAAGCTTACGCCCATAGTAATAAACAGATATCTGTTTATAAATACATAAACTGTACCCGGAAAGAGTAAAGGCCTATGCCCATACGAAGACGGAAGGACCTTAAAATAATAGGTTCCGGATAATAGGAGCCTAACTCTTATGCAACAATCCAACCTAAATAGTAACGGAAGTATTGATTCCGAAACTACGAAAGTGAAAATCATCCATCGATAGTGCATGAAACTCACTGACTCTACAGTAAAAGAGAAACCAACAGAATTACTGTCCAGAGGCTCAAATGATTACTTAGCTAAATAAGAACCGAAGTTAAAATCCATATAGGAATTTAATCTAAAGATTCTAAGTCTATTTATCAAAAAGTTACTAACTGACTTAGATAAAGAGACAAAAGACTCAATTGTAAACTATCGTAGAGTGCATAGGTATGAGGTAACATAAACCTATAACCTAAATAATAACAGGCTGCAGTAGATCTTGTGAAACAAGTATACTAAAAAGTTAAAAAATTTATAGTAATTTATATATTTTTTATACTTACCAATGACCCAGACTTAGCTGGTGCTAACTCCAACAAAAACCAGGGCCAAACACAAATTTTGCCCCCCAATCCCCAAAATTTGCATCCAAAACAAAAAGAAATCATGTCCTAAAGGACCTCCATAGTACGTCTCTACTGCGCATGCGCAGTGACGCAGTCGTCCCGAAATTGGCGCCAAATATCATTCTTACTGGCAGTGCCTGGTCAGCGCTATGTACTCAGCGGGGAGGCAAGAGTTCCCAACTCAGGGAGGGCCATCCCCGTCTGGGTCATTGGTAAGTATAAAAAATATATAAATTACTATAAATTTTTTAACATTTTTATACTGTACCAATGACCCAGACTTAGCTGAATAGTAAACAGGCTGGAGGGCCTAGGACATAGAGGAAAATCCAATAAGCTCAATTATATAATAAAGAGGTAACCCCTTAAGGAGAAAAGGAGTATTAGGCTTTACATGTATCTTTCTTATTTAATATTAAATTAGAAAGATACACTACCCTTAATAATTGAGCACAATAACATTCATGTTCTCTATTAACATCCAGTATAACCCTTATACTAATTATTTTTAAAGCAAGCCAATAAATAAAGCAGTCCAGAGAATTGAGACTCTTTATAATCATTTAAAAGTGTCCGAGTATTGTATATTAAAGCCCGTTTGACACTTGACATATACAAATGCTTCACACCGAGCTACACTTTAAAAATAAGACATGAATGAAATTAAACATTAATATTACACTTTAAAACCATCCCGGAAGCGACTCAGAAATACTGTCTTGGAGGAGGCATTCCCTTGCTTTTCACTATAAAGCAGGTGACCTAAGGGAACACCCCCCCCCCCCTTCCCCTTGCCCTGGGTCAAATAGCCCAGAGCGAAGAGGGCAGCCGGACGGAGTCACTGCCGGAACAGAAAGCCCGCATAACTATAGTTGCAACTGTTTAGTGGACGACATTCTGAGCAACAGATAACGGACCTAAACAATGCAGGTCTCCAGAAATGGACTCAATATTTCTGAGATAAAAATTAGTAAATGTGGATGGCTGAGACCAATAAGCAGCCTTCATTAAATCTGTAATAGCAACACTATTAGCATAAGCCCAGGAAGTAGAAAGAGCTCTTACTTCATGAGCAGAAATCTTAAGCACAGACTGCTGAGAAGAAGATAAATCTTCATACGCAGTACGGATAGTTAACTGAATCCATCTAGCAATAGAATGGACTGAAATGTCCTTTCTATTAGGCATCAAAGACAGAAAGAAACGTTTCCGTCCCTTTCTGATGAACTGAGATCTCTGTTTATAGATACGTAGTGCTCTAACAGGACAGAGTAAAGGCCTACGCCCGTCTGAAGATGGAAGAGCCTTAATAACAATAGGTTCCGGATATTTATTAGGAGCCTGATTCTTAGCTAAAAAACCCACATTAGTAGTGAAGGTGATAGTGTTCCCAACACTACGATAATGAGAATCATCCACCGATAGTGCATGAAGCTCACTGACTCTTCTGGCAGAAGAGAAAGCTAAGAGAAAAGCTGTCTTATAAGATAAGAATTTGAAATCTACTGTCCCAAGAGGTTCAAATGGCTTTTCCTTCAATTTAAGGAGAACCCAAGCTAAATTCCACTTAGGAATTAATCTAAGAGTTCTGGGTCTATTTATCGAAAAGTTTCTAACCAATTTCGATAAAGAGACATTAGATCCAATTTGTAAACTATCATGATGTGCATAGGTATCAGATAACATAGATCTATAACCCTTTATAGTAACAGGCTGCAGTTTGATTTCGTCAAACAAGTATACTAGAAAGTTTGCAATGTCTGGTATAGAGGGATCAAATATATCTACAGAATGATCCCTACACCAACGTCGGAAAACCTTCCACTTAGCCGCATAGTTTAGCGAAGAGGAGGTCCTCCTACAGTTAGAAATCGCGTCCACTGCTCGTCCTGTAAAGTGCTTGCCATGCAAGAAGGACCGCACAACGGAAAAACGTGAAGGTTGAGACCTTGCGGGTTGTGATGGAGTTGGCGCGATTTCCCCTGCGAAAGAAGATCCTCTCGTGGAGGAAGCTTCCGCGGTAGGTCCCACAACAGACACCTGAGTAGATTTATCCACGGTCTCTGTGGCGACAGAGATGCTACCAACAGAATCTTGCATTGAGATTGTTTTATCTTTAGCAATACTTGTTGAATTAACGGCGCTGGAGGATACGCATATCCTATCATTCCGTCCCAAGGGATCGACAGAGCGTCTACTGCAAATGCTCTTGGATCCGGACACGGGAACACATACGTCTGCAACTGATTGTTGAGATGTGTCGCAAATAAGTCTATCATTGGCCGTTCCCATTGGTAGCAAATCTGATTGAATACTTGTTTGTTGAGAGTCCACTCCGACGGCAACAAGCGACCCTTTCGTGAAAGGGAGTCTGCTAGCACATTCAGACGACCCGGTATGTGACGGACCGAAAGAAGAACGTGATGTTCCAACGCAAACAGAAGGATTCTTTCCGTTAGATTGAACAACGGAACTGAATGAGTGCCTCCCTGATTCCGTATATACGCCACTACTGTCGTATTGTCGGATAGGATTTGGACATGAGCATCGTGAATAATGTCCATCCAGTGACGTAACGCAAGCCAAATTGACATCATTTCCTTGATGTTTATGTGCTTGCACAGGAATTGAGGATCCCAAAGACCCTGGCATCTCGAATCCGTTGGGATTAATGATGCACCCCAACCTGTTTGACTGGCATCCGTCATAATGGTAAAACTCGGATCCGGCAACTGCAGCGGAACTCCTTGAGTTAACCACTGAATGTTTGCCCAAGTCTGAATCTCTTGTTTCACTTGATCTGACAAGAGAACGTCTACATCGAGCGAATGAATTTTCACACTCCAATTCTGAGTCAGGAAAATTTGAAGAGGACGTGTGCGTAGCCGTCCCATCGGAATGAGATCCGCGGCGGCTCCGCACAGACCTATCAGTCTCATAAATTCTCTCGCCGTGACTTTGTCTGCATTCAGACAATAGCGAGCGTAACAACTGACTAATTTCGCTCTGGTTAACGGCAGACGAACGAGATTGTTGTGCGTCTCGAAGCTCATTCCCAGATGAGTGAATGACTTGGACGGCACCAGATCCGACTTCTCCTCGTTTACTATGAAACCGAGACGTCGGAGCAATAGAAGAAGATTCTGAACATCGTTCTGAAGCGTTAACTCGTTGCCGTACCTCTGAAGAATGTCGTCCAGGTAGGCCGACGTTACCGCAGACGAATGAGCTCGGAAGTAGATCATTACCGAGTTCATTACCCGAGTGAAAGCCCAGGGTGCTAGATTCAATCCGAAGCACATGGCCCGGAACTGATACACCACTCCTAGGACTGCGAAGCGTAGATACTTTCGGAATGTCGGATGTACCATGACGTGAAAGTACGCATCTTTGAGATCTATGCTCGTTGCATAATCGTTCACCCGAATACTCGCTCTGACCGATCGAATCGTCTCCATATAAAACTTCGGAGCGACGATCAGCTTGTTTATCCAGCTCAAATCTATGACTGGACGGAACGAGCCGTCTGGTTTCGGAACCAGAAACAGATGGCTGTAGAATCCCAGCGATTCCTGGTTTTCTACGACCTCTACCGCGTTCTTCATTAAAAGAGACTGCACCTCTGATAACAGAGCGTCTCTTTTCTGTGGATTTGACGGAAGATGAGTCCACTTTGGACTTCGAGTTAATGGAGGCTTTCGTTTGAAGGATATCTTTAGACCTTCCGAAATCACTCCTCTCACCCACGGGTCGTCCGTAATCGACGCCCACTCTTGTGAAAAACTCGACAACCTTCCGCCAACCGGAATGCGATAGAGGTTTAAGCCATCACCTCCTGGACCTGCGAGGCCTGCGGTAGGAGAAACCACGTCTTCCACGACCCGCACCTCGCCTCGTCGACCTCGGGGCGTCCGACCGATTGTCCCGGCCTGAAGGACGTCCCGAACGAGAGTCGCTATCCTGACGGTCTCTCGAATAAGACCAAGAGGACGCACCGGAACCTCTATAGGAACCTCTCTTGGGCGCATTAGACCCAGAAGTGCCCGCCTTATTCGTGTCTGCTGTATCCGACCTTTTAGGAGCGGATCTGAACAACAGAGAATCATTAGCTTTCTTTTTAATATTATCATAAATAGCGGAAAGCTTGCCGTCAAAGAGAAGTTCTCCTGAGACCGAAGCGACTCTAAGAGAGTTCTTCACCTTAGAATCCACTAGTGTGGATGTAGCCAGGGCTGCGTCATGTCTAACCAACTCCAGATTTGCCACTGAAAGGGCGGAGTTACACGTGGAATAAGCTACTGCCCTTGAAAGAAGTCTTAAAGAGGATTGTATATCCTGAAACTCTTCCCCTTGAAGGCGCAGTGATAACGCCTTAGTAAGGTGATCTGCGTAAGATAAGGCATCTAAATTGGCTCTGTTAGACGCAATAGCTGTTTCCAACACCGCGGTTGGAATAGAAGCTGACGACGGTAATGATAGCTCTAAGTCTTCCGCCTCGTCGTCCATACGCAGAGGAACTCTCGGTATACCCTGTCCTGCCGTGTCGAATTTATTCCTTGCATTAATGAAAGGCAGGTTGAGAGTATTTGCGGACAAGAAACCTGCTTTCCCCGTCCTGGAAGCAAGTTTAAAAATAGCGTCGTTCAATAATTCAAATGTTCTTGCAACATTATTGGACTGCGACGGAAACTCGGGAGCGATGTCCCTGAACCGCTCAAAAAATTCAGAGTCCAATGACGCTATAATTCTCTTGTCCGGAAGCGCAGCAGTCTGGCCCAACAGAACAACTTGAGGGAGAAAGTGCCGGATGAAGTCCACGGCAGCTTTATGTTGTTCCGAAAGGGATAACTCCAATTCATCCGTATCCCTTTCACCATCCGGTCGGACCTCCCGATGTTCCCGGTCGTCCGCCCCCGATGCTTCGGCGGAGCGTACCGACCCAGCACCGTCGGATAATTCTCGATCCGACACCGTTTCTGTCGGCTGCTGGGATGCTGCGATAAGCTGTGCTATCTGCACTAGAATGTCCGACGTCGAGACCTGCGGAGGCGCGGTCTTTCGCTGCTTCGCCGAGGGCAGCTCCGCATCAGATGGCTCCCGCATACTTTTCCTATGCGAACGTCCGGAGTCCATCGGTCTCGAATCCCTGGCTGCCGGATGGTGTGACCTGGTCGCCAAAGAATCCTTCATCGGCGAAGCTGGCAAAATATCGGAGGTCACGCAGCCAAGGTGCGGTCGTGTGCGCCGACGAGAATAGGAAGCCTTAACAGTCTCTGCGGACTGCTTATACAACGGAGCGTCCCGAGCGACGGACGTATGCTCCGCTAAAGACACATTTTGTACCACAACATCTGGAACCAGATGTTGTTGTACGAGAGAGGGGCCTCTCTCGCTCGCGGCCCGGCTGGACCTGGACGAGCTAGGAACCGGACTAAAAGGCTTCCTCCGTTCTCGTTTACTATCCGCCGTCACTGGGTGTGCATCTATTATGTTTATAGTGCTCGCATCACCCAAAATTTCCTCTTGGACCGCATCGGACGAACCCGGCTGCCGAACCATTCGGTGAATGGACGCTACACCGGGCGAGCTAGCGGACGACATTTGTCTAATCTCCATGAGCACTTTTGCCGCTAGCTCTGAATTCATTTGTGACGACGGACGCACACTTGAAGAAGATAACATGGAAACATCACCCTGTTCTGGTTCCTCTGAAATAGAAACTGAGAGAGTAGAGTGACCTTGTGGAGAAAGAGCCGGCATCGCTCTTTCTCCAGAAACAACATATCGTGACACACGTTTCCAATGTTTCTCATCCCAATGTTCACATATAGGACAGGGATTAATGCGAGAACACTGACTACAATTAATACAATGATCATGAAAGTCAGAGGAAGATTTCTTCCTATTACAATTTGAACAAAGTCCCTTCATTGTGAAAGAACAACAATAAGTCCTAGTTACTCGCAAAAACCCCTGACACAAAGATACATAATAACATGATCCATTAATAAATGAAAAAACAATTGCAAAACAAAATAATTTTGAAAAAATATTTTTTCAGAGAAGCCCAAGTTGCTGAAAAGTAACGTTGAGCCCCGATGGATCCGATGGCAAAGTGTGGTCAAAAATTTTAAATTTATATAAAATAATTAATGAGACACTTTCGGATAATATAAATGTATCTTATAATGAGATAAACTACCACAAAGGCAAACAGCCCCCCTCAAAAAAGGCTGTTGCCAATGAAAACAAACAGTGTAAACACAGTAGAAAACATGACTCCAGGCACTGAAAAAACTGGCCCGGAATCAGTCATCAATTACACTCTATCTGATGCAAAACAGAGACTCCCAGGGGAGAATCTGCAGAACACAAGAAGATGCAGAACACAAACGTTATACACCCATGGGTGAAAACGTAACTATGGGGAAAATAACAGAAAACATTCTGTAACCAAGCAACTCTCCCAGGAAATTTTAGAAATGAAACTTCTCAAAAATATGCCAAAAGCATGGGAGAATTGCCAGGGGGGACTTTAGAAGGCTAGGGGAGAGGAAACACTGAATAAGCAGTGCAACAATTAGCAAGAATGACAACAAGAGGCGCATGCCTCGAAAATAGGCAACTTAACATAATTTCAACAAAAAATTTTAAGTACAGCCCTGATTATTTTTTGCCACTTCTTTTTTCCTCTCCTCCTTCTATCCTCCTTAGAATCACATTTTCTCCAAAAATTACGTGTCTGGCATCCTTTAAACTGAGATTTACAAGCACAAAGATCAGTGAGATGTTGACTGATGAAGGGCCAAACAGAGAATGATATTTGGCGCCAATTTCGGGACGACTGCGTCACTGCGCATGCGCAGTAGAGACGTACTATGGAGGTCCTTTAGGACATGATTTCTTTTTGTTTTGGATGCAAATTTTGGGGATTGGGGGGCAAAATTTGTGTTTGGCCCTGGTTTTTGTTGGAGTTAGCACCAGCTAAGTCTGCGTCATTGGTACAGTATAAAAATATAGCAATGAGTAGTATGGAGGGATCAACAATATGAACATAATGATCCCTACACCACGACGAAAGAGCCTCCACTTTAGCCGCATAGAATAGCGAAGAAGAGGATCTCCTATAGTAAGAAATCGCGTCCAAAGCTCGTCCAGTACAGTGCTTACAATGCAATACGGACCACACAACGGAATACATGAAGGTTGCGACCTTGCTGGTTGTGATAAAGATGACACGATTTACCCAGTGAAAAAAGATCCTCACATAGAGGAAGATTTCACGTTAAGACCCACAGTAGACAAGAGAGTAAATTACCCATGATCTCTGTGAAGATAGAGATGCTATCAACAGAAATGTATTGTGGTTGTTTATCTTAGCAATACCTGCTGAAACAACATCCTATCATTCCGTCCTATAGATCAATAGAGCGTTAACAACATTAGCTCAGAGATCTGGACAAGCCAACACATACGTCTGCAATTGATTAGCAAGCTGTGTCATAAATAAATCATCATTGGGCGCTCCCATAGATAGCAAATCTGATTGAATACTTGTTTGTTGAGAGTCCATTCTGACAGCAACAAGCGACCCGTAAGCGAACGGGAGTCCGATAAAACAATCAGACGACCCGGAATATGACGGACCAAAACTGAACTTGGTGTACTATAACCAACAGACGGATTCTTTCCATTAAATTGAATAACGGAAACGAAAGAGTGCCTCCCTGGTTCCAGAGATACGCCACTACTGTCGAATTAAAGGACAGGAATTTGGGCATGCGTTTCTGAATAATGTTCATGCAATGACATAAAGCAAGCCTAAAAAACATTATTCCGCGGAAGAAAACTGATTGCTAAGAGACTGCGGAACCCAAAGACCCTGGCACTTCGAATCCGTAGGGATCAGTATTATATCCCAATCTGTTTGACTGGCAACCGTCATAACAGCCACACTCGGGTCCGGCAACTGCGGTGGCACTCTCTGAGTCAACCACCGAATGTTTGCCCCAGTCTGAATCTCTTGTAACACTAGATAGACAAGAGAACGTGTAAATCGAGCAATTCATGGATTGCCGAAAAGTTGCCGTCGAAGAGAAGCTCCTCCGAGAACGAAGCGACTCTGAGAGAGTTCTTAACCTTACTATCCACGCGTGTGGATGTAGCTAGGGCTGCGTCACGTCTAACCAACTCCAATCAGCCACTGAAGGGCGGAGTTATACGTGAACAAACTACTGCCCTCAAAAGAAATTACATTGAGAATAATATCCCGTAAATCTTTTCTTGAAGACGTAATGATAACGCCTCAGTAAGGCGGATTACGTATGATAAAGCGTCTAAGTTAAGTCTACTATACATAATGTCGTTCCCAACATTGAAATTGGAAAAGACATAAAGGGCGAAAAATAATATATGCAGTCTTTAATCACACCGTCTAGACGCATATGAACTCTCGGTATGCCCTGCTCTGCCAAAATAAACTATTCGTATAAATGATAAAATGGCAGAAATGAGCAACGCGGACAAGAAACTAAACTATCATGCTTAGTAGCAGGCTTGTATATATATATATATAGCGTCGAAAAATAAAACACATGTTGTAATGACAATATTGGACTGCGTCAGTAAGTCAGGGACAATGTCCCTGAACCGATCGAAAAATCCGAGTCCAATGACGCTATAAGTCTCTTATCCAAGATCGCAGCAATGAAGTCCGAAATAACAATCACTGGAAGATAATGCCAGAAGATATGAAAGGCATCTTCCGATACTACTAAAGGGAAAACTCGAAATCTTTCGAATCCCTTTCGCCATCCTGTCGGACCCTATAAAGCGTTCGGTCGTCCGTACCTGATGCAACCGCGGACCGCACCGACCCAGCGCCGTCGGATAATTCCTGATTCGACCGAGAAACTGTCAATTGCTGGGATGCTGCGAAACAACTGTGCTAACTCGGATAGCACGTCCGTCACTGAGGCCTGAGGAGAAGCGGTCTTACGATGCATTGCCGCTAGAAGCTTCGTGATCGTTACCCCGTGCATACTACCAATATGCGAGCGAACGGAGTGTATAGGCCTCGTGTCCCTTGGCTACCGGATGGCGCGACCTATTTGCCGTGGAATCACTGAATGCCGAAACTGATCGGATACTCGAGGTCACGTAGCCAATGTGCGGTCGTGTGCCCTGCTGTGAGGATGAGGAAGCATTAAGGACAGTCTCTCGGACTGTCAATATAACGGAGCGTCCCGACCGACGGACATATGCTCCGAATGTAAAATATCTGACCACAACATGCGGTCCCCTATGTTGTTGGACGAGAGAGGGACCTCTCTCGCTCACAGCCCGGACGGACCTGGACAAGCCAGGAACCGGACTAACAGGCTTCCTCCGATCTGTCCTCAATCTGCCGTCACTGGGTGAGTACTAAAGTAATTAAAGTGCTCGCATCACCCAAATCTCCTTCCTAGACCACAACGGACGAACCCGGCAGCCGAACCATTCGATGAATGTACGCTACACCGGGTGAGCTAGCGAATGTCACTCCGTAGGCGATAGACATATTCCATGAGCACTTATTGCCGCTAGCTCTTCATTAACTATGACGACAGAGGCACACTTTTGAAAGACATCTCCATAACTCTTCGAACAAGAAACCAGAAATGCTTGGTTAGCAAGCATAAAATAATAATATATATAGTGTCGTTCAATAATTCGAAAGTTTGTGTGACATTATTGGACTATGTCGGAACTGAGGGACGATGTCCCTGAACCGAACCAAAAATTTCTAAGTCCACCGACGCTATCAGTTTCTTATCCGGCATCGCAGCATTCTGGTCCGACGAAAGAAGCTGTAGAAGACCAAGTCAGATGACATACACAACAGCATATGTTGTTCCGAAAGGGAAAGCTCGAAATCCTCCGAATCCCTTTCGGTATCCCGTCGGACCGGATGAAACTTTCGGACGTCCGTACCCGCTTCCGCGGAGCGTCCCGACCCAGCATCGTCGGATAAAATATATGCGACAGATTCAGTTGATGCTGGGATGCTGTGATAAACTGTGCTATTAAGGAAAGCACGTCCGTTCCCGAGGCCTGTGCAGTAGCGGTCTTACGATGCATTGCCGCCGGAAGCTCCGTGTACGTTGACTCCCGCACACTTCCTATGCGAACGTCCGGAGTCTGCAGGCCTCGTTCCCTGGCTACCGGATGGTGTGACCTGGTCGCCGAAGAATCCTTGATCGGCGAAGCTGGTAATATATCGGCGGTCACGCAGCCAAGGTGCGGTCGTGTGCGCTGAAGAGAAGAGGAAGCCTTAGCAGTCTCCGCGGACTGCCTATACAACGGAGCGTCCCGAGCGATGGACGTATGCTCCGCTTGCGACACATTTTGTACCACAACATCTGGGGCCAGATGTTGTTGAACGAGAGAGGGACCTCTCTCGCTTGCCGTCCGGATGGACCGGAACGAGCTATGAACCGGACTAAAAGGCTTCCTCCGTTGTCCCTCCGATCCGCCGTCACTGGGTGTGCATTAGGTTAATTTATAGTGCTCGCATCACCCCAAAATTCCTTCTAGACCGCAACGGACGAACCCGGCTGCCGAACCATTCGGTGAATGGACGCTACACCGGGCGAGCTAGCGGACGTCAAAGGCCGTCGAACCTACTAGGGTCCTCTTAGGCAATTGGCGTATTTACATGAGCACTTTTCCGCTAGCCCTTCATTAATTGTGACGACGGAGGCACACTGTTGGAAGACATCACAGATACATCACCCTAATCTTGATCGTCTGAAATAGAAATTGATAAAGTAGAGTGACCCTGCGGGGAAAGGACCGGAGTGTCCAAATCCCCAATAACATACCGTGACATACGCTTCCCATATTGTCATCGAAATCATACGATACAGAACAGGAGTTAATGCGAGTACACTGACCACATATAGAATGATAATAAAGTCAGAGGAAGACTTCCTCTTAAAACAATTGATCAATATCCTTTCAATGTGAAAAGAAAACAAGTCCTGGTACTCGCACTAACCCCTGGCAATCAAAATACATAAAAATAATATGATCCATTAATATAGAAAAAATAATTGAAATCAAAATATTTTGAAAAAATATTTTTTCAGAACAGCCCAAGTTTCTGAAAAGTAACGTTGAGCCCCAATGGATCCCAAGCCTAAGTGTGGACAAAAATTTTAAAAATATTTTAAACAATTTATTCAACACTTACGAACAATAATAATGTATCTAGTTATGATTAAAATAACATGAAGATATTATTTTTTAGAAATCCCCCCCTCACACAGAGGGCTGTTGTAAATGTAAACAATGAGTGTAAAAACACTAAAATAAGACTCCAGGCACCCAGGCCCGAAATCAGTTACCAAAAATACACTATCTGATGCAAAACAGAGACTTCCAGGGAAGAAACTGCAGAACATCAGATGGTAGATGCAGAACACAACGCCTAACCACCCGTAGGTGAAGACGTAAACATGGGGAAAGAACAGAATTCATTCTGTTATTCAGCTAAAACTCCCAAGAAAATTTAGTAATAATAATTACAAAAACTATGCCAAAAGCATGGGAGAATAGCAAGGGGGAACTTAAAGGACAGGGAGAGAGGAAAACACTTAAAAAACAGTGTAACTAAATAATCAGAATGACAACAAAATGGCTGCTGCCTCGAAAATAGGTAACTTAACATAATTTCATTAAAAAATTTTAAGTTACAGCCCTGATAATATTCTGTCACACATTTTTTTCCTCTCCTCCTTCTCTATCCTCCTTAGAATCACCATTTCACTAATATTTATGTGTCTGGCATCATTTAAACTGAGATTTATAAGCACAAAGATCAGTCAGATGTTAACTGATGAAGGGCCAAACTTAGAATGATTAATGGCGCCAATTTCGGAACGTCCTTGACACTGCGCATGCGTAGTAGGGGCGAAGTGTGGAGGGCCTTTCAGGACATGTTTTCTTTGGTTTTAGATGCAAATTTTGGGGATTGGGGGGCAAAATTTGTGTTTGGCCCTATATTTTAAGAGTTAGCACCAGCTATGTCTGGGTCATTGGTACAGTATAAAAATATGCCAATCATTAATGAAGTCTTGAAGCCAAAGTCAATTATTTCTCAATATACAGAAGGAGTATCTATTCCAAATGAGAAGCGGCAGATTTACTATGTTCTAATCGTGGAATGGCGATTACTATCGATATTTTGGATGACCTGTTGTTTTTCCAAATCAGTTAGGTAGGTAACCGGTTATGCGGTTCACCATTTCAGTACTAGTGTGTGGATAGATGTGTTCCAGCAAGTCCTGTAATTTGGGCACATTTTTATATTTTGGGCTCAGCATTTATTGCCCTGATTCAATGTTCTCGCATTTAATTTTTGACAGGAATGAGTCTACAGTGTGTGGCCAATTTCTTGGCCACAGAGTTTCAAAGGGATCATGGTCCAGTTATGATCCAGTTGACATTCTTAGTCTGCTTTTGCAATTCGACTTGCAGAAAAGCAAAGAATCAAAAATGTAAGGCAGCTGTGAGAACTAGAAATGGAAGGTGTAAAAGTGTGCCAAATTTCATCAGAGTCGTCAAAGGCGAGGTACCCTAAACTATTGCAGACTAAAAAAAGAAAAAGAGAGAAACTGCTATAAGCAGGCCTGTCATTTTCAAAATTCCAGAAGGGCTATGAAGGTTCACCTTAAATGACGCCAGGTGGGCTATTTTTGGTTTGTCTCAAATGACACTCAGGAGAGCAATTTTTGGTTTTCAGGGACCATTTTTGTTACAAAATGTCGAGTAGACCACTCAATCATTTTAAGGCACATGGTTTGTGTAATTGATTGCACATCCAGCAGTGTTTTGATGCAGGCTTCAAAATTTGGATTCAAGATACCCATAAGTCATAGCACTCACTGTGCCAACCTAATGGAGATAATTATAGACTGTACAAATGCGGATACCATATGATTCACTGAATGTTCAGGTAAGGAGAGTGGTCTCTCAGCTTTCCAGGACTGAGCATGCTGAATAAAGACCCAGAAGATGAATTGGTACTTGGATGCTGAAAATTATAACTGATTTTTTGCACAGTTCATGATTCGACTTTCACTCGCCAGTTTTCAAATCGATCCACCCAAACATCATGGAAGATGATAATGGAGAATGAAAGGTGCACATCAAGGGAGCTAATTTACAGGCAATGACATCATAGAAAATGCCAGTGAAGTTTAGTCTACTGATTGGTGGAAAATACTCGTAAAAATGGCAGTTCAATTTATTGTTACATGCGACCAACGATGAGATTTGGTGTATTGTGACGCTGCTAACCTGTAATTTTATCTCTTTTGAGTTGGAATGTTGGATGAACGCAGGAAAAATCAGGAAAAAATCCCATTGAATCGCATCATGCAAATCAAGTTTTGGTGACTGGATCAAAAATACCCTGTTCAATGTAATTTAAAGTTTGAAATTCTGCAGATCTATAGCTCCTATCAGAAAAGTGACTGTGGGTGACTGTGACGACATATTACATATGATACAAATTGTGCTTTCTTGCCACCTTCTATCCATGAAGATTAATGTTTGAGACAGCCGATTTTGAGGTGCCTTTGAAAGAATTAATGGTCTGTAAAAATCATGGTCAAATAGACATTTACCGTCAGCAGAATTTTTACTTTAGGAGGGCAACTGGGACCCTGGAGATCGCCTGCCTGAAAATTACAGGCCAGTATAAGTCATTTCAACTTCACTGAATGACTTAAATAGGGTTGTCAATCTCTTGATGACCAACCTACATATCAATTTTGGTTGAGATTGATTAAGCAAAATTTTAAAGTGATAAAAAAATATGCTACAAGTAAGTCTTGAGACAGAAAGGTAAATGAATTGATGAACAGGTAGACAAAGCAAATTCTGGTTACCTGGCCAACCCTAATTTTGTGCCCCAACCCTAACAATTTTTTTATTGAAATTGAAAAAGAAACAGAAAAAAACACACAAACGCCAACTTTTACAACAATGACACAAATAGTGTTGGGCATTTTTTGGTATACTGATTTATATGAATAATCAGTACCAGGTTCAAAATTGTATTCAGCAAATTAAATCATAATTAATTGGTAATTGTATACTGAAGTGGTTTTAACTCTGAAATGCACATTTCAATATGTTTATCACGGTTTACAAGAAGTGAATTTACTTCACTGGTGTGGATTACCATTGGTTTAAATTTGGGTCTTTCCCTTTTTACCACCCTGTCTAACCTTGTAAACTATGGGACCTTTCTTTATTACTTTTCATTCCAAACTGTTCAAGTGGTTTGTTTTCACAATCACCACAATTACGAAAATAAACATTGTTTACCTCTTTGTCAGAAACAAGTTGAGGTGAAAAGCCACAACCACGTGTACTGCATTACACAAAGGTTGCATAGTCAGTGACATAGAACATTCGACCAATCGCATTCCTGCTATTTAAAACCAGGAAATTTTTCTTGGGAAACTCCAAGGGATTCCCTGTAGATTTACACTTGTACTTCTAAGTGATTGGCTGTTTGCACATGTGACGACATGATAGCATCTTGCTTTCAAAGTAGTGTGCGCGCAAATGTTTGATACAAGACCGACGCAAGGTACATTATTTTCAAATAAACAAAAGCAAGCCATTTGTGCTTCCCCTGCCAAGATAAATATGGTGATACTTAACCAGACCATTACCACAATCACTTAAATTTTAACACTTCCCGTTATAAAGAGAGACGTGCGAACGCACACTTCACTTCAGAATCTGATGGCAGCCGATGATAATATTATCAAGACATCTCCAAGTCCATTTCATTTTGAAGTTACAGAATTACAGCTGAGTTGTCCACTACAATTGTGAATAAAGCATCTGCTGATAAACTGCCATTTTGGGTGTAATTTCACAATTCAGACTCAACAGAATATCAAAGCAGCATATTTCAGTCACAACTGTTGGAAGAATTTGGTGATTTGGGTCCTAAAATTAACTCAAGCACAAATTCAAGGGGAAAAAAAAATAAATAAATAAAAAAAAAATAGCCCCACCTTCTTGAAGCTATTTTTTTTCTGCTATGTAACCAGAACCAAACCATTCAATTTTTTTTGGCCTATAATGTCAGGGGAAAAAAAAACAAAACTGTGTTAGAGTAACCCGACTGGACCTAAAAAATTATGGTGACCCGAAAACTTTTATCAAGTAAAAGTTGCTCATTTAGATCATTGTAACCGTAAATTTCTATCGGTCTTCAACTCTGGATTTGAAACCGATTTTGGAGTTCAAGCTTTCAAAATTACGTGTAGAAATATATATATCAGACAGTATAAATGAAGAGCAAAGGAAAATGCATTTGAAAAACCGATGAACATTTTGAATGCTCCTCTATTGGTGTTGACAGGTCATGAATGAAATCGTGTTTGAGTTTTGGGTTTTGATACGGTACTGAAATCTTGGCTTACTGTCTTGAAAATGTTATTGGTGCAAGTATAGTGTACACAGTTTTGTTTTTTAATTCCATTCAAATGACAAACATATACACAGAAGTGATTGGCAGTGGCCAGCAAATGCATCTAAGTGAATCATGTGGTCATTTTGGTAATTTGATATTCATTTTATTTTTTCCAGAACGCGCTGAGATTTTAAAACCGAATTTGCAGATGTGTTCATTGAGTGCGTTTGCGACTTTTTGGTAGTCTCACACTACCGATCCCGACACGTGGTTGCAGTTAACCTCCCAATTCTACATGCCCCCCCCCCCCCCCAGGTGAAGGAGAGGCAGTGTATTGCTTCTTGCATGTGAATTACAAGATTTCATAAAAAGGTTATGCAATTTCAAAGCAAAATGGGTTGAGCAAATTTACTTTGCCTAACCTTTTTTCAGGTCATGCAGATTTTTAGCTTTTCGAGCTGTGAACATTTGCTAAGGCTTGTCCGACTTGTCTTCTATCATGGGCCGCCTTGTCTTTTTGGTCTGAGCTGTCCTGACAATTGGTTTGCCTTTTATTTTTCTGGGCCCCAACTGGCCTTTTTTGGACAGAGTTGTCCTGAAAATGCTTAATTAGTTCAGCAATCTGGACATAGTGGCTACCCCTCTACGTTCAGATTCTTCCTCCCATTCAAATCTGTGGTAAAATTACCCATCAAGTTTTTATGG
This sequence comes from Pictodentalium vernedei, assembly GCA_031216915.1. Taxonomy (NCBI): domain Eukaryota; kingdom Metazoa; phylum Mollusca; class Scaphopoda; order Dentaliida; family Dentaliidae; genus Pictodentalium; species Pictodentalium vernedei. Next base: position 266,336,120 of record CM062294.1, read on the forward strand.
AAATTCAAAACTCGAAAACAGGAATATATATCTGGATTTCACGTTGTGCAGACTAAATTGATCCAAACTATATGTTATCCTTTATTTATCGACACTTGAAAACTTTTGAAGCATCAACAATCGCTTCAATGTCGCCCATATTTTTGGAGCAACCCGGGGTTGCTGCCAACAGGAATATCGACGTGGAAACGGCAACTCCTAATAAAATGCCCCCCCCTCCCCCACCCCACGCAATGATCATAATCAACCTCCTCTGCACAAATGCGATTGTATTTCCATTTCCGCATCGATATTTGTTTAGGCGCAACTCCGGGTTATTATTTTATAGCCAATACAAGCGAAAAGTAACATGGACGACATCAAAGCGATTGTTGATAAATAAAGGATAACATATAGTTTGCAGAGTGTGACATAAGCCGTAACCTATAGGTTAGGTTATGGGGGAAGATTACGTGTTTCTATAAACTCGAGACCTATTATTAGGTTACCAGAGGAAACTGATTACCTTAATAATTTACCTTATATCTACACTATGGAAACCTACAGGTTACAGTATACTAGGCACACCGTAACCTATTTTAAGGTTACCGTGTATGAAGCTTATATCAGTCCCTGGTTTGGAGCAATTTAGTCTGCACAAATGTAAGGAAATATGTGTACATGTACTATCGAATGCAGCCGGTGATAAGGGCAAAAGGGGGTATGCGCTCAGTTAGAATTCCCGAGGGTTTAGGTTGGAGTGATAGATTGTCAATAATCAATCCCTCAACGCCATTAAGACTATTAGAGAGTGGGCTCTATGCGGTTCCAGCTTGGCGATGGTAGAGGTTTGAGTCCCACCATGGTGGCGATCCAGAATATAATGTTGTTTGATGGCAAATTTAACCCTTAAGCCCCCATATAGCCCCAAACCGCCACTTTTATATTGCATTGAAGCAGGTGCTCCCTTGTGTAATCTTTTTTATTACTCTTGTGTGTAGACTGAATTTTCCCTGGCAGTGGTTCTACATCACTGCTGGCTGCCTGTATAGGCAGCCAGCAGTGATGTAGAACCACTGCCAAGTCATCAATAACTATGTAAGCAGAAAAAGGCCATAAATACTTTAAAATTAATCTGAGGACTTGAGGGTTAAGGGAAGAGGAGAAAAGAAAACCAAACAGCAACGTCGGTTTGGTAGCGGCCCCGGTATATGACCATAGCGGTTACAAAAAAAGGAGTGGAGAAAGCTCCAACAGTTTAGTTTTGAAAAACCGGGAGTCATCCATCAAGCCTTCTGGGAGATGGGATGCCGATATGCGATTATGAGGTGTCTGTTTATCTTTCGAGAATTCCAAATAACCTCCCGCACCCCCACTCCCCACCCAAAACAGCTGTTTGCTGGGAAGATTGTTTCAATCTTGTTAGGTTTTCTGCACATCTTTTCATGAGGATTGTCATGCAAATGCAATAAAACGATGGGTATAATATTTAACAACAATAATCTCCTAACATCAATGCTATCCACCGACAGAAAATGTTTTTGTTTCGTTTAACAACACTGACATATGATATGCCATGTCAGTTAAATTTGTTTTTGTTGCATTTCACAACACTGTCATATGCCATGTCGGTAGAAAAAAAGAATGTGCCGTCAGTATTAATTGGCATTTTGGCTTGTCGCCGGAAAAAACATTGTGTTCAGTTAAACGTTCATTTCAATTTAGAATTTCATCCTCATTTTCGGCGAACTGTCCGATTTTAAAAATTTAAGTTCCGGCGAAATGTCTTTTCCAGCGAAAAGTCCAGTATTCTTATTGAACATGTCAAAAAAATTATAGAAACATTCAATTTTTGTTCATTTTCTACTTATTTTCACTGGAGGATGGTTTGGGTGTATTAGCGGATGGTTTGGGTCAAAATGGAGCGGACGGTTTGGGTCAAATTGCAGAGGACGGTTTGGCCAGAGGACGGTTTGGGTGTAATTCGAGTATAGACCTAACATTAATTTAAAATGTAAAATTCAGAGAATACGACGAGCGCCTGTGTCTGTGAATGAAAATGAAATAGTGAAAATGGTCCGACACGTCTTGTTTTGCTCAGAGTTCCTTTTTGACCCGACTTGTCTTAAAAATAAGCCGACTGGTCATGTCCGACTTGAATTGAGTGCAAGTTGTTACAGTTGTCCTGATATAGTGATAATGATACCGCCAACGGAAATCATTGCCGGTGGCGACGTACCTCGAAACCAAGAAATAAGTCATTCGACACCCATTATTGTTTTCGTACATTTAACCACGTGTTTTGCCACGTATGAAGTGGTAATCGCTGTCATTAGCTTTTTGATTCCGTTTTAGAGAACATGTCTTTTTTCGTAAAAATGTTTTTTGAACAGACTTGGACCATCTGCTCGGAATTTGAAAAATCTTCAAAGCAGAGAATGATGCATGGATACATGCTTGGATACACGTCAAGTTTCAATGCGAAATTTACTGTCCTTTATCGAATTACCGGATGGATCAACTGCTCGGATCATGAGTGGGTTCACAGAGAGAGCCCACTCCCTAAATTTGCCACAAGACAGAGATCGGGGGCATGGTATTATCCCCAATAATAATTGGCCAAGCGTTATCGTGGACAATGCTAGCGGCCTAGCCTCGACTTTGGGGAACTTGTCTCTCATTTTTAACTCAACTTGAAAAAGTCAAGTTGAGCTATTTAAATCACTTCTCATCCGTCGACGTACGTACATCCGTACAGGCGGGCGTACGTACGTGCGTCCACAATTTCCTTTGGCACACCGCACAGGTCGCATTTATGATCAGATCGCCTTGAAACTTGGTATGTTTATTTGGGGTTAATTATCTCTACATGGGAGCTATCGATTTTCTGCGATTCCCGTCCAAAACACTTTGCCGCTGGCAACGACCTTCTAGGAACTTAGTGCAGTTATGCATCAATATTTCCCTTTGGCACACCCTACAGGGTACATTTATGATAGGATTGCTTTGAAACCTGGCATGCTTGTTTGGGGTGACCTCTAGATGGGAGTTGTCGATTTTCTTCCATTTTCGTCAAAAGATCTCGCCGCTGTCAACGAGCATTGAACTTAGTTTGCTTACGATCAACTGACATCAATATTTCAATTTGGCACGCCCTACAGGGTACATTTATGGCCGGATCGGTTTGAAACTTGGTGGGCTTGTTTGGAATGACCTCCAGATGGGAGCTATCGAGTTTCTTCTATTCCCATCAAAAAATATTGCAGCTGGCAACGATCTTTGAACTTAGTTTAGTCAGACCTCAATATTTCCCTTTGGCGCACCCTACAGGCCACATTTATGTAGTAGATATAAGGCTTGGTCTGGTGCACTTTTTGGGGAACCGCGAGGATGATCTGCCGCCCCACTCCCCTGGGCGGTCCACACGATAGGCGTTCTGGACTCTAGGCGGGCCCACCCATCGGGCAGCAAGGAGAATAAGCGCAAGTGGTTAAATATTTGTATTTCTTGAATGCGAGCGTGACGAAAGTGGAATTACTGAACCAGAAAACAGGTTAAATTGAGACGGCTGTGTGCAGTGAAATATTTTGATATCGAAAACGTTTCATTTAGAGATAAATGTATTATCATTTTATATATATATATATCATGAAGGGTGAAAATACATGTCCCTGGATCTTACTTGGTCAGTTAGCTCTGTGCGGTAGAAACTGTGTCGGTGAGTGCTGTTTCCTACATAGTTCCCCGAAACGCAATGGTTGGGGTGCGTACGCCTGCCGAAAATGTTGTATAGGGGTTAAAACGGCCCTTGCCCTTTGCAAGACCTGTGGTAGCGATTACGCCCGACTCAAAAGACTACGTCAAAAAGAAAGCGCTATTAAAAAGGAGTTTCGTCGCTTAGCAAAATATCCTACTAAAAATTTCCTATTAGAGAAATATGATTCACATATGATATACATAGCGGACTATGGACGAATACATCGACCAGCTGTTGGCTGAAATGCAAACACTGGAGCCAGTTCGGAGTGTTGTTCAAAACATCCTGGATGAGTCGATTCCGGAAGCCACGAAGAGGCGCTTACTAAAGCCCTTACTTCCTAATAAAAACCCGGCCTATACCAGTCCCACGGATGGCACACGGAAAGAGAAAGAGGGCCATCAAAGAGGAATTCGACCCAATTCCTGTAACAAAGAAAATAAGATCGATTCTGGACTATCAAAATGAGTTCCTGGATCTGTTCAATGTTGCGCAGCGGCAAAGAACCGACAAGTTAATGTTCAGGCAGACCCCCTGGGCAATAGAGAATTTGTTGCGAGGTTGACAGATGGATGTCCCGCAAGGTCACGCCAATAGTGCAGATCAAAGAGCTTTCTTGGAAGATGTACACTCTCAGATTCAAGAAGCTTGTGGAAGAAATCCAGGCTCGCAATGGAGTCAAGTTCCAGCTTGTTCTTAAGATCCAGCTTCGCAAAGATAATCCTGATGGTAGAGAGGAGTTCACAGACCCTGTACTTCGCCACAAACAAGAAGGGAAGCTGTTTTAAAGGCCCATGAGATTGATGAGGCATTAGGCAGAGCATTCCCACTCATCCAGGAGACGCTCGAAAGATGGACACAGCGAGGTTCAGGATGGGTGGTAAACAAGATAGAAACGATGTGGTTAGACATTGCTCGGTACCAGCCACTAAGAGGAGGCTTATATATTCCACTACCCGCGGCTTTGGGTAATACGAAAGCTATTGTGAATGTAAAGAATAGAGACGACAACTGTCTACGCTGGGTCTTGCGCTCTGCTTTGTTTCCAGCTAGAAAGGACGCCCAAAGACCTTTTAAGTATCTAGAAAATGATGGGTTGGATTTGACAGGAATTGAAACACCAACACCTCTCTCCCAGGTTCAAAAAGTCGAAAAACGAATAGCTTGTCCATAAATGTCTTTGGTTGGGATAAGGGGTCGCAGTGCACAGACTCAATAATCAACCCCAAAACACATCCCGGATCAACATTCTACTCATTGAGAAGGCAGGTAGATTCCACTATACATGGGTTAAGAACCTAAACCGCTTGCTCTTCCAAGAAAACAAGACCAACAGAGTCGAATATTTCTGCGAGCAAGACTCCACGGCTACTCCAGGGAAGATTTTCTGGAGACCCACAAGCGAGAGTGGCATGGGATTGGGCAGACAACAATGAGGGTGGAGATGCCGGAAGAGGGAAGAACAAGCTTGCCTTTTGGAGCCACTACAAACAGATGCCAGCCCCCTTAATTATTTATGCTGACTTCGAAGCTATTACAACCAAGATTGCAGAGCTCGACCCCACAAAGAGCAACACTCAGAAAACACAACAGCACGAGGCTTGCAGCTACTGCTACCTAGCTGTGCGCTGCGATGGTCAGACATATCGAGGGCCAAATGCAGCGGAGCACTTCCTCAGGGCAGCCCAGGAAGAGGAGCGGAAGATCAAATCTGTGCTGGCCAATCCAAAGACAATGATGATGACTCCAGGCGATTGTCGAGCCCATAATACAGCCACCATCTGCCATGTGTGTGAAAAACCTCTGGCAGAGCGCTCAGTCCGTGATCATTGTCGTATAACTGGGAAGTACAGAGGCGCCGCTCACAACGTGTGTAACCTCAAGCTGCGAATAAGTCCAAAAACCCCAACAATTCCGGTCGTCTTCCACAATCTGCGAGGATATGACTCTCATCTTCTGACGCAGGCCATTTCCAAATTGGAGGGCAAGGTCTCATGCATCCCTAACAACACAGAGAAGTACATCTCCTTCTCCCATGGGCAGCTTCGGTTCGTTGACAGCGCCCAGTTCCTGCTGGCCTCCCTCGACAATCAGTCCGAGGCCTTCCAAATAACAACCCATTATGAACCCATCAAAAAAAGAGGAGAGCTGCTGATGCTAAAGGGGATATACCTCCCATGAATATATGGACACCTGGGAGAGGTTCGCAGAGCCCCGACTCCCTCTACGGGAAGCATTCTACAGCAGGCTGAATGATGAGTCAATAAGTGAGAATGGCTATGCCCACGCACAGAACATACGGGTTACTTTCGGATGGCACACTCTAGGGGATAATCATGACCTCTACAACTGCACAGATGTTCTTCTGGCTGATGTTTTTGAAGCCTTTCGGAAGACTATATGCCACAGTATGGTCTGGAGCCAGTGCATTATTACACAAATCCCGGCCTCTCCTGGGATGCGCAGCTCAAGACAACAGACCTGAAGCTTGAGCTACTGGCGGATTATGACCAACACCTCTTTATTGAGACAGGGTTAAGGGGTGAAATCTCTATGGTCTCGAAGCGTTATGTAAAGGCCAATAACCCTATAGTTGAGGGTTACGACCCCTCCAAGCCAAACACTCATCTAATGTACCAAAATGCAAAACAATTTGTACGGGTTCGCAATGAGCCAGCTACCGCAAGTGGATGGTTTCAGGTGGGTACATAATCTGGCAGAGCGCTCAATATCAGACCACCCGGCTGACAACCCACAAGGTTACGTACTCGAGGTCGACCTGGAGTATCCCGAAGAGCTGCAAGAGGTGCACAATGCCTACCCACTAGCGCCGAAGCGCATGGTCGTCCAAACAGAGTGGATGTCTCAGTATCAGCAGAAGCTTCTAGGTGTTGGGCTGGCACCGACAGAGGTTGAAAAGCTGGTCCCCACCAACCTCCGTGACAAGGAACGCTATGTGCTTCACTACCGGAACCTCCAGCTCTACCTGTCTCTAGGAATGCAGTTGAAGAACATCTGCTTCAACCAATGCCCATAGATGAAGCCCTACATCGGGATGAACACAGAGATTCGCAAGAAGGCCACCAACAACTTTGAGAAGGACCTCTACAAGCTCATGAACAACTCCGTGTTCGGGAAGATTATGGAGAATTTCCACAAGCGGGTCGACGTGAAGCTCGTCTGTGAAAACGAAGAAGACAAGTTGAGACGCTTGATGGCCAGCCCAACCTTCGCGCTGGCAAATATCTTTGATGACGACCTTGTAGCCATCCAGGTCTACAAGAACCGCCTGGTGCTCAACCGCCCTGTATACGTTAGTATGAGCATTCTAGACCTCTCTAAGCATCTAATGTACGACTTCTACTACAACCAACCCAAGGCGCAGTATGGTTCTCACTGCCAGCTCCTCTACACAGACACAGACTCCCTTCTGCTAGAGATCAACACCAAGGATGTGTACAAAGACATGGCAGACCGTGCCCTACTGTAGGACACTTCTTACTTCCCACAAGACCACCCGCTACACAGCACCGTAAATAAGGTCATGGGTATGATGAAGGATGAATGTTCTGGATGTTCCATCGCCGAGTATGTGGACCTACGACCCAAGACGTACTGAATCCTTGAATCCGAAGGAAAAACATCAAGAAGGCTAAAGGCGTGAAAAAGTGTGTTGTGAAGAAGCACATCCACTATGAGCAGTATAAAGAGGCCCTCTTCGCAAAGAAGACTTTTCACCACAGCATGGATCTGCTGCGTTCGGAGGGCCACCGAATCTACAGGAAGCACCTGAACAAGGTATCGCTACCCCCTTCGACACCAAGCGGTGAATTGGTGGAAATGGTGGGGACACCATGGCGTATGGTCATCGTGATGTGATGGGTGGAAGCTGAGTATCAGGAGGCACCACAAGCAGCTCTTCCCGGACAAAGCCCCGGACCAGTCCACCCTGTAGGTAACAGAGCACAGGCTGATCGGTCTTTATGACAGATCGCCAAAGCCGGTTCACTTGGAGGGACCACACAGGGTCGGTTGCGCGACGGCGACCCCTCCAGCTCTCCTGCCTGGTAGAAATAGCGAACACCCACTTTAGATGGGAGCTTCTGCTCCTTGAGGCCAACAAGGTGGCCAGAAACCACAGAGGAGGGCTTTTGTGTCACAACCTTGACCTTGGTGGCGTCAGATGGTCTCTTTTTAGTTAAGCGAGCCACCTTACATTCAGCTCCGCAACAACAGCGGGCAGCCGAGCAACCCAATTCACTCGACCTCTCACCTGACGGTAACCTAATCTGCTGGGCGTATTGGTGGCCGAATATTCGCTCTGCCAGCGTGCGGTTAAATCGTTCCACAATTCCCTGGTCCCGGTGGACGTCCACACGGCCACGCCAGGCTTCTGTCCCGTGTTTCACCAGCAGCTGATTCACCGCGCCCATGAACTCGCGTCCGGGATCGACCTGAAGGAGCTTTGGCCATCGCAGTGGTCCACGCTTGTATATCGTTTCTAGGGCGGCCGCGACCTCTTTGGTCTGTTTTGTGGCCAGGGGCTCTGCCTCTTTATAGCGGGAGGCTACATCAACGACTGTGAGCGCATACTTGTAGGTTTTGTGGGCCAGCCGGTCGTGTGACAGAAAGAGTAGGTTGGCCTGGTGAACCTATCTCGGCGTCCGCACATCGAACTTGGGTAATGGTATGTGTGTGCTTTGCACAGCTAGAAGGTTTATCTGCCAGATGGCCTGCTTCTTAAGCCATGCCCGAATCGAATCTTCAGAGTCCTTGGTCGGGGAAGCAAGGTTTTTGATGGCCGTGAGTTCCTTCCAGTACCCCATTGGGGCTGTAGCAGATTGAATCCAACTTTGATGCAAGCTTGCTGTCCATTCTTGGATATTCCAGCTTCTCTCCCTGGGGGATTTGGGCCTTTAAAAGCCATATTAGAGGAGGTCTATAATGATATTATGCAACTATGTTCGTGACACTATCCAACGTTCAAACCATGAACCTACCAAAGGCGCTCCCTGTCGGAGAGCAATTTGCGTGTGCCCTTGCTGAAGTAACCTACTACCCTCTTTGGTACAACATTAGTCCGAGGCTAGGCAACAATTTTATTCGCGTCGTGAATGAGAAGTGACTCAGTTGAGTGGCAGATAAAGAGGTCAGATGGCTATTACAATGTATGCGAGCTGAATGATGAGGTGTTTAGTCAGGTTGGGGCTATACTGGATCTTCACAAACCTTCGGATCGTCTGGGACTCAAGACAGATAAGTCTCTGAGACTGGGAGGGTTTGCACGCACATTGGGATTTGCAACAAACAAAATCCCTTGGGGTGTGTGGGGGGGGGGGGGGGGCAGCTGATGGGGGATGAGTTACCCGAACTTGCGACCCACCGTGAGCTCCACGTTCATCTGTCAGAAGTCAGCACCACGGACAATGTTCACAACGGGCTACCCAGCACACTACTCAGAGCAGCACCTGTTGCAAATGAGAATGTGCCAGTGGAAGAACAGAAGCTTTCTCTCATTCGCAATACAAAATGCTTGTCCCAGGTCCAAAAGGCAATGTTACAGTCCACGTTTTAGATAGCATGGGTGGCCGTATTGAATTATAGCACCTATCCGTTACATTACATATTCGAAATATACCTGTTCCTAGGGAACAAAAGAAACAGCGGCAACAAGTGTAAAGGGATGGTGAATAGCGGAGGACAAGGAGCACATGATGCATTGCCTTGCACGACCCTTCAGCTGGGTGATCTCTTGGACACGCAGGGCTTTTGGGAACTGTATGTATTTCAGCTCCCCGAGGGGCTATACAAGAGAAAAGAGCTGCCCGTTGTTGTTCCTTCAGAACGGGAACAACCACAACAAGTTACGTTTACCGAGCTGCGTGGTTTGAACCTTGAAGGCTCACCCCCGTGGAGGAGGTACAACTTATACAGAATGACTCCAGTCATTGGTCTATGTATAGGAACCCTTTTCGCGGTGGGTGGGAACTTGACTTCAAGGTCACTCAACCTCACATCCAACTGGGCCGCGGCCACAGGCTCCGTAAACTCCAGAATAATGGCCTTGGGTTGGATTCATATACCCCGAAAGGTGTTATTATTTATGTTCACGAAAGCTATGCCGGGTATGTTTTCGGTGGGGTAAAAGGAGGTGCAATGATGAAGCTCTTTTTGGGAGTTTGATCGTTTTACTCCTGGCAAGGGTATCACCACAATTATAGATAGTCCTGAGTATACCATCCAACGACTTCATACCAGTGTTACATGGGCTTGACCTAAAATGGTGTCGGCAGCATAATGGCAAAGAACTTGTCTTCATTAACAGTGGCAAAGATGCGTTGCTCTCGTTAAGTGGTGTCTAGTACAAGGTCACAGATGCTAGGTTTCCAACCGACACATTCAACACCCTATATCTTGTCCCATCTAAGCTCAAGCACCTGCGGTTTACCAGACAGATACTCACACAAGACCATCGCCACCTTAGCGGAGGCCAAGCTTTCGAGCATCACAGATCTGTATCCAAGGGCTGTTGCCGATGGCCAGATATCCGAGGAGAAATTCAGTTGTGTACTCGCCAAGGAAGAGGAATTTAACCAACCCCGGTTTGATATCCGCAAGGCATCTTGCCGAGAGAGCCCGCAGCAGGGCACAAAAAAACGAGATACTGCTGCTGATACACCAAGAACTCGACAGGCAGAGACGGGTACCCCTGCGCCCTCTGTTGTTCCTGTTCCCAAGGAACAACGAAAATAATGGGAACGGCTGAGACCAGAGCCCACTGTACCCGCCGATCCGTGGTTGCTGTTCAACTCTCATGAGCTTTTAGGATTACTTTACAGCATAGCTAGGCGGCTTTCCGTTCTGTAGGAACAGACAACGTCCCTCACCCCACCCCCTCCACCCCAAAAAACAATCTCTTTTACACGCGTTGCGAATAACTGAACGAGTTTGTAGCTAACAAGGCCGACCACACCCAACCCTAATATGATGAAGGCGATCTCACGGTCCTTTTGCCCGGCTGATGGTGTGTAAAAGTCTTCTAGTTGTGGTTGTGGGCCAAGAATTTTTAAACTTTTCCCAGTTACCTAGGCATACTCGCGGATCGCAGCATAGACATCCTGGAATGTGCGCAAGGCATGGCCTTGGCAACGTAGTTCTTCATTGATCCAATCGAGGCGTTCTGTTCGCTTATGGGGCCATGGCGCCTGGTCGGCCTGAAGCTTTTCTACGGCTTTGTCGTGTCGCACACGCTCCGCACCAGCATCGTTATCCCGAAACTTGGAGAAGAGGTTGTTGCTGCCAGAGAAGGCCACTCCGTTAACAAGGGTGTCCCCAACTAGCATTGCGATCGAGGCCATCTTGTTATTTCATAATATCTGGTGGAATGATTCCTTGTTTAATTAGCATTTCCTTGGTTGCCATCGCCAGCCCCACGTGAAGGACTACCACCCCGACGTTATAGCCGGTGAAGTCAAGTTTAGGGGTGGCTCCCTTCATTGCCATCTTACCTAAGCGGGCATACCCTATTGCGAGGGCAGAGACCACTGCGCTGCGAGAGGCAGCATTGGACAGCATCTTTCCATCGGCTGAAGACATTGTATATATATACATATACTACTCCATGTAGAATGGGTCTGAGGATACCTTTAAATGCTTGTTCGGAGGTGCCGTGCAGCGGATGACCGAATCAACAACAGCAGCATTAGGCGGTGTCATTAGATTGGACGCCGGCTTATTGTTGTTCCTGTTGTTCCTTCGGAACTCGAACCACAATGCCAAGTCAGCCAACCCAACCACCCCAGCAATCCAAGGGGACCAGTCATCCAATGAACTGCGTTCGTGATGCATTGCATTCGTGACCCCTTGCTGCTGTCCATGTTGTTCCTGTTCTGTTGGAACATCCCTCGGAACGGGTACACCAGCCGCTTGGGTTGCTACGGCGTTGTTTAAGGTCATTCTATGGAGATTGGCCTCCTTTTCTTGCAGTCGGTCCAAGGCTTTTTGTTGTTTTGCATTTTGGGTGGCAGCTCCTGCCCGTCCGGCGGCCACTTTTTTTTAGGATATTCATGTTGTTGTTCTTTTGGAACAGAGACAACAGGAACAAACGACGACTCAGTGGTTGGACCAGCTCTCACTCTATCCACCTCTTTCTATTCCGTTGGAACAACAGTAACTATCGGCAGGTTTGGCTCTGTCATCGATGACATAGTCTTGATTTGTTAAAGGACAGATGTGTCCAAATCGAAAGTGTTTAGCAGTGGTTAGCATCGTGGTAGAGGTGCTTAGTACATGCCTCAGCGGTGATATAGCTCACATGCGGTACTACTTAGCGCGTGCCCAACAAATGGATCTAGCCTCAAGATCAGCAACCAACTTTTGTTGGTTTTCCGGGGGTATGGGAAGAAACATGCTGACTACCCATGTGTAGAGTTGTAGTGCGGCGGTCCCCAGCGTTTTCGTCATTGCTGCGCAGAGCCGTGCCTCATATCGGGCATAGAGTTTATCGATTTCCTTATCGTCCATGGCGTCGACCTGATCAAGTGTGAGGTTTGTCCCTAGATACTGCTTAGCCTGTCCATAGGAAGCTACTGCAGCTAGCCTTTCGCGTTTGACCCCATCGGTCTGTTCTTCCTTCGGAAGATCCACTGTTGTCTTGCCTCCCTGTTGTTCCTGTTCCATTGAAGCATTCGAAGGAAGAACAGCGGCACCATACTCTTCCCGCAGTTGGTCAATAATATCGTCGCAATCCATGGTGGTGCACATGTACATGCACGCCGTTTGAGCTTAATATAATACTTTATAAGTGGTTGGTAGGTCTATTTTAACACTAGTCGGGCATGCCTGCTCTCCTCCAATGCCTGGCGAACTGCTACACGTTCCTCACGGCTTCCAATCACATCATTCTCTCGTAGACAGTCCTGGAAGCTATCTCGACCCTTACAGTGGAACAGGCAAGCCCAGTGGGTCTGCTCGCGGAGATCCTTTAAGATAGAGTTATACTTCTGAGTCAAACCCCAAACGCTCTGCTGCGCATGACAACTCGAGAAGGCTAGTTCAGACAGCATGTCTTTCTTTTGCGTCAAAGCTTTCGTAGCCAAGCAATCACCGATAATGTACAAGGTTGGCTCCCCTGGAACATCTGATAGAAGGCTTGTGGATGATGAGTGGAGGTGTTCCCCAGGATTTGCTATGTACACATCGGGGTCATCCCAAATCCATGGACGGTCGTGGTATGTTTTGTTGTATTTGGTCGTGGGACAGAGCACCACAATGTTCCAAAATGCGGGCCCTACAGCAAGTCCAGTGCGAAAACTGTCCTGCCATAGCCTGTTTGACCGCAAATAATGGCTGCATGGGGTTCTGTTAGGACAAGGTCATTAAAAAAGTGTGTCGATGAACCGGCCATTTTCAATGTTAAGCTGTGCATCCATGAGAACATAGATATACGTTCAATGCACCACTCGCTTCCGCTGTCTTTGTGATCAGGATACTGACCCCCACCCCCACCCCACTGGCGGTTTGTATATGCCAGCCACTGCCGTGCAGCTCGCCATCATCCGTGGTCCGCAGGTTAAGCCATAGTGCATACTTGTTGGTCAAGACCTCTCCCTGCGTGACATCAGCCAGAGATAGCTCATTTGCGACTAGAGCCACCCCAGGATCTCTTTTGCTGCTGGGGCAAGCTCCAAAGTGCCGAGTGGCTTCGTTCCATTCCTGGGAATACAGCTGGTTGGGCACCCCTTCGATCATAACCTCAACTTTGGTGATCTTGGGGTTATAAAAGACCTCGGGTTTCCTACCGAAAGCTGCACCAGCCATAGTAGTGTCCTCGAACAGCAGCAGGACCCCTTTCATGCTCTTTGCGGCAACGTTGAGGTTGATGTTCCACATAGAGCCGCTCTTGAGTTTGGTCAGTTTGCGGAGGCGAAGGACGCAATCATATAGGATGGCGAGACGATCAGCACACTGGTTGCGGACCATACGAGCAAGTTAAGATTGGGTGACCATTTCATATTCCAGGCTGATATTATCAATGGTGTAACTGACAGTGGCATCGCCTATGGCCAGGGCCACTCGACTGTTATCATTGAATGTCAGCTCGTACTCGAGCCGACCCCCAAGCGCACTCTGGTAGAACGACATATGAGCCTCGAGGAGTTCAAAGTCCAGCGGGTTACAGAACCGATTGCCAAAGGCATCAGCGATAGCTTTGTCAACACCAACAGTGACCTTGTATTCTGCGCAGACCCACACCTTAGTAGCATTTCTTCTCAAGGAGGTATCAATACCTTGGTAGGACGCGTTTTTGTGCTCGGGGCTGTCTTCCAGAGATCAAGATAGCAGTGGTACACGTCTGCATCGTCGACCGACATCACCTCGTTCTCGCTGATCTTGATTGCCATTTTCTTGACGATGGCACGGCCAAGATTCTGAACGACTGACCTGTTATCATCTGTTGATATCAGGGTGACTGCAAAGGTTAGGCACACTGTACCCGGTACGATAAGGTCGTAGGACCCGAGATTTAGAAACCGGATATTGAGCTGTTGGTTCGGGCCAATTGTACTGGGGTTGTGCGTGATCACAACCGACTGCCGAAGTCCCTTTACCCTAACTGGCTCTCGTAGTCTGAGGTATGGGTCAAGCTTGCGTCAATATTGGTTTGAAGACATGTTGAATATAATGAACATATCTCGGATCAATTTTCAGTACAATGGCAGACTTTGACCTCGACGAGTTCGGAAGACGACAGGACGATGATGATTCAACGGAGTTGCAAGATGAAACTAGCTTTACCTGGCCCCCTTCGGATGTTCCTTTGGAACAGGCACAGGAACAAGAAACGGGCGTTAAAATACCTTCATTGCAGAATGAGCCCTTTGGAGGAGGCTGTCAATGGCGGCTACTACCAGAATCTGCCGAGAAAGGGAAGGTACCCTATCTACGTGAGAATTCCAAGTTTGAACTCGGCACAAATGGGCAGATGAGGCTGAAGGCCCATCCAAATATCGACATTGTTAGTAAATCGGGAGCACCTCATGCTCTCTCAACAATTGCTGGAAAGCGTGGCGGTGGTGAGATCATCCGGAATGAGCTGGGGTTTATGGACTGGACTCGAGGGGGCAAGGCACTTGAGCCAAAGGCGCTTGAAACACTCGGGTCAATGATATTGAGTTGGGTGAGGCAGCTGCTAGGATCGGATCGGATACTACAGAACTGCGAGACTTGGGACAGTTGGCTAATGCTGCGTCAAATTTCACTCAAAACATGGTGGAAACTTTCACTGAGGGGAAGAAACTGCACTTAAAACCTTACATAACCCTCCACTTGATGTCGTGAGATTGGAGTACAGCATCAGAGATCTCCATGGATTCGACAGGGCAAAGCAGACCACCCAAGGTGAGTTAACGAACAACCTGGCCAGACTGTCCGGGTTGTATGAGCACATCGCTTTGGAAAAGAGAAAGCTCGATGAAAGTCAAGATGATCAATTTAGTAGGCGCCGGGTAGCAGAACGCTTGTGCACCCTGGAAGATGAACGAGCATCCCGCCTGGAGGCGGTCCCAACGAATAGAGAGGCTCTCCGATCTCAAATCAACCGAATCAGAGAGACGATCAATCGGATCCTCAACGAGGACACGACGCTCGGTGAGCGCATTCGCACCCTCTTCCGGGAACAATGGATTACGATTGCATCTATCCTAACAGCGATTGGGATGGTAATCTCGACCCTAGTGCTTGCTCTGACTGGCGGGCGTGGAAGTACCCCTACTCCAACTCCATCACCATCTGACAAGGGTGGCCTCAAAGAGTGGGCGAAGAAGCACCTACAAGATCTTGGGCGCATCCTGACCAAGCTAGCTGGGAAGGCGGCGGCCGCGCTACCTGGAATTATAGACTCCATTGTTTCGTGGCTGTTCAAGCTATTCACAAAAACTTAGGCTGGCTGGCCGAAAACCTGTGGGTCGTGGTCCTTACTCTCGGCTTCTTGTAGCGCACGTCAGTGGCTATCATCGAAGAAACCAAAGCTTGAGTAAGCCAACTGTAACTCCACCCACAATAACTGCAGTTTTCTCTTCATCATGCTGGCGTGCTGCCGCAATTCCTGATGTCGCCGACTCGGCATCAGAGGCACCTCCGCTACAGGTCTCCACTGGCGTAGCCGTCAGGCCGGGCGGGGGCTTGACCAGTCCCGTTTCCCCCGTAGACACGACGGGTGGGATTGGTGCAGTGTTTGTTTGTCTTAGGATCTGAGCGGTTGTGACAATAACGATCTCGTTGTTCTACCCCACAAGGCCGTGTGAAAGGCCACCTAGTTCCATATCAGAAGGCGCCACATAGAGGCATCGACAGAATACATAATCTGTTTTTGACTTGGCGTGAGACAACAGGCCTTGGTAGCGTTTAATTCCACTCTCCAGGCCCACTGGGCGGGAAATGGCATCTTCCACATTCGCCTCAAACTGCTGTACCCGTTCCGAGGATCGATAAACGGGTCTAAGACTGGGACCCGATTATTGCCCAGACGTATATCCTAATGGACTCATTGATTCTTTCGACCCCTGCAAACCCGTTTGCCTCGTCAACTGTAAACGTAGTAAAATCTGCATGCTCTTGTCTGATAGAGTCTGCAAGAGTACGCCCGTGCCCTGAGCGTTCGGTGAATGTGACCGTATGGTCGTATCTTCGATTCGGCGGGTGTATTGTCAGGGTATAGCTGTAGTTCGCAACGACGTGGTATAAAGTGCCCGACCCGTCATTATAACCCCATTTTCTCTCCAATCTGTATCAGGCGACACACCGAATTCATTTTATAGTCTTTCATTTTTTTGTTTATCAATCGCACTGTGTGCCGTCAAAAAATGGGTCACGCTGTCAAGAAATACAAATATTTAACCACTTGCGTTTATTCTCCTTGCTGCGCGATCGGTGGGCCCGCCTAGTGGGCCAGAACGCCTATCGCCTAGAGGTGTGGAGCGGCCCATTACCCTCGCCGACCGCCCCCCCCCCACCCCCCAAAAAGTGCGCGCTAACCAGCCTTATATATACTACTCATTTATGATCGGATTGCTTTGAAACTTGGTATGCTTGTTTGGAGTCACCTCTAGATGGGAGCTATCGATTTTCTTCAATTTCTGTCAAAAAATGTTGCCGCTGGCAATGACCTTCGATGAACTTTGTGCAGTTATGCATCAATATTTCCCTTTGACACACCATGCAGTGCACAGTTTTGACCGGATCGCTTTGAAACTTGGTATGCTTGTTTGGGGTGACCTCTAGATGGGAGCTATCGATTTTCTTCTATTCCCATCAAAAATATTGCAGCTGGCAACGACCTTCGAAATTAGTTTAGTCAGACCTCAATATTTCCCTTTGGCACACCCTACAGGGAACATTTTTGATCGGATTGCATTGAAACCTGGTATGCTTATTTGGGGTGACCCCCAGAGGGGAGCTGTCGATTTTCTTCAATGACCTTTGAACTTAGTTAAGTCAGGCATCAATATATTCCTTTGGCATGCTCTACTGGGCACCTTTATAATCAGATAGGTTTGAAACTTGCTACGCTTGTTTGGGGTTACCTTTAGATGGGTGCTCTTGATTTTATTCGATTTCCATCAAAATATTATTAAAAAATGTTGCCGCTGGCAGTAGCCTTCGATGAACCTAGTGCAGTTATGCATCAATAGTTCCCTCTGGAACTCCCTGCAGTGCACATTTATGATCGGATCGCTTTGAAACCTGGTGTGCTTGTTTGGGGTGACCTATGGATGGGAGCTATCATCCATGAGGCTTACGGGAGGAGAAACTATGTCCTCCCCGTGAAGATCTTCGCCCCGTCGGCTTAGGGGCGTCTGACCGATAATCCCAATCAGACTTAAGCCCCTTCCCCGAGTCCCTGTATTGACGACCTCCAGAGTAATTATATGAGGGTTTTTTGTACCCTCACGCGGAGTTCCCTTTTTAAGATTTTGATTTGGAATGTCCTCGCTTACCCCGGTCTGCTGAAGTGGGTTGTTGAGATGCAGACTTCAAAAGCAGAGCACTGAAAGCTTTCTCAGTAGCCTGTTCATATACTAACGAAATCTTGTCGTCAAAGATAGTATGTCCGGAGACGGGAGCAACCCGGAGAGAGGTTTTCACCTTGCCACCTATAAGTAATGACGACGCAATGGCAGCATCACAACTAATTAACTCCAGATCGCCACCGTCAGGGCGGAGTGATATGTGGCATACATGATTGCCCTGGAAACAACTCTAAGCGAGGTACAGTCGTCCTTAAATTCCTCCCCGATGAAACGTTGCACCATAGCTCTTGTAAGGTGATCTGCATAGGACATTGCGTCCAAATTCAACTTGGAATTTAACCCAGTCAATCTTGTTTAACTCTTTTACCCAACGAATTGGCCACATCCCCCTACCCCTGTGTAATATGCAAAATCAGCAGCTGAAAAAATAATACTTTTCAAAAAAATTCAACAACACTATATCATGTGACGAGCTTGTTCCAATGAGGTGTCTCATGATACGGTTTTGTTGAATTTTTTTGAAAAATTTAAAAAAAAATGATATTTAGAATAATAAATTTTGATATCGTCTGCATTGGGTAAAGGGTTAACAGTGCTCAATCAAACAAGACTAATTTTTTATCTGCAGCTTGAAATTTCAATGTTTTGGCATCAGTGTACATAAAATTTTGGAAATGTAAAAAAAATTGTCACCCACTAAAGAATTCAATTTATGAAACAAAAAATCTTTGATGATAAAATTCTTGCAGTCCCATAAAATACAGCATATTCAAGTTGGGCATATGCTGTCTATAAAAAACAAACAACAAATCACAGTTGGGTATTTATTCAACATTACATGCGAAGTAATTGCTTTCACTATTAACAGCATTAGTAATATAATGAAATAAATCAATACAATTAAGGCCAAAAAAAAAGAGTTTGGTTCTCAGGCACCGCCGGGTTGGAAAAATACCCCCCGCACTGAATTTTTTTATGGAGGTTCGAGAATTTCTCAAAAGTAAACAATGCACTGCCAATCTCAGACGTTCATTGCAGTATAGCAAAAATACCATATATGTCCATGTATACGTCGCACCCCCAACTCACACTTGGAATTCCTCCCTTTTGCTAAAGCTCATGTATAGATTGCACACCCATTTTCAAGTATATGCAGTCAACAAGAATTAGTTGCAAGTTTATACGTTTTGCCAATTTGGGATGCAATGGAAATAGGTAAGTTTTCACGAGTTACCACGTGTTGAATAAGATAAAAGAATAAAGGAAAATTATTATTAAAGATTTAAAAAATGCTTGCATTTTATCTGTTTTTCGTTGTTTGTTTATCACCCCAATGTCTTCATCCCTGTCAAGAAAATCCAACACTTGTTTGTACCTGAGACTTCATAGTTTCAGAATCAGAGCACCATTTGCGCCATAACCTGCGCAGTTGTTGTGTTTATGTTGGTTTTTCCGAAACGTGACAGGAAAAACCAATATAAATACAACAACTGCACAGGTGATAGCACAAACTGTTGTCCTACATAACCACTGTTGGTGCTATTGAAACTGAGGTAAAATGAATAGTAAAAACCCTCCCGACTTGCTATAACACACCAGGTACGATTACGTTAATCTATCGATGCACAACTGAACTTGATCTGCAGCTTCCCATATTTGCCCCCACCCTGGACCTGTCCATTATATTCCTAACGGGGTGAGCCGCCACTGCAATTGACATGCTTTAAATAGTTGCCTTAAGCATTGAAACAACTATTTAATGGTCTATCAATAACATTACAATCACATTAGTTTACCACAAGGGCGAATCCAGTCATTGGTGCACTTTGTATGGGCCTTCCCCCTACCCCCCCCCCCCCCCTCCAAATCAAATTAACACTACTGAAGAACTCTCTTTTTTTCATGCATTGACAGTGCTTTATGCCTAATGGGACACCCCCCCCCCCCCTCCCCCGCCCCATATGTCTGACCAAAATTAATTTGCTTTGTTTCATGGCTGATTTTAAATAATTTTTAGTGATCTCAGACTTTGATATCATAAACTTTTTTTTTAAAGTCTCACCATTTCAGTATCGTTAAGCTGACAAGTCACAATAACAGAACAAACCTTTTCACCTCAAGCGAAGTTTAAGACGCCAGTATTGCAGTACTTCTGGTGGATTGCTGGTTTGGGATTCCAGCGTTAAAACGTCCCTGCGCAGTCACTTAACCGTGACTCAGTTTTAGGGCCGCAACGATACGTCTCACTCAAGACACAATATGTATCACAATTTTTTTTCACGCTACCATTTTTTCACGATACATTACATGCAGTACATTGAGAGTGAATTATCAATAATAAAAGGCCCACAAACTGCACAGAGTCCAACTTTCATTTGCCCAGTAACATTCAATTTCTCTTTTAATGCTTGAGAAGGCCAATGGACCTCTGGGAGTCTGGGTTCAACTGAGAGGTGAGAGGTTTGTTGCCTCAAACTATGCTTATAATTTAGACAGAGTTGATATTTTACTGAAATACAAATGAACAAGTGGAATCACAGGAGTCTGAAATTCTATCAGTATAACTATAATTCACTTTCAGCGTGATATTTATGTTCCTCTTCAGAAGGGGATTACGTTGGGAACGTAAATATCACATTGAAAGTGAATTATAGCTATACTGATAGAATTTCAGACTCCTGTGGTGGAATTATAAGTTGGAAAAGCACAAAATAGACTTGTTGGGCCTGAAAATTCAACCTGCTGACAACATCATGCCAACCTTCTGGAAGTGTATCGTTTGTATCGTGATACACATGAAACAATACGATATGCGTATTGTGTACAAATGTATTGCGATGCATTGAAATCGCAATGAATCGTTGCAGCCCTACTCAGTTTATTCTTTTTCAAACAGAAATGTATCTTATCTGTCATAAAATAAAATCCCCAAGGTCCAGTGTGGGTATTGTCAGGCTATGTGAATAGGATATACTTGGTGTGGTAAAAAAAAAAAAAAAAAAAATAAAAACCGCCCTCCCTCACTGAATTTGGAAAACTATTTGCCTGAGAATCAAAACCATTTTTTTTTGGTCTAACCAATTTGTTTTGGTAATCTTGTATAACATTTACCCAAACAACAATATATATATTATAATTTCTACTTTACCTCAGCAATGTTTCTTTTATAAAAGATGTAATAAGATGGGATAATCTATCTGAATTTCTGCACATTTCTTGTTAAGATATATGTGTTATTACTGTACATAACAATGAGTACATTCAAGATTCCAACAGAGTTTTCCAAATTGAAATTCAAGGATTTTCAATGACATACCCAACCCATATTCAAGGACAATTTCCATTGCTTTACATAATATTTAAGATTTTCAAGGACTGCCTTCTAATCAAAATGAAACTTTTAATGTGCTCACAAATCACAACACTGTGTCTCCTACATTTCCACCACTAATCACTTGAACACCATGTGGATTAACTCTACACTTCAGCCATGAATTGTAGTTTTCATTATGCAACTAAAAATCTTTAAACCGATATTTTAAGTTACATGGCATGCAAGGAAGTTAATATCAGGTGAGGCAAAGCCAAACCTGATATGAACACTAAGAGCCTTGTATGGAAATTTATCTTACAATCAACATGTATTTTTTCTGTATTAACTCTGCAACTGTCATGTATCCGACCCCCTGATACAGATGTTTGTATCAGGGGGTCGGATACAAGCATGTTCCTTTCGCATGAGTTCATTTTTTTGTCTTGTCTTCGTGATCGACTCGGATACATATTTTGTGTATCCACATAATGGTAATAATCTCTATGTATCAGCCAGCTACATGCCACATAAAATATTTATTATGTTAAAAGTCCATGTAAAAGGGATTAATAAATTTTCATGAGAAGCAAAGAATGACATGGGTGACATTTATTTTTTCAGAAAAGACTACTGACAGCATTGTGCAGAATCATCAACAGTAACTGGCCCCAGTATGTATCTATGGTTAAAGTAAATAATCATCACAGTTCGAAGTGCAATATTTATTTACAAAATAAAACTTATCGCTACAAGCATATCTGAAATACCCTTACACATTTATTATCATTACTACCTGAAAAGAGTTAACAAAGCACTTTTAACCCTTTACCTAACATGAAAAGCACACGACACTTGCCAAAAAAAATCTTGAATAACTAATTTTTTTTCATTTTTTGTCTAAAAAAACATAGGTTTTGACCCCTCATTGGAACCGGCTCGACAGGCTCGTTCCAATGAGGGGTCATAACCTATGTTTTTGAGAAAAATAATGAAAATCAATTAGAGATTTTTTAGAATAGTGATGGCGGGTTTTGGCAGTTACGTTGGGTAAAGGATTAAATGTTTAAATAAATCACTTCTAATCTGTTGAGTAAACTGTCAAGAAAATGTTCGCTGCATCTTCAGCATAAAATAAAAATTGATAGAGTCGAAAAAATAAAGAACTTTTGGGAATAGACATAATATTTCTGTCCATTTTTTAAAATATTTAATGTTTTAAATCAATAAATACGGTACCTTGAAAATATTTTTGGTACCTAAATTCTCTTATTTTGTATTAATTCAAATTTTGAAAATTCGAAGTGAGTGGAAATGCATCAAAATAGTAATGGCGGCTACTCACCCAAAATCAAATAATGTCAGGTGAGTTACCCGATATGGCAGACCCTTAGATGGTATTCCAGCATTCTGACAGGACAAACTAACTATGAGACATAATAATGTGACTTCTGTGGTGGCACTGTTATCGACTTTTTACCTTTCTAAATGTATTCAATTCTTTCACAAAAAACCTCCAACAAAGAGAGATGGCACAGCTATACTGATTGGACAGAAGATGGAAGCATGCTTGCATTGAACCAATGAAAGCTGCAGTTATTTGATATCTGACACAATACTCAATTTGTTCTCAAATAAATAAATGATATAGTTATTGCCACAAACAATCACATGATTTCTATTTATTCGAGAGAAATGTAAGCCCCTTAACTTCGAAAAGGTCTTACTTACTAGGGACAAACCATCCTCATATTTGAATCAGTCTCAAAGGAGATGACAGGCCTTGGTGGACATAAGCATCTTGTCAAAGTTAATGGGGCTCAGACGCACCCGAAAGAAAAAACTTATATATTTCCTGATTGCCTGTGTGAGGACATAGAGGCGCTGAGTACTAAGGCATACTGCACGTTGATGGTGTACTTGTCTTCAATCAATGCTAACCCTGCTTGTGTGAAGTTAGTACAGTACAGTTGAAGTGAACTGGTCATAATCCACAGATGTGTTTACCAGGTGATAAAAATCATCAGCAGCAAAATTTTAGTTAATGAAGCAATGGGTAGTACCTGGCGCTTCATTAAATGTTTGATGATTATTCATATAATATGCATTTGGAATCTAATATTATTGCATCAGTGGAAATATTGTTAACCCATGGAAAGTGACCAGTCCATGGCAGCTGTACTGGTCGTTGGGGAGCCTGGCAGTTGCTCACCATTGTCAGTGGTTCTTACTGGGAACTCTCGCTTACATAAAACTGTCCGGCACAAGGTGACCCTGGCTGTCGAAAGTGTCATTAAATCACAATAGATAAATAATTAAATTAATTCATATATTCCAAACTAAAAACACTGATACTTGGTGGCGGGGAGTTTTCTCAGACAATGCCCCAAGGATCACATGTTAGATCCAGGTATTATTTTATTAAAAATTCAATTTAACCCTCTTCCACAGATGTCAAAATGCCCATATTTCAAGTAGAAAACTTTTCCCATAATGCAACTGGAAATTTAACCAATTCAACCTTGTTTGACAGAGCTTAATGAGCTCTGTCAAATAAGACTGAATTGGTTAAATTTCTATTCATGTTACAGGAAAAATTTGCAGATTTCAAATCTACTTATGAACAAGTGAAAATAGTCTTTTATTATATGGTAAACGATAGATTATCGAAGGAATTGCAGAAAGATAGAAATCGTATCCCCCACTGTGAAGATATAGAAATTTTCACTTTCACAGTATCAATCAAAATGGCAGCTTTCAAAGCATCACTTCAAGATGAAAACGAGCCAAATTATCAGTGGAAATGATCAATTTGTTCTAAAAACATATAATGAAAAGTAAATCTTGTGTTTTTGAGTGGATACCGACCATTTCCTGCAATAATTCCACATGTATTCATCTTGAATTGATGCATGAAACCCACTAGTCCAAACATGGCCTGAAAGTCTGTAATATAAGTTTTTGGCTTGGCATGTCCTTTCAAAGGACGTACCAAACCAAAAACTTATATTACAGACTTTCAGGCCATGTTTGGACTAGAAACCCGCCAACTGAATCAGATCGCAAGATGCTGTCTGTTCTGAGTATCGATCAAATCACTTCTTCATATCAATGATTCAATGCACTGTTTACTTTCATGAATCAATTCATGGTTGAAACGAGTGGAATTATCAGTTTCTTATAAAAAGCTGTATAATAAAAAGACTATCTAGAGTTTTTGAGTGGATACCAAAAATTATCTCACTTGTGACCGAGACCAATGGCTATTTTCACTCGCGCAAGCGCTCGCTAAAAATAAACATTTGTCTCAGTCACTCATTTAATCATAAATCATAAATCCTCTATTTATCTCACTGATAATTTACAGTCTCATGGTGTTTTACAGTGTTTATTTATTGAGCTCTCATTTAGTCAGGTTAGATTTTCTCATGGAGAGACTTGCTAGAGGTAAATTCAGTTTCAGAAAAATAAGATATTTCCATGTTGTGTTAGATAGTAATAACTTAAAATTTTGAGGCAACAACCTTTGACGATGATATTTTACCTAACAAA
This sequence comes from Pictodentalium vernedei, assembly GCA_031216915.1. Classification (NCBI taxonomy): domain Eukaryota; kingdom Metazoa; phylum Mollusca; class Scaphopoda; order Dentaliida; family Dentaliidae; genus Pictodentalium; species Pictodentalium vernedei. The sequence continues at coordinate 266,360,748 of CM062294.1, forward strand.
CAATACAATAAATGATAAATTAGAAATCTTTTCTGTTCAGCCCAAATGGTAGCAAAGTTCGTAGGTGGTATATCCAATTGATTTCAGTTTGTTTTCTGTGTCCTGTGGCTTGTACTGAGTCGGGATCTGAATTTAAAATCTGAATAATTCGGAAATGCAGATCATTGATGTTATGATCAGATTGTGAGAAATGTAATGCTATTGTGGTAACAAACAATACAATCAAGTTGCAATTGTTCCTAGAAGCCGGCTCTGACACAAGATATAAATAAATCCTCAAACATCCACACAATTTTCTAATATCAAACAATAACAATAAATTCAGGTTTTGTTTTTGAAAGTTTCTATTGAATTCAGTTTCATCAACTATTGACACCAAACCAATATTTGGTATGCCACTTTCCTTGTTGCCAAAGAATGCAGATAAAGTTATCTGCTATCTGTTACTCATAGTGTGGCAGAGTAAAAAAGTTTCATAATTCTTGGAAACAAAAGTTTTGCAACTGCATTTTCCAAAAAATGGCAACAGTCTCTGAAGTTATAAATAAATTTGTCTGTTGACAACAAGTTCATCCATTTCCTATCAGAACAAAACTAGGATTTTCTATACTCTATCCGTTCTACTTTAACATCATCGTTTAGTAATTTATAAACATACGCTACAACTGTTGATTGCTGAATGTCGAGAATGACGAATGATGGAATGACATTGCTGAAATGAAAAAATAATATATGTGTGTTACCAATTCAGTACAGAAACAACTGATACAAATTATAGAAGTGGACTTATACTTTTGACTGAACCCCTTTTCTGACATGAAATGACCTTGGCAGTTGATCGCGTCATTAAATGCTAACAAGAGAAACAAATAAACATATAAGACCCCTTTTTTAGTTACAATCGACTGATCACAAAAGTAGATGACAGTAACTGTGTTGCATCCTTGGTCAAGAAACTTAACCGGAAGAGTGCTAAATTATTTTGCAAAGGAGATTTATAATGTGTATTTTTTCAGATTTTATTGCTACAAACAAAGAGCCTTAGTTTAGCAAGATTTTCTTGATAAAAAATTTATTTGTTTCAACTTATTGGAGAGTGCCAACAGGCACTCTCCAATAAATTGTAACAAAATAATTTCATACGAACATTCTTTGTTCTGCTGCAGAGTAAACTTCAAACTAATGCAGGTCGCAAAAAGCCACTAAAGTGGCTTTCTGCACTTTTCAATAGAGCCATAATAGTGGCTTCTTGCACATAACGAGTTAATCCTAATTGCCCACGAGGGCCATGGTGGTGCTGTGTACTAAGACATACTACATGTCGATAACGTACTTGACTTCAATGGATGTAACTCTGCTCATGCAGAGTTAATAAGTTGACAGACTGACAGTTGACTGCCTGCTGCTGCTTGGTGGTTCTCTCCAGGTATTCCGGCTACCACTAGCCGTAACATGTACCCTCTAAAGGATTTTGATATCTTTTGATATCTTCACCTCATCATGTTGATCATTTTTGTGAAGTTTTATGAAAATGCGGCTGAAACTGTGGAAGTAGTTTGCTCCACAAGTTTAGTTTAAAAAAAATCCAATATGGCCACCAGTCAGCCATCTTGAAACCGAGCGGGAAAAAATTTACGTCACACACTCCCCCTCATCATGTTGATCATTTTAGTGAAGTTTCATGAAAATGCGGCTAAAACTGTGGAAGTAGTTCGCTCCACACGTTTACATGTGCAACGGACCGACGACGATGACAGATCGACAGACGGACAAGTTGGCACCTATATACCCCCCTAAAACTTCGTTTTGTGGGGGTGTAATTACTCTCACATGTGCTCAATTACCTCATACATGCCAGGTTTAATCATTTACCGAATGTACATGATATCAAAATTTATTTCAGGCCCCACCAAGTTGATCCAAGTAGATTCACCGAGTAGATCTGTTTCTCAGTCCATTTTTTAAAAATTGCATGTGGGTGGGCATTTTTTATTTTTGTAATTATTTCTTTGCCATCAAAAGTTCATGTTCTTTTTTGGTTTTATGTTTTTGGACCGATAATCTACAGAATAGCATGAGTGGTGGTGTATTTTGTCCTTTAAGTGCAAGAAAGCTTTGCAATGCTTGATGCAAAACATGTTGCAATCAAGTGACAAATTTATCAGTTTTATTAACTTGGGTAAAATATCAGACATATACCATTTAATTTTTATTTTTTTAAGTTCGCATTATTTATAAAAAGAGAGCATGTGGCAGCCAAAAGGACAATGCGGGAGGGCCTGAAAAGTTAAAAAATTTATAGTAATTTATATATTTTTTATACTTACCAATGACCCAGATATAGCTGGTGCTAACTCTTAAAAATCTAGGGCCAAACACAAATTTTGCCCCCCAATCCCCAAAATTTGCATCTAAAACCAAAAGAAATCATGTCCTGAAGGACCTCCATACTTTGCCCTACTGCGCATGCGCAGTGTCAAGGACGTTCCGAAATTGGCGCCAATTATCATTCTTACAAGCAGTGCCTGGTCAGCGCTATGTACTCAGCGGGGAGGTATGATTTCCCAACTCCTGGGAGGGCCATCCACGTCTGGGTCATTGGTAAGTATAAAAAATATATAAATTACTATAAATTTTTTAACATTTTTATACTGTACCAATGACCCAGACATAGCTGAATAGTAAAAAGGCTGGAGGGCCTAGGACATAGAGGAAAATCCAATAAGCTCAACTATATAATATAGAGTCAACCCCTCAAGGAGAAAAGGAGTATTAGGCTTTACATGTATCTTTCTTATTTTATGTAAATTAGAAAGATACAATACCCTTCATAATTGAGCACAATAACATTCATGTTCTCTATTAACATCCAGTATAAACCTTTATACTAATTATTTTTAAAGTAAGCCAATAAATAAAGTTAGTCCAGAGAATTGAGACTCTTTATATTCTTTAAAAGTGTCCGAGGATTGTATATTAATGCCCGTTTGACACTTGACATATACAAATGCTTCACACCGAGCTACACTTTAAAAATATGACATGAATGAATTTTTAACATTAACATTACACTTTAAAACCATCCCGGAAACGACTCAGAAATACTGACTTCGGAGGAGGCATTCCCTTGCTTTTCACTATAAAGCAGGTGACCTAAGGGAACACCCCCCCCCCCCCCCCCCCTTCCCCTTGCCCTGGGTCAAATAGCCCAGAGCGAAGAGGGCAGCCGGACGGAGTCACTGCCGGAACAGAAAGCCTGCATAACTATAGTTGCAACTGTTTAGAGGACGACATTCTGAGCAACAGATAACGGACCTAAACAATGCAGGTCTCCAGAAATGGACTCAATATTTCTGAGATAAAAATTCGTGAATGTGGATGGCTGAGACCAATAAGCAGCCTTCATTAAATCTGCAATAGCAATACTATTAGCGTAAGCCCAAGATGTAGAAAGAGCTCTTACTTCATGAGCCGAAATCTTAAGCACAGACTGCTGAGAAGAAGATAAATTTTCATAAGCAGTACGGATAGTTAATTGAATCCATCTAGCAATAGAATGGACCGAAATGTCCTTTCTATTAGGCATCAGAGACAGAAAGAAATGTTTTCGTCCCTTTCTGATAAACTGAGATCTCTGTTTATAGATACGTAACGCTCTAACAGGACAGAGTAAAGGCGTACGCCCGTCTGAAGACAGAAGGGCCTTAATAACAATAGGTTCCGGATATTTATTAGGAGCCTGATTCTTAGCTAAAAAACCCACATTAGTAGTGAAGGTGATAGTGTTCCCGACACTACAATAGTGAGAATCATCCACCGACAGTGCATGAAGCTCACTGACTCTTCTAGCAGAAGAGAAAGCTAAGAGAAAAGCTGTCTTATAAGACAAGAATTTGAAATCTACTGTCCCAAGAGGTTCAAATGGCTTTTCCTTCAGTTTAAGAAGAACCCAAGCTAAATTCCACTTAGGAATTAACCTAAGAGTTCTGGGTCTATTTATCGAGAAGTTTCTAACTAACTTAGATAAAGAGACATTAGATCCAATTTGTAAACTATCATGATGTGCATAGGTATCAGATAACATAGACCTATAACCCTTAATAGTAACAGGCTGCAGTTTGATTTCGTCAAACAAGTATACTAGAAAGTTTGCAATGTCTGGTATGGAGGGATCAAAAATATCAACAGAATGATCCCTACACCAACGACGAAAAACCTTCCACTTAGCCGCATAGTTTAGCGAAGAGGAGGTCCTCCTACAGTTAGAAATCGCGTCCACTGCTCGTCCTGTAAAGTGCTTGCCATGCAAGAAGGACCGCACAATGGAAAAACGTGAAGGTTGAGACCTTACGGGTTGTGATGAAGTTGACGCGGTTTCCCCTGCGAAAGAAGATCCTCCCGTGGAGGAAGCTTTCGCGGTAGGTCCCACAACAGACACCTGAGTAGATTTATCCACGGTCTCTGTGGAGACAGAGATGCTACCAACAGAATCTTGCATTGAGATTGTTTTATCTTTAGCAATACTTGCTGAATTAACGGCGCTGGAGGATACGCATATCCTATCATTCCGTCCCAAGGGATCGACAGAGCGTCTACTGCAAAAGCTCTTGGATCCGGACACGGAGACACATACGTCTGCAACTGATTGTTGAGATGTGTCGCAAATAAGTCTATCATTGGCCATTCCCATTGGTAGCAAATCTGATTGAATACTTGTTTGTTGAGAGTCCACTCCGACGGCAACAAGCGACCCTTTCGTGAAAGGGAGTCTGCTAGTACGTTCAGACGACCCGGCATATGACGGACCGAAAGTAGAACTTGATGTTCTAGAGCAAACAGAAGGATTCTTTCCGTTAGATTGAACAACGGAACTGAATGAGTGCCTCCCTGATTCCGTATATACGCCACTACTGTCGTATTGTCGGATAGGATTTGGACATGAGCATTGTGAATAATGTCCATCCAATGACGTAACGCAAGCCAAATTGACATCATTTCCTTGATGTTTATGTGCTTGCCCAGGAATTGCGGATCCCAAAGACCCTGGCATCTCGAATCCGTTGGGATCAATGATGCACCCCAACCTGTTTGACTGGCATCCGTCATAATGGTAAAACTCGGATCCGGCAACTGCAGCGGAACTCCCTGAGTTAACCACTGAATGTTTGCCCAAGTCTGAATCTCTCGTTTCACTTGATCTGACAAGAGAACGTCTATGTCGAGCGAATGAATTTTCACACTCCAATTTTGAGTCAAGAAAATTTCGGAATGAGATCCGCAGCAGCTCCGCACAGACCTATCAGTCTCATGAACTCCCTCGCTGTGACTTTGTCTGCGTGCAGACAATAGCGAGCGTAACAACTGACTAATTTCGCTCTGGTTAACGGCAGACGAACGAGATTGTTGTGCGTCTCGAAGCTCATTCCCAGATGTGTGAATGACTTGGACGGCACCAGATCCGACTTCTCCTCGTTTATTATAAAACCGAGACATCGGAGCAATAGAAGCAGATTCTGCACATCGTTCTGAAGCGTTAACTCGTTGCCGTACCTCTGAAGAATGTCGTCCAGGTAGGCCGACGTTACCGCAGACGAATGAGCTCGGAAATACATCATTACCGAGTTCATTACCCGAGTGAAAACCCAGGGTGCTAGATTCAATCCGAAGCACATCGCCCGGAATTGATACACCACTCCTAGGACTGCGAAGCGTAGATACTTTCTGAATGTCGGATGTACCATGACGTGAAAGTACGCATCTTTGAGATCTATGCTTGTTGCATAATCGTTCACCCGAATACTCGCTCTGACCGATCGAATCGTCTCCATATAAAACTTCGGAGCGACGATCAGCTTGTTTATCCAGCTCAAATCTATGACTGGACGGAACGAGCCGTCTGGTTTCAGAACCAGAAACAGATGGCTGTAGAATCCCGGTGTCTCCTGGTTTTCTACGACCTCTACCGCGTTCTTCCTTAAAAGAGACTGCACCTCTGATAACAGAGTGTCTCTTTTCTGCGGATTTGACGGAAGTTGAGTCCATTTGGGACTTCGAGTTAATGGAGGCTTTCGCTTGAAGGATATCTTTAGACCTTCCGAAATCACCCCTCTCACCCAAGGGTCGTCCGTAATCGACGCCCACTCTTGTGAAAAACTCAACAACCTTTCCGCCAACCGGCACGCGATAGAGGTTGAAGCCATCACCTCCTGGACCTGCGAGGCCTGCGGGAGGAGAAACCACGTCCTCCGCGACCCGCACCTCGTCCCGTCGACCTCGGGGCGTCCGACCGGTTGTCCCGGCCCGAAGGACGTCCCGCACGTGAGTCGCTGCCTTGACGGTCTCTTGAATAAGACCAAGAGGACGCACCGGAACCTCTATAGCAACCTCTCTTGGGCGCATTAGACCCAGAAGTGCCTGTCTTACTCTTATCTGCCGTGTCCGACTTCTTAGAAGCAGATTTAAACAGCAGAGAATCCGAAGCTTTCTTAGTAATTTTATCGTAAATTGCAGAAAGCTTGCCGTCGAAGAGAAGTTCTCCGGAGACTGGAGCGACTCTGAAAGAGTTCTTCACCTTACTATCCATGAGTGTGGATGTAGCTAGGGCTGCGTCACGTCTAACCAACTCCAGGTTTACCACTGAAAGGGCGGAGTTACACGTGGAATAAGCTACTGCCCTTGAAAGAAGTCTTAAAGAGGATTGTATATCCTGGAATTCTTTCCCTTGAAGACGCAGTGATAACGCCTTAGTAAGGTGGTCTGCGTAAGATAAAGCATCTAAACTGGCTCTGTTAGACGAAATAGTCGTCTCCAACACCGCGGTTGGAATAGACGTAGACGACGGTAATGATAATTCTAAGTCTTCCGCCTCGTCGTCCATACGCAGAGGAACTCTCGGGATACCCTGTCCTGCCGTATCAAATTTATTCCTTGCATTAATGAAAGGCAGGTTAAGAGCATTGGCGGACAAGAAACCCGCTTTTCCTGTTTTGGAAGCAAGTTTGAATATAGCGTCATTCAATAATTCAAATGTTCTTGTGACATTATTGGACTGAGACGGAAACTCGGGAGCGATGTCCCTGAACCGCTCAAAGAAATCAGTGACCAATGACGCTATAATTCACTTGTTCGGTACCGCAGCAGTCTGGCCCGACGGAACAACCTGAGGAAGAAAGCGCCGGATGAAGTCCACGGCAGCTTTATGTTGTTCCGAAAGGGATAGCTCCAAGTCATCCGTATCCCTTTCACCATCCGGTCGGACCTCATGATGCTCCCGGTCGCCCGCACCCGATGCTTCGGCGGAGCGTACCGACCCAGCGCCGTCGGATAATTCCCGATCCGACACCGTTTCCGTCGGTTGCTGGGATGCTGCGATAAGTTGTGCTATTTGAACAAGCACGTCCGACATCGAGGCCTGCGGAGGCGCAGTCTTTCGCTGCCTCGCTGAGGGCAGCTCCGCATCTGGTGACTCCCGCATACTCTTCCTATGCGAACATCCGGAGTCAACCGGCCTCGTGTCCCTGGCTACCGGATGGCGTGACCTGGTTGCCGAAGAATCACTGATCGGCGAAGCTGGTAGAATATCGGCGGTCACGTAGCCAAGACCTGTGCGGTCGTGTGCGCTGGTGAGAGGAAGAAGCCTGAGCAGTCTCAGCGGACTGCCTATACAACGGAGCGTCCCGAGCGACGGACGTGTGCTCTGCTTGCGACACATTTTGTACCACAACATCTGGTCCCAGATGTTGTTGTACGAGAGAGGGGCCTCTCTCGCTCGCGGCCCGGCTGGACCTGGACGAGCTAGGAACCAGACTCGAAGGCTTCCTCCGAACTCTCCTACTATCCGCCGTCACTGGGTGTGCACGTTGAATGTTTATAGTGCTCGCATCACCCAACATTTCCTCCTGGACCGCATCGGACGAACCCGGCTGCTGAACCATTCGGTGAATGGATGCTACACCGGACGAGCTAGCGGATGACATTTGTCTTATGTCCATGAGCACTTTTGCCGCTAGCTGTGTATTCATTTGTGATGGCGGAAGCGCACTTGCGGAAGATAACATGGAAACATCACCCTGTTCTTGTTCCTCTGAAATAGAAACTGATAGAGTAGAGTGACCCTGCGGAGAAAGAGCCGGCATAGCCCTTTCTCCACTAACAACATATCGTGACACACGTTTCCAATGTTTGTCATCCCAATATTGGCATATTGAACAGGGATTAGTGCGAGTACACTGACTACAATTAATACAATGATCATGAAAGTCAGAGGAAGATTTCTTCCTATTACAATTTGAACAATATCCTTTCATTATGAAAAGTCAACAACAAGTCCTAGTACTCGCACATACCCCTAAACTCAAAGATACATAATAACATGATCCATTAATATTGAAAAAACAATTGAAAATCAAAATAATTTTTGAAAAATATTTTTTCAGCGAAGCCCAAGTTTCTGAAAAGTAACGTTGAGCCCCAATGGATCCCAAGGCTAAGTGTGGTCAAAAATTTTAAAATTATATTAAATAATTAATGCAACACTTACGGATAATAATAATGTATCTTATAGTGAGATAAACTACTCCAAAGGCAAACAGCTCCCCTCAAAAGAGACTGTTGCCAATGTAAACAAACAGTGTAAAAACACCAGAAAACATGACTCCAGGCACTGACAATACTGGCCCGAAATCAGTCATCAAAATTACACACTATCTGATGCAAAACAGAGACTCCCAGCGGAGAATCTGCAGAACATCAGATGGTGATGCAGAACACAACGTTTATACACCCATGGGTGAAAACGTAAACATGGGGAAAATAACAGAATTCATTCTGTAACCAAGCTAATTCTCCCAAGAGAATTTAGAAATGAACTTTCTCAAAAATATGCCAAAAGCATGGGAGAATAGCAAGGGGGGACTTAGAAGATCAGGGTAGAGGAAACACTGAATAAGCAGTGCAACTTTATAGCAAGAATGACAACAACAGGCCCATGCTTCGAAAATAGGCAACTTAACATAATTTCATAAAAAATTTTAAGTACAGCCCTGATTATTTTTTGTCACTCCTTTTTCCTCTCCTCCTTCTATATCCTCCTTAGAATCACCATTTCTCCAATAATTACGTGTCTGGCATCCTTTAAACTGAGATTTACAAGCACAAAGATCAGTGAGATATTGACTGATGAAGGGCCAAACAGAGAATGATAATTGGCGCCAATTTCGGAATGTCCTTGACACTGTGCATGCGCAGTAAGGGCAAAGTATGGAGGTCCTTCAGGACATGATTTCTTTTGGTTTTAGATGCAAATTTTGGGGATTGGGGGGCAAAATTTGTGTTTGGCCCTAGATTTTTAAGAGTTAGCACCAGCTATGTCTGGGTCATTGGTACAGTATAAAAATACAGATGTTTAATTTTTTAAGCCATAATTCACTTTTTTCAAATTTGTCAAATTCCAACAAAACCATATCACATCATCCATTATTGGACTGAGCTCAAAGACCTTGTTCCTATGAGAGGTGACATGATACAGTGTTGTCAAATTTTTTTTAATTTTTTCGACTGCTCAATTTGTAGATTACATGGGCTGATGCGGCAGATTCATTAGGTAAAGGGTTAACACCCAATGTAAGTTTACTATTATATGCAGGTGTTCATTCAGACTGAGGAGTACTCCCAGTACTGCTGGGACTTCCTTTATACCACATTTTATTGGACTGGTTTGTCATATATTCAGGTCATTAGAGCTGAAACGAACGGTTAAAGGGTTTTCTTGATCGATTAATCAGATGGATTAACCTTGGTTAACCGATTAATCACTTGCAATAATAGGTAGTTGAATGACTGCCGTACTGTTGCTGATTTATATCATAAAATCTTTACTCCACGTAATAGACAAAACCGGCCAGTGCCATATACAAAAATCTCCATTCAACTTTTATAATGTTTTCAATTTTTGTCTCAAAAACATAGCTTATGACCCCGCATTGGAACAAGCTTGTTCCAATGAAGGGTCATAAGCAATGTTTTTGAGAGAAACATTGAAAATCTTTAGTAATTCAAGAATTTCTTTTGCAAGTATCGTCTGCTACCCGCATTTGGTGAAGGGATGGGAATGACCATTTTCAGCTACTGATACAGTATAATGATCATGCAAGTGAACAAGTTTGTCATCATGTAACTAGCATGCTTTACTCTGTCTCATACAATTGATGTGAGACAGTGTGACAATGTTTGCCTGTTTTGGAACAAGTTTGTTCCTTTGTTAACCCATATAATACCCTAGTTCAAAAGTAACGGTTAACCGATCAATTACTTTTTTGATCGATCAAGATGCTGATCATTGGTTAATCAATTAATCGGTTAACCGTTTCAGCTCTCCATGTCATACAACATTACGATTTTTGAAAGAGTTGAAAGCATGCTTTCATAAATAAATCTGACTGGTCAGTACACCACATGTTACTCCTAAACATGCTGATCAAAAAATGGCTAAAAACTGAAAAATTGATGATGCCAGGAAATTGCAATTCAAGAGGTTAAAATCAAAATATTCTTGCCCTGTCCAGTACTTGGATTGCTGCCTGGCACTGAATTTGAAATAGACACATTCCAGTACACATGCATAGAAGTTCTAATTTGATATCTCAGAATAGACATTTAACAAGTATAATTTACAACACACTATGAACATACCTTTCTAATGAATTGTATGCACCAGTTGCTGAACCAGGATTGATGTAAAACTTATTTTCATGTTCAAATGCTTCAAATTTATGAGTATGACCAGTTATAAGAATATCAACATCCAGTTGTCGCTGTACCATTGCTAGACTCTCATTATCTCCCCACGGAACAACTTGATGCCCATGACATAAACCAATTCGAAACTGCCCAACTGTCACTACTTTCTGTTCAGGGTAATTCATGTTCTGAAAGTAGATAAGACTCCTTTACAATTCCTCTGAAAAAAATTTTCTTAGCAATTTTTATGTTTATAACCAATCAGAGTGGGTAATTTGTTTCTCAAAACTAGAAGTCCAAGCTTCCATCTTTGATACAGTGGGATCTTGTAAAATGGATTTAACAACTTTGTCAATGAAAAGTATTCAAGTAACAGGAGAAACTTTTCAAGATATACTGAAAATGTAACATCTGAAGCCACATGGAATTTGGAATGCTTTGCACTTTCTATAACTTGAGGATTGAATTTCTAACTTTTTTCCCATAAAAGGTAAACACATGTTTACGTTTCAAATGTTACATAATGTCACAGGTCAGTGTTTATTGTGAAACCGCATTTCAATCATGAGTAATGTTGCGATGTGTCATCCGTGGTGCATAGTGGTGATGAGTTGACACATACTCACTACAGATTCTGATTGTTGAATAACACTTTACAGACTTCCGTACAGGCCTGAAGCTAACCAGACAGCTGGAGGGGGGGGGGGGGAGTGTTTAGTTTTACAAACTAAAACTAAATTTTAGTTTGTAAAATGTTAAAAGTTCATTGAAACACCAGTGGTTAACCAGCAACACGTTACAGAAATGCATGATGTCATTTGGCTTGCAAAAATCTATGGGAGACAATCTTTAAGGTAACTGTTTACAACCAATGATGTATACCTCTACATTTTGACTTTTTGACGTTTACAACTTTGTGCTTTCTGACACGTTTCTTACAAAATTTTTGGACAAACTGCACATGAATGTTACAGGGTTCATACACTCAAGGAAAAAAAAAATTCAAGGACTTTTCAAGGCTATTTCTAGGACATATCACCATTTTTCAAGGTGCATTTTTCTGATGGAATATCATTTTTACAAATCATACTACCTACCTTCAACTCTTCACCCGCTCAGTATTTTAAAGATATTTTTCATCAAATCTAGTCATGGCTGCTACAAAGCAGCCATGACTAGATTTGATGAAAAATTCATCCAACTTTAACTCAAGAAATTTTTGGTGAAAAAATCCATTAAATTTTCAAAGGGAAAATTGGATAAAGCGTGCCCAAATTATACTTATTTCAGTGGCAAGAGAAATACTGTCTTGGATGGCAAAACCCGCCTGCAAGGAGTTAATACACTTTCCCCCATGGATGAAACATCCAATATTGTTACTGCAAAAAATACATGCTACTTTGTCCACTTAACAAGGTTTTTTACCCAGTCTTATTTGAATCATCAATTTCACATTTATTATACATCACAAATGTATTTACATTAATTTTAATATTAAATAACACAAGTTTATACTGAACCCTAATCACACAGGCCACAGCATTGTGAGGAGAAATTCAAGGACTTTCAATGGGTCTGATTGATTTTCAAGGACTTTTGAAGGACAATTTCAGTATTTTCAAAATTCAAGGCGTATTACTGAAATTCAAGTACTTTTCAAGGATGTATGAACCCTGTGTTATGATATGTTATAGCCATCCTAATCATGTACAGTACAGTCGCCGTGGACTAGTCGTTATACACGTGTGGGCAGTGATATCCACGCATGCATTTACCAGACAATAAAAATCAACATCATTAAATTTTTTAATTAAGGAAGCATCAGGTTGTACTAGGGCTGTCGCGACTATCATTTTTTGTAATCGACTAATCGTGACCAGTAATCGATGGTTAGTCGATTAATAGTCGCTTCCCACGATCTTTTAGCAAATCATTCTTCTGTTTGTAAAACTCTGAAAATGACAATGGCACCAGTGTGTTCAGACGAAGTGGGGTTGTGGGAACAACAAATCGGTCCCGACTGAAGCTACATGTAGTCCAATCTTGGACCCACAGTCCGTAATATAATTTTTGGGGTTGGTACGTCCTATAGGACGTACCAACCCCAAAAATAATATTACTGATTGCGGGTCCAAGTTTGAACTAGATTGAACCCTATGAATTAAAATGAATTTACCAAAGAACGTCCCTGCATATGTTTCCTTTCTGCAATAAGTTTCTCGAAATTTTGAACATTGAGATCTATGCATTCCCTCGTCAGTTGTTAAAATTGGATCTTAGTCTGAAGTTCTGCACTTTGAGAAGTGATCTGACGTTCTGACTTTCGTCATAATTTTGTCACTTCCGCGCTTTGGTTTTTCCAATTGGTGCATTCGTGTGTACAAGACTGGAGAAATTCAGAAGAATCTATTCTTCTCGAGTAACTGTGAGTGTTCTTTCTTACACAGTCAGTGACAGTCATACAGTCTTCCGAATATGAATGTTAACTATGGTTAGATATTTAAAGTTATTCACCTTCGTTGATCATTCACCTCACAAAACAATGCAATTTAGCCCCGACGTGTAGTAGACGTGTACCACCTTGAAAATGAACGCCGATCGACTAAAAATAAAAAACGTCGACTACTTCAATAGTCGACGGTTAGTCGACTAATCGCGACAGCCCTAGGTTGTACCTAGTGCTTCATTAAATTTTTGATAATTATTCCTATAATTAATGTTTGAGATCTAATATTACTGCATCCATGGAAATATTACTCACCTGTGGAAAGTGACCAATCCACGGCGGCCATACAAATTGTGCGGTGAAACCAAAGGAAATGTACCCAGTCAATGCATTTAAATTCTAAAATCAAACACTGCCACAAAATATTTTCTTTGATTTATATATGACCAAGACCAATAGTTGGACAGGGAATGTTTGTATCTACAGGCAAACCTGGAAATAAGCAGACTGAGGTCCCCAGAGGGGGAATTAGCACAGTAGGGTAGCATCACTAGATTTACTCTCTGTGAACCCAATCTGAATCAAGGTCTCAAGCCTAAACAAAAAGAGGTACCCAGAGGATGAATTGGCCCACTGTATGGGATAGCAGGGATACCAATAGCAAATTCCTCCTCTGGGGACCTCATTCTGCAAATGAAAGATTGCTTATTTCTGAGCTTGTATACATGTATATTGGGATACTTCAGCACTGTGACTAGACCAGGCATGTTTTCCCTTTCCCTGCTGAGTTCTGAAAGTCAGCTTTCCAAAAACCAGAATCTGGCATTATCATGGACAACAAGAGGTGGCCCACGGCCCAGGGCATACTCCCATGGAAGATACCGCCAAACAATGGCAAGAGAAGAAATAAACCATGATACTGTGAAAGCCTTTCCCATAAAAAATCTTTATTCCAAATTTCAGTGAGACCTGATAACCCAAAACAGAGATATGAGGCGAACAGAGAAAAAATGGACTATTTTACAAGGCAAACCACGAAATTATTGTCTTTGTTTTACAGCAAAAATTAATTCCCCCTCCTCCCATCCACTCACCCCCAGAGGTAATTGTGAAGGCCAGAAACAACTGTTACTGAAGTCTAGTGACGATTGGACCATCTACATAAGAGATATAGAACAATATGCGGTATATCTACTGTCCTATACCACCTTTTTGAGTAAATGTACAGTTAAAACTAGAAGTCCTGTCCTGAAATGCTCACAAATAGCACGTCAACCTGTGTGTTAATCTACGCATTATGACCACAGTAAGCCTATCAAATTCTGTTCATATGGCCTGTGCACAAGCAATGTTTCAGCCAATGGACCTCCAGGTAACCCAGAGGTCCATTGGCAGAAACATTGCCTATGTTTGCAATGAGTAACGAAGAGAACCTGCAGTGCTTTGGTTGCCATTCAATATGGCAATTGCGCGCAATTCCTACGTGCAATTAAGCCTAGATAAGCGCACAGTTCGTGACAGGACTTCTAGTTTTAACTGTACGTGTGGCTCATGGAGATGACTAACATAAGCTGCAAGCTTCCTGTCAAATCCCTCCACTATTCAGCAATCTGATTATTATTTATTTATTTATTGGTGTTTGAGGTTACATACTTTTGCACAATGGCTAATCATGACCACAACATGGAGATAAAGTCCAGGTCAGTCAATCGTTTATACCCCATGCTGCCTATTTTAGAGACTCGCACCCCAAGCATTAGTGACTGGGTCCTATTTTACCAGTAAACTAGAGGCTCTAAAGAGCCTGTAATCGCTCACCTGGAACTACATATAAAAATGTGATTTCCCATAGGCTTTCCATGGTAACTATGAGCTGCAATTGTAGCCATGTTTGCAAAATCAACATTACATGGGGATCATTGGGAGAAGGTGTCCCTGTCCTCAATTACGTGAAGTTTCAAAACATTTGAATCCATCAAACAGAATCATAGAATGTCTCTGGTGACCATATTTTCCAACCAACGGGAACAAAAAGAGGATCGTTTGTAGAGAGCCTCCTACAGACCATTCCTACCAAGTTTTGGTTCACGTCGGCTCAGTAGTTCTAGAGAGAAGATGAAAATGTGATTTCCCATAGAGTTTTTCTACAGTAACTATAAACCGCAATTGTGGCCACGTTTACAACACGATCAACATTAAATGAGGAACGTTGGTAGAGGGTGTCCCAGTCATCAACCATGCAAAGTTTCAAAACATTTGGCCCTGTGGTTTCAGAGAAGTGTTTTCAAAATTGACCAATCAGAATCAAAGAATGCTTCTGGCGGCCACGTTTTTCATCCAACAGAAATAAAATGAGTAACAGTTGTAGAGAACCTCTCATAGACCATGCCTGCCAAGTCTGGTTCACATTGGCTCAGTACTTTCAGAGAAGGTGATGAAAATGTGATTTTCTATAGGGTTTCTATAGTAACTATAAGCCACAATTGCAGGCATAATTGCAACCCGATGAAGATTAAATGAGGATCACTGGCACAGGGGGTTGAGTCATCAGTCACATTAAGTTTCAAAACATTTGACCTTGTAGTTTCAAAGAAGATTTCTTGAAAATGCACACATTTATGAATTCTGTTTCAACAAAAAAATCAGTAAAAGAAGGTTAAATATTTTGAAAATTACAATTTTTTCAGACAGTATTCTCTTTCAAATAGCTATGGATAGGTAAAGGGTTACAGGCAACACATTTTACTCCAATTTTGTCATATCTTAAATGATATAATGCTTCTGGCAGCCATGTTTTTTGATGCACGGTAACAAAAATGAGAAGCATTTGTAGAAGACCTCCATAGACTATCCCTGCCAAGTTTGGTTCATGTCGGCTCAGTAGTTCCAGAGAAGATGAATGTGATTTCCCATAGGATTTCTATAGTAACTATAAGCCAAAGTTACGGCCATGTTTACAACCCGATCAACATTAAATGAGGATTGTTGGTAGAGGGGGTCCCACGCATCATTTATGCTAAATATCAAACAATTTGGCATGGCAGTTTCAGAGAACATTTTTGAAAATTCACCAACCAGAATCAAAGAATGCCTCTGGCGGCCATATTTTTCAACCCACGGGAACGAAATGAGGATCGTTTGTAGAGGACCTCCCATAGACCATTCCTGCCAGGTTTGGTTCATGTCAGCTCAGTAGTTCCAGAGAAGAAGATGAAAATGTGATTTCCCATAGGATTTCTATAGTAACTATAAGCCACAATTGAAGCCATGTTTGCAACCCGATCAACATTAAATGAGGATCGTTGGTAGGGAGAGTACCAGTAATGAACTATGCAAAGTTTCAAAACATTTGGCCCTGTGGTTTCAGAGGAGAAGATTTTTCAAAATCCACCAATCCGAATCAAAGAATGCCTCTGGCGGCCATATTTTCAAACCCATGGGATCAAAATGAGGATTGTTTGTAGAGGACCTTCCATAGAAGATGATGAAAATGTGATTTCTCATAAGGTTTCTACAGTAACTATAAGCTGCAATTGCGGCCATGTTTGTGACAACATTCAATGAAGATCGTTGGTAGAGGGGGTCCCAGTCGTCATTTATGTGAAGTTTCAAAACATTTGGCCTGGCAGTTTCAGAGGAGAAGATTTTTGAAAATCCACCAACCAGAATCAAAGAATGCCTCTGGAAGCCATGTTTTTCGTCTGATGGGAACAAAATGAGGATCTTTTGTAGAGGGCCTCCCAAAGAGCATTCCTGCCAAGTTTGGTTCACACCGGCTCAGCAGTTGCAGAGAAGAAGATGAAAATGAGAAAAGTTTACGGATGCTGGACAATGGACGACGACAGATGCCAAGTGATGAGAAAAGCTCACATGGCCTTTTAGGCCAGGTGAGCTAAAAAGAGCTTGTTAACCGCAATAAACAAGCACTGCTTCACTTCCCGGGGTTCCTGCGGGGTGATTATTGTTGATAACATTTTGAGCTATTGTACTAGCAGTGTTACTCTTCCGGTGTTCAGTTCAGTAACATATAGCATATTCCTTCCATAAATATTGTTTAAACTAGATATAGAACAAAGACAATAATGCCACGCATGAGGAGGTGATTTGCGTGCATTTTCTTTGTTTTACTGTTTGGATGTGGCTCAATTAAAAGCCTTTCCCATACACAATTTTCATTCCAAATTTCAGTGAAATCCGATAACCTAAACCAGAGATACGAGGTGAACAGACAAATATGGGGTATTTTGTACATTCAAAGGGCCATAACTCACAGAAAACATATTCCAACAGCAATATGGCTAATAAGCCTAAATATCTCATGATAGTGAACATCTCTATAAAATTTCATCGAAATCTGAGCAGTAATGTTCAAGTTATAATGTGAAGAGACATCAGAGTGTGGATGGACAGACATATGGATGGATGCACAAATATATTTCAACATAAGAGATTGCACAAGGGGTTCCGACATACCAGTGTCAAGGATAAGGCGGTGTCACATGACAGACACTATCTCTCACCCAATGGACCGACCCAGCAAAAAATCCAAGGGGGGAAATGTTTTTTGGCGTAAAATCCTTGAAGTGTTTACAAACCCATTTTAAAACCCAAAACACCAAAATAACTCAACAGAGTCATGTAATTTTAAGAAGAGCATGCTAAGCATGGCGTATGCACCCCCCCCCCCCCCCCCCCCACACACCCTCTGAAAATGCTAAAATCAGGGTACTTTTTGTTTTTAAAAATTTGATTAGCAGTTTTTATCGCTGTCCTGGAAATCTGATTGCAGCAGGGACAAACTGATTAGCAGTTATAAAGAGACTAATAAATTTCAGAGAAACACACTTTTTCAGTCTAATAGTTTTTTTTCATTAACAAGAACAGAAATCTGATGAAGTTGAACAAAAACATATCACATCGAATAAGAGTTCAACTTGAACTTCATGCAGTTTAGGCTTAGATGGTCAGTGTCACTGTCCACAAGACAGGTGGTACTCATTGAGTCATGGGTCTCTTTTCCTGTGCTTGAAAAGACAACTTTTTCCCAATTTCAACTTCAGCACCCCCCCCCCCCTCCAATTTCCCATTTTCTATTTTGTATATTCAAAGGGCCATAACTCACAAATATTCCAACAGCGAAACGGCCGATGCTCCATAAAGATGTCATGATAGTGAACATCTGTATGAAATTTCATCGAATTCGGAGGAGGAAAGTTCAAGTTATAATGCGAACAGATATCTGAGTGCAGATGGACAGATGTATGGGTAGATGTATGCACAGACTTATGGATGGACCTACAGACAGGTGCAATCCAGTATACCAGACCTTTTGAAAAAACAGTGGGGGTATAAAAATATAAGTACAGTCAAAATTAGAAGTCCTGTCATGTACATGTATTCTGCACTATTTTGAAATAAAAGCAGAATTGTAACATGCGACGACTGATTGATTTTCAGTGATTTTAATCAACAATAATCAGTAATAAAGTTGCACTTTCTTTTGAAATAAGGTGGCAGTTAAATATTAAAATTAAGATACACAGAGGAGGGAATGATTTTCGTTCATCATTTTTTTTTGCCTTTTATTCATTTATTTTGTGGCAACACAAGCATTTATATATATGTATGGCAGGATTTTCATTTGCGAAGAATGATGAGAAGACCATGCAAGTCGATTCTAGATGGCTAAACATCAAGAAGGGAGAAATAATCAGGTTTTCATTTTGAGAAATTTTAGCTTACTGCTAATCGTAGCTGTTCTAATGGGGCAACTATGGGAGAGGCAGGTATGGTCAGAAACAAAGAATGCTCTCCATAGAGTACCAAGCTGACAGTGTATTGGAAGTATTGCGAGAGAATTACAAATTCGGAAAGCTCAGCTATTTATAAATATCTAAAAAATTGTGTCCCCCCCCCCACCCACGACACATTTCCAGCACAGGTTTTGTGGAGTGCTGTGTTAACAACTTAAGATTGATAAGGGAGGCCTGTCGTTTATAACTGAACACTTTTTTTTTTTTGGGGGGGGGGGGGGGGTGGGTGGCCAACATTCCTGCTCTTTCACAAGTGGCCAGTTATTATATTATTATTATTCATAATATGGCAGTTTTAAATTTCTCTCAAATAGACAATTAAACAACCCTTGACATTTATTTTTAGAAGGATATCAATGAAACCTTTCCAACAATCATTGTCAATGTTTTGTGGAGTGTTCAAAAAAGCAGAAACAACTGAAAAATTGTCCACATTCTAATGCTAGAAATCAGTTTTTTTCAGTGCTGACAGCTTTTTTGGTGAATTGATATTCTGATGCGGGACATGACGAGGGAAAGCATTTCCAAAGGACTGAGAACAATCAAAAGTGTGTAACAACTATTTATTTATGAAAAATATCTGAAAGAATGTATCAGAAAACTTTATCTTTTGTGAAAGCATGAACATTGTGGACAAGTTTCTCGACCACATCATGACACATGGTTTGAGAAGTCTCTCAGTTTCGAACCATAAGCAGCTTGACCTGTCGTTCATGTGAATTGAACATTCTCTGACACTGTGCTTTCGATTACAGATATCCTGTAACCTGTCTAAACTCCATCCACAGTACATGGAGAATGCTTTGGTACAGAAACACCAACAGATTGGAATTTCCACACATACCAGATTATGTTATGTGAAAGAAACATTCTCAACCTCAAGTGAGCTTCGAACCAATTCCAAAAACCCATTCACTGAACCATACTGTGTATCACTTGTGCTTACTTTGTCACAGAAACTGAGTATACCATATGGGTGGATATTCCCCCCACCTCCACACAGTGTTTTTGCAGACATCCCAATTATATGATGATAGGGAATTCTGTGCGTGGTCAAGATTCTCTGGTGCTCAACTTGGGTTTTATTGTTTATTTTGTTCTTGTCTTTTTGGGGGGGTGGGGACAGACTGATATTCAGAAGGCCATGGTGAGGGGGCTAGGTTCTCCACCCCCCCCCCCCCCCCCCCCCAAAAAAAAAAAAAAAACAAAAAAAAAAACAACTTATGTGAAATTCAGTGCTCTGGAGTAAATCTGAAACACTTGTAGTGTGTGCAGCCCTATATTGGAAATCATCTAGGGGCTCCATGTGAAAATGGGAAGCACTGGGCTGACTATCCAGAATTTAGGAAACTTTGAAGAACAACTCTGGTCATTGGGTGAGAAGATGAGTACAAGTGGAGTTTCCTGAAGCTGAAAGTTGTAAAGGCTCCAGCCGGATGTTACAGCAGCCTGGTTTGACCAAACCAAAACTCTGTTTTAAGTGGAAACCGAAACGAGATTAAAAACCATATATTTTCAGTTTTGCTTTACTTATGAATTTTCACATTTAGCATGCCATTGATTTTGTAGAATCAACAAAATGTCAGCTAAAATGCATAGTAGCATGTATCAATATTTTGTAAGAAGTGACGATAGAAATGCCAAATGCCAACAAGAGCTATTGCTGAAGGCAATTCATACCTCCACTGCAGTGCTGGACCAATGAAGCATAAATGAAATGAAAGTGTCAATGACACTGTAGCTCAACTTGTCAAGACAAAGACATGTACATGTATAGTATGTGATACAGCATTGACAAACATCTAGGTAATGACCTGATAACAAAGGTACATATAAAGTATTGTAACGGTCTGTACATAAATACTGACCGTTGCCTGTAACAAATGTATAGGTAGAGTATTGTAAAGGTGGGTGACAGTCAGATGCTAAACTAGAAAAAAATCTTTAAGTCTCAGAGTGGGTCTGACTGAACCCCAAAATATTTGTTCTCATAGCACAGTGATAACAAAGGCACCCCAAAACACACTCGTTCCTGTCCCAAGGTGAAAACAAAGGTACCCAAGAAGTTTTGTGAAGATCAGTTCATAAATACGAGCTGTATAGAAGTTGTGACAAAAAACTGATTGGACCTAATTTTGGTACAAAATGGCCACTGGCAGCCATCTTGAATTTTGGACCGCACCCAGAAACACTCATTCTCGTCCCAAAGTGATAACAAAGGTACCCAAGAAGTTTTGTGAAGATCGGTTCATAAATACAGCCTCTACCCTGAGCTGTATTGACATTTGTGCTTACATTGTGTAAGTAGCACTGAATAAATCGAAGTTCATCTAATTTGCATAATTTCTGCACAAGAAAAAAAAACCCCTTACAATATGTGATGTATTCCATGTTACTAAACATCCATACAAAACAAAAATTTATACAAATCAGAACTTCCATACAGAAGTTCTGTACAAAAGACTGATTGCACTAATTTTGGTACAAAATGGCTGCTGGTGGCCATCTTGAATTTCGGACCACACCCCAAAACATTCGCTCTCATCCCACGGTGATAACAAATGTACCCAAGAAGTTTCGTAAAGATTGGTTCATAAATATGGCCTCTAGTCTGAGCCGTATAGAAGTTATGTACAAAAAACTGATTAGACCTAATTTCGGTACAAAATGGCCACTGGCAGCCATCTTGAATTTTAGACCACACCCAGAAACACTCGTTCTCGTCCCAAGGTGATAACAAAGGTACCCAAGACATTTCGTGGAGATCAGTTCATAAATAGAGACTCTAGCCCGAGCCGTATTGACATGTGTACTTACTGTGTGTAAGTCGCACTGAAAAAATCAAAGTTCATCTAAATTGCATAATTTCTGCACGAGAAAAAAACCTGTATTATATGTGATGTATCCCATGGTACTAAACATTCACACGAAAAATTATTCAAATCAGCGCTTTCATATGGAAGTTTTGTGCAAAAATCTGATTGCATCTAATTTTGTACAAAATGGCTGCCATCGGTCATCTTGAAATTTCGGACCAGACCCAAAAACACTCGTTCTCGTCCCATGGTGATACCAAAGGTACCCAAGAATTTTCGTAAAGTTCGGTTCATAAATACGTCCTCTAGCCCGAGATGTATTGGCATTTGCACTTACAGTGCTGAAAGTAACACCAAAAGACATCAAATTTAGTCTAATTTGCACAATTTACGCACAAGAAAAAAACCTGTATTATATGTGATGTATCCCATGGTACTAAACACTCATATAAAAAATTATTCAAATCAGAGCTTTCATATGGAAGTTTTGTACAAAAAAACAGATTTCTGCATCGTCGGTACAAAATGGCGGCTGGCAGCATCTAGAATTTCGGACCACACCCAAAAACACTCGTTCTCGTCCCACGGTCATAACAAAGGTACCCAAGAAGTTTCGTAAAGATCGGTTCATAAATACGGCCTCTAGCCCGAGCCGTATCCAATTGTTGACATACGGACAGACGGACGACGGGCCATGACAAAAGCTCAAATTTGGCTTCGGCAAAGTTGAGCTAAAAAACAAGTAATAAAAAAAATAAAAAATGAAAGTTATGAATATTCTCAGACGGGCGCATGTAATCCAGTATACCCCCCATTTTCTTCGAAAGTGGGGGTATAGTTATGCAAGTCAGTTGTTGCCCAGTGCGGAAATACCTCCAATCTACAACGCCACATACAGAATCATCATGTCAAAGAGTACAAAACTCTTCTTGAAAAAGAATGGACTGTGACACATGTAAGAGAAAAGTATCAATATCCTTAATGCTCTGTTAATGTTGGGAAACCCTGGATTGCAGGGAAAGAGTTAAATTAATATTAATAAAAAGTTAGCTGCACATACCTGTAATACAAAGTATCAATCAAAATTTTGAAAAGGATGAAAACTAAAATACCAAAATACACTTATAAGTTATATTGTGGCGATGGCAGCATATGTGGCATTAAGCACCAATAAATATGATTGATCGTTGTCCTTCTCGATGTAACATACTGTAAGCGGTATATGTGGACTCACCCTGTCTGAACAGAGAAGATTTTTTTCTATTTGCATGCATCTGTTTTTTCTGGTAGCAAGCAGCAAATCAGTAATGTTGACAATCACCATTTGCACAATTTTTGAACAGTAGTAGGGTTGAATAAGCTTTGAAAACAGCCCTGTCGATATACAACGTTCCCGTTTCATGACCTTAATTAGGAAAAGGTTATTATTTAATGACCAGATGACAAGGCTGACTGTTCTGCACTATTTAGCACATTAACTAACAAGTGTCTTCTGAACTAGTCGAGAGAGGACTTCTAGTTTTAACTATACAGTGGTGTCCACTTAATTGGATATCTCTTTAACTGAATAACCCTGTTAACTGAACATCCCAACACAAAACCATTTACCATACCTCCAGTACAAATTTGACCTGTTACATGTAATTGAATATAGGTTATGAAGTAAACTCCTGTTAAGAAAAAAATCTTATAACCTGTTAAGAAATTACCGTGACTCTCCCCAGTTTTCCTTTGTTTATAGACCTATTTGGCCTCTGCACATCCAATACAGGCATTTAATCTATTATATCCTGTTTGACAGAGCTCATGGAGCTCTGTCAAACAAGAACAAGAGGGCACATATCGCTGAAGCAATACAATGTCCCCTACCGGACTAATAAGCATTAATAATTATACAAATGTTATAACCTAGATGTGATCAGCATGAATTCCGTTGAAGCATTTCCAAAAAAAGTTCAGAAAACTGATATTTTGGCAATTTTCCATATTTCCAAGGCCCATAACTCACACAAAAATAATGCAATCAGCATGAAACTCAAACTTGATCTGAAAGTCATTGTTCTATAGTAGTTTACCAAAAATGAAATCATTCCGTTGAAGCGTTTCCAAAAAAACTCCGGAAAACTAAAGTGTGACTGACAGACTGACAGACCTACAGACTGACGGATGGACAGAGTGCAAACCTATAGTCCACTCCGGCGATGCCGGTAGGGGACTAAAAAATAGAATAAATGCACAGTTTATCTCTAGAATACAGGAAAGTGACACAATTAATTCAATAATTTTCATTGGTAAAGTGGCTATTTGATTAACAGCGTTCCACTGTTCTATTTTTCACAGTTCAGTGTTGTCCAGCATCATTTTTCACAAATATCTGAGGACATTTTCAGATATTTTAGACATTGTTATGAAATCATGTTATTGTTGAAGAGGAACCTACATGTAACAACCATGTTGAAGAGGAACCTACATATAACAACCAAATTTTCAAAACCTTGCAGCTCTACTGTACAGCCCCATCCCAGACATGATCAGTGATTAATTGTCAAAACATGAAACCTCTCTTAAATGAGTCCCCACTCAATATCTTACCTCATCAAAGTCTCCTCGCACAACATGAACATCACTTGCCAATGTTTTCAGATAGTCAAAAGATTCCTTTGTACACAGATTCCCTGTACATAATATATGCTGAATTTTCCCAGGAACCAGAAGCTTCTTGAATCGACTTGGCACACTGTTACATCGATGTGGAATCTGCAAATCTCCCAAGACTAAAACAAGCTGGAAAAAGATCAAGCCTTTACATCAAGATGAAAACAAACCACTATCATTAAGAATATAAGTATGTAACTCAGTGCAAACAGCATGTGAAGAACATTTATAAAAATAGGCCGATGAAATCGTCAGATGTGTACCCATACGCGCAACTAGTAGAAAGCTGTATGACGGAGGGCCACCACGGATGCCGACATTATGTACACCATACAAGGTATGGGTACATATAGAAATGGATTGGAGGAGTGTCTAATTTGATGGATAAAGGGTTAATATCTCCGGATCAAATTATCAGATTTATATAAAAACTATACAGCACAGCACATCAGTAACCTGAATAAATATATAAAGTAACATGACAATCGGATTGATATTTTTCAAGTTATCGAATGCCAAAGGGATTGGAGGAATTTTCAATTTGAAGGATAAAGGGTTAATATCTCAGGAGCAAAATAACAGATTTACACCAAAAACTATACAGCTCGGCACATCAGTAACCTAAACACAAATATAAAGTAACTTGACAATCCAAGTAATATTTTTCAAGTTATCGAATGCCAAAGGGATTGGAGGAATTTTCAATTTGAAGGATAAAGGGTTAATATCTCAGGATCAAAATAACAGATTTACACCAAAAACTATACAGCTCGGCACATCAGTAACCTAAACACAAATATAAAGTAACTTGACAATCCAAGTAATATTTTTCAAGTTATCGAATGCCAAAGGGATTGGAGGAATTTTCAATTTGAAGGATAAAGGGTTAATATCTCGGGATCAAATCATCAGATTTACACCAAAAACTATACAGCTCGGCACATCAGTAACCTGAACACAAATATAAAGTAACTAGACAATCCAAGCAATATTTTTCAAGTTATCAAATGCCAAAGGGATTGGAGGAATTTTCAATTTGAAGGATAAAGGGTTAATATCTCAGGATCAAATTATCCGATTTACACCAAAAACTATACAGCTCGGCACATCAGTAACCTGAACACAAATACAAAGTAACTTGACAATCCAAGCAATATTTTTCAAGTTATCAAATGCCAAAGGGATTGGAGGAACTTTCAATTTGAAGGATAAAGGGTTAATATCTCAGGATTAAATTATCAGATTTACACCAAAAACTATACAGCTCGGCACATCAGTAACCTGAACACAAATATAAAGTAACTTGACAATCCAAGTAATATTTTTCAAGTTATCGAATGCCAAAGGGATTGGAGAAATTTTCAATTTGAAGGATAAAGGGTTAATATCTCAGGATCAAAATAACAGATTTACACCAAAAACTATACAGCTCGGCACATCAGTAACCTGAACACCAATATAAAGTAACTAGACAATCCAAGCAATATTTTTCAAGTTATCGAATGCCAAAGGGATTGGAGAAATTTTCAATTTGAAGGATAAAGGGTTAATATCTCGGGATCAAAATAACAGATTTACACCAAAAACTATACAGCTCGGCACATCAGCAACCTGAACACAAATATAAAGTAACTTGACAATCCAAGCAATATTTTTCAAGTTATCGAATGCCAAAGAAAATGGATATGGACGCTGGACGGACAGACGGATGGACAAACGACGGATGGTCACCCCGGATGCCGGCATTATGTGTACCATACATAGTATGGGTACACATAAAAATATAATTTGGTCAATTTTCGAGGTTTAATTCAAACCTGGGATAATTTTATATACGAAACATAAACAAATCAACTTGGATGTTATTATGCAAACAAAATATAAAACAACAATGCATTCTCTCTGTTTAACCCCTGCCCTGCTTAATAAGTTTAATTTTTTTCATAACATTCAGTAAACGACTCAAATACTCAACAACAAACAAAAACTGGCACCGATACATGAAAGACATTACATAAACACTTAAATTATCATTCTGTTGGACGTTTTTTTAATTTTTGTTGGAAGACTGAAGTTGTGGGATTTTTATATCTATTTCAAACAGCTATTAGTGGTAATATTTACATAAACAAAAACAGACATTCCATAACAATTAGCACCTAATACATGCCAATACAAGTTATTCATTGTACTGAGGGTTTCGCCACTGTTAATTATAATTCTTTGAGTAAACTGTAAACATCAATTTTCGATTACTAATTTTCATACCTTTATGCAGGCGCCTAAATATAAATTATATGTAAAAATAATGAAAGTGTCAGATATGTGGCATGCGTTGGTCGTAATCATGGAATCTGCACCTCTGACTTCAGAGTGTGAACATCTTAACTAAGACAACATGGGAGCATTGGAATTACCGGCAAGACTTCAGAAGATCATCTCAGCTCGCCATCGCCATGCCATTGCTCACATTTCTGACATCAGAGCGTGAACAACTAATTAGCAATGGATTACCTGCCAAAGAAAATCAAGGATACTTTGCTGGTGCTGGACACTAGCTCACTTCTCAACTGGGATGTCCATGTTGAGAATGGCTGCATCCAGCTCACTGTTAAGTACAAGATGAAGCCCACATCTAGGAGTGGTAGCACATTTCGCGGGCCCACCTGCACTGGTCCACCCCAGTGGAAGAGAAAGAAATCTACCACCAAAGCCAGCAAAACAACACCTATGGAAGTACAGAAGAAGAAAAAGAAGTCACCATCCACCAAATGCCGGGACGCCAGGCGAATTGAGGCCTGGTTTGAGAGGAGAAGAGTCGAGACAGAGAAACAGGAAGAGGAAAAAGGGCCAACCATCAAATCCCCACCTCCTTCCCCTCCTATGCCAACCCCCACCTCTTCACCGAAGATGTCAGAAGGCACGGAGATGGATGAGACTGAGGAAGAGATGGAGGTCACCTAAACCAAACCTGCGTCTCCAATCTACTTGGACCAATCGGGCCTGGGCTCTGACGAGAAAGATGAAGGCGAACAGGATGAGATACCATTGGCCAAATTCATAGAAGCCCTGGATGAACGTGTTGGTTCCACCAGTCAATTCAGGAAATACGTTGAGGACCTCTGGGTGGAATGCGAAGAAAAAACTACAGTCCTAGAATATACAGGAAAACATCTAGAGGCCTTTAAAGTCAGGGATCAAGACTTCCACAGACACATCAAAGAAGTGCTCACCCGGAATAACAAAAACAAGAAAAAAGGCAAAAAGAACAGACACCATTAACATGGCCTGGCCACTTTCCTCCTTTAACGTGCGCAGACATGTTGCTAAACCTCAAATATACAGTTAAAGAGGGTTGAAAGGGGCTTGCCCCAAACTGCCCCTGCGGCACGCGAAACCATTCATCATACATACATACCATCTCAGCTCTGGGCGTCTCTTGTTCCATCACCTGGACTGTCCAGGAGAAGGGTGAGAGCATCTATCTGATTTTTGAGTTCACTACTAAGGACACAACACCACCCCCATGAGTTGAGGTTGCACCTTTGATGAGAGGACTCCCTCTCGCACTGGTCCTCACCCCAAGGAGATCTACAGGGTCCGAAACGAGAAGAAAGAGCCTTTCCACCAAGCAGAGGAATGCCAGACGTCTGGATGCCTTTTTGGAGAAAAGAAAGAACGATGAGGAAAAGAAAGAGCCAGCCGCCACTTCCCCTTCCACTCCCACA
Source organism: Pictodentalium vernedei (assembly GCA_031216915.1). NCBI lineage: Eukaryota > Metazoa > Mollusca > Scaphopoda > Dentaliida > Dentaliidae > Pictodentalium > Pictodentalium vernedei. The sequence goes on from CM062294.1 coordinate 266,388,943, forward strand.
GACAAACCCATCCAACAGGTCAATTAGTGAGTTCAATACTATAGCTGGTCATCGCTACAGCCTTAGGGCTACCCAACAATGTGTCGCAAGTTCCAGTTTTCAGCAAATTCAGGTTTGACAAACTTGTCGAGCAGACAATGGTTTGTCTATCCGGTTTATAAGAAGCAAGAACCATATGTCGGATTTATTTATTTATTTTGATTGGTGTTTAACGACACTTTAACAGCTAGGGCACATTGTGTCGGTAACAGGCTTACATACGACGGAAGCCAAGACAGATAGAGGAAACAACTGAGCAACAACAAATGCATGCAAGAGAGAGAGAAAGAGGGAGAGGGTGGGAGGGGAGAGAGATGAAACGTGATAATAGAAGTATATAAAATGCAAAGAGAGACCACGTTGCCGAAGCGATGTCGCATTTTCAGTAGGGCTGCCATATACCTGGTCACTGATTAGGCTAACCGGAGAGGATCTTGCCAGGATTCCTGGCAAGATCTGCTCCAGATAGACTAATCAGTGACCAGGTAGGACCCTAAATTAAAAGGAAGTGGGCTCCGGAGGTTGGTTGGCTTCATGTAGCTTCTCACATTTTGCACCCCCTCACCTCAATATGCTCGCGCCTTTGGCATCTGGTGGCTGCCCCCCCCCCCCCCATTTCTCTAATTCCCCTACTGATCTTTGGAGATTTGATGGGTATCTCTCAATGAAATCATGCAAATGTGGATATCATTGGACCGGTTCGGTGAGCTCCAATGATATCCATATTTCCATGGTTGTAATATGCAACATTCAATATATTTCAGATTTTAGGAGCCCAATTTGTGTGAACTGTTTGGGCGTTTTCTGCTGCTTTGTTGGATAAAGGATCAATGTGCATTCTCTTCCGATAATCACGGAGAATCTGCGGCAAGCCCTTATATTATTGTAACTGCTAGTGAGTCGTGGGGGATATATTTTAGTTTTTCTGCAAAAACTGAAATCGGAACACAGCACTCGAAGTTTGTCAGCAAGCATTTGGAACGCTAACTACTTTTAAAACACAAAATACCAAGTGGTAGGCCTAGACTTTCACTGCAAGTTGCTCAAGAATTTGTATGGTCGCCGAGTGAATTCGATCAGTTACATGTATTTCTCTTAACTTTCTTATCGCTCGGAACACTAAATTTGGGAAAAAAAAATTATTAGCAAATTTTGATGAGAATGTGGAAATGATCATGTGGTTGGCATATTTGTACTATCCGAAACAACACATGCAAATAATTCGTTTCACGTCATCGCAGTAAACAAAATTGAGTTTGTCGCGTTTCCTCGTTTTTTGCAGTGTGTGATCCGTTAATGGGTAGTTGACCGAGGCATGCGGATCGAAGTTTATTTCATCTTTTCGTGTCTAATTGGTCTGGACTTTTTTATAATTAGATTGCCTACATTCTAACCTTCAAAATGACACCAAACACCATAAACTTTAACTTTTGTTCAGCTGGTGATCTTCGTGTTTGGTTTTTGTTTCCGTTTCAGTTCTTGGAAAAACTTTCCCAAATCGGAAGGGGTTTGTACTTACTACTTTCATTTTCACTATTAAACGGCAGACTTCACAGGTGATATTCTTCCGGTTGCTAAACATTGCCCATACCTACATGACTGTGGACTCGGTTCATAAATCAAACAATCACTTTTAATTCAACGTGATCATTCATGACTGAGTGATCCGCTAATGGGGCTGATCCGCTATTAGCATCTTGTCTGTATTAAAAATGTATTTAATGCAATATGCAAGGTACAAATTATAGTCAAGGCTTCAACGGAATGTCCCCTGCAATTGAAACATGCAAAAGCAATTTCATTTCATCACGGCATTTGCATGTTGGTTTTGCTGGAAAAAGACTTCCGTCAGTATTTAGTCATGCACACATGAAATTTGGACACTTCCCAACGACTGTTGTAGTGGGTCAAAATCACTATAGAAGTGGATGGAAGTTACTTTGGAAGTTTGGGTCGAATTCACTGGAGACAGGAGTGGGTCGAATTCACTGGTATACATTATTTACAGATAATTATTTCGTCCTTCTTGAATGACTAAGTTTCATCTTTATAAAAAAAAGACAGGGCCACTTGACATGAGTTACTTGACTCTAGCGCGAACTGACACGAGGGTAAGTTGATCTGTAGGCGTATTGTCCAGCTCCTCAGGGCGAGATGTCCAGTTTTCACCGTGCAAGGACACACCCCCCAAATTGCCCAATTGTTTTTCGTCAAATTTCTTATTCTGTTCTCTTTAGTCCGAGATACTTATTTTCACTGTTAAAAAATGGAACGATGAGATTTGCGATACATAATTGCTTGCTCTAGTTACCATTGTGTTGTCTCTTTTTGTCTTGTATTATCTTCAAACTCTAAGGTTTTCAACAAGAATACGCTTCACGTTTATCACAGGAAAAATGTTTTTGTAAACAGGAAGTAACTTACGACATGAGAATGTGTATCCCGCATTTCTATTGAACAACACTTATTTCATTCAATATCTGCATCCAATCATATCGTAGCTTTCATTCGATTCCTTGGCGAATATGTCAAAATGGCGCCGAAATTAAAGCAGACGAATTTAAAGACCAAGAAGGTGTAATTTATTTTTCACTTCTCTGTCTGATGGAATCATTGGTTGCAGATGAACGATGAAGTGTGTAATTCCTGGCATTAATGTGAAAAGTATGTTAAAATTCAAGAAATATTATTGCTTCATAAGGCAAAACATTGATTGAAACCGTACTGTAATTGGTAATTTTTGTGTTTTAGACCATGGCCAAAGGAATAAGATTAATAAGAGGTTATGGTCACCTCGACCCCAAGTCATTTCGGTGGGTGTTCGGGTAACCACTAGCCTTGAAAAGTTTTGAAAATTCTATCCTCTGAGAGTGAATCTTTGGCCCCATTCTCCTTTTAGGGTATTTGAATTGTGTAAATTTGTTGATTGAATTTAAAAATTAATTGGGGACGGGGTTTAACCACACTTTCGACAACCAGGGTCACGTCGTGTCGGACAGTTTTACGGGTGGAGGAAGGTGGAGAATCTCCGAGCAGTGACAAGCAACTGACAGACCCCCCAAATTCCCAATGTACTAACCTAATTCCGCACAAACTGGTAGTGATTAACTGATAAGGATTTGTAACCATCATCTGCCTGCTGCTTAGTCCAAACATGGCCTGAAAGTCCATAATATAATTTTTGGGTTTGGTACTTCCTTGAAAGGATGTACCTAACCCAAAAATTATATTACAGACTTTCAGGCCATGTTTGGACTACCTGCCGCTTAGTTGAGTGCACAATCAGCTGATTGTGAGTGCCATTGTCAGATGTCAGAACCAAAAGGAGTAGTAGATTCAAGAACGCATAGAATAGGGTTAATTTTACAGTACAGTCAGAGTTACAATACAGTGTTTTTTTCCATTGCCAACAGTACTAATCTTTCCTCCTCTCCCCATCTCATCAAGCTGATCAATGTTGGCAAAAACAACCATCTATCCATTTAGTTTATCATCTCATGAAAAAAATATACTAAAAAAAAATAAAGGTCGCCATGTGAATTTTGCCTTTAAATTTGGAGCTTCCTGTACTCCCGTCCAGTTTGGAACTGAATGAAATCGACATATTTTTACCTAACCCCACCCAGTTTTAATCTTCTCTCGTGTATTTCAAAAGACAGTTGACACCAATATTTTATATCTTTTCCAAAACATCCACTTTAAAATTTTATTCACAGTTACAAGCTCAGTTCATTTTCCACCAATCGGATAATTCCAGGAACTTTTATCCTCCATTAAAGGGCGAGGCACTGTTTGCACGAAAACACTGTATTGTAACCTTCCGGTTAATATGTCTGTTGATCTCAAGAGTGAGTCACTGTGTGTATCAAAATAAAAATACAATGTCAGCAGAAACATGTTGACAGCGCAGCGTCTTTGATCGATGCGAAAATATGTGACTTACACGCATACTATTTTAAAATTCCACCTCTATTTATATTTAGTTTCAAGATAAAATTGAATAAAATATATCAAAGGGCAATTTTAAATAACATATATTTATTTACTTGATTTATGTCCCAATTTGAATTTTATATTCAAAACCCACATGGATATATACAGGTCAAAACAAAAGTAGGTCTAGTTTTGTAGGTGTTGGGTCGTTTCATCCCAATTCCTGTTTAGCCCGGGTCATTTCGCCCCTTATATTGTGGTGAAATGACCTGTGTATGAGGGCGAAACGACGATTTTATTAATCTTTTTTAATGTTTTTAAAGTACTTTTCATCACCAATTAACATTAAAATGCATGTAACCTAATGTTTTTGAATGATGTTTTCTTTTGAATTTCGTACAACACTTTACACTCCTGACATTGTCAGTCTTTATAACCATCAGTTACGTTCAAGTAAATCATTTATTCAGCTTCAGTAAATTCAAACTACAGACACAGCGAATATGTCAGAGTCATATGTAGACTTGTAATAGAAAGGTGAGACGTAGACAGCATGCTACAGTGTATATTTTGTTTTTAAAAATTTGATTACCAGGTAGCAGTTTTTATTGCTGTCCTGGAAAATTGATTAGCAATTTCAACTTCAGTCCCCCCCCCCCCCCCCCCCCCCCCCCCACACACACTTATTTCCCAATTTCTATCGCATACTGCACAGCCTGGTTACTCAGACTCTTGCATAACCCCATCCCTAACTTTACAAATGTGAGTTACCAAGTAGCCCCTCTGAGTCTAAGCACACCCTACCACATGTACTTTTCAGTTTTCAAATAAAGACGATTTTAGTCACAGGCACTGGTAATTAGTAATTACAACAAAAATAGGTAAGTAGTCATCTGATGATTGCGACAAGTAACCTTACCAAATACATAAAAAAGCTAGAGTACACTCGTCCCGTGGGCTGGCAATGAAAAATATATACATCAGTGATTGAAACATGCTCTTGAAGTTCATGATTCAACCCGAACAAAAAAAAGTTGTGGAAGATGATTATGAAGAATGACGGGTGCACATCAAGGGAATGGCGACATTGTAGAAAACATTATTGGAGTTCTGTCAACTGATTTGAAAACACTCTTAAAATGTTAGGTAAATTTATCATTTCGCATGACCTAATAAATTGTTACACTGTTTATCTGTAGTTTTACCATTTTTGTATTGGAATATTGGATGAGCACATAAAATTTTTCATCGCACAATTCGAACCAAATTTTGGTCATTAGATCGCACGATGCGAACCTGAACAAAAAATACCCTGTGCTATCACTTGTGATGTCTCGGGAATTCGCAGTGCTCACCAATTATGTGGAGTCGGTATCTCCTTAACTATGTATAGTAATGATATAAGTCAAGAGACAACTCTGACTTGCACTTTGTGTGTGTGCCATGTGACCGTGCAAGAACAGTGTCTTCAGAAAGGGAAGAACAGCCCCACTCATATATGTGGAAATTGCAGCACTGGAGGAATTCTCTGCAAATCAGCATATGGATATTGATAGTGAGACCCCAGAAATTGGACTTACTGTATTTGAAAGCAGAGGCACAGAGATTCCTGAATCATTTGATGAGACTTAAAGTCAAGGCATGTCAATGGCCACACCAGACTGGCAGTGATTTATCTTTTGAAATTTCGTTGTCTGATCATTTCAACACTACTACCAATCATTGTGGCAACTTATTAAGCTAGTTTCTGCTTGTATGAGGCTGTGAATCAAATGTAAATATGAACAATTATGGTATCGTAGTGTTCCATGTAACCATCGGCATGAACTAATGTTCAAACACTTCTGCCTATGGCTTAATGCGATTGCTGAACATCAGTTAATCAATACAAACTGGGTTAGCATGGTTGAAGACAAGTGCACTGTCAATGTGCTGTATGCCTTAAATGTACTAATGTAGTACACAGTGCCACTGGGCATTCAGGATTAAGTGCTTTGCCCAGGGACACAATGCAGTTTTCCCTGGTGGGGATCGAAACATGGATCTTTTGGTTTGGAGTCCAAGCCACCATGTCCCTGTTGATTGAAATAAAATCCAGCTGATTTTCTAAATTCTGCAGTACTAGTACTAGGAAACCTTTACCAGTCTTTCAATTTTGAAAATGGGAGATGCGCTGTGTAATGCTCACCACCATTTAAAGTGAAGCAGGCTATTGTTGAGTTGTAGCATCGGGAAAATGTTTTGCAGAAAAACATGAGGAGCGTGGTGGCTCAGTTGGTAGAGGTGCAGGCTGCAAGCTGAGAGGTCCTCGGTTCGAATCCCACCTGTGGCAACCGCGTCGTGTCCTTGGGCAAGACACTTCATCTCCATTGCCCACGTGGGGGCACGATGATGCCGTGTACTAAGGCGTACTGCACGTCGATGGTACGCATGTCTTCAACCAATCTAACCCTGCCTGTGCTGCAGTGCGGAGTTACGATGTTGAGGAGCTGGCAGCTGCTCGTCGTTGCTCGGTGGTTCTCTCCGGGTACTCAGGCTTCCTCCACCCATAAAACTGTAACGGTCCTGATTAGTCATTGTGCATAAATATGTGACCTTAAACATCAATAAATAAATTTGCAGAAAAACATCAACAAACATCCGTACAGCATTCACTCCATTGGTGTACAGTAAGTAGGAATTCCTTAAATATTAACCCATTTTTATGTGTACCCATACTATGTATGGTACACATAATGCCGGCATCCAGGGTGGCCATCCATTGCTTGTCCATCCTTTGTCCGTCTGTCTCCCCGTCTGGCGTCCGTATCCATTGAAAAAAATATTGCTTGGATTGTCAAGTTACTTTATATTTGTGTTCAGGTTACTGATGTGCCGAGCTGAATAGTTTGTGGTGTAAATCTGATAATTTGATCCTGAGATATTAACTCTTTATCCTTCAAATTGAGAATTCTTCCAATCCCTTGGGCATGAGACAACTCAAAAAATATCAATCCAATTGTCATGTTACTATATATTTACTTTGGCCCTTAATCAGTTAACATCTGACTGATCTTTGTGCTTGTAAATCTCAGTTTAAACTAGACTTTATGATTCTGGAGAATCATGGCTTTTCCCGATTAGATTCCATGATTTTTCTTGACCCCACAGTGTCTGATGAATTGTTTTTAACTGTCTCACTAAAGTTCCTTCATTGATGTTATGAGAAAGGTGAGTATAGTAGTCTCAAATGACTCGGTTTGGGTTTGATAAAAAAATGTTTAGGTAAAACCCATCATTAATGGTAGAATGGGTTAATATCAATATCAGTGTTTCCCTATCAGTTTTGCGTCTGGTAAAGGAAGTTACGTTTCTCTGTGGCATTTCCATTTGATGTTGTTGGTGTCCAAAAACAGACTATTTCCTCAATTTTTTTTACATTTAGCAGCCCATGAAGGGTTAACAAATGCCTACCAGAATAATTGATCCATGCAACTGGTCATATGACACCAAGACCTATCAACGGCCATTTTCTCTTGAAAACCCCACAAAATGTTTGTAGAAATCGAGGGAAAACGATTTTTTAAGCTTTTGATGGGTATCCCTGTTAACCTCCCCAACAGGGGTTAATGCTTGGCTTTTTGAATACCTTTATTACTTACAAAAATGGTCCTCTGTGAATTCCACTTCAAACAAAGGAGATTATGTTTATCTCTCATGTATACATTAGGTGCTGTGCGTGTCTGAAAACAGTCCCATGTTAACAACATTACGATGCTTGGCAGCTTGTAGATGGTTAAAAAACGCTCACCGGAGTATTTTGTCCATGCAACTTGTAATGTCACATAAAGACCTATGAATAGTCAATTTGTCTTGAAACCCTACAAGTTACCGTTAGGGAAATTCACAGAAAATGGGAATTTAAAGCTTTCAAGGGATATCTCTCTTTAGCCTGCCCAAAATGGGTTAAGACGTCGACTTTTGAATACCCTTACTACTTACAAAAATGTTTCCGTATAAATTGTACGCGCGATAAAAGAAGGCACTTTTCTTTGGGGTGTACCCTTTGGGTGCTGTTGGTGTACAAAACAGCCCATTTTATCGCCATTTTTGACCTTCAGCAGCCCGGGGAGGGTTAACTAATGCTGACCGGAATATTTTGTTCATGCGACTTGTAATGTCACACCAAGACCTGCAAATAGCCGATTTTTCTTGAAAACCTACAAGATGTTGTTAGAGAAATCCACAGAAAACGGGTATTTTAAGATTTTAATGGGTATCTCTCTTTAACCAGCCCAAAATGGGTTAAGACGTCAAATTTTGAATACCCTTACCACTTTCAAAAATATTTTCCGATCAATTTTGCGTCCGATAAATGAAGGCCCCTTTCTCTGTGGTATATCGTTTGGGTGCTGTTGGTGTCTAAAAACAACCCATTTTATCACAATTTTTACGTTTAGCAGCTCGGGGAGGGTTAACTAATGCTGACCGGAATATTTTATCCATGCAACTTGTAATGTCACACCAAGACCTGAGAGTGACCAATTTTTCTTGAAAATCTACAAGACTCGTTTAGAGAAATCCACGGAAAACATGAAGTTTTGAGCTTTTTTGGGGTATTGCTGTTTAACCAGCCCAAAACGGGTTAACGCTTGGTTTTCTGAACACTCTTATTACTTACAAAAATGATCCTCGGTGAATTCCACTTCCAATAAAGGAAGTTATGTTTACCTCTCGGGTATCGTTTGGGTGCTGTGGGGGTCTGAAACCGGCCCATTTCATCGAAATTTCGATGTTTGGCAGCCTGTGGAGGGTTACCATATGCATCGCCTAATATGTCGTGTGTATCAAAGATTGTGTCATAGGCAGGTCTAGTAATTATGAATATTTAAAAAAAATCCTAAAGACTTGTTTCGAGAAAGTGCCGATAAACCCCAATTTTGGCAGTTTTTTGCCAATTCTGGCGAAATAAGGGTTAAATCGAAAATTCCGCTTCGGTACATTTTTAGATTTTTTGCCACTCTATGCGTGTGCCAAATTGTGTGAAAATCGGTTTGAAAATGGCTTCTGAATCGTACGGACAAAAATGTGTGGAAAAAACCCCCCCAAAAAACCCAAAAAACTAGACTTTATGATTCTGGAGAATCATGGCTTTGCCTGATGAGATTCCATGATTTGTCATGACCCCACAGTGTATGATGAATTGCTTTTGACTGTCTCACTGAAGTTCCTTCATTGATGTCATGAAAAAGGTGAAAACAGAAGTCTCAAATGACTCAGTTTGATAAAAAAAAATTGTTTAGGTAAAAACCATCATTAACGGTGGAGAGGGTTAATATCAATATCGTCGTCCTAAAAGTTAATGAACGATAAAAGGAGTTATGTTTGTTTGACACATACCCACTGAGTGCTGTATCTATTTGAAAATGGTCCGTTTTATCTCAAATGTATCCAAAATATTGATGTCTGGCAGCTTGTTAAGGGTTAACAAGTGCTGACAGGAATATTTATTCATTTCTTGAAACTTGTAATTTCACACCAAAATCTGCGAATGGCCATTTTTACTTAAAAATCTACAAGATGTTTTCAGAGAAATCCAGGGAGAACATGAATTTTAAGCTGTTGATGGGTATAATTGTTTATCCAGCCCAAAATGGGTTAAGGGTTGTTTTTTTAATACGCTTATTACTTATAAAAATAATTCTCAGTGAATTCTACTTCCACTTATGTTGATTTCTCCTCTTAACTTTGGGTGCTGCGGATATGCAAACACAGCCCACTTTTTCAACATTTTGATGTTTGAGAACCAGCATAGGGTTAACAAATGCTTACTGGAATATTTTGTACATGCAACTTGTAATTCACACTAAGATCAGAGAATGGCCAATATTTCTTGAAAATCTATGTGATGTTTTTAGAGAAATCCTCGGATAACATGAATTTTTAACCTTTTGAGGGATATCACCCTGTAACCAGCCCTAAACGGGTTAATGCTTGGTTTTATGAATACCTTCATTACTTACAAAAATGATCCTCGGTGAATCCCACTTCCAATGAAGGTGGTTATGTTCATCTCGCAGGTACACATTGGGTGTAATGGGTGGCCAAGTACAGCCCATTTTCTCAAAATTTGCTGCCTCTGGAGGGTTAACAAACGCTTACCGGAATCTTTTGTTCCTGCAACTTGTAATGTCACTCCAAGACCTGCAAATGGTCAATTTCTCTTGAATACTTACCAGATTTTTTGGAGAAATCTACAGAAAATGGGACTTTTAAGCTTTTAAGGGGTACATCTCCTTAACCAGGAGAAAATGGGTTAAGACTTCAATTTTTGAATACCCTTACTACTTACTAAAAATGTTCACTATCAGTTTTGCGTCCGGTAAAAGAAGTTATGTTTCTCTGCAGCATTCCCATTTGATGTTGTTGGTGTCCAAAAACAGACTATTTTTTTCGAAATTTTGACATTTAGCAGCCCATGGAGGGTTAACAAATGCTTATCTGAATATTTTATCCATGCAACTGGTAATGTGACTCTAAGACCTATCAACGACCATTTTCTCTTGAAACCCTACGAGACGTTTCTAAAGAAATTCAGGGAAAACATGATATTTTAAGCTTTTGATGGGTATTGCTATTAACCATCCTAAAAGGGGTTAATGCTTGGTTTTTTGAATACCCTTATTACTAACAAATTTGGTCCTCGGTTCATTCCACTTCCAACAAAGTAGATTATGTTTATCTCTCGGGTATGCATTGGGTGTTGTGCGCGTCTGAAAACAGCCTATTTCAACGAAATTACGATGCTTAGCAGCCTGTAGAGGGTTAATAAATGCTCACCAGAATATTTTGTCCATGCAACTTGTAATGTCACACAAGGACCTGCGAATAGTCAATTTTTCCTGAAAACCTACAAGTTGCTTTTAGAGAAATCCACAGCAAATGGGAATTTTAAGCTTTTAAGGGGTATCTCTCTTTAACCAGCCCAAAATGTGTTAAGACTTCGACTTTTGAATACCCTTACCACTATCAAAAATGTTTCCCCATCAATTTTGCGTCCGATAAAAGAAGGAACCATTCTCGGTGGTACAACAAGTGGGTGCTGTTGGTGTCCAAAAACAACCCATTTTATCACAATTTTGACTTTTAGCAGCGTGTGGAGGGTTAACAAATGCTCACCACAGTATTTTGTCCATGCAACTTCTATTGTCACACCAAGGCCTGGGTCCAGGGAGTGACAAATTTTTCTTGAAAATCTACAAGACTCGTTTAGAGAAATCTACGGAAAATGCGATTTTTTTAGCTTTATGGGGGTATTGCTGTTTAACCAACCCAAAACGGGTTAACGCTTGGTTTTTTGAACACCCTTATTACTGACAAAAATGATCCTCGGTGAATTCCACTCCCAATAAAGGAAGTTAAGTTTATCTCTCGGTTATTGTTTGGGTGCAGTGGGGGCCTGAAACCGGCCTATTTCATCAAAATTTCGATGTTTGGCAGCCTGTGGAGGGTTACCATATGCATCGCCTGATATGTCGTGTGTATCAAAGGGCGTGGCACAGACAGGTCTAGCAATGACGAATGTATAAAAAAAATCTACAAGACGTGTTTCGAGAAAGTGCCGATAAACCCCAATTTTAACAGTTTTTTTCCAATTCTGACGAAATAAGGGTTAAATCGAAAATTCCGCTTCGGTACATTTTTAGATTTTGTGCCCCTCTATGCTTGTGCAAAATTTCGTGAAAATCGGTTCAAAAATGGCTTCTGAATCGTACGGACAAAATGTGTGGGAAAAAAAAAAAAAAAAAAAATAATCCGTAGAAAAACAATAGTCTTAGAAAACCAATAGTCTTTTCCAGAGGGAAAAGCCTAATGATGCCAGACACATAAATATTAGTGAAATGGTGGTTCTAAGGAGGATATAGAAGGAGGAGAGGAAAAATGAGTGACAGAAAATAATCAGGCCTGTAACTTAAAATTTTTTTAATGAAATTGTATTAAGTTACCTATTTTCGAGGCAACGGCCTGTTGTGGTCATTCTTGCTATAAAGTTACACAGCTTGTTCAGTGTTTTCCTCTCTCCCTTTCCTTTAAGTCCCCCTTGCTATTCTCCCATGCTTTTGGCATATTTTCTGTAATATTATTACTAAAATTTCTTGGGAGTTTTAGCTGGATAACAGAATGAATTCTGTTCTTTTCCCCATGTTTACGTCTTCACCCTTGGGTGTTTAGGCGTAGTGTTCTGCATCTACCATCTGATGTTCTGTAGTTTCTTCCCTGGAAGTCTCTGTTTTGCATCAGATAGTGTATTATTGGTAACTGATTTCGGGCCAGGGTTATCAGTGCCTGGAGTCATGTTTCTGGTGTTTTTACACTTCTTGTTTACATTGACAACAGCCTCTGTGTGAGGGGGATTTCTTGAAAATAATATCTTGATGTTAGTTTAATCATAACTAGATACATTATTATTATTCGTAAGTGTTGCATTAATTTTTTAAAATATTTTTAAAATTTTTGTCCACACTTAGGCTTGGGGTCCATTGGAGCTCAACGTTACTTTTCAAAAACTTGGGCTTTTCTGAAAAAATATTTTTTCAAAAATTTTTTTTTGATTTCAATTATTTTTTCTATGTTAATGGGTCATGTTATTATGTATTTTGATTTTCTGGGGTTGGTGCGAGTACTAGGACTTTGTATTCTTTTCACAATGAAAGGATATTGTTCAATTGTATTAAGAGGAAATCTTCCTCTGACTTTCATAATCATTGTATAAATGTAGTCAGTGTACTCGCACTAACTCCTGTTCAGTATGTGTTATTTTCGATGACAACATAGGAAGCGTGTGTCACGGTATGTTAGCGGGGAAATGGCCATGCCGGTCCTTTCCCCGCAGGGTCACTCCAGTTTATCAATCTCTATTTCAGACGATCAAGAACAGGGTGATGTATCCGTGATGTCTTCCAAAAGTGTACCTCCGTCGTCACAATTAATGAAGAGCTAGCGGAAAAGTGCTCATGGTAATACGTCAATTGCCTAAGAGGTCCCTAGTAGGATCGACGGCCTTTGACGTCCGCTAGCTCGCCCGGTGTAGCGCCCATTCATCGAATGGTTCGGCAGCCGGGTTCATCCATTGCGGTCTAGAAAGGAGTTTTGGGTGATGCGAGCACTATAAATCAACCAAGTGCACACCCAGTGACGGCGGATTAGAGGAGAGAACGGAGGAAGCCTATTAGTCCGGTTCCTAGCTCGTCCAGGCCCATCCGGGCTGCGAGCGAGAGAGGCCCCTCTCTCGTACAACAACATCTGGCCCCAGATGTTGTGGTACAAAATGTTTCGCATTCGGAGCATACGTCCGCCGCTTGGGACGCTCCGTTATATAGACAGTCCGGAGAGACTGTCAATAAGGCTTCCTCATTCTCATGGCAGCGCACACGACCGCACCTTGGCTACGTGACCTCGGATATCCAGTCAACTTCGCCAATCAGAGAATCCGCGGCGACCAGGTCACGCCATCCGGTAGCCAGGGACACGAGGCCTGTAGACTCCGGACGTTCGCATAAGAAAAGTATGCAGGAGTCAACGTACACGGAGCTTCCAGCGGCAAGCATCGTAAGACCGCTACTGCACAGGCCTCAGTGATGGACGTGCCATCCCAAATAGCACAACTTATCGCAGCATCCCAGCAACGGTAGAATCTTTGTCGCATCATGTAATATCCGACGACGCTGTGTCGGGATGCTCCGCTGAAGCATCAGGTACTAGTACGGACGTCCGAAAACTTCATAGGGTCCGACAGGATGGCGAAAGGGATTCGAAGGATTTCGAGCTTCCCTTTTGGAACAACATAAGCTGCTGTATATGTCATCCGGCTTTATCTTCTAGAGGTTGTTTCGTCGGACCAGAATGCTGCGATGCCGGATAAGAGACTGATAGCGTCGGTGGACACAAAAATGTTTGGATCGGTTCAGGGACATCGTCCCTCAGTTCCGACACAGTCCAATAATGTCACAGGAACTTTCGAATTATTGAACGACGCTATTTATATATATATGCTTGCTATTAACAAGCAAGTCTGGTTTCTTGTTCGCAAAGTTACTGAGATGTCTTTCAAAAGTGTGCCTCTGACGTCATAGTTAAATGATGAGCTAGCGGCAGTAAGTGCTCATGGAATACGTCAATCGCCTAAGAGGTCCCTAGTAGGATTGACGGCGTTGACATTCGCTAGCTCACCCGGTGTAGCGTCCATTCATCGAATGGTTCGGCAGCCGGGTTCGTCTGTTGCGGTCCAGGTAGGAGATTTGGGTGATGCGAGCACTATAATAGACAATAGTACACACCCAGTGATGACGGATTAGAGGAGAGATCGGAGGAAGCCTGTTAGTCCGGTTCCTAGCTCGTCCAGGTCCGTCCGGGCTGCGAGCGAGAGAGGTCCCTCTCTCGTACAACAACATCTGGGACCGGATGTTGTGGTACAAACGTTTCGCATTCGGAGCATATGTCCGCTGCTCGGGACGCTCCGTTATATAGACAGTCCAAGAGACTGTTGATAATGCTTCCTCATACTCACGGCAGCGCACACGACCGCAACTTGGCTACGTGACCTCGAGTATCCTGCCAGCTTCGTCATTCAGTGATTCCACGGCGAACAGGTCACGCCATCCGGTAGCCAAGGGACACGAGGCCTGTACACTCCGGTCGCTCGCATAATAGAAGTATACACGGGGTAACGAACACGGAGCTTCCAGCGGCAAAGCATCGTAAGACCGTTTCTCCACAGGCCTCAGTGACGGACGTGCTATCCAAAATAGCACAGCTTATCTCATCATCCCAGCAAACGACAGAATCTTTGTCGGATGAGGAATAATCCGACGACACTGGGTCGATTCGCTCCGCTGATGCATCAGGTACGGACGACCGAACACTTCATAGGGTCCGACAGGATGGAGAAAGGGAATTTAAGGGATTCGGACGATTTCGAGCTTTCCCTTTTGGAACAACAGAAGCTGCCATACATTTCTTCCGGCATTATCTTCCAGAGGTTGTTCCGTCGGACTAGAATGCTGCGATGCTGGATAAGAGACTAATAGCGTCATTGGACACAGAGTTTTTGATCGGTTCAGGGACATCGTCCCTGAGTTGCCGACACAGTCCAATAATGTCACTAGAACTTTCAATTTATTGAATGACGCTATATATATAAGCTTGCTACCAAAACACGCTAGTCTAGTTTCTTGTCCGCAAATGCTCTAATCTGCCTTTCATCAATTCTAGGAATAAATTTGAAATGGCAGGACAGGGCATACTGAGAGTTCCTCTGCGTCTAGACGACGAGGCTGAAGACTGGGAATTGTCTTTTTCGCCGTCTATGTCAATTCCAACCACGACGTTGAAAACGACAATGATGTCTAATAGACTTAACTTAGACGCTTTATCATATGTAGACCACCTTACTGAGGCGTTATCATTACGTCTTCGAGAGAAAGAATTCTAGGATATGATTCTTAATGAGATTTCTTTCAAGGGCAGTAGTTTTCCACGTATAACTCCGCCCTTCAGTGGCAACCTGGAGTTGGTTAGACATGACGCAGCCCTAGCTACACCCACGCACGTGGATAGTAAGGTGAAGAACTCTCTCAGAGTTGCTTTGGTCTCGGAGAAGCTTCTCTTCGATGGCAACCTTTCAGCAATCTATGAATTGCTCGATATACACGTTCTCTTGTCAATCAAGTGTAACAAGAGATTCAGACTTGGACAAACATTCGGTGGTTGACTCAGAGAGTTCCACTGTAGTTACCGGATCCGAGTTTTTCGATTATGACGGATGCCAGTCAAACAGGTTGGGGCGGAATATTGATCCCAACTGATTCGAAGTGCCAGGGTCTTTGGGATCCGCAATTTTTAGGCAAGCACTTAACTTCCAAGAAATGATATTATTTTGGCTTGCACTACGTCATTGGATGAACATTATTCAGAAACGCATGTCCAAATCCTGTCCGATAATACGACAGTAGTTGCGTATATCCGGAACCAGGGAGGCACTCATTCGGTTCCGTTATTGAATTTAACGGAAAGAATCATTCTGTTTGTTATAGATCACCAAGTTCTGTTTCGGTACGTCATATTCTGGGTCGCCTGATTATATTAGCAGACTCCCTTTCATGTAAGGGTCGATTGTTGCCGTCAGAATGGACTCTCAACAAACAGGTATTCAATCAGATTTGCTACCAATGGGAGCGCCCAATGATAAATTTATTTGCGACACAACTCACCAATCAATTGCAGACGTATGTGTCACCATGTCCGGATCCCCGAGCATATGTAGTTTTTGCTCTATCGATCTAGTAGGACGGAATGATAGGATATGCGTATCCTCCAGTGCTGTTGATTCAGCAAGTATTGCTAAGATAATACATTCACAATATAATTCTGTTGGTAGCATCTCTGCCTCTACAGAGACCGTGGATAAATTTACTTACGTGTCTGCTGTGGGACTTCATCACAACCCGCAAGGTCTCAACCTTCACGTATTCCGTTGTGCGGTCCTTCTTGCACGGCAAGCATTGTACAGGACGAGCAGTGGACGCGATTTCTAACTGTAGGAGGACCTCCTCTTCGCTATACTATGCGGATAAAGTGGAGGGTCTTCCGTCGTTGGTGTAGGGATCATTATGTTGATATTTTTGATCCCTCCATACCAGACATTGCAAACTTTCTAGTATACTTGTTTGACGAGATCAACTGCAGCCAGTTACTATTAAAGGTTATAGGTCTATGTTATCTGATACCTATGCACACCATGATAGTTTACAATTGAGTCTAATGTCTCTTTATCTAAGTTAGTTAGAAACTTTTCGATAAATAGACCTAGAATCCTTAGATTAATTCCTATACGGAATTACTAAAGCAACCATTTGAACATCTTGAGACAGTAGTTTCAAATTCTGGCCTTTTAAGACAGCAATTTTCTTAGTCTTCTCTTCTGCTGAAGAGTCAGTGAGCTTCATGCACTATCGGTGGACGATTCTCACTTTCGTTGTATCGGAAACTCTATTACCTTTACTACTAATGTTGGATTTTTGGTTAAGAATCAGGCTCCTAATAAATATCCGGAACCTATTGTTTTTAAGGTCCTTCTGTCTTCGAACGGGCATAGGCCTTTACTCTGTCCGGTTAGAGCTTTATGTATTTATAAACAGATCTCAGTTTATCAGTAAGGACGTAAAGCTTCTTCTGTCTCTGATGCCTAATAGAAAGGTCATTACGGTCCATTCTATTGCTAAATGGATTCAATTAACTATCGGTACTGCTTAGGATAATCTATCCTTAACTCAGCGGTTTGTGCTTAAGATTTCGGCTCATGAAGTAAGAGCTCTTCTACATCTTGGGCTTACGTAAATAGTGTTGCTATTATAGATTTAATGTAGGCTGCATATTGGTCTCAGCCATCCACATTCACAAATTTTTATCTCAGAAATATCGAGTCCATTTCTGGAGGCCTGCATTGTTTAGGTCCGTTATCGGCTGCTCAGAATGTCGTTCACTTAACAATTGCAACTATAGCTATGTAGGCTTTCTGTTCTGGCAGTGACTCCGTCCTGCTGCCCTCTTCGCTCTGGGCTATTTGACCAAGGGGAAGGGGGGGGGGGAGGGTGTTCCCTTGGGTCACCTGTTTTATTATGAAAACAAGGGGATACCTCCTCCGGAGTCAGTAATTCTGAGCTGTTACTGGGATGGTTTTAAGTGAAAAGTTTTTGTTTTTAAAATTCATTCATGTCATAGTTTTAAAGTATAGCATTTGAATATGTCACGTGTCAAATGGGCCTTATTATACTATCCTCAGACACTTTTAAAAGAGTATAAAGAGTCTCAATTCTCTGGACTAACTTTATTTATTGGCTTACTTTAAAAATAATTAGTATAAGGATTATACTGGATGTTAATAGAGAATATGGATGTTATGATGCTCAATTATAGAAGGTATTGTGTCTTTCTAATTTATCATAAATAAGAAAGATACATGTAAAGCCTAATACTCCTTTTCTCCTCGAGGTGATGACTCTATTTTATATAGTTGAGCTTATTGGAGTTTCCTCTATGTCCTAGGCCCTCCAGCCTTTTTACTATTCAGCTATGTCTGGGTCATTGGTACAGTATAAAAATGTTAAAAAATTTATAGTAATTTATATATTTTTTATACTTACCAATGACCCAGATGGGGATGGCCCTCCCAGGAGTTGGGAACTCATACCTCCCCGCTGAGGACATAGCGCTTACCAGGCACTGATTGTAAGAATGATTAATGGTGCCAATTTCGGGACGTCCTTGACACTGCGCATGCGCAGTAGAGGCGAAGTATGGAGGGCCATTCAGGACATGATTTCTTTGGTTTTAAATGCAAATTTTAGGGATTGGGGGGCAAAATTTGTGTTTGGCCCTATATTTTAAGAGTTAGCACCAGCTATGTCTGGGTCATTGGTAAGTATAAAAAATATATAAATTACTATAAATTTTTTAACTTTTTGGTGTAAATCTGTTATTTTGATCCTGAGATATTAACCCTTTATCCATCAAATTGAAAATTCCTCCAATCCCTTTGGTATTCGATAACTTGAAAAATATTGCTTGGATTGTCAGGTTACTTTATATTTGTGTTCAGGTTACTGATGTGCCGAGCTGTATAGTTTTTGGTGTAAATCTGATAATTTGATCCTGAGATATTAACCCTTTATCCTTCAAAATGAAAATTCTTTCAATCCTTTTGGCATTCGATAACTTGAAAAATATTGCTTGGATTGTCAAGTTACTTTATATTTGTGTTCAGGTTACTGATGTGCCGAGCTGTATAGTTTTTGGTGTAAATCTGATGATTTGATCCCGAGATATTAACCCTTTAACCTTCAAATTGAAAATTCCTCCAATGCCTTTGGCATTTGATAACTTGAAAAATATTGCTTGGATTGTCAAGTTATTTTATATTTGTGTTCAAGTTACTGATGTGCCGAGCAGTATAGTTTTTGGTGTAAATCTGATAGTCTAATCCTGAGATATTAACCCTTTATCCATCAAATTGAAAATTCCTCCAATCCCTTTGGCATTCGATAACTTGAAAAATATTACTTGGATTGTCAAGTTACTTTATATTTGTGTTCAGGTCACTTATGTGCCGAGCTGTATAGTTTTTGGTGTAAATCTGATAATTCGATCCTGAAATATTAACCTTTATCCTTCAAATTGAAAATTCCTCCAATCCCTTTGGCATGAGATAACTCCAAAAATATCGATCCGATTGTCATGTTACTTCATATATGTGTTCAGGTTACTGATGTGCCGAGTTGTACAGGTTTTGGTGTAAATCTGATAATTTGATCCTGTGATATTAACCCTTTATCCAACAAATTGAGAACTCCTACAATCCATTTCTTTGGCATGCGATAACTCAAAAAATATTAATCCGATTATCAGGTTACTTTATGTATGTATTCAGGTTACTGATGTGCTGTGCTGTATAGTTTTTTTATGTAAATCTAATAATTTGACCCGGAGATATTAACCCTTTATCCATCAAATTAGGAACTCCTCCAATCCATTTCTATATGTACCCATACCATGTATGGTGTACATAATGTC
The DNA here is from genome assembly GCA_031216915.1 of Pictodentalium vernedei. Classification (NCBI taxonomy): domain Eukaryota; kingdom Metazoa; phylum Mollusca; class Scaphopoda; order Dentaliida; family Dentaliidae; genus Pictodentalium; species Pictodentalium vernedei. The sequence goes on from CM062294.1 coordinate 266,408,521, forward strand.
GGCATCCATGGTGGCCCTCCGTCATACAGCTTTCTACTAGTTGCGCATATGGGTGCACATCTGACGATTTCATTGGTCTATTTATTTTTTTAATAAGCTTTTTGCAGCAAGAATCAAATTATTGAGTTTGGAATGATACATGAAATCCACCTACAATGTGGGAATTGTAAATCATTCGAGGATGTTTCTCCACAAAATGCATGACTGGAAAGACAGCATAATCATTACTGGCTTTTGAAGTTTGTCAAATTATGCTGTTTACGTACCAATTCTCAGAAAGTGAAGTTAGATTACCTTGAAGTCTTGGAATGCTACAGTTTATAATTCATACCATATTATTCACATTTTTCTGTGTGTACACATTGTTTTTTATTTAACCTATATGTATTTCCCTTGGACAGATTTTAAGAAAACACATGATATCAAAATTTGTTATTTTAATTTTTTCCCACCAATTTTTAAAAGAATTTCAACAAAACCATATGTGACCCCTCATTGGAAAGAGCTTGATGGGCTCGTTCCAGTGAGGGTCACACGATATGGTTTTCTTGAAATTTTTTCTACTGCACAATTTGTATATTACGCTGTGTGTGTAGCCAATTCATTAGGTTATGGTTAATCTCTCGCTAGGTGGAATTGAGATGCCCTGTTGTCTACTTGCAAAGAGTAAAAAAACTGCAGGTGTGATTAACCCATGTCTACACTTTGACATTATCCTCTATTTATTTGTAGCATATAACTGTGAGATTGTCTTCACAGATGACTTGTTGAAAAAAAAGTGATTTATTATGCCCCCGATTTGAAAAGTCGAAGGGGTATCCAGTGGAGACGTCCATCCATTTGTCCATCCATATTAACATTTTCCCTGGTATCTCAGCCACTGCTACACCGATTTGAATGATATTTAGAGTTGTGATAGAGAATCATGGGGGAACAATCCCTGTGTAGCGTGAGTTTCTTTGACACATTTTTTCCAGAGTTATGGCACTTTTTCACTCAACTTAAATTTTTTTTGCTGTTGGGGGCATTAGCAGTGCTTTCCGATGCAGGCCTCTTGTCATAATATTCATAAAACTTTACATGTACGTAAGATTGCATTTTGGAGGGTTGGGGTGGGAGGTACAGTAGGAGATACTTTCTTGTATGACAATGAAAAGGTTGATTGTTTAACATATTCAGAATTTTCCATCACTTTTTAATTTGTCACCAAATTAGATTTCAATGATTTTAAATTGGATGAGTGATCATCACTGTATACACTTACAGTGCAGTAGCCGTGGACTGGTTGTAATCCATGCATGGGCAATGATGTCCGCGCATGCATATACCAGGTAATAAAAATCATCAGCATCAAAATTTTAATTAATGAACTCGGTGCTTTATTAATTACATTTTTGATAATTATTTATATAATTAGTGTTTGGATTCTACTATTACTGCGTCTGTGGAAATATTGCCCATCTGTGGAATGTGACCAGTCCATGGTGGTCATACTGTAGTCTTAGAGATAATTATTTGTACACACTAGCAACTGTGAAATAAAGGATACCGGTACCCACTAGAGGTGGACACTATAAACAAAAAAACGTTTGGTTTTTTGATAAATAACTGTAAACCAGAAAACCAACCAGCCTATTTAAAAAAATAGTGCAGCTGTTCCCTCCAACATTCCCTGGCAATGTGTCCCAGCTAGTGTATAAGTGCCACCTTAAAGTATTCAGTTAAATTGGCATTTGCCTCCTCATACATCTAACTGTTGTTTAAGTCACAGTGACATTCAAGATGTGTGTATTACTCTAAGTCAAGAGGACTCTTTTGTTGTGTAAGTCTGATAGAAGTCTACCCATACAGGCGCAAAATTCAGGAAATGAATGCTTTGACTGACACATTTGTGTATACATGTACATCATTATTGCATTTATGCATGCATGTACATACATGTATATTGATGTGAAACAAAATTACCCACAGACCCATAATAATGAAGGTTTGTGTTATTTATTATCTGATTAGAAATGAAACCCCAAGCCAGGTTGTTCAAAATTTTCATAAACATTATCATTATGAACTTTGCACTTATTAATATTAATGTTATGGTGTAAAAATAACAATAATGGTAACAGACAGAAAGCGGAGAATCAACATCAATAACTTGAATTTAACTATTCTAAAATTTAATAACAAAAATAATTTGAGACGAAAATGATCCAAAAAATCTTTTACACTATTTGGTTTACAGAAAAATAAAAACAGAATTACTTATCAATTAGTCCAAAATAAAGTTAAATAGAATCCAGTAATCCAGTGATGTAGAAACTTTCCAGTTGGAATTATAATATCCAAGTATGTGTCTGCAGAAATGGTATCCAGTAAACTGTAATGAAATGTTTACTCAGAAATTTCAGGAGTCTCCAATAAATTCCAATAAAGCATTCAGCAAAATTGAAATGGAATTAATATCCAATAGGTATTGGCGCCACAGGTAGTTCCAGAATAATCCAGTAGGATCCTGGGTTTTCTCAAAAGTAAATTCTCATTCACAAGAAGAATAAATTCTCTTCAATTTTTTATTTTTTTTGGAAACACTTTACCAGTATACAAAGATGCACTGAGATCAGAAATATTCTTAAGAATATATAATAAATTCTCAGCTGTTTCTATAATAATGCACTGTCCTGTAATATTAATTTCCAATGTTCAATGAATACTGAATGTAAACAAATGACTTCTCAATGCTCTGTATATGAATAGAATGCCTGAATTCTGTTGACAGAGGTTATTTATATGGTCTTCAGATAGAAAGTTCCAGAATAAGAAATTTATCCAATGTTCTGTTGTTCCATTAATTATGATTGGCTGAATAAAGCCACCTTATTAAGCTTCTAGATGATTCTGTCTAATTTCAAGTAAATAAATATGCCCCAATTAAATAATCAGTGAGCTAAAAATAGATTCAGTGTAACAGTATCTAAACATGTTGATAGGTACAAATGTACATTCGAATGCCACTCAGTGCAAATAAGTAATCACACAATCCAGAGTCTGCTTATTCTAATTAAAATATAATTTTAGAAAATATTAATTGTTTGTAATTATTAACCAAGGACATATCAATTCTGATTTTATAGTATGGGCCATAACAATTAATGAGCTTTTTCATTGCAAGGCAATGGAGACTGATTACAGTACCAACGTTCCTGTTAGTTTTGGTACCATTTTCTAAAAAGTGACAAGTAGCAATCTCAAATTGAACTTAACTCTTTTCATTACTTCAAATATGCTTTTGACATAAGCAATTAGTAGTGAATTAAAAAAAATAGTCTATTTGTATCATAACCCTTTCTCTAACACTACAATGTATGTGTCAGACATGCATCCCATCAGATTTGGCTCAACGATTCACCCCATAGAACCACATAGATATCCTATAGAGCCCTTCTGACCATCTCAGGTACTCCACAGATATCCCACAGAAGACTGTTGGGACTTACATGTACCTGAGAAAGAGTCACCAGTTTTAACACTTTAATGTTCTCAGCTTGGGACACTACATGTAGTATAGAGCTAATGCATCTTATGCTACCATATACATGAGGCCTGACAAAATGCCTTGTGTATAACATATTGCATGATTTACAGGCCACTAGTATGATGCAAGGCTAGAATCCAACCTTAACATTTTTGGTAAAACAAATGAGAAACAACACATTTAGTTGAAAAAATACACTTAGTATTAAAATAGCATACACAACCAAATTTTCCCTTACTATCCACCAAGATTTGCATTATCTATTATAAGGCAACCGAGGGGGACGGTATCCAAAATACAGTTTAGTATTGTCACAACCGACATATATCACCAACCATACGTATTAAAAACACACGTATTGGCAGTGGAATGAGTGATTTTGTCAATAATTTAATTTGAGAAACTAAGCATTGTTTAACAAAGTTTGCATTTTATGTATTTCACCAAAAAATACTTCAAAGGTTGGGAATCCTGCCGAAAAACATTCCCAATGTCATCAACATAGAAATAGGCTCGAGTATGCTGGCTTGGATGTAAAAAGAATAACTAGGTATATTTTAGCCAAAAAAAATCAGTGTTTCTTTTCTGTCAAAGCAAGATGAGTAAAAAAATAGTTTACCTCATTTATTAAGTACACTGGTAGGAGTTCTGAAGTCCTAGTTGTAATGAGAGTGTACATGTAAGAGTTATGAGTTATACCAAAATGATTGGCACAGATGCTCAAGGTAAGTGATTTGGGGAAGTGTAATTCATTTTCTACATACACTTATATTTTATACATGAAATATCAAGAAGTTTACTGATAAGCTTCATCAGTTTCTGTCATAACAATGTACAGTGATGAAAATAACTTGTATGGTTATCACAGGAATAATTTACACTGCAGCCCATGCTTGGGGGCATTATGGGCTCTGGTAGGTATAGACGAGGATGTACATTTATAAATTAATAGATAGTAAGAAAACATATACAGCTCATGGCAGCGACACCATTGTGTCTATTTTACTAGTACAGTACAATCACTGTGGACAGGTCATAATCCATGTGTGGGCAGTGATGTCCACGCTTCCATGTATCAGGTTATAACAACTATCATCGGCAAGATTTTAATTAATGAAGCAACAGGTTGTACCCGGTGTTTCATCAATTAAAAGTTTGATGATTATTCCTGTAATTAGTGTTTGGAATCTAATATTAATATTTATTGCATTTGTGTAAATTAGAGCTGAATTGGTTAATGGGTTGTCTTGATCGTTTAATCACGTGGATTAATCTTAGTTAACCGATTAATCACTTGTCCAAATAGATATCTGAATAATTGCCATACCGTTGATGATTTACAGCATGAACCCTTTACCCAATGTAACAAACAAATCCGACCAGGTCTATATCCAAAAATCTCCATTCAAATTTATTATGTTTTCAATTTTTGTCTCAAAAACATAGCTTATGACCCCTCATTGGAACGTTCCAATGAGGGTCATAAGCTATGTTTTTGAGACAAAAATTGAAAATCTTTCAGTAATTTAAGAATTTATGTTGCAAGTATCGTCTGCTACCTGCTATGGGTAAAGGGTTAAGAATGACCATTTCCAGCGACTGATACAGTATGATGATCATGCAAGTAAACAAGAATGTCAGCAAGTAACTTGCATGCTTTTCTCTGTCTCATATAATTGATGTGAGTCAGTGTGACAATGTTTGCCTGTTTTGGAGCAAGTTTGTTCCTTTGTTGACCCATATAATACAGTAGTTAAAAAGTAACAGTTAATCAAACAGTTACTTTTTGGATCAATCAAGATGTTGATCATTGATTATTCGATTAATCAGTTAACCATTTCAGCTGTAGTGGAAATATTGTGGAAAGTGACTACATCTAGTCATGGTGGCCATACTGTAGTTCAACTGTCTCTGTAAACCAGCACCTGACCTTGGGCCTACCTCATCTCACTCCTAAAATGTCAGCTGCAGGATAGATCTAATAATTTCTATGGCACAGCCCCGGCCTACGTGGGTACTAAGATCTACAGTACTGTGATCAGAAGTGTGGACAGAGAAATTATCTTTCCAGTTTTCTTCCCACAGCACTCCAGAATCTGATCTGTCAGGGTGAAGTATTAAAACAATGAATTTGAGGGGCTATTTCAACAGACAACCATGGTAATTCACCCTCAGCAAAAATGCTGCTGAGGATGGCTTCTTCAGAAAGCCTTGTGGTGGCAGAAATTGCACAACTTCCAGGTTACACAAGGAATCAAACCATATGTGTTGCACTATGCTGTATTGCTAATCTTACAATTTACAGTACAAGTTGCAACATAACCACTAGAAAGTATGTGTTCTGCTTCTTCTGTGTTGATAACACCAGAATCAGATATCAGTTTTTGGAAAGCTCTGTAAGAGCTTTCCAGAAACTAAGGTCAGATTCTGGTGTTATCAACATAGAAGCAGTGAGATACTTAGCTTGTGGTTATGCTGCATCATATTTTCACTGATACTATACATATTGAACAAGTCACATGCTTACTTCCAAGACTTTTTCTCTGCATTCACACGGTTCATGATATTGGCATGATCTAACTGAGTGAAAGATTCTGCACATTGATTGTGAGTATATACACATGTATCTCAAACTACTTTCACGTGCTAAAGTTACTTGAAAGTTTTCACTTCACCATACACTACATATACATGGCAATTGAGACTATGCTCTGCACCCTGATGATTTTTACACAATCGAACAGGCTTCACAGCAATTGGCTTAGAAGCACCACAGCAATTTTTTTTGCCGAGGAAACAAGGTTGATTTACCAGGACTGCCCAGAGAAGGCTATCTCCCCATCAGGGAAACTGCCTCCTTTATTGTGTACATGTCAGGGAATACTCTAGCTCCTCCCCCTCCTGCATCAGGGAGCACAAGCCCCTGTGTCAGGAAAATTCTGGTGCCTGCCCTGACCGATGTATGATTGTATTTCAGTCAAATCATGATCCAATCAGGAAAAAATGTCACTTTTGTGATCATAACACTGTAAGGCATGAGGTCTGGGTCTAATTCCAGGTAGGCTTGGTATGTGGCATAGAATTTATTACAATAGAATGTATCATACTGCTGATATTTTAGGGGCATGAGGAAAGTGTATCTCAGTTATAAATATTGGGCCAATCCTAGGTGTGTGAGCACAATATCGCAACTCAGAATTGGAGCTCTAGAAATTGTTAAATATCTCATTGGGTTGAAGTGTTCAAAATAAGGTTACATATCTGATTCACTTGACATTATGGTCATATAGTGTCACAGATCTTATGGAAGTAAATGTCTTGGATTTGTATTCTAAACTATTTCTTTCATGTTTTTACCTTTTACCTAACATGAAAAGCAGACGACACTTGTAAAAAAAATTCTTGAATAGCTAATTTTTTGTCCCCAAAACATAGGTTATGACCCCTCATTGGAACGAGCTCAATGAGCTTGTTCCAATGAGGAGTCATAACCTTGTTTTTGATGTAAAAAATAATAAAAATTAATTGGCGATATTTGAGAATAGCACTGGCCGTTTTTTGGCTGTTACATTGGGTAAAGGGTTAATATCATATAACTTACAGTCTAATTAATTAATATACTCTATTTGATTTTCAGTTTTTGGTAAGGCTATCCATTCATTGTCCAAAATTGGTGAAGAATTGTACATAGAACCACTGGAACATGGGGTAAATGTTTATTATTATTTTTCTTCATAAAATGTTTAAAAAAACATATTAATATATACCAGGGTTTCCGCTAGACCTGACCCATTCCCCCCGCAGAACATACTATGATCAGTCAGAAAAGCTGGTGGTTAAAATTTCAAGTACAATGCTGTATCGTAACGATGCTCAGGATCCTTTGTTTCCATGTAATATAGGCATAATTATGTTGTATACTATGCCCACTATTACTGGCGACAACCTGATACTTTATAACCCCCAGACGAGAGGGGGAAACCAAGTTCAAATCCTAAACGTGGCCTATAGAATTTTGGACTTAAATTTTCGTGTTTGGTCCGAAATCACTGGCTTTTATTTCGAGCAATAAATGATGTAATTGCACTTGCATGACGTCAAACGTCCGGTTCATAGTTTTTTTCAAATATTTCGTTCTGTCTGCATTTCCAATTATTTATGTTGATTCGTATCGGGTTAAAATGAGGTCAAGCGTAGCAGTCACTATCAGGATTCATGGATTTTGTGTTGTTTTGGGCTTGTATTTTTATGAAACCTCCGACCAGATGTAGTATTGTGTGTCCTGTGGGAATTTAGAGAATTGTAGGAGGAAAAAATACATATTTTCCACTTCAATTATTCAGCATTTTAGCGACAAGAATGCCCCCAGAGGCCACCAGAGAGCATCTAAAAATCAAAATTTTCCTTGGGGGGGGAGAACCCCCCCCCCCCCCCCCCCAGATCATCCTCTATATGCACGTGCCTTTGGCATGTGCGGCAGACACCTTTGGCGTCTGTGTTTCACTTTCTTTAAACTACCGGACCCACAAATTGTCCCCCCTAGCAGAAACCCTGTATATACTCAACTTTGATCTTTTCATTGATAACATCATGTCATTGAGAGAGAGAGAGAGTTGGCAAAGGATATTGACACCAAGATGTCACAGATGACATATTGGAAATAAAACAGTGCAAGGATAAAAGTCCATTGTTTGTAGTCAATAACATTCAGACTGCAATTTAATGTTGCTGAATCATTAAATCAGTTTGAAAACCACCAAAGTATTTTAGTTAATATTTTACCCAGAAAAAACTGGTCAAATGTACTCTTCTGTACTGCTCTCTAGACTCTACAAAAATCATCAGTTTATATTAATGTTTATTTTTCTGCTTTTAAGGCTCGCCATCACAGAGGTGAGACTTACTGTTATTGCACAAAGAAAGTTTTTTGGTTTTTTTTCTTGTTTTATTTTTTTTCCACCTAAATTTTGTGGCCTCTAGATCTCGAAAACTAGCTGTACGATTATTCTGAAATTTTGCACACTCATTTGCTCACATCTGAAGGTGTGCCACCACATATAACTATTTTAGGGAAAACGTTTAACCCCTACAGATGAACCAAAATATAGCAAAATGGACCTATTTTCCCAAAATTCTCGAACACTGTCAGTCCTGTGAAGATAAAATTTTCTGGATATTTAGAGTCTAACATGTTGTAATGAAATCATTTAAAACGTTTTTTAACTTTAACTCGACCTCAAAGGGCCAAAGTTTGTGATTTTCAGCAAAATAACACAACTTCCAGAGGTCATTTCGAGATACTTTGAGTGATATATGCCAAAGATTTTTGTACAGGAAGATGACTTGTTAATTGGAGGACAACTTTTTGGTTCAAGTTTGTTTGTCGCATTTAACCCTTTAGCACTGTGATATCTAGAGTAAGGGTGCTGTTTGAAAAATATTAAAATTTGCAAACATTGGATACCATTTTCGATAAATTGTACATGGGTAAACTTGAAACTTGTTTTGCCATGTGCAGAAATTTGCAGAAATATCCACTCATCAAACTTGTTTGATAAGCTTAAATATCAGACTTATCCCACACCCTGTTATTGTAACTTGAATACAAGTTGTGTCTTATTTTGTACAAAATTCACACACTTTGTTAGGCTTGGAACGATATCCTGGTACTCCGATACGTACCGATACGGCAACCCATGATACAGGTACCAGTGCGGACATACAAATTTTGTTGTATTGTTATACCACTATGTAGGTCGGTCACCAATCCTGGAATTCAACTCTTTCACTCTTAACACATTCAACACATCACATGTTAGGCTTGGGTGATTTGGCCAACTCAAATACCATGCAATTCAGAATATAACACCGGGGTACACTGGGATACCGATTATTAAAAAAGCAGGGTATGTTTTGCTTGGGTTCACATCGTGGTTTGTGAAGCAAGATCTCCCAGGTGCGATCTATTCACCGAAATTTCTCTTGCATGGGCGATTGAATATTTTATGAGCGCATCCATCATTCTGATTCAAAAATGGTAAAACTACAGATAAACAGATAATGTATAAATAAAATGTGTTCAGCCTCTAACCTGTAGTACCTCATGATGCAAGCATCACAATACAATAAGAAATTAAAATTGGAGAAAAACAAAAAAAAACCACTCTCTTTCAATGGTAGATGATTGTTATGCAACATGTAAGTTGCTTGACTGTCACAAACACGTTTTCAGTTTATCAAGCTCATTTTTTAATTCAGTTACCTCAGCTTACCTCCTTGATGTTTCTCTCCAACTGAACTTTGAATAATATATTCTGACGCCGCGTGTGTGTCTCATGCACCATACAACTCCATAACACACATTAACATCAAAGTTATTATTCAATGAAGACACAAAGTATGTGTTCTCAGTATCTTCCTGGTTAATACAGCCAAGTTCATTGTATTATTTCACAAAACCGTATTAATACCATTTACCAGAATAACACAGTTATCACAAGAGAACAATATGGTGTGATTGTATCATTTATAACGATCTTCCCCCACCCCAACTCCCCAAAATGTAAATATTATTTTGGCTAATATTGCCCAGCACTAAACATGCATACTGCGAGAGCTTATGTGGTATTAAGCTTTTGTAATTGGTGATTTATCAACAAAATTCTGCAGTATAACAGGCACTAACAGATTTTCTTCTGGGTTCTATTTCAGCCATCAGAACTGGCATCGAAATTGGCATAATCAACAAATAATCGGTGATCGGTTCACAGCAAGTTTTGATAATCGCTTCATCACTAATGATCATTAGATGACTACTTACCTATTTTTGTCGTAATTACCAGCACCTGTGATTAAAATCGTCTTTATTCTAAAACTGAGAAGTTGAAGGACTCAGAGGGGCCAGTTGGTAACTCACATTTGTAAAGTTAGGGATGGGCTTATGCCAGATTATGAGCTCAGACACGCGTGACTACTCAAAGCAGTACGTGTTAGAATATGGGAAATTGGGAGTGGAGGGGGGGGGGGGGGCTGAAGTTGACCCCCTCCTACATGATGTACCTGTGCTCCCCATCTATGAATTGCTGGCTCCACCATTGTCCCTGTGATCTTAACTGTAGCTTCAATACCAGGATGAATATCAAGATACGTATCTAGATACATATCATATCATCACTCATGTACCTAGATAGGTATCGTACCGTGGATTTAGTATACCATCCCAACCCTACACTTTGTGTTCACTTTTCGACCATTGGGAATGATGTAGAAGTAAATTTGTTGCACAGACATATAGATCATTAACTGATGAACATTTTTGCTGTTATAAATTATCTTGAAATGTTTAACCCAACTCCTCTTCTGCCTGCGTGACTGTGAGAACTGTTTGAAAAATATGAAAAGTTGCGAACTTTGGTTATCGTTTTCGATCAGTTGTAAGAGGATTAACTTGAAACTTTTTGTTTTGTCCTCTACAGAAATATCTTCCCAACAAACTTGCTATGATAAGTTTAAATATCAGACTTAACCCTCACCCTGTTTTTGTAACTTGAATATGAGTGGTGTCCTAATTTGCACAAATTCACGCACTTTGTGTTCACTTCTCCAGCATTGGGAATGACGTAGATGTAAATTTGTTGCACAGGCATATAGATCCTTTACAGACAAACCTTTTGCTGTTATAAGTTTTCTTGAAATTTTTAACCCAATGCTTTTTCTGCTTGCATACATGTGGGACCTGTTCAAAAAATATCAAAATTTGCATACTTTGTTACTGTTTTCGGGCAGTTGCAGGAGGGTTAACTTCACACTTTGTTTTACCTTGTAAGGAATTGCAAACTAAAAAATCATGCTTTATAACTAGAGACCTCAGACTTCATTCTGGTTCTTTTAATATCGGGAGAAATGTGTTATTTTTTTAAACAAATTTCACCTCAATTTTGTGGCCTGTAATCACAGAAACGGGCCAACTTTTTCTGAAAGTTCTAACACCTGTTTGTTCCCATCTGAAGTTGTTTCTCCACCTACCATCATTTTAGTGAAAACTTTTACATGCCGAAATCTGAGAAAAACGTTGCAAAATTTCAGAAAAATATGGCAAAGTTTGAGTCCAGGCTAGATTAAATTTTCCATATTTAGAGTGTAATATGATGCAGCAACATAGCCAAGCAGCACCATCACTTCTAACCGCCATCGACCATTAATAGGCCATAGTTTGTGATATTTAGCAAAACTGCACAACTTCCCAAGTTAAAAATCCCTATACAGCGACTGATGTATGTTTACAATTTTAGTATAGGAACTTCCTATTAGATCCCACATTGATCATAAAAAAAATTTATCATTCAAGTTTGTTTGTGGCATTTAACCCTTTTATTTAGCACAGTGATTGATAGAGTAAGGGCACCGTTTAAAAAACATGAAAATTTGCAAACTTTCGTTACTGTTTTCGATCAGTTGTATGTGTGTTAACTTGAACTGCATGTATGCAAATATATGTACTAATTGTAAATCCCGACTGTTTCAGCCTCATAGTCAGTATAAGAATGGCTGTGGATAAAAATGTTATTATCTAGTTATAGCTATTATCTAGTTATAGCCCACAATTTGCTAGTTGCAACAATTCTTCAACCATATCACTACACTTGTTCGCAGTGTATAATTCAGTTCCGTTTCGAGCTCCTCTTACTTATATGTAAAAGTAAAAACCTTACTGCATGAGTAGATTTCCAGTCTGTAGCTAACTGAATCATCAAATCGTCTTGTATGGCTGTCTATTCTTTCATGAGGGAGTGAATTCTTGTGATCACATTCAAACATCAGGTGTTGTTTGTTTGTATCTGAATTCATTACAAATTAATTTTAAAATTCAGAGAGCTATCCTGGGATCAATGTCAGAACTGGGTATTATTTGTCAAGATAAGAAAGGGCGATTTTTTTGTGGTTGTCCTGCATCACATTTGCATTGGTAGTGTTCTCCAAAAATGGTGAAACAGTCATTTTATTGACCTATCATTTGCCTGAAAAGAAATAAGGTGACAGATTTTTCAATCCTCTATGTTACTAGACCTCAGATAAATTATTTTTTATCACTGTATTTCATGTGGGTTGGGAAATTATCCTAACTTGGGTTAAATGACTGATCTCTGAATTGCTGTAATGCTCATTGGCCACATACTGAAAATGTCTCCACTGCTGCCATCTGAAGGGAGTGGAACAGTTCTGGAAATGAGACGGGTGTGAGTGCAATTGCTCCCATCATCACCCATGTTTTCTATATTACGGGAGCTAAAAAAAGCACTCGTTGAAAAATATTGTGGAGCACTAACATACTGTGTGGGCATATAAATGTGTGTTATTTTTTGAGAAAGCAGCAATTCATATAATAATATTTTTCGGGTGCAATTTACTCTTGTCTGTAATTTCAGTGCTGGAAACAAACAAAATTGACGGGTGCAGTTTTAAGCTCCCGCAAAATCAGAGACGAGAGTAAATTGCACCCGTAAAATGTTAGTATATGAATACATACACATTTAGATGCTCTCACGGTATATTAGTGCTCCACAGTATTTTTCAACGAAATAAAATAGAAAACATGGGTGCTGACGGGAGCAATTACTCTTGCACCCATCTCATTTACAGGACTGACTGCGTGGGAGCTTAAAACTGCACCCGTCAGTTTTGTTCATTTCCAGCACTGGGGTGGAAGTTGCTATAAATGAACAAAACTAAAAAAATGTCTCGGAGGTGTTTAGTATGCTGGTGCCGTGCAATCTCTGATTAGTGGAAAATGAATATGCTGATGATATGCACATTTGTCATGACAATGAAAATTAAATATTTACAACATATTTTTGTTAGTATTGACAAAAACAAGTGCCAAGATGGAAACTTGATGTAGTGTTATCAGCAAGCCTGAAAATAAGCAGACTGTCATCTGCAAAATGAGGTCCCCAGAGGGTGAATTTGGTGATGTTACCCTGCACAGCAGGGTAGCATCACAAAGTTTACCCTCTGTGAACCTGACCGAATCAAGGTCTCAAGCCAACACAGAAAGATGTACCTAAAGGGTAAGTTGGCCCACTGTATGGGATAGCATTAGCAAATTCACCCTCTGGGGACCTCATTTTGCAAATGACAGGTTGCTTATATTCAGGCTTGGTTATCAGTTAACATTTAGGGTAAATGCCATGGTGTTTGATGTTTAGCATAACATGATCAAACATCATGACTTGGGAAGAGTTATTGCATTGGTTGACTTGACTCCACCTTGGAGGGTGGGGCAGTTTTGCAATGACATTCCAGCATTCCTATTGTATAGAGATCAATGGGTCACACATTATAATGGACTGGGGTTGTGGTGGATTGGCCATCACATGGCATTTGCTTTTAATATTTAAAATAGTTTACAGGTAAGATTTACAAATGAGTAAATTTGTGCTCATGCAATTTATTTTTTTCAGCTTGCAATTCGAACAGTGAATTCATCCAGATCAGCATATGCATGTTTTTTGTTTGCACCCACATTTTTTCAAAATTACGATGATGGATCTGGTGCAATAAACAGCCAAGATAGTGAAGAGGACTCAATGAGATGTAAATTAACAATGAAAGTAAGACACCTTAAATACCATTTACTCAGATATTTGATGATATTGTAATATGACTGGAATTAGCTGACATACAGTTAGGGCTGAAATGGTTACGGGATTTTCGTGACCGCTGACCGGTTAACCGTGATATATAACCATGGTTAATCGGTTAATCGCGGTTAAATATTACCATAGTCTTGTGAATAGCTTTTCTGAAAAAGGCGGGGTACAATTTTACACTTAACGTCGCCGGGTCAAGGGAATTAATCGTGTTTTCTTTGAAAAGTTTAAGAATTCCAAGGCTTCTCACTTAGAGGATTTTGATTAAAGATATAATCTCAGATATAAAGAAATTGCAATTCATACCTTGTCCTTGTTATGTAACACAGATATGCTAAAACACACGTTATAGCTGTCACAGAAATAATCCGAAATATGTGAGTGAAATGTGTTATTATTTTTGGTTTGTAAAGTAAAACTGCAAACTAAAAATAATAACACAGGCATTACGTGGCATGTGACAAGAAGTTCCAATCAGACATCGCAAAAATAATTTATTAATTTATTTACCGCCTAATTGCCATATAAAGAAGTGATTGAGCCAGGTCGAAAGGTTGACTTGTTTAATATTCATGATTCCGCCAATCGGGTGCAGAAAATATAATTTATTTCCCACCAGAATAGCGTGATCAACATGTTTACTTATTCAATATTCATGACACAGGTAAGGTTTTACAGGTCAATCAATCAATGCAGTGAGACCTCAACAACTCATTTCGAAAAAGAAAAAATCCTTGTATGATATTTTGTTTCAAATGGCTCTTCAAATTCGAGATATTCTATGCTCTGTTCTGTATTCATTTTTGCAAAATAATTGGATGAACAACACATTATATTGCCGACACTTTGTCATGATACCTTAACCCTTTACCTAACACGGCTTTTTTAAAAAAAACTTCAATTTTCAACACATAATTCTGAAAATTTTTGTATGAAACCATAAAAATATGGGAATCATTAGAATCGGCTCGTTGAGCCGATTCTAATGATATCCATATTTGTATGGTTTTATCGAGGGGATAAAAAGTTATTTTGGGTCCTGGATGGCTTATAATGGTTAATTTTATGGACGCATCTGGCTGCTACATTAGGTAAACGGTTGATGAATGAATGAAGATGCAAATCTCTTGTCTCACTTCATTTAATGTGATAATGATATCGAATTTGATCCATCCAAATCTGCAGCAACTGTAAACTAAGCGTTTCGGGAACTGCACATCAAACATCAAAGGCTCAAACTTCAAAGCATGCACCGCCTGTGTAACACCAATGTAATGATTGAGACCTGAATGCAACATTGACTGTACTGATGTTGAATCATTGTGAATGTTGCTGACATGTTGACAACGTTGTTTGTTTCACAGATTGTTAAAAGACATGTTCTCCCTTTGGAGTTGACTCTCATACTGCCGTGTATTTAGGAATAAACAGCATTCATTTTGCTACTCAACAATGACGCTGTTTTGACCGGTTAATAACTGGTTATGGATTTCGTGACCGGTCAGAGTCATGATTGTTTATTGGTCGGTTAACCAGTTAACAGTTTCAGCCCTACATACAGTGTAGCCTTCTGCCAATATTCCTTCGATAGCAATTGAAATCTCATTATTATCCCTTGGGTTGTGGCTATGAGTAATTGCATGCATTTGGCTTGTTCGTTTATGGTATTGAGTCTGTGTAGTAAAACTCAAGTTCACTTCCATCCATGCATTAGTGCTGTGCGGTATTGAAATTTCTGGTTCGGTATCGGTATTTTTCTGGTAAATACCTTTGTTTCAGTACGGTATTTGGTATGTGCATAGAACACTGAAAGTAGTCTCAAAGTGACCCAATTTCTCAACATTTAACCATATAGTAACTTAATAGGTTCAGCGCTGACATCTCATCAACTTGACAAGTTCATTCAACAGTGATAACTGATTAGTATAGCAAGTTATTTAATGAATCATTTGATTCAGTGTGAATCATCACACTGAATTGATTGTTTCATTAAATAACTTGCTAAGCTAATCAGATGGCCACCATGTCTTTTCTGCCATGCCCATCCCCAAGTCAAGTCGTTGCCCCCTCCCCCAATGACTCTGGTAGAAGAAACATTTATATATGTTCTTCAACTTCAAGGCTTTTCAGTTTTCATTAGTAGAAATACTTGATCAGTCCTCCTCCTCCCCCCCCCCCCCTGCCCCCCCCCCCCCCCCCCCCCCCCCGCCATTTATCTGTCAAAGTGGCAACAAGCTGAACACTTTCAACACGAGAGGCTGTTTTTCCGGTCCAGGAACACGATACGTCATAATTTCATTAAGTAGGATGGCTATTAAGTGAACATCTGTGGTAGAACGATTGATATTTTCAAAGTGCAGTCTGAAGGCTGCACGTTGAAAATATTAATTGCTCTACCCAGAAATAATGGATATGGACTCTTCCAATTTCTGCCATTTAACTACTGGCATGGAAGATACCAACATGCCACACAAATATGCAAGTAAATTGAAGTAATACAACTGTAATTAATCTCTCTGTGATAATCCTAGTTGTGAAAATAATGTGCAAGCATTGCCAATAATGTAATGCGTCTCCCATAAATTGTAACAAGGAAAATCCATACAAACTAAATAATTTAGATTCAGTGATAATATGAAGAACATCCACATAGTTCGAAGCCTTTGAGTTGCGGTACCTGCACTTAAGTAAAGCCCAAATATGGGCTTCCAGCACTCTACCAGTTGAAGGGCTAGAGATTTGTATACATTTTTGTTGCACATTGATAGTTTACATTCTGTGGCTTTTCATTTGTTTCTATATAGGCAGCCAAGATTTGCCTAAAAACAACTGCAAAGGTATGTATAATGTAACTTTGAGTTTACCCAGGTACTGCATATTTGGACACCAGTTCTGTTGAAGAAAAACATGATCAAAGTTGGAATTACACTCCCCCCTCCCCAAGGATAATAGGTATGCTGAGGCATCAGTGATGTCCTGAGAAGCCAAAAAATGGTATTTCAGATATTTTGTATCGCAAAAATTTTCTTCGATGTGGCTGAACAACATCTGACTTAGCAAATCTGTGATATCCCCATCATAGATGAATCTAAAGGCCTGTTTCAGTCAGTGATGATGTTCTCATAGTGTGTGGTTGATCAGCCTCGTAAACAGCCCCCAATACAATCAGCATTACCTCCCAGGCAGGTTTTCTTATGAAGTTATCATGCTGTGGAAAACTCAGTGAGTTGATTTCTTAGTACCATTTGGTCATTACCCACTCCTCCAACTTCCTCTTAAGGAAAGTGGGAGAAGGGGGTAATGATGAGAGGGTCCTGGTCGCAGTTATTTTGAGAATGTCATCATTGGTTTCAATATTGAACTACATCTGATTTAATTTCTTTCTGATTTTTTGTCAAAAAAAAAGTTAGAAAAATTTTCATTTCAGTCCAGTAGCTTTTGACTGACTCTTGATAATGTATTGGCCCACTTATATAACTATACAATATCGTAACGGCCCAAACCGGTCAGTCCTGTTCACAAAAATTGCCGTTCAATTTTCATTATTTTTATTACTTTTTTTACCTTAAAAACATAGCTTTATATATGACCCCCTAATTGGAACAAGTTCATTGAGCTCATTCCAATTGGGGTCATAAGCCATGTTTTTGATGCAAAAAAATGAAAAAAGTAGTTATTCAAGAATTTTGTTTGCAAGTGTAATCTGCTTCTCGTGTTAGGTAAAGGGTTAAAGTATTTGCAACTCTTATTCAGGATTTTTACTGCCCCTCTAAATGTGAGCTTTAACATTTGTAACAAATAAACAAACAAACTGAGCTCTGTCAAACAAAATGTAAGTCAAGTTTTCAATGCGTTGATCTCTCACCACAATGGCTATGTCATTGATAATTGTTGTTTAAAAGTCATAAATGACCGGATGGACATCTGAATGACCATTTAGGCCCATTGGATCCATGTAACCTGTCTGGAGGTTAACATACAGAATATTTTTATACTGTAACCAATGACCCAGACTTAGCTGGTGCAAACACTAAAATATTCAGGGCCAAACACAAATTTTGCCCCCCAATCCCCCAAATTTGCATCCAAATCAAAAAAACTAATGTCCTATATGGTCCTCCATACTTTTACCTACTGCACAGTGTCAAGGAAGTACCGAAATTGGCGCCAAAGCCTCATTCTTTGTTTGGCCCTTCTGTCAGTAACATCTCACTGACTTCTGTGCTTATAATCTCAGTTAAAATGATGCCAGACACAAAAGCATGATGGAAATGGTGGATCCAAGGATGAAATAAGAGGATGAGAGGAAGAAACAGTGGATGGATGTGTTCAGGGCTGTAACTTATAATTTTTATGTAAAATTATTTCATGTTCCCTAATTTTGGGGCATGGGCCTGATGTTTTCATTCTTGCTATGAAATCTCCACTGTTTGTTAAGTGTTTCCTCTCTCAAATTCCTTGAAACCCCCTAGCTAATCTCCCATGCTTTTGGAATAATTTTTGAAGTTTTTGTATTGAAATTTCTTGGGAGTTTAGCTTAGTTACAGAATGTTTATTCTGTTATCCCCATGGTTACGTCCTCACCCTTGGGGTGTTTAGGCATTTTGGTCATGCATCTACCATCTGTATTGCAGTTTCTTCTGTGGAAGACTCTGTTTTGCATCAGATAGTGTTTAAAATTGGTTACTGACTTCAGGCCGTGTTTTTCAGTGCCTGGAGTCTTGTTTCTGGTTTTTATTGACTTTTGTTTAATTTGACAACGGTTACTTTCTGTTAGTGATTCCTTGTCTTCTGTTTGCTTTATTATGTAGTCAGATACATTAATATTATCCGTAAGTGTATCATTAATTTTTAGAATTGTTTTAAAATTTTTGTCCACACATAGGCTTTTTTGGGATCCATTTGGGCTCATCGTTCCCTTTGGGAACTTGGGCTGATGTCAAAATTTTTTTGAAAATTTTTTTTTGAATTGTTTTTCGAAATTTTGTTATGGATTGTATTATTATTATGTATCTGAATTTTTGAGGGTTAGTGCGAGTACTTCGGCTGTATAATATTTTTTTAAAATTATGAAAGAATATTGTTCGCTCCGTCGCATAGGCAGCCGGCGTCGGCTAGTCTATTGGCTTCCTCTTCTACAGGCCAGCACACACGACCGCACCTTGGCTTCGTGACCTCAGATATCCAGCCTGCTTTGCCGACTGAGGATTCCATGTTGTCTAGGTCACTCCATCCAGTAGCCAAGGACACGAGGCCTCACCAGTTGGGAGGTTTGCATAAAAGAATTATGCAAGATATACCATCCCAGGAGCTTCCAGCAGCTAAGCAACGTAAGACCGAAGCCCCACAGGCCTCTGTGACGGACTTGCTATCACAGATAGCTCAACTTATCGCAGCATCCCAGCAACCTTCAGAAACGGTTTCAGATCAGGAACTGTCGGAGGAAGCTGGGTCGGTCCGTTCCTCTTCAGTGTCAGACCGAGATTCGCATCTGGTCCAGTCGGATGGTGAAAGGGAAACTACGGAGCTGGATTTTTCCCTTCTGGAACAACAAAAGGTGATGATGGACTTTATCCATCAACACCTTCCAGATGTTGTTCCATCGGACCAGAGTGCTGTGATACCGGATAAGAGACTGATAGCGTCACTGGATACAGACTTTTTCGGCCGGACTAAGGTTGATGTTCCTGAGTATCCGGTCCAGTCCAGCAATGTCTCACAGACGTTTGAATTGCTGAATGACGCTATTTTGAAATTAGCCTCTAAGACAGGCAAATCCAGTTTCTTATCGCAACAAGCTCTACATCTGCCGTTCATCAACAATAAGAATAAATTTGCTACGGCAGGAAAGGGCGTGCTGAGAGTTCCTTTGCGTTTAGATGACCAGGCCGAAGACTTGGAATTGTCATTGTCGGCATCTATGTCGATTCTCCCTAGTACGTTGGAGACGATGATCTCGTCTAGCCAGTTTAGATGCATTATCATATGCAGCTCACCTTACCAGAGCGTTAGCTCAATGTCTCGAAGGTAAAGAATTCCAGGATGTTCAAACTTCCTTGAGAGTTCTTTCTAGGGCAATCGCATATTCCACGTATAACTCCGCCCTATCAGTGGCAACCTTGGAGTTAGTCAGACGTGATGCTGCCCTGGCTTCATCCACTTGTGTGGATTCTAAGGTGAAAAACTCTCTTCGAGTCACTCCGGTTTCCGGAGAATTTCTCTTTGATGGTAAGCTTTCATTATGTCTCCCCCTCCCAGAAGGGAGACATATTGTTTTAGAGCATATTCTTCTTCTTCTTCTTCTTCTTCTTCTCATACAAACTTTGTCCGGGCCATAACTTTTTTGTCTTTTGACCTACACCTTAGATACTTGGCATGTGGATGTATCACCATGAGCCGGTGTGCAGTGTAACATACTGACCTTCATGTGACCTTGACCTTTGACCTGAAGGTCCGATTTATGTGCTTTTTTAAGGGAAACATCACACAAATTTTGTCCGGGCCATAACTTTTTGTCTTTTGACCTACACCTTAGATACATGGCATGTGGATGTATCACCATGAACCGGTGTGCAGTGTACCATAGTGACCTTCATGTGACCTTTGACCTGAAGGTCAGATTTATGATTTTTTCAAGGAAACGTCCGGACCAAAACTTGTTTGTCTTTTGAGCCAGGCCTTAGATATTTGACACGTGGATGTATCACCATGAGCTGGTGTGTCGCATACCATTGTGACCTTCATGTGACCTTGACCTCAAGGTCAAATGTATGTACTTCAAATGGGAGTAATTGTCCAGACCAGAATTCTTTTGTTTTTTGAGTCAGGCTTTAGATATTTGGTATGTGGATGTATCACGATAAGCCGGTGTGTAGCGCACCATTGTGACCTTGACCTTTGATCTGAAGGTCAGATTCGTGCTTTTTTCAAGGAAACTTTGTCCGGACCAAAACTTGTTTGTCTTTTGAGCCAGGCCTTAGATATTTGGCACGTGGATGTATCACCATGAGCTGGTGTGTCGCATACCATTGTGACCTTCATGTGACCTTGACCTTAAGGTCAAATTTATGTACTTCAAATGGGAGTAATTGTCCAGACCAGAATTTTTTGTTTTTTGACCTAGGACTTGGTTATTTGACATGTGGATGTGTCTCCATGAGACAGCATGTCGTGACCTTTATGTGGCCTTGACCTCAAGGTCAAATTTATGTACTTCAAATAGAGAGTAATTGTCCAGACCAGAATTTTTTTGTTTTTTGACCTAGGATTTGGTTATTTGACATGTGGATGTGTCAGCATGAGACCGCATGTCATCTACCTCGATGACCTACATGTGACCTTGACCTCTGACCTTAAGGTCAAATTTATGTACTTCAAATAGGGAATAATTATCCAGACCAGAACTTTTTTGTTTTTTTTACCTAGGACTTAGATATTTGACATGTGGATGTATCGCAATTAGACTGCATGTCACATGTAATCATGACCTTCATGTAATCTTGACCTCAAGGTCAAATTTATGTACTTTAAATAGGGAGTAATTGTCCAGACCAGATTTTTTTTTTGGACATGTGGATGTGTCACCATGAAACCGCATGTCTGCTACCTTGATGCACTGCATGTGACCTTGACCTCTTACCTCAAGGTCAAATTTATGTACTTCAAATAGGGAACAATTGTCCAGATAAGAACTTTTTTGTTTTTTGACCTAGGACTTGGATGATTGACATGTGGATGTATCACAATGAGACCACATGTCATCATGACCTTCATGTGACCTTGACCTCAAGGTCAACTTTATGTACTTTAAATAGGGAGTAAATGTCCAGACCAGAATTATTTTTTTTGACATGTGGATGTGTCACCATGAAACCGCATGTCCGCTACCTTGATGAACTGCATGTGACCTTGACCTCTGACCTCAAAATGAAGGGGAGACTTATGTTTTAGTGTGCTAAAACACTTTCTAGTTAATCTATGATCAAATTACCAAGAAAGCTTCAGATTCTCTGCTCTTTAAGTCAGTTTCTAAGAAACCAGACTCAGCAGAGAGGAGTAAGCCAGGAGCTTCTGGAGCGAATACGTCCAAGGGAGGCTCCTATAAAGGATATAAAAAATCCTCCAGCTCTTACTCCACAGACCGTCAGAGTAGCGACTCAGGTAGGGGACGTAATTCTGGCTGAGACAACTCGTCAGATGCTCTTAGGTCGATTGGTCGAGGCGCTGGACGGGGAGGATGTAGTTTCTCTTCCCGCAAGCATCGCAGGTCCAGGAGGTGAAGGTCAGGACCTCTATTGCGCTCCAGTGGGCGGAAGGCTGTCAAGATTTTTGACCAATTGGTTGTCAATTACGGACAACCGATGGGTACAGGAGGTTATCTCGGAAGGTCTAAAATTGTCCTTCAGGGAAAAACCTCCGTTAACACGAAGTCCACGATGGACTCAGCTTTCGTCCAACCTTCAGAAAAGAGATGCACTTCTATCAGAGGTACAGTCTCTTCTGGAGAAGAATGCAATAGAGGTTGTAGAAAACCAGGAATCTCCCGGTTTTTACAGTCACCTGTTCCTGGTACTGAAACCAGACGGCTCGTTCCATCCAGTTATAGATCTCAGCTGGATAAACAAGCTGATCGCGGCTCCAAAGTTTTATATGGAGACCATTTGATCGGTGAGAGCGAGCATTTGAGTGAACGATTATGCTGCAAGCATAGATCTCAAGGATGCGTACTTTCATGTCATGGTACATCTGACGTTCAGAAAGTACCTCCGCTTCGCTTTTCTAGGAGTCGTTTATCAGTTCCGAGCAATGTGCTTCGGACTCAATCTAGCGCCCTGGGCTTTCACTCGAATAATGAACTCGGTAATGACTTATTTCCGAGCTCATTCGTCTGCAGTCACGTCGGCCTACTTGGACGACATTCTTCAGCGATACGGCGACAGATTAACTCTTCAGAACGATGTTCAGAGTCTGCTTCAGTTGCTCCGATGTCTTGGTTTCATCGTAAACGAAAAGAAGTTGGATCTAGTTCCGTCCAAGTCGTTCATTCACTTGGGAATGAGCTTCGAGACGCACAACAATCTGGTTCATCTTCCGTTACCCAGAGCGAAATTAGTCATGTTATGCTCGCTTTTGTCTACACTCAGACGTAGTAACAGCGAAAGAATTCATGCGACTGATGGGTTTGTGTGGAGCCGTGGCAGATCTTATTCTGATGGGGTGCTTACGCACACGTCCACTCCAAATATTTTTCACTCAGGCTTGGAGTGTGAAGATTCATTCGCTCGAAACAAACATCGTCTTATCGAACCAAGTAAAACAAGAGATTCAGACTTGGGCAGATATTCAGTGGTTGATTCAGTGAGTTCCACTGCAGCTGCCGGATCCGTTTTTTACGATTATGATGGATGCGAGTCTAACAGGTTGGGGCGTGACATTGAGCCCAACAGATTCGAGGTGCCAGGGTCTTTGGGATCCAGAGTTCCTGAGCAAGCACATAAACATTAAAGAGATGATGTCATTTTGGCTTGCGCTACGTCATTGGATGAACATTATTCAGAATTCACATGTTCAAATACTGTCCGACAATTCAACAGTAGTAGCGTACATTCGGAACCAGGGAGGCACTCATTCCATTCCGTTATTCAGCTTAACGGAAAGAATCCTTCTGTTTGTTCTAAAGCATCATGTTCTTCTGTCGGTCTGTCATATTCCGGGTCGTCTGAATGTTCTAGCGGACTCACTCTCTCGGAAAGGTCGCATGTTGCTGTCAGAATGGACTCTCAACAAGCGAGTATTCAATCAGATTTGCTACCAATGGGATCGCCCAATGATAGACTTGTTTGTGACGCATCTCAACAATCAGTTGCAGACGTATGTGACGCCATGCCCAGATCCTTGAGCGTTTGCAGTAGACGCTCTCTCAATCTCTTGGGATGGAATGATAGGATACGCGTATCCTCCAACTCCGTTGATTCAACAGATATTGCTAAAAATCAAGCAATCTCACTGCAAAATTCTGTTGGTAGCATCTCTGTCTCCCCAGAGACCATGGATAAATCTACTCAGGTGTCTGTTATGGGACATTCCTCGGAAGCTTCCTCCATGGGAGGACCTTCTCTTGCTGGGGAAATCATGCACACTGCTTCACAACCCGCAAGGTCTCAACCTTCACGTATTTCCATTGTGCGGTCCTTCTTGCATGGCAAGCAATTTACAGGACGAGCAGTGGATGCAATTTCTCACTGCAGGAGGACCTCCTCTTCGCTAAATTATGCAGCAAAGTGGAAGGTTTTCTCTCGTTGGTGTAGGGATCATTCAGTTGATATTTATGATCCCTCCATTCCAGACATTGCTAATTTTTTGGTCTACTTGTTTGACGAGATCAAACTGCAACCAGTAACTATTAAGGGTTATAGGTCTATGCTATCGGATACACATGCTCATCATGATAGCTTACAAATTGGATCTAATGTCTCTTTATCTAAATTAGTTAAAAACTTTTCGATAAATAGACCTAGAACCCTTAGGTTAATTCCTAAGTGGAATCTAGCTTGGATTCTTCTGAAGCTCAAAGAAGCTCCTTTTGAACCCCTTAACACTGTAGACTTCAAATACTTATCTTATAAGACAGCTTCTTTTCTCTTAGCCTTTGCTTCCGCTAGAAGAGTTAGCGAGCTTCATGCTCTATCTGTTGATGATTCTCACTATCGTAGTGTTGGTAATACTATTACTTTAACTACCAATGTGGGATTTTTGGCTAAGAATCAGGCTCCTAATAAGTACCCTGAGCCTATTATTATTAGGGCTTTTCCATCCTCAGTTGGCCATAGGCCTTTGCTGTGTCCAGTTAGGGCTATGCGTATTTACAAATGCAGATCTGAGTTTATCAGAAAGGGACGAAAACGTTTCTTTCTGTCTCTGCTTCCTAATAGAAAGGACATTACGGTCCATTCTAATTCTTGGTGGATTCAGTTGGCTATTCGTACTGCCTATGAAAGTTTATCTTCAACTCAGCAGTCGGTGCTTAAGATTTCAGCGCACGAAGTTAGAGCGCTGTCTGCATCTTGGGCTTATTCTAATAGTATCGCTATTACGGATCTGATGAAGGCTGCATACTGGTCTCAGGCTTCTACGTTCACTAATTTATGCCTTAGAAATTTTGAGTCTATTTCTGGTGACCTTAGATGTTTAGGTCCGTTATCTGTTGCTCAGAATGTCATCCACTAAACGGTTGCAACTATAGTTATGTAGGCTTTCTGTTCCAGCAGTGACTCTGTCCTGCTGCCCTCTTCGTTCTGTGGTGATTGACCCAGTGCCAGGGGAAGGGGGGGGGGGGAGGAGATGGTGTACCCTTATATCACCGGCTTTATAGTGAAAAGCAAGGGAATACCTCCTCCTGAGTCAGTAATTCCGAGGCGGTGCTGGGATGGTTTTAAAGTGTAAAGCTAATGTCTATCTCATTCATATAATATTTTTAAAGTGTAGCTCGGTGTCAATCCTTGGACACTTTTAAATGAGTATAAAGAGTCTCATTCTCTGGACTATCTTTATTTATTGGCTTTCCTTTAAGAAATTAGTATAATGGGTTATACTGGATGTTAATAGAGATAATTGATGTTATCGTGCTCAATTACGGACTGGTAATGTGTCTTTCTTCTTTTTAATAAACAAGAAAGATATATGTAAATCCTGTTTCTCCTTTTCTCCTTGAGGGGATATTTCTTTATAAGTAATTGAGCCTATTGGATTTTCCATTATGCCCTAGGCCCTCCAGCCTTTTTCTATTCAGCTAAGTCTGGGTCATTGGTTACAGTATAAAAATATGAAATTTTTTTTAGTAATTTATATATTTTTTTATACTTACCAATGACCCAGACGGGGATGGCCCTCCCATGAGTTGGGAACTCATACCTCCCTGCTGATTATATAATATTTAGCAGGCACTGGTTGTAAGAATGAGGCTTTGGCGCCAATTTCGGTACTTCCTTGACACTGTGCATGTGCAGTAGGTAAAAGTATGGAGGACCATATAGGACATTAGTTTTTTTGATGTGGATGCAGATTTGGGGGATTGAGGTGGGGGGGCAAAATTTGTGTTTGGCCCTGAATATTTTAGTGTTAGCACCAGCTAAGTCTGGGTCATTGGTAAGTATAAAAAATATATAAAAATTACTGTAAATTTTTTCATTTTTTGCCCAAAATCTGGATTGAAAATTCAAATTGTGTGGGTTTTTTTTATCTGCCATTCAGTTTCTTATTTGCTGTAATGTATATTTCCAGTCATGTTTAACAGTATTTAAGTCTTTAACAAGCATAGAGAAAACAGTTGAAAGATGTGAAGTTAGGCTTGATACAGAAGAGGCAAGAATGGTGTTTAAAATGCACTGCAGACATGGTAGGTTTTCTCAGTCATTACCAGTCAGAAACATAGGAATCCTGGGCTCAGGCCAACGTTTTCCAGAATGGATTAGGCAGTGTTTCGACTAGGGGAAAATAAATGATGCCGTATAATGGGGCAATCAAGAGTGGTAGGAATATTTTAAATTCTGGGGTCCCAAAACCCCCATTGAGTTGTATCTGAGAAATATTTTGAGGTTTTTCACAGCGATAGTTGTGTATGTTTTCACATTCCGAGAGCTGGTAATTGTGTAAGAATATGGACCAATGAGGAGAAATTCAGGTGAAAAATCATTCATTTACACAATAAATTTCAGTTCTGTTGATTAGAGGAGCACTCTCACACTCATGCTTTTTTGCACTTCTAAATTGGAAACAAGAAGCTCTCTTTTTGGTCAGAAAACAAAATCACGTAATGATATTTACTACTGAATGAAGTTTTACAACTCTCATTACGTAGTGCATGTACTGACCAAACAAATCACACCGTTTGTGATGTGATGCATTTAACATTTAATGAGGTTATTGTTTTCAGTTTGTCTAGCTTTTCATTGAGGGTTGATTAAGTTATGCAGGAGTCATGGAACAATCAAGTCATAGTACAATCTTCAGTCATTTTTCTGTAGCATTTGTGTACGGAAATCATCAAAAGAAGTCTAGAAATGGCACTTCAACAGTCTGTGAATGTATTATTTCTCAGGGATCAGGCTGGACAGGGTGAATTTTAGCATATTGATTAATGTTTGGAAGGTTCCCTGTGGCGGAATGCGGCCGGTTGATGGTCACTGTGTCAGTATAGCAGAAACCCTGGATTAGGCCATCATTATCATTATCTGTACTGGGCTACCTATGATGTATATCAATGTTTGGGTGCCCTTCTGTGACCATGTCCCACACCCTATCCCCACCCTTAATTTCTAAATGCTTCCTACACCCCTGTTACTTGTTGAGATTCTTATAATATTTTATTAAATGGCACAAATCCTTTCTTTCACTCGTGTTGCAAATAGTGCTTCATATTTATGACCATTCCCACGTACCCAGACTAGCTAGCTAGCTCTATTCTAAGAATCAATCCAAACACATAATTTTGAACTATAACTAATAGCCTATTCATTTATGAGGGAGCCTACTCAGTAGTAGACTGTTGGACTTACATGCCAGAGATCCCGAGTTCGATCCCTGTCCAGGACGACCCGTGTTGTGTCCTTGGGCAAGGTACTTTATCCCGGTTGCCTACATGGGGGCACGATGACGCCGTGTACTAAGGCGTTCTGCACGTCGATGGTGCACATGTCTTCAATCGCTGTAACCCTGCTTGAGCAGAGCTTGAACAGAGTTAGAATGTTGAGGAGCTGACAGTTGCTCGTCAATGCTCGGTGGTTCTCTCCAGGTACTCCGGCTTACTCCACCCATAAAACTGTCACGGTCACGATTAGCCATTGTGCATAAGAATGTGGTCTTAAACACCAATAAATAAATAATAATAATTTATTTATGATTAAATATAATCTGTATAGCTTGGTGTTTCCTTCCCCCTGTTGTTTCTAACATTTCGCATCAAAATTATTTTTACCAATTTCTTTTCCATTTTTGTTTACGTTTGCAATGGCTAGTCAAGGACACCAGTCCTTGGATACTCCCTAATTCGGCTCTGTCCCAAATAAATTGGCTATTTTTGCCGTCATTTGATATTAACTCTGGCACATTCTGGCTTGATTAGGACAGTCATTAATTATTCAATTTGCGCATGTTTTAAAAATTTTAGTGATTTATAGTTTGATTCTATATTCATACTTATACCTATGTTTTGAGATGAAAGTTTCTTATCAACCTACTCACAATGGTTTACAACAGGCTTGTAGTACAGTGGAAGTCCCTAACTCGGAAATATACTGTCTGTTTTGTTCTTTCCCAAGCAAATTAGGAGAGAAACAATGGTGCAAAAGCTCTATGAAAAAATAAGCCAAAACTGGTCTGAGTGTGACAGGCACACGCCCAGAAGGGGAAGCTGTTCTCTGTTCCAATAGCATGGCCAGTGCACAGATGTATAACCAACATGTCATTCCTTTTTCCTCCGGCAACTTGTTTCTTATATGTGTTTTGTGATTGCTCTGATCAGTGATACCTTTGACTTATTTTTGAAGCTGATTGTGCTCTGTATTGTGAACTCCTAAAGCTGCTGCTCCACATCCAGACATACAGGGCTGTGTTTTTAGCTCACCAAAGGGAGCTCGACTTATCACTTGCCGTCCGTCGTCGCCGTCCGGCGTCGTGAACATTTTTCAAACGACTTCTCCTCTGAAACCACTGGTCCGATTTTCACAAAACTTCATGTAGATGTTCATCATTACTATATGGCAATTCAGGTTTGTTCAAATGTAATGGCCATGTCCATTAGGGGCTCTGTATGGGGCATAACTCTGATGCACCGTATGAATTATAGAAAAATTAATAAAAAATCTTCTTCTCCAGAACCAGTGGGCAGAATCTTTTGATACTTGGTATGCAGCATCTTGGTATGGGTCTGATTCAAGTTTGTTCAAATCGGCCCCCTGGATTCATATTTGGGCTCACTATAAAAGCTCGAATTCGAACTTTCTTAAAAAATCTTCTTCTCCAGATCCAGCAGGCAGAATCTTTTGATATTTGGTATGCAACATTGTGGGGTGGATCTGATTCAGGTTCCACCCCACAAAAAAATCTTCTTCTCCAGATCCAGCAGGCAGAATCTTTTGATATTTGGTATGCAACATTGTGGGGTGGATCTGATTCAAGTTTGTTCAAATCGGCTCCCTGGATTCATATTTGGGCTCAGTATAGGAGCCCAATTTGAACTTAGTGCATTTCAGGCAAATTTCTTTAAAAATCTTCTTCTCAAGATCCAGCAGACAGAATCTTTTGATATTGGGTAAGCCAAGTCCCTGGTGTCATATTTGGGCTCACTGTGGTAGCCCGAATTATAATTTAATTCAAAATGAGGAATTTTCTTTAAAAATCTTCTTCTTCAGATCCAGCCGTCGGAATGTTTTGATATTTGGTATGCAGCATCCTTAGGGGGGTGAGATTCAAGTTTGTTCAAGCCATGTCCCTAGGTCAATATTTGGGCTCACTGTGGGAGCCCGAATGATAACTTAGTTCAAAATGAGGAATTTTCTTTAAAAATCTTCTTCAGATCCAGCAGTCGGAATGTTTTGATATTTGGTATGCAGCATCCTTAGGGGGGTGAGATTC
Source organism: Pictodentalium vernedei (assembly GCA_031216915.1). Taxonomy (NCBI): domain Eukaryota; kingdom Metazoa; phylum Mollusca; class Scaphopoda; order Dentaliida; family Dentaliidae; genus Pictodentalium; species Pictodentalium vernedei. Next base: position 266,438,329 of record CM062294.1, read on the forward strand.
AAGTTTGTTCAAGCCATGTCCCTAGGTCCACATTTGGGCTCACTGTGGGAGCTTGAATTGTAACTTAGTTCGAAATGAGGAATTTTCTTAAAAAATCTTCTTCTTCAGATCCAGCAGTCAGAATGTTTTGATATGTGGTGTGTAGCATCCTTATGGGGGTGAGATTCAAGTTTGTTAAAGCCAATTCCTTGGGTCCATATTTGGGCTCCCTGTGGGAGCCCGAATTATAACTTAGTCAATATGAGGAATTTTTCTTTAAAAATCTTCTTCTTCAGATTCAGCAGTCGGAATGTTTTGATATTTGGCATGCAGCATCAGGGGGGGGGGGGGGGGGGGGGGGAGGGATTAAAGTTTTTCAAGCCAAGTCCCTGGGTTCATATTTGGGCTCACTGCGGGAGCCTGAATGATAACTTAGTTCAAAATGAGGAATTTTCTTTAAAAATCTTCTTCTTCAGATCCAGCAGATGAATGCTTTTGATATTTGGTATGCAACATCCTTAGGGGGGTAAGATTCAAGTTTGTTCAAGCCATGGCCCTAGTTCCATAAAATTTGTCTCTCATGATTTCATTCCTTTGTAGTGTTGATAAACCATGTCTAACTGAATGTTACCCCAAATACTTCTTTGAACCACTTTGGCCGGTGATCGATTAAGGCTCCTTGGGGCCTCTTGTTTATATTCTCTCTCAAATTACTCACTGTTTTTCATGTATATAATTCTCTGTACTGATTTTGCAAGCGTTTTTCACGTACCATGCTTCCATAATCTTCCTAATGCCGAAGCCAAACAAATCATTTCTTCATAGACTTCAGTTGGAACAACAAGCTCATTGTAGCTTCAAAATTCTCTATGGAGACTATACAATCAGTATGGATCAGCATTTGCCCAGATGACTTTTCAGCAACCATCAGTCTCCAAGATGCAAATTTCCACATCTTGTTACACCCTCCGACGATTGCAATAACAATCAGATTCTTTTACTCTCTCTGGAGTACAACATTTTGCTATCAATTCGCCGCATTCAAGATATACTCCACATGATAGCGGACTCTTTCTGAAGACATGAAAGAATCCTTCCAGCAGAATTAGAGCTGGTCGGTTTAACCGAACTGACACCAAAATTTGTTTTTTTTAGTGGAAACCAAGACTGAACCGAAAAAGAGATTAAAAACTGTATATTTCGGTTTTGTTTAACTTTTGAATATTCACATTTAGCACGCCATAGATTTTGTATAATCAACAAAATGTCAGTTAAAACGCATGGTAGCATATCAATAACAAACGACGATAGAAATGCCAAATGCCAATTATGCAATAAGTCAGTCATCGCCCAGTGTGTAAATACCTCCAACCAATGTCGCCACATACAGAATCATCATGCAAAAAAGAGAACAACACTGTTATTGAAAAAGAACGGACTGTGACACCTGCAAAGTATCAGTTCGCTCAAAGCTCAGTTGATGTTGGGGAACCCCTTTTTGCAGGAAAGGGGTAAAATTAATATTAATAAAACGTTAGCTGCACATACCTGTTATACAAAGTGTCAATCGGAAATTTGAATAGAATGAAAGTAAAAATCCAATATACAAAAATGCATGTGGCTGGGTTGTTTTTCAAAGTAATGGGAATTCAGTGACTCTCTGACAATGATAATTCAATGCAAACTGAAAGGAAGAATGGACATGGAAATCAGGTCAGGTGATGATCTTGTCGGTAATTTGCATAACCTCTTCAGTGCTGTGTAAATGAATGATTCTGGGGTTTAAAGTTTGCTCCTTTTGGGTACAAATGCCAATTTGTCAAGTTAGTTAGATTGTGAAATTGGTATGTTTTACTGAAAGTAAATGGCATATTCTAAAGTTCGCAACTTCTCCTTGAAATTGGGCAGTTGCTTTCTCAAATTCTGACCTGTTTCACTTATTTTCATGTCAATCAACACGTCAGTGCTGTGAATGCAAATGAAAAACGAATCTGACAGGACGGTGGAATCATAAAGTTTCCATCTCAAACAGAATCTTTGTGACTGACTGTTTGAATCCCCCCCCCACTCCCCCCACACACACACACACACACACTTCCGACTCCCATATCTGTGCCCTTGTGTTTGAATGACTATTTATGAAGGCGTATGCAGATATAATTTTTTGTTCATTAAATTTATAGGAAACAATCGCAATACAGTTTTACTTCATTTCAAGTTCACTTGTTTGTTATTTAACATGTTTTAGTACTATCCTGTCCCAGTTTAATACCAAAGATATGGAAAATGTGTATTGTGTTATGAAAACCGAAAACCGATTTTTTTTTTTGCCAAAACCAAACCGAAACCGAACCGAGGGAAAATTTCAAAACCGAACAGCTCTAAGCAGAATGGATGCCCAGCAAACAAGTCTTTTTAGCTCTCAACACACTTTGGGAATGTCCATTGATAAATCCATTTGCCATGAGATGGAACAAACAACTTTTGATGTTTGAATGCCCAGATCAGTTAGCATTTGCAATGCCTGCCCTGTTCATGTATTTGAACAGAATAGTCGGATACACCTTTCCGCCATCTCTGTTAATTCAACAAGTGCCATTAAAAATCTAATAGTCACATTGCAGAATCATTCTAGTGATCCCTCTCTCTTCTCAGATGACATGTGTCAACCTGCTCAGACCTCTTCTAGCAGACATTCCACATCATTTACCTCTGGGAGGACTTATTGTTTCAAGTTAACAATTACAGACTTCACACTAATCTGGCAGTTCTCAACCTTCATGTCTTTTCTGGCCTCAAGCATAAACATATTTTTATACGAAAACCAATGGCCCAGACTTAGCTGGTGCAAACTCATTAATTTCCAGGGCCAAACACAAATTTTGAACCCACCAATCCCCAACATTTGCATACAAAACCAAAAATTAGAAGTCCTATCTGGTCCTCCATAATGTTGCTTACTTCGCATGCGCAGTAACCAGGAAGGTAACAAGATTGGCGCCAACATCATTCTTCTGTTTGGTCCAAGTCAGTAAACAACTGAACTGACATCTGTGCTTTAAAATCTCTTTTGTGAAGATGCCAGACACAAATCATTCATAATTATGGTGGATTCAAAGATGTGAAAAGATGCTGGAAGTGAACTATGGTGGTTTTAGACATTCAGGGCTTTAATTTTAAAATAATTATGAAAAAATATTCATGTTTCCCATTTTCGGAACATGGGCCTGAACATCATCATTCTTACTAATGATAAAACCTACTGTTTGTTAAAAGTTGCTTTCCCCTCTTCCCATGAACCCTCCTGTTAAATTCCCAAGCTTTGTTGGCTTTTTTATTGAAATTTTTTATTAAATTTCTTGGAAGTTTAACGTGATATACGGAATGTTTATTCCAGTTATCCCCATGGTGATGTTCTCATCCTGTGGGTTTTCTACCAGATGCATTGTTTTTTCTTCTCATGAAGATCTGGCTTTGCATCAGGTAGTGATTGATCGGTTACTGACGTTGGGCTTATTGTATGCCTGTTGTTTTGTTTCTGTTTTTTCCTGTTGATATTGTTTTCACTTTGACAAGGCTTTAATTTGTAATATTCTTATATTACCGTATAGCACAGTTATCATACTTATAGTAGGATACATGCATTAAATTATGTCGGTAGTGTAGCTTTCATTTTTTGGTGTTTGACCACACTTAGGCTCTATCGGGATGCCGTTGGGCTCATGAGATTCCCTTTGGGGACTTGGGCTTTTTAAAATAAAATTCAAATTTTTTTTTTCAATTTTGATTTCTTTCGGAACGATTTTTATTGCTGTATATTTTGTATCCTTACATGTATAAATTATTTTGTAGTTTAGGAGTGCAGTGGACTTTGTCTTTGGCTTAAATATTATTATGAAATCTTTCTGCTCTAAGTGTAAGGTGAGGAAATCTGCCTCAGATTTACACACTTGTTGTCTTGCTTGTAGTCGCTGTACTCCTTCAGATACATGTGCTACTTGTGTAGTTTGGGATGCCAAACGTGTCACGTTATGTGCGCAGTGAAGTTCCGATGCCGGAACTTCCAGCGCAGGCTAATTCTAGTCTCTCTTTTTCAGAGGAACAAGAACATGGTGATGGTACAGCGACACCCATCCAAAATGAGCTACTGTCGTCGCGCTCTGATGAGCAAACAGAGCTACCTGCAATGGTGCTCATGAATATCAAACAGGGAATAAGGCCTCTTATTTCTTTACAAGCGGCTAGCTCAGCTGATGAGAACGGTTACCCCGTTAGTGGGAGCCATAACACTGGATAAGTCTGTACCGGTCGAGGAGAGTGTAGCTTTGGGTAGAGCAAGCACCTCAAAATCAATAGCTCACCCAGCAACGACGGCAAAGGGGAAGAAGCCAGCAAGTTTCTCAGTGGGATGCTCAGCGAGATCCTGGGTCAGATCGCAAGCAGCAGATCCTTCTCCATCCTGTCACCAGTCAGGGCCGACTGTTGCGGTTGCAAAACTTCACTGAGATGGAGCTAACGTCCTCGTTGGCTGATCGACTCGTTCCGTCGACACTGCAGCTGGGGCCGGTGGCAGTTACAACTTCTTCCACATCTATTACCAAGCACATTAGACCGCTCGCTAGCTATCTGACATCAGACATTCAAGCTGTTCTGCAAAGACGCTCCAAGTCTTCCCCTCCGAAGCCGGGTCATGAGGTAGCTAGTGGTTTGAGGCATGATTATGCAGAGCATTTGGGACGTTCAGCGAAAAGATCTGGGGACAGATCTCTGTCTCGCGAACATCATGCGGCAAAGAAACATAAAACTGCTGCTCCGCAAGCCTCAGTAACGGACTTGCTGTCACAGATTGCAGCTTCTCAGCCAACGCAGGTGCGACCGTCAACAGGCGGACGGTGCTGGGTCGGTGCGGTCATCCATTCATTCAGATGGAGCTGACTGAAATTCACAGCTGGACCAAGCAGATGATTAAATGGATTTGAAGGAAGATTCTCCGATCCTTTTGAAACAACATATGGAAACGATGAATATTATTCATCAGTGTTTTCCTGATCTTGTTCCTCCTGGTCAGCAAGCTGCATCTGCAAGACAGAAATCACTGTCATTACTAGATAGGGAGACCCAGCACAGAAAAGACGATGTTCTTTCCTTCCCGGATCAATTCATGTGTCGGAGGCCTTCAACCACATTGACATCGCAATATTTAGCCTAGCAAATTCAAGAAAGAAAACCCTTTCTTATCGTCATCTTCCATTCACATACCGTTTCCTGGTCCTTGAAAATTAAAAGCGGTTGGAGAAGATGTTCAAAGAGCTCCTCTGCGTCTGGATGATCAGGCTCTAGATATGGATATCTCTCTTCCCACATCATTCAGTGTCCGCTCAGATGTGATTGAGTCTACAATTGATTCTAATCGGGCAGTTTTGGATGCTATGTCCTACGCAGATCATGTCACCAGGGCTTTTGACCATTGTCCTGTTGGGAAAAAATTTGACGATATTAATTCGTCTCTCGGAGTTCTTTGAAGGGCAGTTATGTATGCCACACATCATTTCGTCCTTACAGTAGCTAATATGGAATTGATAAGACTTGATGGAGCCTTAGTATTGTCTTCATTGATAGACAATCGGGTGAAAAGCTCTCCAAGAGTTGCTCCAGTTTCTGGGCATACCTTGTTCGACGACAAGTTATCTATAGTGTATGAAGAAGCTATCAAAAAAGCTACCAGCACTCTTTTGCTCAGATCAACTTCCCACCAGTAGTTATATGCTGGACGTGGTAGGCGAGGGGGCTCCAGTTCGCAGTCAGCGAAGAAGAGCTCCTCGCAGGGTTCTAAGAAACCCTTGTATAGCTACTCAGGAAACCGTTAGTATAGCGACTCTGGAATGGGGCGTAAATCTTAAAGATTATAAGCCAGGCGCCCCTAAGCCGACGGCATGAGATGGTTCTCAGGGAGGACATGGTTTCTCTTCCTGAAGGCCTCGCAGGTCATACATGTGATGGTCTAAACCTCTATTGCTCTCCAGTTGGCAGAAGGGTATCAAACTTCGCGAGAAACTGGACGGACATAACGGAAGATCAGTGGGCCAGAAATGTAGTCAGAACAGGTCTTTGGCTATCATTCCGTTCAAAGCCCCCACTTACAAGATGTCCACATTGGACATATCTTCAAGCAAATCCTTCAAAAAAGGAGTCTATTCTTGCAGAAATTCAATCTCTCCTAGTAAAAGAAGCAATAGAGGTCATAGAAAATCCCAACTCACCAGGATTTTACAGTCAACTATTTCTTGTGCCGAAACCAGACGGCTCGTTTCGACCAGTCCTAGACTTGAGCTGGATAAACAAACTGATTATTGCTCCAAAGTTCTAGATGGAAACCATTCGGTCGGTGAAATTGAGCATTCGAGTGAACGACTTTGCGGCAAGCATAGACCTGAAGGATGCATACTTTCATGTCATGGTTCATCCGGCTTTCAAAAAGTACCTGCGCTTTGCCGTTCAAGGGAAGGTTTATCTGTTCAGAGTGATGTGTTTCGGTCTAAACCTAGCACATTGGGCGTTCACTCGAATAATGAACTTGGTAATGTCATACTTCCGAGCTCATTCGGTCATGGTAATGTCGGCTTGTCTGGACAACATTCTTCAGAGATACGGCAACAAATATGCACTTCAGAACGATGTGCAGAGTCTACTTCATTTATTCTGACCTCTCGGTTTGATTGTAAACGAAAAGGAGTTGGATTTAGCTCCGTCCAAGTCCTTCATTCACTTGGGGATGAGCTTCAAAACTCAAAGCAATCTGGTTTGCCTTCCGATAACCCGCTCAAAATTAGTCAGTTGCTATGCTCGCTTTTGTCTAAACTCTCTCACAGTATCAGCGAAGGAGTTTATGCTACTGTGCGGGGCAGTGACGGGCTTGATTCCGCTGGGTCGCTTACGTACACATCCTCTCCAGATATCCTGAACTGGTGTGTCAAGACGCATTTGCTCGAAGGCCAGATTGTTTTAACAGATCTGATAAAACAAAAGGTTCAGATTTGGGCAGATCTTGAGTGGTTAACTCAAGAAGTTCCACTTCAAGTACCGGATCCAGTCTTTACTATTATGACGGATGCGAGTCTGGTGGGTTGGGGTGCGTCCCTGATTCCTGAAATGCCAGGGTCTTTGGGACTCTTCGTTCCTGGAAAAGCGCATAAACATCAGAGAGATGATGTCTATTTAGCTTACACTGAAACACTGGATTACTCACATAGCCAACGTCCATGTGCAGATTCTGTTCAGACAATTCGACAGCAGTGGCTTATCTCAGGAACCTGGGCGGCACTCATTCAATTCCTCTATACGAATTGACAGAGAAAATTCTCCTATTTGCTCTGAGTCATCACCTTCATCTCTCAGTCCGTCATATTTTGGGTTGTCTGAACGTAGTAGCAGTCTCACTCGTCTGTTGCCATCGGAGTGGACTCTCAACAAACGAATATTCCGGCAGATTTGCTACTGGTGGACTCGTCCCATGATAGATCTCTTTACCACGGACCTAAACAATCAGCTTCCAACGTTTATGTTGCCTTGTCCGGATCACCGTGCATACGCAGTAGACGCTCTCGATACCATGGAATGGGATAATAAGATATGCATATCCTCCAACTCCACTGATTCAGCAGATTCTGTTAAAAATCCAACAGTCTCACTGCAAAATCTTGCTTGTAGCACCTCGTTCAGCTCGAGAAACCTTGGTTCAAACTGGTCAGGTGTCTGTTGTGGGACATTCCCCGGAAGTTTTCTCCTCTCCAGGACCTTCTATATCAGGGGAAGTCCCACACACTGCATCACAACCCAGAAGGTCTCAACCTTCACGTATTTCCATTGTGCGGTCCTTCTTGCACGGGAAGCAGTTTACAGGATGAGCAGTGGACACAATTTCTAACTGTAAGAGGACCTCATCTTCTCTGAATTATGCAGCGAAATGGAGAGTTTTCTTTTGTTGGTGTACAGATCAGTCGGTGGATATTTATAATCCATCTATTCTTCAAATGGCATGTTTTCTGGTATACCTGTTTGATGTACTCAAACTGCAGCCCATCACAATTAAGGGCTATAGGTCTATTTGTGTATTGCTTTTAAAGTGTAGCTCACTGTGAAGCATTTGTATATGTCACGTGTCATATGAGCATTAATATACAATCCTCAGACACTTTTAAATGAGTACAAGGCATCTCATTCTCTGGACTTACCTTATCATTGGTTTCCTTCACCGAATTAGCATAAAGGGTTATACTGGCATTAAATGGAGAAATTATTGCGTATTACTCCAATATATGATTGGTGTTATGTCATTCTCTTTTTTTATTAGGAAAAAGAGAAAAACATATGTAATTCCTCTGTCTTCTCCTATTCTCCTGTAGGAGCTATTGTTTATTGTGGAGTAATAGAGATATTATATTCATCTAAGTCCTAGGAGCTAGAGCCTTTTTACAATTCAGGTAAGTCTGGGCCATTGGTTTTAGTATAAAAATATAAATTTAAAGTAATTTGTATATTTTTTATACTAACCAATGGCCCAGACGGGGATTGCCCTTCCATGAGTGGGCACTCATACCTCCCCGCTGATATATATATAGATAACATTTAGCAGGTATAACTAGGAAGAATGATGTTGGCGCCAATTTCGTTACCTTCCTGGTTACTGTGCATACAAGTTGTTTCTTTAATTTTTGGTTTTGTATGCAAATTGGGGGGATTGGGGGGGGGGGGGATTCAAAATTTGTGTTTGGCCTGGAAATTAATGAGTTTGCACCAGCTAATTCTGGGCCATTTGTAAGTATAGAAAATATACAAATTACTTTAAATTTATCATTTTTCCAGAAGGGTAATGGACTACATTTCTACTCTAAGGAGCATTTCCTCTTCCTCTATGCAGCGAAGTAGAGAGTCTTTTTTTTCTTGGTGTCATGCTAATTCAGTTATATTCATTAGGATAAAAAAAATAGATACTTGTTTCCGATTTGTTGGCCGGAAAAATTCAGGTAGGTAGGTTGGGAATTTTTTGTTTGTTTGAATTTTTCTTTTTTTATTAAACCAAAGCATATAGCTCAAGAGAAGTTTTTGAATGGAACATTTGCTTAAACGTTGATGAATTAGGGACTCGTTTAATATATTAATAAACTGTTTGAAAGGTTTTTCAGTGTTCTGTCTATTAATTCCATTAATGATAATCATATTGCTTGGCACCGACTAAAAAGATACCAATATGCAGTCCTGTGCCCAATTCACCCTCTGCAATCAGCAATGCTGAGAAAAATGACATGGTGCAATGCACATCAGCAACAAAAAAACTTTGCCGACCCTAAAAATTTTATTGCGTGAAAGTTGCTCATTTAGTTCATTGTAACCCTAAATTTCCATCCGATTTCAACTATGAATTTGAAACTGATTTTTTTTAGTTCAGGGTTTCAAAATTACGTGTAGAAATAAATATATTGGACAGTATAAGTGTGGAGCAAGTGTTAAGTTCCAGTTCAGCAATGGAAACCGCTTGTGATAAACCAACAAATATTTTTAGGCCTACAATGCTTTATCGTTGGTGCTGACATGTCATGAATATTAATGAATAACGTGTCAAGTTTCATGTATTGATACTGTGAGCCCTAAATCTTGGCCTACTCTCTTGAAAATGTCATTGGTGCAAGTATAGTGTACAAGTTGTTTCTTTAATTCCATTCAAATGTATACCTCGAAATTATTGACAGGGGCCACCAGATGTGTAGATATTGCATTTAAGTGAAGAATGTGGCCATTTCGGTAATTCGGGTAATTCAACATTTGTTTTATTTCTTTTAGAAACCATGCGGCGCATCCCTCATCAGTCATCTATAATCACATTTCAAGATTGTTCTTTGATTTTCAACCAAGCATATGTCACATCATAGACCACCAACAATCCTTCATCGCAAACATAACCCACGTGCTTCTTGGTTTCAGTTGTCTCTGACGATTGTTTTAATAGTTTAATCCATTTCACAATTGGCCAGTTCTCTTCTCTCTTCTCAAACATTATTGCATTCTCCAGAAAAACATCGCTGCGGCATCATGATAAGTGTTCTCAGGTTAGCACCCAGCACAATTGTTTCCGGTAGGCAACTTTTTTCCAGGTTGGTCGGCAATCAGAAGCAAGTATGGTTTTTTTTGGCTTCATATATATTTCATTTATATGCATTCATCAATCTCTCTAGTGTTTGTTTTGATGTAAAAAAAAAGCTTCAACCAATTATAATTAAGGGTAACTGTCCTATGTTGTTGTATACTTATTCTTGTGATATCGGCTCCAATCAGTCATTGTCAAACACTTTTCCCTTAAATGACCGAGGTCATTCCAAAATGAAATCTGGATTGGATTCATCTAAAGTTACAAGAGGCTATATTCAAACCTCTGGACACATTGGAGTTTAGGCATCTGACATATAAGATGTTATTCCTGCTCACTTTTGCTACAGCTTGAAGAGAGTTGGTGAATTACATGCACTCTCTATTGACAAAAGTCATTACCATAGCATGGGAAATACTATTCATTCTATATAATAATTTGACTGGCTGCCAGTGACAAAGTCGTGTCACTGACATGACAGTGACTGACAGCAATACAGAGAGATTAAAACTTCAGATATGGTGTTTGCAATAAAATGACTAAGGTAGTAGATATAAAGGCTTATTATGGCTGACAACTGGAAAACAGTTCATTTAAAAATAAGTACATGGAGAGTGCATTATCAATAAATCACCTGTGTAGTGATGGTTTTTCTCAAGCACTAAATGCTAATTTGTTGCAGAGCATTATTAGCATAAGCAAAATTTCAGCCAATGGACCTCCGGGTTAAACCTGGAGGTCCATTGGTTAAAACTTTGCTTGTCTTTGTGTACAAAATTTGAGAGTAGTACCTTGGGTGATACCTCCACTCCATGGGTGATTTGGTGACCATCCACCCTCCACGTACTATATGTCAAGATTATGCTGACAGAATTGACAGTCTGCATTCTATGTTTATTAATATCCCCATGTGGCTGACTATCAGATTTGATACCGTAATACATATGTCATGCTGGATTACAAATAATTTCTGTTGTAATCTCCAGTGAATTGTAAGAATATAATTTTTATCAATAAAACACTATTTTAAATTAACAAAACCATTATTATAAGCTTGTCATACTTTTGAAAAGTTTTAAATCATTTTTTTCTAAATTATTTCGTAAGGAATGATTCCGATGTTGACAAATGTCATGCATCTGAATAAGTACAACATGTCATCAGAGAAAAAAAAATTCTGAACAGTATGGTAGTGGATTCTCATCAAATCTTGGCTGCCTGAATGGCAGCTAAAAATTGATAAGCCATTGCTAAGTTATGCATGGCAGTTCATTTATTTATTAAGGTTTAACAACACTTTAACAGGCAAGGTCATATCATGTCGGTGACAGTTTTATGGGTGGTGGAAGCCTGAGTACCCCGAGAGAACCACAGAGAAATGATGAGCAGCTGCCAGCTCCCCAACATTGTAACTCTGCACTGCAACACAGGCAGGGTTAGATTGGTTGAAAACATGTGTACCATCGACGTGCAGTACGTTTTAGTACACAGCATCATCATGCCCCCATGTGGACAATCGGGGGTTAAGTGCATTGCCCAAGGACACAACGCCAGAGTCCAAATCTATCGCTCAGATGGTCACCCATCCAAGGACTAACCGGGCTTGATGTTGCTTAACTTTGGTGATCTGACAAGTACCGGCTACCGCAGTGCCACCGTGCCCCCATGCATGGCAGTTAATGAATATGTGAATATTACATAAAATTATCTGGCCCTTAAGGATTAATTAGCCAATGAACCAGTCAATGGATAACCTTTCTACTAAATAAAACATGGAATTTTGCCTGTGTGTGAAAGATATTTTTTTTTTTGTTGCAGGTATAGTTAAGACACATAATTTAGCATACATAGAATGTGAAACTCTACAGGCTGTATTTGCGAAAGATAATTGTCCTAATAAGCTCACAGCCCCAGCTAAGTGAGTATATTCTTAGTTACAAAATGATAGACTTGCTGTGTCAGAGTACCAGATAAGAATTTGTCTGTGATGGGTACACTCTGATGTCGAAATATCAAAATTTTACCATTGTACGAAAAGTTTGGCACAGAATGAAGAGTCGAAAAATGATACTTGATGACATTTTTTTATGTATTCTATGCAGAATTGAGTTCTATTAAACAGAAAAATATTATCAAATATAGCGGAACACTGTAAACTGGATAGCCACTTTGCCAGTGAAAAGTATTCAACTGAAAAGGATATCTTGTTTACCAGAATATGGTGATTTACTTACATTATGTTGATAAGGCTAAACAAAATTAATCTTTTGATTCTCCGGCAGCAGCACATTAATTTTTTTCAGCCTGTGTTCGTCATATTTATTTCGGAGGCAAAATTCAAAATGTATAAAACCATCACAGGGGTGTGGTTTTAGCAATATCGCATCGTGATTGTGATGCAATAAGTTGTATACATTGATACAGTATTGTTATTCTCTTTGCAAAATGCGACAAGATTCTCATATATATGTACAAAATAAATATGAAAAACAATCACAAAGTGATTTTTGTTTTCGTCGCTCTGGGGGACGTTTTCATACCTGAACACCAAACAGGTAGTTTTTTTTTCTATGACTCCCAAGCAAGTAGTATCTTAAATTCAAAGCGACTAAATAAATTTAAAAAATGTCTGTGATAATAATAACATTTGGCTGACCGCTGATTTGTCGTGGTAAACACAGAAGAATGGTTTTGGCACGCTGAAGGCATGCAGGTTCATTGAAGGGTGGTTCCACCCCTTTCGACCCTGTTGGCAGTGTTCTTTGATTGTCTAATGCAGCGTATGGAGCTAGTAGATTCAGGCAAGTACAGTCTGCTACTTATCTTTACTTATAGTGGCCGTCATAAGCAAGTATAGACTGCATTTGGCCCTGTGTTTTGCATTTGAGGATAGAAGGCATCCGAGTCCAGAAAAGAATGATGGTGTTCAGGATGGTGGAGGTGGTCATGATGCTGGTGTTCAATAAGGCAAAAAGAAGGCACAGCCATTGTGTTAACCCAGTGGAGAAATGGCCCCTTGCAGGGTTTCAACAGCCCAAACTTCCACGGTTTGAGGAAAGACCTGCTATTCAGCAGGCCTCATGGCAGGCTTGTCCCGGTAAACTGATATTGTATCGTTCGATTTAAAGAGAAAACCTCCCAAGGTGTTTTCAAGAATGTTTTAGCAACATTTATCACTCAAGGGGTGTTACTCTGGTGTGAGACATCACAGGAATATTTGCCCACACTCTCAAGAACTTGCGATGACTTCCATACCAGATCAGCTGTTTTGAAACAAGTTTACACCTATTAACAAGATATTTATTCGAAAATTGGAATAATTAGTTTGTTGATAAATGATAATAGTGTGATATATTATGGAAAATTCAGAATAATGTAGTTTATTTTCTGAGAAATCCAAGTAAATTAAATTTCAGGAACCGCGAGCTTGTGAAACGAGCTAGGATCGATTTTGTGATAGCACGCTATAAAAGGAGATATACAAATAAGAGTATTATTTATTTAAAAAACTCTTATTACTTTTTATCTCCATTTTAGTTTTTCTGTATTGAGTTTGTGTTGTAAGATTACTCTTAAAATAAAAACTATCAGTGAAATCAGCATTGAAGCTCTATTTTAGTCTCTCACAATTGGATCTTAGGCATCAGCGACCATTCCATAAGGAATAAAAATAAAACCACCCTCTCTCATTCGTTTTTTTTTAAAATTGCCTAAGAATCAATTATTTAATTTTGTTTGGCCTAAATTGAGTATTTCTTCTATTATAACCTGTTTGACAGAGATCATCAAGTTCTATCAAACAAGAAATAGTAGAATAATTGCTTCTATTGGAAGTAATGAACAGGCCTTTATATTCACCTAATTTGGGCACCTCAGATACAAGTGAAAAATGTGCCCAAAATATGAGAAACTGCATGATTAGTCAATATACATACAAATAAAATATAATATAGGGCTTTCTAAGACCTATTTTGCATCATGCAAAAGTATTTCTTAATAAATATCTTTATTCTAGAATGTTACGCCAAGCTGTTGGTACCCATATTATAATTGGGCGCAGCCTTTGCTGTCATGTATTTGGGGTAATCTAAAGGCCAGGTAATGAAACCAAGTTGGTCTGAAAAGCTTGAGAGTTTAATGGTTGACAGCAGAATTTATCAGAAAATCAAAATATTTTTTATTCATTTATATGTAACAGGGATTTATTTTTAGCTGCGACTAGCAGCTCTATAAGTGGCAATGTCTGTCTGTCGGTCTGTCTGTCGGTTGGTCGGTCGGTCGGTCTGTGACCAACGAGTTTCAAAACTCAATAACTTTTGAAATACTTGATGGAATGACTTTATATTTGGCATGTAAATGTATCTTATTGATGTCTAGCCACTGTTCAATGCCTGTGTTGTTCCAAATATTTTTCTTGGAGTTATGGCCCTTGATGAACTTAGAATGTCGGTCAGTCTGTCTGTGACCAACGAGTTTCAAAACTCAATAACTTTTGAAATACTTGATGGAATGACTTTAAATTTAGCATGTAAGTGTATCTTATTGATGTCTAGCCACTGTTCAATGCATGTGTTGTTCCAAATATTTTTCTTGGAGTTATGGCCCTTGATGAACTTAGAATTTTGTGAAATTGCACCACCCGTCGCAGCTACGGCGTCGAAGTCGCGATTTTTTAACCTATTAACCCTAGCAATTGACAGATCAAATTTGTACTTAAGGTATTGTAATTGGTTTTGTGTTTACAGGCAATTAACATAGTTATTTTAACTGGTAGAGTGCTGAATTGTTTTTGGTCATCAGAATTTGTTCACATTTCTTTGCCTTGTTATAATTTATGGGAGAGTGCCTCCCATAAATTGTAACAAGGCAAATCCTAACAGGCTAAATAATTTCACTTCAAAGGTGATTTGTAGAACATCCACTGAATATGAAGCCTTTAAGTTGTGGTACCGACACTTCAGAATTAAGCCCAAATATTAGTGCTGGGAGGTTAACCGAAAACAGAACTTGGTTTCGGTTATTTAAAAACAACGACCAACCTGAATGTGAGATAACGTCAGTTGGGACACAGGGTAGTCGCGGGTCCTTGAAAACCTGGAATGTCCTTGAATTTGAAACGCTATTTTCAAGGCCTTGAAAGTCCTTGAAAACGATTTATATCAGTAAAAGGTCCTTGAATGTCCTTGAATTTGATCGCCGATTTATCACAAGCATAATAGTGGTCCGAAAAGGAACGAATAAATTTGTTGACAAGTCCAAACAAGTAGGTGTTATTAATATTAATTAACTCTTAGCACTCGGTCGGCTCATGTTTATTAGTACAGAGGGGGGCTTCCCTGGTCGAATTATGTTTAACAACCAATGAAAACCTTTTGATTTCCACCGGAATCGTCATGAGTTTCCATATAAAGTAACACACGTGTTCCAATACTTTGCTCGACAGGGGGACAAAACTTCCCAGTTCGACTTTGTTTGGAAAATGGTGTCATCAACTGATAATAATTTATCAACTTTCTATGACATTATTGAGGATTCTGATTCGGATGAGGACGGTTTTCCTGGATATTCTTTCATAAGAAATATCAATGAAGACTCGTCAGACGAATTCGAGTCGAAAGCAATTTGGAAGAAAATGTAAATGCCGGCGAATCAGCTGATCAATCAAACACGTGTGTTCATGTTGACAAAACATTGAATTTGGGGGATTCGTTCCATCACCCATGGTTAAAAACATTTGACGAGCCCACGGGCATTCAGTTTTCTGTGGATAGCAATGAGCGTGAGTTGGACATTTTCGGTAAATTTTTTGACAATGATTTTATTGAACTGTGCACTTCACAAACAAATTTATATGCCAAATAATACTTTGAAAAAAACCCAGACATGAAACCATTCGCACTTGCCCGATCTTGGGTGGATACAGATGCGACTGAAATGAGGGCTTTCATATCAGATGAAACGGTTTCCACAGTGATGAAAACGTGCGCACCTGTTTGCTTGACAAACAATAAGTAGTAAATTTTACCTCGGTTCACAACTTGTGAACCGAGGTACAATTGACTACTTATTGTAAAGGGGGTTTTGCCATTGGAACGTTTTGGCCTTAGGACGTTTCAGCCTCGAGATGGTCCTTGAATATCCTTGACTTTTCTTCAAAAAGGTCCTTGAAAGTCCTTGAATTTTGTTTTCAGTATTCTGGGGGAACCCTGGGACACGCACGGTTATATAGCTGCACAATCTTGAATGCTGTCACTTCGTGTAATGTGTTAAATAAAAAGGGTGGAAATCACAGGAAACAAAATCAGAGCCCAGTAGGCCTAATTAATAACTTTTTTGGTCCCATAATATAATTGTATTTACGTGTTAAATAAACTTTCTTTCAAATGACAAATGAATGAAATGATAAAAATCACCTCTATCAGTGTGAGATTGAAAGTGCCACCTGTCTTTGGACAAAAATAAAACAAGGATCGAATTACCAAAATGACCACACACTTCACTTGAATGCAATATCCATGCATCTGCTGGCCACTGTCAGTAATTTCTATGTATATGTTTGAATGGAATTTATAAAAAAACAGTTGTACACTATACGTGCTGCCAATGCTATTCAACTGTCAACTGTATATCCAGGGCTCTGTGAACAATCTTCATTGTCTTCTGGATTAATGGTTCACTGTACATGTGATGTGCTATATATAATCTCATAATTTCAGAGAGAGGGGAAGGTACTTGCACTTTGAACTTTTACTAAAACTAATATTTGGGAAAAAAACCCAAGTGTTTATAGTGTTTAATACTTGAATAATTTTCTCTAAAAAAAAACAAAACCAGACTCAACTCTTTAAAAAGAAAACGAGTAGAAACCGAAACCTTGGAAATATTTCATAACCTCCCAGCACTACCAAATAGGGGCTTCCAGCACTCTACCAGTTAATTAGAATTATCCATTGAAGTAGGCTCCTCTGTACCATTTTATCAACTTTTTTCAGGAAACAGTAGCACTTTCACATGTGATAGATCACCACTAATAACCACAATATAGCCATAGATGCTGATGTGGCAATAAGTACCAATAAATAAAATATATCATTTATACAATTTTTATGCCTCCATCATAACATGGCCTGGGGTATATAGTGTTACTCTTGACTGTGCGTCATTCCTTAAAAGTGTACTTGCTTGCACGATAACTTAAAAAAATATTATCCGACTACATTGTAGTTTGATATTCGATATGAGTTGTTCTCAACACAATTATGATCGATTTTAAGAAACAGCCTGATCAGATGAGCACCAGGCTCCTAATTAGTCAATTTTAACAAATTTTTGTTCATTAGTGTGATAAGTTCAATAAAGATTTATTGATTAGGCCAATATCTGTATTTTTGAGTTTGACTAAAGAATCTTCAAGTCATGTTCGAAAACCAGCTCAGTCTGATAATTATTAGGTATAGAATTACAACTTATAATTAGTCAATTTTAATTACTTTTTCATTTGTTGGTATGATAACTTCAACAAATATTAAATGATTGGGCAAATATTCATTCTGAGTTTAACCAAGGAATCTAAGGGTCGAGGTTTAAAACCAGCACGGTCTGATGATAGGGGCCGAGTTACTTAATAGGTCATTTTTTTTGGCAGAGTTACTTACCTTCAATTTTAATTTTAACTGTTTTGCTATACGCAGATTTTTGTATGTGCCTTTATCATGGACACCTACTAGAAGAAATTGAATTTTACTTAGCTTGGTTGATGCTTTTAAAAAGTTACTTAACTTTAATTTAAACTTAGAAGTACTTAGACTTTCAGTTTTCCCAGCCTTTTGGAGATATTGCAAGTAGTTATTTATTTCTCCTGTATGTGGAGATATTGTAAACAATTAATTACACTACAGGTGTCTAAATCCAATGCTCAGTTATGCTACCCTGCAGGGGCATTCATTTAAAATGACACATCTACTGGTACATGAAGTTTAAAATTGAACCCTGTAACTAATGTAATGGCTATATCCGGCCAGCACTGCTCCTAAAGATTGCCATTCATTCAAATTTCAATATTTTGAGGGTTTTTTAGACCAAAAAAGAAATGTAGTTAACTTATGGAAGTTTTTTTGCTAGCTTCATGTACTACTTATGTAAGGGAAATATTTAAGCATATTTTGTCCCTTGAGTGCCTCAAGGCCCCATGTGCAATGCTTTAGCATTGCAGATGGCACCTTGATGCACTCAAGGGATGATTTATACTCCCCATAATTGTTATGCCCCCCCCCCCCCCCCCCCCCCCCCCCCCCCCCCCCCCCCCCCCGCCCTCCGAAGGAGGATTCAGAGATATCTAGTGGAGTCCTACGTCCATCTGTCTGTACAAATGTGTTGGATTGTAATTTCAGAGCCAACGGTCGGATTTGTATCTCCTTTTGTATGTGGATATACACCAGGAATGGGTGCCATGCAATAGTTTTTCCAGAGTTATGTCTCTTTTTCACTCTTTCAGCTTCCCACAGTACCCTTAAGGCAACTTCGAACATGCCTATGGGTTGGGGGAAGTGGCCCACGCTTTGTGTGGCCTTTATTTTCTATCCATTTTTGCTAAAAATTTATACATTGTAATGCCTATATATGGCTTAACTGGAACTCTGCCCTGTTTAAGCAGTCAATGGAGATATATGCAGAAGATTTCACTCTGCTTGACGTGGTTTATCATTTTTAGCTCAACTTAACAAAGTCAAGCTGAGCTATTGCCATCACTTCTCATCCGTCGGCGTACGTACGTACGTACATTAGTATGTTAGTACGTACGTCCACAATTTCCTTTGGCACACCTCACAGGTCGCATTTATGATCAGATCGCTTTGAAACTTGGTATGCTTGTTTGGGGTGACCTCTAGATGGGAGCTATGGATTTTCTTCAATTTCCGTCAAAAAATGTTGCCGCTGCCAACGTTCTTAGAACTTAGTTTAGTCAAACCTCAATATTTCCCTTTGGCACACCCTACAGGGCACATTTATGATTGGATCGCTTTGAAACTTGGTATGCTTCTTTGGGGTGACCTCTAGATGGCAGCTATCGATTTTCTTCCATTTCCATCAAAAAATGTTGCCGCGGCCAACCTTCATAGAACTTAGTTTAGTCAGACCTCAATATTTCCCTTTGGCACACCCTACAGGGCACATTTATGATCAGATTGCTTTGAAACCTGGCATGCTTGTTTGGGGTGACCTCTAGATGGGAGCTATCAATTTTCTTTCATTTCCGCCCGTTTGGCATGCCCTACAGGGCACATTTATGATTAGATCGGTTTGAAACTGTGTATGCTTGCTTGGGGTTTCCTCTAGATGGGAGCTATCGAATTTATTCAATTTCCGTCAAAAAAAGTTGCAATGACCTTCAATGAACTTAGTAAAAACTTAGTGCAGTTAAGCATCAATATTTCCCTTTGACTCACCCTGCAGGGCACATTTATGATTGGATCGCTTGCAAACTTGGTGTGCTTGTGTGGGGGTGACATCTATATGGGAGCTGTCGATTTTCTGCCATTTCTGTCAAAAAATGTTGCCGCTGACCTTTGAACTTAGTTTAGTCAGGCCTCAATATTTCCCTTTAACACACCCTTCAGGGCACATTTATGATCGGATCACTTTGAAACTTGGTATGTGTGTTCAGGTGACCTCTAGATGTGAGCTATTGCTTTTTCTCATTTCCATAAAAAATTATTGTCGTTATCACCTGCCTTTGAACTTACTGCATTTGTGCATCAACTTATCCCTTTTGAACTCTCAGCAGGGTATATTTATGAATTTCCATAAAAAAAACCCCAAAAACCATTCTACTTTGTGCATTTGTGCATTAACATCTTCCTTTGGCATGCCTCAGAGGGCGCATTCATTATCAGGTTGTTTTGAAACTTTGTATGCTTATGCAGGGTGACCAAGATAGGAGCTATTGATTTTCTTTTCATTTGCATCAATAACTGTTGCTGTTAGCAACAATCTTTGAATTTATTGCATTTGTGCATCAACATTCTTTGACATGGCCTACAGGCCACATTTATCATAGGATTGTTTTTGAACTTGGTGTGCTCATTAGGCAAGACCTTTAGATAAGAGCTATTGATTAGCATTCATTTCTGTGAAAAAAGTTGCCATTTACAATAACCTCTGAACATACAGCATTTGTGTATCAACATTCTTCCTTTAGCCAGACTTACTGTTTACATTTAAAAATTGCATGGATTACTCTGACGTTGTGCACACACAATGCTGTTATGTTGAAATTTCATCAAATAACATTGGTACTAATGATCTTCAATTTTGCCGTTTCATTTATAACTTACCAAGTTCAAGTTTGTCAAGTTGAGATACAGTGTCATTGACACTTTCATTTAACATGGCAAGCTATTTATCCACTCATCTGCATTGCCTGGGAATTCACAACTTGAAAAGTACTGGACTAGTTTTTGAGAAAACTGTTAATCTGTGTATGTGCTTCATATTATCTTTGAACTGAAATTATTCAGTCTGCAATAACTTGCCTTTTTACAATTTATTGGAGAGTGCTCAATTATAGGCACTCTCCCACAAATTGTAACAAGACAAAGACCTGTGATCAAATTTTCACATCTAAAAATAATTTAGCACTCTACCAGTTAAACGTGTAATGAATCAGAACCAAAATTGGTTGATAAATTCACATCGGATGCTCAATACAGAAGACTTTCATTCAAAAGTTTTGTTCAGGATTTTAATAAGAACTGTAGCAGCTGTAGGGCTTCACTGTATTCCAGTTTGTAATACTGAATATGGTATTTTTTTAAATCCTACGATATGAGTAAATATCGAGAATTTATGAACTGACAATCCTTGTTTGGTTAATTTATTAAATCTTGTAATAATTCAGTAAATCTAGCAATAAACATAACAATATAAAGCACTTTTTTATGCAGCTTCATTGAACATTAAGCCAATTACAGGGTCACACAAACAAGCTAACATTTTTCAGTAAATAAATCGCAAAACAAACATGAGCCAATGTTTTTTATTCTAATGGTGCTCATTGACCTTAACAACTCCTCCCATTGTTTGTATATAAGAGTCACTATCGAAACAATCGCCAAACATTCATATGGCTTATTTCTAAAGCAAAGTACTACACAAGCACTGACCAAAAGTAAGAACCGCGACACTGCCTTTGATTTTATTGCAACCAATTATAACACAGGGGAATAAGCCACAGATCTGTTTCAAATAGAATAGATTGGAAGAGGTGTGTTTATTAATCAAAACACTTGCAGTTCATTCAATCAGTATTAGAAAAATCAGTCAGTCATTTATAACAAGCAGCCTGTGAAAGATCCTTCGAAATGATTGGCTAGCTTAACATGCTTCATATTTCCCATTTTCGTTTGAGTCTGCGTCTGATGAATTTAGATAAAGTTCAAGTCAGAAAAGTTCAGTTTATCATTAGTTTAAGAAAATCGA
This sequence comes from Pictodentalium vernedei, assembly GCA_031216915.1. Taxonomy (NCBI): domain Eukaryota; kingdom Metazoa; phylum Mollusca; class Scaphopoda; order Dentaliida; family Dentaliidae; genus Pictodentalium; species Pictodentalium vernedei. Next base: position 266,459,927 of record CM062294.1, read on the forward strand.
CATTTCTAATCGACGATATCGTGAAGGTCGTTGTATCGAATGAGTTGAAATTGACTCGGTGTGGTATACCGGGTTTGGGGAAATACCAAAATACTGTAAAGCCCTAAGCAGCTGTCTTAAAGAAAGTATCTCTCTGACTAATATTTTTAAATATATTTTCAAGATCTTTTCTGAAATTTACAAAAAGAAAATTTGATGTGGTTTGACCTTTTCACTTATTGGCCACATTTGAGGTAGTGCAAAAAAAATTGTTATTAAAGTCTTATCGAAGAAACAGTTTTGTTTAATTTTTGTAATTTATATTTCTGTAGGCTTTTGTGTGATGCTGTTGCAAATTTTCAAACTAGTCAAGAGGAAGTTACTCTGATCTCCAACACTGATAAAGTTGCAGTGAAAAACTATATTGATGATGAACCAGGTAAGAGAAAGTAAATAACCTTTTACCCTCTATCTCAGTAATACCTTATTTGTTTATTTTTTTCTTAATTTAAGAAAACTGTATCTGACATCCATATAGCATTGACAGGGTTTCTTGAAAGTCTTGAAATGTGTAAATCACTTGCCAAGGGCATGGAAAACCCTTGAATATGGAAACCTTCCTTGAAAACCATTGAACAATTAGATAGGCAATCTGAGAAGATTTATTTCAGCAATATTCAGCTAACCTAGCAACAAGCTGAATATTACATGTACTAGAGTAAATCTTCCCAACCCTGAATTTCTGCCTTATACAGCACAGCCACTGTGGATGGGTCACTTTCCAAGTGTGAGCAATATTTCCACAGTATTAATATCAGATTCCAAACACAAATTATAGGAATAATTAGCAAAAAATGTAATTAATGAAGCACCGGGTAAAATTTTGCTGCTGTTGATTATTACCTGATAAACACATGCATGGACATCACTTCCCATGCATGTATCATGATCAGTCCATGATGACTGTACTGTAGAATGTGATTCATGCATTAGATTGCAGGTATGTTTTTGCTATAACATTATTAACCTTTTGCACACTGAATTCGAAAGATCAGAATTTCAACCTGCAAAATTTTTCCTATAATGCAACTAGGAATTTAACCAATTCAGTCTTGTTTGACAGAGCTCATTTGTTTCTTCTCAACCTACTCACAATTGTTTACAATTGGCTGTAACATAAGTGCAAGCCCTACTTCAGAACTAACTCAAGCTAAGACACTTTTCCAAACAACTTGGAAAAGTGAAAGAGTGCAAAAGATCGAAAAAGGGTCGAGCGAGACCGGCGCTAGACATTACAGGTACTCTCTCAGCACACCTCTAGCGTTTACCGAGCGCATGCGCAACAATCGTGACATCAATTCCTTTTATTTCCTCCATTGTGACAGGGTCGGACATTTTTTGACTTGTGCTGCTTATTTGCTATTATCTTCGTGAACAACTTAATTTTGTATGTGCTTCTTGTCAATTAATGTGCAAGTGGACTGTATCCTTTATCAAGCTCTAAATTGATTATTATATTATAATATTTATGCTTATTTTTGCTTGTCTTCTCATACATTTTCTTGCTTTTCCCCCATGTGTAAACGCGACCATTGTTGTTTGGTTTTCCGCGTCGGCGGGAAGCTTGATATTTTTATACTGTAACCAATGACCCAGACTAGCTGGTGCTAACCCAAAAATATCTAGGGCCAAACACAAATTTTGCCCCCAATCCCCCAAATTTGCATGCAAAACCAAAAATTAGAAGTCCTATCTTTCTCTCCATACATTTACCCTCCACGCATGCGCAGACACCAGGAAGTCACCGAATCTGGTGAAAACATCATTCTTTGTTTGGCCCTTGTCAGATAACAACAAACTGACATTTGTGCTTTTTAAATCTCAAATCAATGGTTAATTGGTGGATCCAAGGACACAACTGGATAAAGGAAGGAAGAAACGGTGTTTTGAAACGTTCAGAGCTGTAATTTTATAATATTTATAAAAATTAGTTCATGTTCCCTAATTTCGGGACATGGGCCTGACGTTATCACTGATTGATTATGATCTATCCACTGTTTATTTAGTATTCATTCCCTACCTTCCCTTGATCTCCCCAGCTAAGCTCCCAAGCTTTTTGGCTTGTGTTAATGAAATTTTTTTTTTTAATAAAATTTCTCGGGAGTTTAACGTATTATACAGAAGATTATTCTGTACATCCCCAGGGTTACGTCCCCACCCTTGGGGTGTTTGGACGTTTTAGTCATGCATCATACATCCAATGTATCATTTTTTCTTCTGATGAAGATCTTGCTTTACATCGGATAGTCTTGTTTCTGTTACTGACTTTGGGCTGTGTTGCCTGGGGTCTTGTTTCCGGTTTTTGTTTACATTTACAATGCTCTAGGTAGTTTCCTATTTTGTTTAGGAATGACAGTTGTAAGTAACATTAAATACTCTGATAGTGTGGGTAGTTAATTTTACAGCAGGTTTTTATAATTTTGTCCATACTTAGGCTTTTTTGGGCTCATTGTTCCTTTTGGGAACTTGGGCTCTTACAGAGAAAAATTTTTTCAAAAATTTTTATTTTATTTTTGAAAGAATTTTTCTTTTGGATATATTTATTTCATTGATTGTATTTAAATGTTATCTTATATTATATGTAGATTTGGTAGTGGTACAGTGACATATATTAGAATTTAGGTAATAATATTTATCTAATAGAAGGGCAAATGGAGGAAGCCTTTCTTCTATTTACTTGGTCGTGTCTTGAGTATAGTTGATGTACTACCATAATAATTCTTGTTCCATTGGATGATGGGTGTCATGGTTTGTTTTAGGCGAGTGGACACTATCGGTCCTATCGCAGCAAGGGGACACTGCTGGTCCTCTTGTCAAAAGGTCACTATAGTTTTTTAGTTTCTGTTTACAGAGGAACAAGAACATGGTGTGGTTTTGTGATGCCGTCAGGGAGTGTGCTTCCGCCGTCGCATTATAGAGCTAGCGGAAAAGTGCTCAATGATATTAGATAAGGGCTAGGCTTCAAAAGCAGTTTATGTCCTTTGTCTCTAGCTAGCTCAGCTGGCAGCTCTATCACGTAGTCTAGTGGTGTGACGCCGGGTATGTCCGTGGCGATCGAGAAGAAGAATAAGGGTGTAACAAGCACTATAAAATACGAACATGCTCACCCTGCGACGACGGAAAGGAGGAAGCACGGGAAGGAGGAAGCAGACAAGTTCTGAGGTATGCTCGTCCAGGTCTTCCATGATCGCGAGCAAGAGAGAGGCCCCTCTCTCTTATAACAACCTCTGGGGTCAGAAAAGCACACACAACCGCACAAGTCCGTTGTCGCCAGCTAGCTCGACTGGTGAAGTGGTTACTCAGGCCTCTGAGAACTGTGATGCCGGGTGTATCCGATCCGGGCTAGGAGATGATGTAGGGTAGAGCGAACACTATGATATGCAACCATGCTCACCTAGCGACGACAGAAGGAGGAAACCGGCAAGTTCTGAGGTATGCTCGTCCAGGTCACCCAGGACCGCGAGCAAGAGAGAGGCCTCTCTCTCTTACAGTATCATCTGGGGACAGATGTTGTTGTTAGGAACTTGTGTCAGTCGGAGTATACGTCCATACCTCCTGTCCGGGACGTCCCGTCTAATAGGCAGCCGGGATCGGCTAGTCTTATGGTTTCCTCTACATAACGGACAAAGTGATCTTTATATTGCAGAGGGCTATAAACTGCGATGAGTGGTTTCAGTTCCCTGATGCCGGTAAAGCGGTTAAGATTGAATATGAGGACCGTGACACCAGATGTGTCGTATGTACATTGTATTCAGAGCTTGTGGAAAAGTGCTCAATGATATTAGACAAGGGCTTGGCTTTTGAACTAAGGTTTACATCCCTTGTCTCCAGCTAGCTCAACCGGCAGATCTATCACGTAGACTCGTGTGACGCCGGGTATGTCTGTAGCGGTCGAGAGAGAATAAGAGTGTAGCGAGCACTATTTAATCCATTCATGTTCACCCTGTGTTGATGGAAGGAAGAAGCCTTCCAGGAAGAAGCTCGTTCAGGTCTCTTCCAGGAAGAAGCTCGTTCAGGTCTCTCCGGACCGCGAACAAGAGGGAGACCCCTCTCTCTATTTTAACAACATCTGGGGCCGGGTGTTGTTGATAGGAACTTGCATCAGTCAGAGCTTCCGTACATAGCTATTGTCCGGTACGCTTAGTTCAATTCTTAGCTGAGAACGGCTACAGTTTGGCTTCTTTAGCGTCTACCAATCACTTCTGACCGCACATTGGCTAAGTGACTTAGGATATCTAGTATGCATCGTCAAAAGGTCCATCTTTGTGAAGAAAGTCGCACCATCTAGTAGCCAAGGAGATGAGGCTTCATTCATCGGGGCGTCTGCTGTAATAGTCATCTTGGACACCCGGTCCCAGGAGCAACTGGCGGTCAAGCAATTCATGACCGCTGCTCCTCAGGCCTCCATAACGGACTTGCTGTCGCATATTGCGCAACTAATCGCAGTATTCCTGCTAAGGCAGAAGCACTCAATGTCAGTCTCAAAACTTGAGCTGTTGAATGGTGCTTAATCGGTCCAGTCATCTGCCTGTTCAGATGCTGGTGACCATGACTCTAACTGCTTTTGACGAATGATGAAAGGAATATGGTAACTTTCCCTTTCGGAACAACTCATGGATGATATGGATACTATACATTATCGTTTCCTTGAACTTGTTCCAGTAAATTACAATGCTGCGAGTAATTATGAGAAACCGCTAGTGTAGTTAGACGCTGACTTCATCCAGACAAAGAGCAGGATAATAAGATCTCTTTCCAGTTAAGTCTACAGGGGTGTCACAGGTCTTCGATTGTGTAGACGGCACCATATTTAACTTCCTGCGGGAAGAAGTAATTCAGTTTCTTGTCATCTTCTGTAATTTTAACTGTTTGTGTTTGTTCACATACTTTTAAAAACAACAGGAGAAGATGTGTTTCTCTGCATTGAATGAGCAGGCTAAGATCTTAGTTGTAGCCTTACCTTCATCTTTTGCTGTTCGCTCGGACACAATTGAGAAGATAATTTCTTATTCAGAGCGAATTTAGACTCATGGTTTTATGTAATTCAGTTTTAAGTACTGTGACACAACGTCTATATGGAAAGGAATTTTGTGGTAATTTGTACCTTTTAAAAATTCTTTCCAGACTCATATATATATATATCTTTGTCTTAACTAATGTTAAGTGGGAGTTATTCTGATGTTTAACATTTGACTAAGTGGAAAACTTGCTACAGTCGCTTCAGTTTTCCAGACTCTAGTCTTTGATGGTAAGCTTTCATTAATGTAGGATTAAGCTACAAGAAAAAGTCAATACTCGACTCTTTAAGTTGGGGTCTAATTGACAAACACCAGCAGAAAGAGTAGGAGAGGTTGTCCTAGACTCAGATCGTCTGTAGGACTCATAGCGACGGTATAGGTATACCTAAGTCTTTGATGGTAAGCTTTCATTATTGTAGGATTAAGCTACAAGAAAGCATCAATACTCGACTCTTTAAGTTGAGGTCTAATCGACCACATCGACAGAAAGAGTAGGAGAGGTTGTCCTAGACTCAGTCTATAAGGACTCATATCGAAAGTATAGGTATCTCCCCTATATATTTCTTTAGGGTTGTCTATACAGCCACTTGAATAGGGGGTTTATGTCTGTTTGAGTTACTGATCAGACACCTCTGAGCCGGTGGCTCGAGGCTTTTGTAGAGCTCGGTCCGACCCTTTTTGACTGGAACTGGATAATTAGGTTATTTATGTTTATCTTTCAGTCGAAAAGCGAGTGTTCTGCAATGTAGCGAGTATATTTCTTTAGATCACTTGTTTTGTGAACTAGGTAATGTCTCATGGGATTAATGATAGGATACACATATCCCACAATTCTTTTTCATCTGGCTGGTACATCTGTTGTTTCACATAGAGAATTAGCCAGCTGTTTGGCTCACTTTTATCTGTTATCTGACACATTAACAGCAGAAAATTTTATGCGCCGGATGTGATTGTGCGGAGCGGCTATGAATGTTATTTCGATGGGTTGCTTACGCACACGTCCCCTCCAGTTATTCTTAACTGGAGTGGTAGACGTTTTTCGCTCTAGACCTGTTTTGTTTTAGAGAATCTTTTAACATAAGGTCAAGTTTGGACATATATTTAACGGTTTTCTCAATTATTACGGACATGAGTTCATATATTGCATTACAATCCTGAGTCCGATGGTCTCCCTATGCACGGATCTTGGGACCCTCGGTTCTTGGAAACCACATATATGCTACATCATTGAATTATTACAGTTCATGTATTTATAGACGCAGATCAGAGTTTATCAGAAGAGAAGAACTCTTCTTTTGTCATTAATTTCCAATAGAAGGGACGTTTACGTTCTTTCTATTGTTTAATAAGTCAGCTGTTCGTACTGCTTAGGTAAATTTTTCTTCCAATCAGCAGTCAGTGCTTAAGATTTCAGCGCATGAAGTAAAGTGCTGGCTACATCTTGGGCTTATTCTAACTGTATGGCTATTACATGATCTTATATAGGATCACTTCAGGATAGTTAAGTTTGCAGCGCACAGGAATAATAGTTTCCATTATTTGTGTCGCCAGTATTAGGCATTTGAGCGCATTCATTTGACGCTCAGCCATTTTCATGGAAATGAATGATAGGATATGTGTATTCTTCAATTCATTGGTTTCTGTTGATTTCATTGAGGTTATGGTGTCTGTTATTGAACATTCGTCAGAAGCTTCCCCACGAGAGGGTTTTCTTCTTCAAGGGAAGTTTTGTTCTTTACATCATTGTCTGCTCTCAGTGGCATTACGGAGTATGTCAGACGTGAAAGAGCTTTGTGGTCACTATATTATTGCTGTCTGTACTAGCAATGATTAATAATGTGGGTGAGGAGGTTTCGACATATATTCGAACCCCCCCCCCCCCCCCCCCCCCCCCCCCCCACACACACACACACTCACACTGTCATGTATATATATTTTGATACATACATACTTGCGTTTGGGTTGTGTTGGATGGCGCCCTCATTGGCATATATGCAGTTCTGTTGCATTAGTTTCCGGTGTTTATTTTCTGATTTCTAATATACAAGCACTTATTTTATCATCATATTGGCTGCTATTTGAGTTTATAGGTGACTGCATAACCATTTAGTGGTTTTTAGATGATTAATAGGATGGATTTTTATGCACTCGTGCAATATATGATTATGCTATCGCTTTGGTGGACCTTGAAGTTATTATATATTTCGGGGGCGGTCTGAGTTGGAGCCGGTTAATCATACCCACCTCCATTTCTAGATCCTGGTCTCTATTTTGTCGGTTCTCAAATCACATATTCTCATGTGTTTATAGTTGTAGATACTAAATAGTACAGGTTGGAGAGTGTTCTTACCGGATTTAATATTACAGAGGCCTCCTGTGAATGATCTTGAAGCGTGTTTTCTCTGCAGAGATTGTTCATCATATCTCGCTTTTGTATGTGTATGTTATATTATTATTACTACACTGATTTTGTCGTACCTGTATACGCCATCTGCAGTGCATATTTTGTAGCGGATAATGTTATTTACCAAAATCATCGTTATAGCCTTGGCTTGTGAAGTGGGGTTAAGCGCCATTTATTATTCATGAATTAATTTTTGAGTTCCTGATCGATATTTATTTATATCGTTTCCGGGTTCTGATTATTGATTCCAGAGCTCTTCCCTCTTTCTTTTGAAGATATATTCAAAAAAGGGGTGGGGTGGGGGGGTCATTTTGTCCACTTCTCTGGCATATTGGGTATGTAACTATTAAGGAAGCTGTTTTGTCTGTACTATATTTGGCGATCACCTGTAGTATTATTGTTTGGCGCAGGTTTATGGGCAATTTTCTCTCATTCTCAATATGCCATTCTAATTTTTAGGGCTTAGTCCAGACTAGCCTTAAAAATTGTTTATTTGTTACATCCTAATTAACATGATTTCATGCTCGCATTTAGGATTTACATAATTGGAATCCATATTAGGATATGTCTCATCTATTATGATATAAAGAGACATACATGTAAATTCTAATTATTCTAATTTTCTTCATCATGGATTGAAGGATTTGATCTATGTTGATCTACTATTTCGGAAGTTCTAGGCCCTCCACCTTTTTATGATTCAGCTAGTCTGGGTCAATGGTTACAGTATAAAAATATGAAAAAATTTAAAGTAATTTATATATTTTTTATACTTACCAATGACCCAGATGGGAATGGCCCTCCCATGAGTGGGCAGTACTGGGCACTCATACCTCCCCGCTGAATTATTATAATCTTTTTTACAAAGAATGATGTTGGCACCAGATTCGGTGACTTCCTGGCGTCTGCGCATGTTCTGAGGGTAAATGTATGGAGGGCCAGATAGGACTTCTAATTTTCGGTTTTGCATGCAAATTTTGGGGATTGGGGGGCAAAATTTGTAGTCTGGCTCATTGGTAAGTATAAAAAATATATAAATTACTTTAAATTTTTTCATTTCTTTGATCATCTTGGGGATTTTTTCCCAATTGAAATTATTATTATGCCTATAACAATTCCTTGTACCTCTTGTTTGCAGGTGAAACATGTAGACGATTCTCATGCTACTTGTGTCACTTGCAACAATTGCACATAGGCCCATTCCTGTGGTATTTGTGGGGTTTGGTCCTCTAAGTTCTGGGCATCCGTGAACAAGGTGGTTCTATCCAGGGGTAGAACCCCTCGTTCTTGAGGTAAGGGTAGCCGTGCCTCTTCGGACATTTCTGGGAGTGCACGTGGTGACTCTGCACGCAGGATGTTGATCAGTCTTTTTCTATCGCAAGTTCCTCTGCAACTGTTGACGATGCTGGTGCTGTGATGCCTGAAGTGGAAACTGTGGTCTCTCTTCCTTTGGCTTCTGATGTCACCCTTGAGGCGGCTGTTTTCATTGAGAGTTTCTCCGAGGTCAGCTCGGTGACACTCTCCGATTTGCCTCCTGCGCCGTCGACAGTTGCTGGGGAAGTTGTTCCTGCTGATCCTATCTTGTATGATAGTGGCTTTTCCATCTCTTCTGGGATGGTGTACAGTGTCGGGGGTCCGAGGTTGTATCTGCTGGTGTGTCTCTGGGCTCTCAGCCTTCCCTGGCTTCTCAGCGAAGCTGTGCGGGTTTGCTGTCTGCTCCATCTCATCTGGCTAGGTTTGCTCCTGGGCGGTTGGGCCGTTCGGTCACTTCGGCAGTGATTCCTCGCCCCTCGAGCGCATCATTTGTTGTTCCGCCTTCCCCTGCTGGTGTGCCGACTAGCAGGATGGGGCTGGGGCATTGGCATCCAGGGCCTGCTGTTCAGCAGAGGTCAGTGACAGCTCCGGTTAGCTGTCACTCTTGGAACCTTCCTCCTTTGGTTGGTCGCAGAGATTCCTCGCCTGGCCCTTTGGATGCTGTTCAGTATTCACAGGAGGTTCTTGCTGGTCAGCCCGAGTTGGGCTAGGTCTCTTCTGCTACAGAGGATGACGATTTTTTTGAAGGCGACGGGTCCCCCACGTCAGTCTTGGGGCAGGCTTTGGATTTTGTCTTTGGCTTATTGCCTGACATTCAGCCTTCAGACCAGCTATCAGTGACCGTCTGGCTGTGGTCCTTTGTGGAGTGCCGTAACCCTGTTGAGCCTTCTAGCTCTGGGGTTTTGCGTCCTCTGCAATCGGCTCAGGTTGTTGAGTCCTTCCAAAATGCGTTCCAAGACACTGAAGGGTTCTTTCTTTTCACGATCTGATGCTTTTCTGCCTACATCGTGGTTTCGTGTTTACGAATCCGTCTGTCCACCAGTCTTCTAAGGGATGACTACTGTGGACGAAGATTCTTCTTCCCTTGGGTTGACTAAGCCTAAGTCGGCAGTTCTCCCGATGTCGGTCGTTGAATCTATGGTGGGCCTGACCCGAGAGATGCTGGGTATGTTACCTCTCACGGACCATGTCGTCGCTGCTCTGGACGCATATTTTCTGCCAGGGGAGTTTGATGATGCTCAGGTGCCTTTGCATGTTTTGTCGCAGGCTTTTATGAACCTGATGCACGCTCACGCCTGTAACACGGCTAATTTGGAGCTTGAACGCTGAGATGCGGTGTAGGATTCTTCTCCATCCCTTCCTTCTGAGCAGCGTGCAGTTCTGAGGTCTTCTTCTTTGGTTGGACCTCAGTTGTTCCATGGTTCCGTGGAAGCTGCCCATGGTGAGGTTCTTCGTCATTCGAAGGACTAGCTTTTGTTACGACAGCTAGACCAACCTGCTGCTGCGGGTGGTGGTCGTTCCAGGCCTGCCAAGCGCCCCGCTGTCGGCGAAGTCGGCCACGCCTTCGATTCTGTCCGCTCCTTCTGCTCAGAAGAAGCGCCGACGCGGCCAGACTCGCTGGCAGCCTCAGGGAGGAAAGTCTCAGGATTCTGTTGCTTCCCGAGGGAGTGGTCCTCACCTCGATTCGCCTCCAGTCGGGGGAAGGCTGTAGCTGTTTTTCGACTGTTGGACAGAGATAATGTCGGACCCTTGGGTCCTCGACATCATCCAATCCGGTCTGCGACTGTCCTTCCGTCGGCACCCCTGTTTATCTCGGGTGCCCCTCCCGACTCTGGTGCCTTCCGATTCTCTTCGTCGGGACCTTCTGGTGCAGGAGATCGACAATCACCTCTCCAAAGGGGCGATCGAGGTGGTCAGGAGCACCCTTTCACCGGGTTTTACTCGAGTCTTTTCTTGGTGCTGAAGAAAAACGGCCAGTTTCATCCTGTCATCGATCTGAGTATCCTGAACGAGTCCATTATAGCACCTTGTTTCAGTATGGAGACTTTCTGGTCGGTTTGACGTTCAATTCATCAGGGCGACTTTGCAGCCAGTATCGACCTGAAGGATGCCTATTTCCATGTACCCATTCATCTGGCGTCACGGAAATACCTTCGGTTCTCGTTTCGGGATCGAGTGTTTCAGTTCAAAGCTCTCCCATTTGTTTTGAACCTAGCTCCTTGGGCCTTCCCCCGACTGATGTCACATATGCTCGCTTTTCACTGTACTCAGTCGGTTGTGACTTCGTCAGCCTACCTGGACGACATCCTCCAACGGCACTACAATGCTGCAGTTCTGGAGTCCGATGTCCGGCGGTTACTTGGCCTACTGGCGTCGCCGGGTTTCAGAGTCAATTGCGAGAAGTCAGATCTCCTTCATTCTCAGCAATTTCGTCATTTAGGAATGGACTTCGACACTCTTCACAATGTGGTGTCAGTTCCCAATGCTCGGGCGACGATTCTTTCCGCCTTGACTCAGAACCTGCTCCAATCTTCCTCGGTCTCGGCCAGTACTTTCCTTCGGATTCTGGGCCTTTGAGGTTCCGTGACAGATCTCATTCTGCTGGGGCGCTTGTTTGTCCGACTTCTCCAACACTTCCTGTTGGATCATTGGCATCCGAATGTGGATCCTCTGGACCTGGAACTTCATATTCCTTGGTCCCTGCTTCATCACCTCCACCCTTGTGCCGATTTTCCCTGGTTGACTCAGGGTGTTCCTTTGGATCTTCCTTCGGCCGATTGCATCCTTACTGCGGATTCCAGCGATCGGGTCTGGGGTGCGACGTTGGATCCTCTCGGTCTGTCTACTCACGGCGAGTGGGACAGCGAGCAGGTGGCCCTTCATATCAACCAGAAGGAGCTCCTTGCTCTTCTGTTGAGTTTTCGGCTTTGGATCTCTCACCTCTCGGACCACACTGTCCTACTTCTTTCGGACAATTTGACAGTGGTGGCCTACATACGGAATCAAGGAGGCACACATTTGATTCCCATGTATTGGCTATCTCGTGATCTTCTACTGTTTGCGCAGGATGTAAACACTCGGGTGACCATTCGGCACATTCCTGGGCATCTCAAAGTCCTAGCAGACTCCCTGTCCCAAATGACAGTGTCCTTCCCACCGAATGGATGCTGCATCTTTCGGTGTTTCAGGCAATTTGTGAGCGGTGGGGGACGTCCTCTGGTCGACCTTTTCGCCACTCGCTGGAATCATCAGGTAGAGACATTTGTCTCTCCTTGTCCAGATCCACTAGCATTTGCGGTAGACGCTCTGTCTCTGGACTGGACAGGTTGGATCGGCTATGCCTTCCCTCCTGCACTGATTCTTCCTCAAGTGTTGGCGAAGATTCGTGCTTGCAGTTGCAGGATCATTCTGATCGTATCTCTGTCTCCACAGAGGATGTGGATGAATCTGCTACGGCCTCTGTTGGCAGATCGGCCGATTCGTCTACCTCTATGTCACGATCTTCTTTCCCAGGGTCGTCCCAGGAAGTATCACAACAACCTGGCGAGTCTGTCCGTTCATGCCTGTCTCCGACGTAGAGGGTTTTTTTTAGATGATCAGTGGAGTGCACTTCTGCATCGCAGCGACATTCCACCGGCATGACTTATGCTGCTAAGTGGAAGGTTTTCTGCCGCTGGTGTACAGCTCACAATGTGGATTACCGTAATCCGTCAATCTCTCAAATTGCAGATTTTCTGGTATACCCTTTTGACTCCAAAGGCCTCCAGCCTATTACTATAAAGGGCTATCGGTCTATGCTGTCTGATACTTTCTCATATGTGGTGAAGCAGTGCATCGGTCGTAATCTTTTTCTCTCCAAACTGATTCAGCACTTTTCTTTGAAGAGGCCTCGAGTTTTGCGTCATACACCCAAGTGGAACTTGGCATGTGTGTTGCATTGTTTGGAGGGGGTGCCATTCGAGCCTTTATCTGAGACCCATATGCGTTTTCTCACCTATAAGACTGCTTTCCTTCTAGCATTTGCTTCTGCCAGACATGTCAATGAGCTTCATACGCTATCCGTTGATTCTGCTTTCTTCAGAAATGAGTGTCACCTTCACTACTGATTACTCTTTTCTGACCAAGAATCAACTTCCTGATTCGGTTCCTCCTCCCATTTGCATTCAGGCTTTCCCTGCTGTCAATGGCCGGAGCCTCTTCTTTGTCCTGTTCATGCGATCAAGACTTACATTAATCGCACTCAGTTCATTTGGAGGAAGAGATTCTTTCTGTCTCTCATTCCTAGGCGGCAGTCTGTCTCTTCCCATTCTATTTCCAGATGGATCTGTCTTGTAATCAAGCTGGCTTATTCCAGCTTGTCTGCTTCGGATCTTGTTTCGAACCGGTTTAATGCTCATGAGGTTTGTACCATTTCTACAACCTGGGCGTTCTCCAATTCTGTTTCGCTCTGGGATGTTATGAATGCGGATTACTGGAGGAATGCTTCTACTTTCTCCTCCTTTTATCTCCACCGCCTACATCAGCAATCTGAGGACCTTTTTTCTTTAGGCCTTTTTTCATTGCTGCTCAGGCAGTTGTGCACCCTCGTTAAATTTGTTTTTATCGGGTTTGTGCTCCACTCAGCCTCGTTCTTTTCAGGTGCCTTCTCTCTTTCTTCGTTACAGGTTTCCCTATTATTCTCTGCTCTCCTTGCATTTCTTTCTGCTGCTCTTGTTGGTATTGGTTATGTGATTTACCTCCTCCTATTGTTTATTCAGCCAATTGTAAACAATTGTGAGTAGGTTAAGAAGAAATTAAAATTTTTTAGTAAATTTTGCTTCTTAACATACCTACCACAATTGTTTACCGGAGGCCCACCCTCCTTGGGGATATCTTTGATAACGATGCCTCCCCGCTAAATCACAAACTTCTCGTTGGCAGAAATACGGAATTGACATCACGGTTGTTGCGCATGCGCTCGGTAAACGCAAGAGGTGTGCAGAAAGAGTACCTGTAATGTTGAGCGCCGGTCTCGCTCGACCCTTTTTCGATCTTTTTCGTGCTTTTGCACTCTTTTACTTATCCAACTTGTTTTGAAAAGTTTCTTAGCTTGAGTTAGTTCCGAAGTAAGGCTTGCACTTACGTTACAGCCAATTGTAAACAATTGTGGTAGGTATGTTAAGAAACAAAATTTACTAAAACATTTTAATATTTCTTAAATTCCTAGTTGCATTATGGGAAAACTTTTCAGCTTGAAATTTTAGTATTTTGACACCAGTGTGCATAGGATTAAAATTGAGTGTAAACTCCCTCAACTTCAGTGTAATATATGACCATGTGTATCTTTTGAAGGCGATATCCCTTGTTTTTGCTTTGGAATATCCTTGAAAATACTGGATTTTCTCATCTCGACAACCTTGTAATCCCTTGAAAATATATGGGGAGGGTTCTGGAAACTCTTTGTTTTTACTTATCATTCCCATGCAGGACTCTAGAATGAGCATGTGGAGCTCATTCTGTTTGGTTTGTGGAGTTATAAGTAAAGGTTGTGAAAAAGAATGAAATATGATTTTATTGAACAGATATTTGTACTGTTTTCCAAAACCTGCAGAAAGTAACAAAAAGTGAATAAACTTTTTGTAAATCTGAATTGAATCTTACTGTCATGAAATTTGTCTTACAGCAAGCATATATTTTCTCATCTACAAGTCATAACGTGTTGATGAAATACAACTCTATTTTGAGGATAATAACGTTCCACATACATGTAAATTAATATTTTAGAGCTGGACTCAGACCAGTAATTTGCTTTATGCACAACTGAAATAGAAACTCCATGTGAATGCCTTTCCTGAAATTGTCAAATAACTCACGACAATTGCGCTGTTTTGGTTTGTACGATTTGTAAGATAGTTCCTTGTTTAAATTAATGGTTTGTCACTGTTTTGGGGTCCTTTAGACTGAATATTGAAATCTTTAAAAATTGCAGAGTTACCAATTCAGTTATAGTTTGAAGAAAATGTTTACATTATTGACTTTCAGAAATGCCATTATTTGGCTGCTCATGGCTTGACTGGTGTCTCAGAAACTGGACAAAAAGCATAAAAAACAACCAAACTATCTCTTATGCCCTCAAATTTGGGAACATTCCTGTAATTTGGGGACATATAGGATACTACTGTGAATATGAGGGATTTTAACGCCGTGGATTTTTCAAGATATATTGGTCATTACCACCCTGGTGGTGGTGGAATGGGGAAGTGGGATGGTGTATTGAAGTCTCAATCTTGTTTCTTGACAATAAATCAACTCGTCCTTCAGACTCATAGATATATGCACAGAGACGAGGTCTCGACTTTAATACACCATATTGGATCTCACAAGGGTCGTAATGACCTTTATTTACTTATTCTGCCAAAACATTGTTATTGATGTCTACTGATTTCTTTTATTCAGATCCGCATAAAGTGATGCACACAGAACTAACATTGTTACCAGAGGAATTTGATTTTTTCCGCATTGATGTTGAATCTGATATAACTTTCTGTTTAAAAGAGCTAAGAGTGAGTATTGTTCTTTTGCAAGTGATAGAGTTTTATATTAGTGAACATTAACCTCTTTTTTCCCTTTGTAAAGACTGAGCATTGGTATCAAGAAAATACAAATAACTTTCTTATATTTTCCATCATTTTTTTTTCTCAATACATTGTACACCACTTAGCTGGACACCAGTTAATAGAATAGTCCTTTTAACCCTTTACCTAACGTGAAAAGCAGACGACACTTGAAAAAAAAATTCTTGAATAACTAATTGTT
Organism: Pictodentalium vernedei; assembly: GCA_031216915.1. NCBI lineage: Eukaryota > Metazoa > Mollusca > Scaphopoda > Dentaliida > Dentaliidae > Pictodentalium > Pictodentalium vernedei. The sequence goes on from CM062294.1 coordinate 266,475,497, forward strand.
TTCATTTTTTGTCTCAAAAACATAGGTTATGACCCCTCGTTAGAACGAGCTCAACGAGCTCATTCCAATGAGGGGTCATAACCTATGTTTTTGAGACAAAAAATGAAAAAAATAATGAAAATTAATTGGCAATTTTTTAGAATAGCGCTGGCCGGTTTTGGCCGTTACGTTGGGTAAAGGGTTAACCCTTTACCTAATGAATTGGTCACATCTGCCTGCGTAATTTGAAAATTGAGCAATTGAAAAAGGGTTAATTTGTAAAAACTTTCCGCAAAACCATATCATGTTACCCTTTATTGGAATGAGTTTGTCAAGCTCGTTCCAATGAGGGGTCACATAATATAGTTTTATTGAAATTTTTTGAAAATTTTAAAAAGTATTTTTTTTTTAAATAGCAAATTTTGATATTGTCTGTATTGGGTAAAGGGTTAATTGCATATCTGTTTGCAACATCAGTGTGACATACATTATTGAGAAATATTTAAAAGTTTTTGTCTCCGAGACATTCTTCAATCCTTTAGGCAATGAAAGGCTATAACGTGAGATTTTCAAAAAAATTGAATTTTTTTTTCGACCAAATTGTGTAACACACTTGCACACCTGTGGGTAGAGATATCATGACTAAAAAACTGAGACAGTATCACAAACAACAAACAAAAATAAAAATTCTGATTTAATGTTTTCGAATTTCTTTATGGCAGGTGAAATTCTACACTTCTTTTGGCAGGAAGGTGGAAAGATGCTCTTCAGCTGAAATTTTGCTTGTTCTTGCTTTAATGTTTTTCCTTAAAATTTGATTTATTACGGTTAGACATTTTCTCCACAAATTAGTCCACCTGTACTATATGTCAAAAATAGCCCATTTAGCTTGCCCATTTAGCTCTGCAGCTCTCTGGCAGCAGACCAGAAATCACAAGTAAATAAAATACATCTACAAAATATACATTTAAGAATATTGGTCCACCAACTACTGGTTCTGCTGGATCACTTTGCACATTCTTGTAATCGAATATATTGCTGTGAGTTATTCAAAACTATGCAAAGAATTCTTCGAGCTTTCCATTTTTCAGAAACATACTTTGACACAAAACTTAAAATTGATTATGTATTCAGTTCCTTCTATAATATTTGACAGTGATCATTTAGCTCTTTCAAACTGGACATGATTTATTAAATTCCAATTTATATGTTGGAAAGCAAGTAATTTGGAAAATTCTAAATAAGGGAACATTAGGGCTGCATGGTATTTCGATAAACCGATATATACCAGTATTCAAATCAATATCGATTGAATACCGAGGTAATTACAAAAATATCGGTTTATCGTCATTATTTATTTACCGACAGTTTAATTTTCAAGATGTCTTAAGTTTTTTTATCTGAAGCCCCGAATGAATAATAATAATAATCCCTTTATCAAAGGAATCGTCTTCTTGCGCCCTCGTAATATACAAAATCAACAGTTGAAAAAATAAATTTCAAAAACTTCAACAAAACTATATCATGTGACCTCTCATTGGAACGAGCTCGCTGAGCTCGTTCCAATGAGGAGTCACATGATATAGTTTTGTTGAAATCTTTGGGGAAAATCTGATAAACTAATTTTGAAAATAATAAATTTTAAAATCGTCTGCATTGGGTAAAGGTTTTTCAAACCGCATCATCAAGACAGGCTAATTCGTTCCGACTGTGATGCATCGAGTCTCGAATGTGGTACTTGTGTTCATATATCTGAACAGTTTTTGATATACCGGTATACCACAGTATTTTTTTTGAATACCGATACCGGTATTCAGTTTTGAATATTGTGCAGTCCTAGGGAACATCCATCTTATTTGAATTATTTTTTTCTGACAATTTGGCTAATCGGTTGAGAGGTTTCTTCTGTTCAAAGTTCTTCTGATGACTGGGCAGTAACTTAGTCTGACATACCTTCATGTAACATGTATTCAGGTATTCCAACTCCTTACTCTTTCTCAGTTGATTACAATTTCCATGCAGAAAATGCAGATTATTTTGTGCAACAACCACTTGAACCATTTAAACATACTGTACCATGGTAACATTTCCCCCAAAATCAAAATGACTACTATACCACCCCCCAGTATTTCTAAAAAGACATCCCTCTATCTCTCTACTGTTTCATTGTTATTGTCATGTTTGAATGTCCTAGACATATTTGGCACACTCCATGAGGATTAGGCTCATCAGTCTCAGTGGACAGTTACCAGCAACATTGGTGTACATAGGCCTCGAAACAGAACAATAAATATACATGTACTAGTAATACAATACACCAATGGAGGCAGAACAGTTCATTACAGTAAAAAAAAACAAAAGGTTACACGTTTTGAAAAATAGGTGATACTGAAACAAGGTTAAGCACAAAACTTTTGCATAAGCCTTTTCAGGTTATGCTAATTTTTATTAAAGGCCTGGGACATTTTGCAAATGACAACTATAGTGCTTGGAATCCTTGTAGAGAGAATTTATATTTTCACTGTAATGAGGTCCACAGTAAACAGAGATTGCCTGCTGTTTTTGAAAGGCTGAAATCCACAAACGAAAAATTTGATTTCCTTGTAGTCCCAAATGAGATAATTCTTGTACATACTCAAAAACAGTACATATTATTTTTATATATGTATTGTGATGTTTTAATCGCAATTAAAACAAGCTTTAATTAATATTAAAACACCTAAATGACAAAAACACATAGCAATATCATTCTAAACTTATTGCATGACATGCACCACTTACAGAGATATTCTATGCTATCAGTTATGATACTACATATTGAAAAATATTTATTAGACATTTTCTGCTATCTTATAAGACAGAGTACAATAAAAAGTTGAATTTTCAGTAGATTCAGTTGCATTTTTTGACATTTTTTTTTTCAGGCCATACTCTCGTTCTCAGATGCAACAAATATTCCAGTTTCTTTGCACTTTAATACTGCTGGAAGGTGAGAATTTGAGTTTAAAGGATTTCTGACTTGTTTTCTAATTTGACCTTCATATTTTTGATTGTTTTGAGACTCTCTATTAACTGGTAGAGTGCTAAATTATTTTTGACCATAAAATCTTGTACACATGTCTTTGCCTTGTTACAATTTATGGGAGAGTGCCTATGGGCACTCGCCCATAAATTGTAACAAGGCAAACCCTTACAGACTTGATAATATCACTTCAAAGATAATACAAAGCACATGCACTGAATATGAGCCTTCAAGTTGTGGTACCGGCACTTCAGAATAAAGCCCAAATATGGGCTTCCAGCACTCTACCAGTTAAATGGTAACTGTTTCAGTTTAGATTGTTGGAGTAAATAAAAATACTTTGTTTTTCCAACACAGCCACATGTACCGAAAACAAGTGCATCAAATGTTTTTTCTATACTTCAGGAATATAAGAAATTATAACTTGATACACATGCATATTATTCTTCATGTATTCATAGATACAGATATCTTTATATAGCCTCTTTCATGAGTCGTCATTTCATATGAAATGTCTGTTCCAAATTCACTAAAATGCATCTCGGCTCAGATCGATTTTAGAGAAAAAGGTTCAGAAATTTCTTGTCAGTTGTGACAAATTTGAGATTCTACCACAATATATATAATACAGTAAAACCCGTTTTGAGAAACTACTGCCATGAGAGACCACCTGTCTTGAGAGACCGTTGTGGCCTTGTACCATTTGGTTGTATTACTCTGTAATGGGCCTATCGAGAGAGACCACCTGATTTGAGTGACCACTTTTGCTTGATAAAATGGGTGATCTCTCAAGACATGTTCTACTGTATTGTGTAATTTAATCTTTTAGCTGACTTAACAACTAAAGCTGGCCAGTGTTATTGACAAAAATTGCCAGCCAAATTTTAATATTTTATTTTTCAATTTTTGCTTCAAAAACATAGCTTATGACCCCTCACTGGAATGAACTCACCTTGCTCATTCCAATGGGGTCATAGGCTATGTTTTTTAGGCTAAATTTAAAATACTTAGTTATTCAGGAAATTTTTTCTTGTATTAAATATCGTATGGTATTACTGTTTGGTAAATAGTTAATGAAATATAAGGGAAGATTAATTCTTCAATTCAACTTCCGAAACCACCTCACTCACAATGTTACCACGTAAACATTGACTTCTAATGTCATTTCCATACTTGACATGTTAATGATATTTTCTGTAATGAGCTATTTCATGGTGATTATATGATAAAAAGGATTATTGCCTATCTGTATCAACATAATTTGTCATGGTCTTTTAAGGCTAATTCTTAAAAGTCTTGGCTATATTTTCTGGCATTAAAATACACAAAAATCATGAAAATTTTCACATAAGAATTTCCTTGTCAGTGGTTTCTTGTCGAGTCTGGGGCTGACTATGTATGCAGTCAAGACTTGTCTAGGAACCACTGTAGTACCACAAGTCTTGATCATTATAATGCTCAGAACATTCAGTTTTAATTCTTCACCTGCTGTGTATTTTCAAAATATTTTACATCACATATATAGTCATGGCTGCTCTGAAGCAGCCATGATTAGATTAGATGGAAAATTCATTTAAATTTAACTAAAAAAAATTCATTAGGGCAAATGGAATTTACAGGGGGGAAATTTTGTTACTGTGCCCAAATTATACTTGCTTCAGTGGCAAGAAAAATCCTGTCCTGGCAGGAATATCTACCATCAGCATGCAAGTAGTTAAAGAGCTAATTGTTTGCATTTCACTGCGCAAGGAAGCAAAAGTTGACCAGTTGTATAGATTAGGTGATACCCACTATTGTTTCAAACATTTTGATGTAAATAAGAGATTGTATTATTTCCTTGTAGGTGACAAATGTAAGTCTTATGTGAATTTATTTCCAAATTATTTTGGATATAGTTACAGTGGAGCCCATTTAATTGGATATCTCTTAATAAAATAACTCTGTTAATTGTATATAATTGTCAAACGCATATCAATTTACTTTTCCTTCAGTACAAATTTCACCTGTTAATTTTATATAAGTAAAGGAATAAATCCCTGTTAATTGAATAAAAAAGATTTTGGTTTAAATTCTACTGTCAACCATCAAGCTCCTGTGCCTTTCAAACCAACTTGACTTCATTATTTCCAATATAAGCATTGATTTTATTGTATCTTGTGTCACAGAGCTCAAATGATCTATGTCAAACAAGACATAATAGAAGAAATGCTCATAAAAATGTATGGAAATGCCCATATTCAGGTTAACTGTATATCCCTTTTCAATATTTTTCACTAGCAAAGTGACTATGCAATTAACAGGGTCCCACTGTAATTTGATTCATTTCATTTCAGGCCCATCATCTTTTCCATTGACAGTGACAAAACATTTGAAGGAAACTTTGTCTTGGCAACATTGGCTGATGTTCCATCAACACAAAGTTGTACTCAGAAGCCATCACAGTCTCATTCAAGTAGTCGTTTAAAGGAAGTCAGTACAGCAAAGAGGTTCTTATGTTTTATAACCTTTGTCAGAAAGAGCATGTTGAACATTCTCAGCAGTGGTGGTGCTGTGATGGGGGTAGGGGTAGGGGTGACATATGCTATGTTCTTAATGAGAAAAAAAAGAAACCTTAAAGTGCCTGTACCTTTTGTGTTGAATAGTAAGTGGGTTTGGGTTAATCGACTCTTCATTTTTAGTGATGTATTGTCCCTTAGATGAATCAAGGCACCATCATCTGCACTGCTAAAGCAATGCAGATGAACCCTTTACCCAATGCAGACGATATCAAAATTAATTATTTTAAAAATCATTTTTTCAAAAAATTTCAACAAAACCATATCACGTGACCTCTCATTGGAACGAGCTCGATGAGCTCGTTCCAAAGAGGGGTCATTGATATGGTTTTGTTGAAATTTTTTGAAAAATAATATTTTTTCGGCTGCCGAATTTGCATATTATGTGGGGCAGATGTGGCCGATTTGTTGGGTAAAGGGTTAAAGTACTCAAGGGATGAGATGAAATATTGTTATATGATCTGCCTGACCATTTTGTCTATCCTTAAACTTACATTTTGAAAGCGATGAAGCACGGTCATTTATTAACATTACAGAAGTAGCCACATTGTATGCAGTTGTATGCTAATGCAAGTCTTAACTCCTTGCATGCTGCTGGTAGATATTCCTACCCAGGACACAAAATATCTTGGCACTGAAATAAGTATAATTTGAGCACATTTAACCAAATTTCTCTCTTGTAAATTGAATTGACTTATTGACCAATGATTTAGTTAAATTTAGATGAATTTTTCATCAAATCAAGTCATGGCTGCTCCAAAGCAGCCATAACTAGATTTGATGAAAACTATTTTGAAATTTTGACAACAGGCTTCAAAATATCATCATCATAACCCTCATTCTCATGACAAGCATTTGCATACGTGTGTATATGTATATGTGTAAAAAATAAACATCAAAGAGATGGTGTCAATTTGGCTTGCGCTATGTCATTGGATGAAGATTATTCAGAATTCACATGTTCAAATACTGTCCGACAAATCGACAGTGGTAGCGTATATTCGGAACCAGGGAGGCACTCATTCCATTCCGTTGTTCAATTTCACGGAAAGAATCCTTCTGTTTGTCCTAGAGCATCAGGTTCTTCTGTCGGTCTGTCATATTCCAGGTCATCTGAACGTTCTAGCGGACTCCCTTTCTCAGAAAGCTCATATGTTGCCATCAGAATGGACTCTCAAACGAGTATTCAATCAGATCTGCTACCAATGGGATCGTCCGATGATAGACTTGTTTGCGACGCATCTCAACAATCAGTTGCAGACGTATGTGTCGCCATGCCCAGATCCTCGAGCGTTCGCAGTAGACACTCTCTCGATCTCTCGGGACGGAATGATAGGATACGCATATCCTCCAGCTCCATTGATTCCACAGATATTGCTTCCTCCATGGGAGGACCTTCTTTCGCAGGGGAAATCGTGCACACTGCATCACAATCCGCAAGGTCTCAACCTTCACATATTTCCATTGTGCTATCCTTCTTGCACAGCAAGCAATTTACAGGACGAGCAGTGGACGCAATTTCTAACTGCAGGAGGACCTCCTCTTCGCTAAATTATGCTGCAAAGTGGAAGGTTTTCTCTCGTTGGTGTAGGGATCATTCTATTGATATTTATGATCCCTCCATTCCAGACATTGGTGATTTTTTGGTCTACTTGTTTGACGAGATCAAACTGCAGCCAATAACTATTAAGGGTTATAGGTCTATGCTATCGGATACTTAAGCTCATCATGATAGCTTACAAATTGGATCTAATGTCTTTTTATCAAAGTTAGTTAAAGACTTTTCAATAAACAGACCTAGAACCCTTAGGTTAATTCCTATGTGGAATTTAGCTTGGGTTCTTCTGAAGCTAAAAGAAGCACCATTTGAACCCCTTGATACGGTATCTTATAAGACAGCTTTTCTCTTGGCTTTCTCTTCTGCTAGAAGAGTTAGTGAGCTTCATGCTCTATCTGTTGATGATTCTCATTATCGTAGTGTTGGTAATACCATTACTTTGACTACCAATGTGGGATTTTTGGCTAAGAATCTGGCTCCTAATAAGTACCCCGAACCTATTATTATTAAGGCTCTTCCGTCCTCAGACGGCCATAGGCCTTTGCTGAGTCCATTTAGAGCGATGTGTATTTACAAACGTAGATCTGAGTTTATCAGAAAGGGACGAAAACGTTTCTTTCTGTCTCTGATGCCTAATAGAAGGAATATCATGGTCCATTCTATTGCAAGGTGGATTCAGTTGACTATTTGTACTGCTTATGAAAGATTACCTTCTACTCAGCAGTCTGTGCTTCAGATTTCAGCGCATGAAGTTAGAGCGCTGTCTACATCTTGGACTTATGCTAATAGAATTGCTATTTATGATTTGATGAAGGCTGCATATTGGTCTCAGCCTTCTACGTTCATGAATTTTTACCTTAGAAATATTGAGTCTATTTCTGGCGACCTTCGTTGTTTAGGTCCGTTATCTGTTGCTCAGAATGTCGTCCACTAAACAGTTGCAACTACAGTTATGCAGGCTTTCTGTTCCAGCAGTGACTCTGTCCTGCTGCCCTCTACGTTCTGGGGTGATTGACCCAGAGCAAGGGGAAGGGTGGGGGGGATGGTGTTCCCTTATACCACCTGCTTTATAGTGAAAAGCAAGGGAATACCTCCTCTGGAGTCAGTAATTCCGAGTCGATGCTGGGATGGTTTTAAAGTGTAAAGCTAATGTTTATCTCATTTATGTAATATTTTTAAAGTGTAGCTCGGTGTGAAGCATTTGTATATGTCACGTATCATACGAGTGTTAATATACAATCCACGGACAGTTTTAAATGAGTATAAAGAGTCTCATTCTCTGGACTATCTTTATTTATTGGCTTTCCTTCAAAAAATTAGTATAATGGGTTATACTGGATGATAATAGAGATCATTGATGTTATTCTGCTCAATTACGGATTGGTAATATATCTTTTTTTTTTGTATAAACAAGAAAGATATATGTAAATCCTGTTTCTCCTTTTCTCCTTAAGGGGATAATTCTGTTTATTTGTAATTGAGCCTATTGGATTTTCCTTTATGTCCTAGGCCCTCCAGCCTTTTTTCTATTCAGCTAAGTCTGGGTCATTGGTACAGCATAAAAATATGAAAAAATTTATAGTAATTTATATATTTTTTATACTTACCAATGACCCAGATGGGGATGGCCCTCCCATGAGTTGGGAACTCATACCTCCCCACTGATTATATAATATTTACCAGGCACTGGTTGTAAGAATGAAGATTTGGCACCAATTTCGGTACTTCATTGACACTGCGCATGCGCAGTGGACAAAAGTATGGAGGACTGTATAGGACATTGATTTTTTGGATTTTGATGCAAATTTTGGGGATTGGGGGGGCAAAATTTGTGTTTGGCCCTGAATTTTTAAGAGTTAGCACCAGCTAAGTCTGGGTCATTGGTAAGTATAAAAAATATATAAATTACCATAAATTTTTTCATTTCGATGGGTCGCTTACACACACGTCCCGTCCCCTCCAGTTATTCTTAACTGGAGTGGTAGACGTTTTTCGCTCTAGACTTGTTTTGTTTTAGAGAATCTTTTAACATAAGGTCAAGTTTGGGTATATATTAATGGTTTTCTCAATTATTACGGACATGAGTTCATATATTGCATTACAATCCTGAGTCCAATGGTCTCTCTATGCAGGGATCTTGGGACGCTCGGTTCTTGGAAACCACATATTCAGTAATGATGTCTCATTGTTTACGCTACATCATTGAATTACTACCGTTCATGTATTTATAGACGCCGATCAGAGTTTATCAGAAGAGAAGAAACGCTTCTTTTGTCATTAATTTCCAAGAGAAGGGACATTTACGTTCATTCTGTTGTTAAATAAGTCAGCTATTCATACTGCTTTGGTTAATTTATCTTCCATTCTGCAGTCAGTGCTTAAGATTTCAGCACACGAAGTAAAGCGCTGTCTACATCTTGGGCTTATTCTAACTGTATGGCTATTACATGATCTTATATAGGATCACTTCAGGATAGTTAAATTTTTATACTGTACCAATGACCCAGACATAGCTGGTGCTAACTCTTAAAATATAGGGCCAAACACAAATTTTGCCCCCCAATCCCCAAAATTTGCATCTAAAACTAAAGAAAACATGTCCTGAAAGGCCCTCCACACCTCGCCCCCACTGCGCATGCGCAGTGTCAAGGACGTTCCGAAATTGGCGCCATTTATCATTCTAAGTTTGGCCCTTCATCAGTTAACATCTGACTGATCTTTGTGCTTTTAAATCTCAGTTTAAATGATGCCAGACACATAAATATTAGTGAAATGGTGATTCTAAGGAGGATAGAAAAGGAGGAGAGGAAAAGAATGTGTGACAGAATATTATCAGGGCTGTAACTTAAAATTTTTTAATGAAATTATGTTAAGTTACCTATATTTTTATACTGTACCAATGACCCAGACATAGCTGGTGCTAACTCTTAAAATATAGGGCCAAACACAAATTTTGCCCCCCAATCCCCAAAATTTGCATCTAAAACTAAAGAAAACATGTCCTGGAAGGCCCTCCACACTTCGCCCCTACTGCGCATGCGCAGTGTCAAGGACGTTCCGAAATTGGCGCCATTTATCATTCTAAGTTTGGCCCTTCATCAGTTAACATCTGACTGATCTTTGTGCTTTTAAATCTCAGTTTAAATGATGCCAGACACATAAATATTAGTGAAATGGTGATTCTAAGGAGGATAGAAAAGGAGGAGAGGAAAAGAATGTGTGACAGAATATTATCAGGGCTGTAACTTAAAATTTTTTAATGAAATTATGTTAAGTTACCTATTTTCAAGGCAGCAGCCATTTTGTTGTCATTCTGATTATTTAGTTACACTGTTTTTTCAAGTGTTTTTCCTCTCTCCCTGTCCTTTAAGTTCCCCCTTGCTATTCTCCCATGCTTTTGGCATAGTTTCTGTAATTATTATTACTAAAATTTCTTGGGAGTTTTAGCTGTATAACAGAATGAATTCTGTTCTTTCCCCATGTTTACATCTTCACCTACGGGTGGTTAGGCGTTGTGTTCTGCATCTACCATCTGATGTTCTGCAGTTTCTTCCCTGGAAGTCTCTGTTTTGCATCAGATGGTGTATTTTTGGTAACTGATTTCGGGCCTGGGTGCCTGGAGTCTTATTTTAGTGTTTTTACACTCATTGTTTATATTTACAACAGCCCTCTGTGTGAGGGGGGGATTTCTAAATAATAATATCTTTATGTTATTTTAATCATAACTAGATACATTATTATTGTTCGTAAGTGTTGAAAAAATTGTTTAAAATATTTTTAAAATTTTTGTCCACACTTAGGCTTGGGATCCATTGGGGCTCAACGTTACTTTTCAGAAACTTGGGCTGTTCTGAAAAAATATTTTTTCAAAATATTTTGATTTCAATTATTTTTTCTATATTAATGGATCATATTATTATTATGTATTTTGATTGCCAGGGGTTAGTGCGAGTACCAGGACTTATTTTCTTTTCACATTGAAAGGATATTGATCAATTGCTTTAAGAGGAAGTCTTCCTCTGACCTTATTATCATTCTATATGTGGTCAGTGTACTCGCATTAACTCCTGTTCTGTATCGTATGATTTCGATGACAATATGGGAAGCGTATGTCACGGTATGTTGTTGGGGATTTGGACACTCCGGTCCTTTCCCCGCAGGGTCACTCTACTTTATCAATTTCTATTTCAGAAGATTAGGGTGATGTATCTGTGATGTCTTCCAACAGTGTGCCTCCGTCGTCACAATTAATGAAGGGCTAGCGGAAAAGTGCTCATGTAATACGCCAATTGCCTAAGAGGACCCTAGTAGGTTCGACGGCCTTTGACGTCCGCTAGCTCGCCCGGTGTAGCGTCCATTCACCGAATGGTTCGGCAGCCGGGTTCGTCCGTTGCGGTCTAGAAGGAATTTTGGGGTGATGCGAGCACTATAAAATTAACTTAATGCACACCCAGTGACGGCGGATCAGAGGGAGAACGGAGGAAGCCTTTTAGTCCGGTTCATAGCTCGTTCCGGTCCATCCGGACGGCAAGCGAGAGAGGCCCCTCTCTCGTTCAACAACATCTGGCCCCAGATGTTGTGGTACAAATGTGTAGTTAGCGGAGCATACGTCCGTCGCTCGGGACGCTCCGTTGTATAGGCAGTCCGCTGAGACTGCTAAGGCTTCCTCTTCTCGTCAGCGCACACGACCGCACCTTGGCTGCGTGACCGCCGATATATTACCAGCTTCGCCGATCAAGGATTCTTCGGCGACCAGGTCACACCATCCGGCAGCCAGGGATTCGAGACCGATGGACTCCGGACGTTCGCATAGGAAAAGTATGCGGGAGCCATCTGATGCGGAGCTGCCCTCGGCGAAGCAGCGATAGACTGCGCCTCCGCAGGTCTCGACGCCGGACATTCTTGTGCACATAGCACAGCTTATCGCAGCATCCCAGCAGCCGACAGAAACGGTGTCGGATCGAGAATTATCCGACAGCGCTGGGTCGGTAGCCGGGGACTCGAGGCCTGCAGACTCCGGACGTTCGCATAGGAAGTGTGCGGGAGTCAACGTACACGGAGCTTCCAGCGGCAATGCATCGTAAGTCCGCTACTGCACAGGCCTCGGGAACGGATGTGCTTTCCTTAATAGCACAGTTTATCGCAGCATCCCAGCATCAACTGAATCTGTCGCATATATTTTATCCGACGATGCTGGGTCGGGATGCTCCGCGGAAGCGGGTACGGACGTCCGAAAGTTTCATCCGGTCCGATGGGATACCGAAAGGGGTTCGGTGGATTTCAAGCTTTCCCTTTCGGAACAACATATGCTGCGATGCCGGATAAGAAACTGATAGCGTCGGTGGACTTAGAAATTTTTGGTTCGGTTCAGGGACATCGTCCCTCAGTTCCGACATAGTCCAATAATGTCACACAAACTTTCGAATTATTGAATGACGCTATATATATTATTATTTTATGCTTGCTATCCAAGCATTTCTGGTTTCTTGTTCGAAGAGTTATGGAGATGTCTTTCAAAAGTGTGCCTCTGTCGTCATAGTTAATGAAGAGTTAGCGGCAATAAGTGCTCATGAAATATGTCTATCGCTTACGGAGTGACATTCGCTAGCTCACCCGGTGTAGCGTACATTCATCGAATGGTTCGGCTGCCGGGTTCGTCCGTTGCGGTCTAGGAAGGAGATTTGGGTGATGCGAGCACTTTAATTACTTTAGTACTCACCCAGTGACGGCAGATTGAGGACAGATCGGAGGAAGCCAACAACATAGGGGACCGCATGTTGTGGTTCAGATATTTTACATTCGGAGCATATGTCCGTTGCTCGGGACGCTCCGTTATATTGACAGTCCGAGAGACTGTCTTTAATGCTTCCTCATCCTCACAGCAGGGCACACGACCGCACATTGGCTACGTGACCTCGAGTATCCGATCAGTTTCGGCATTCAGTGATTCCACAGCGAATAGGTCGCGCCATCCGGTAGCCAAGGGACACGAGGCTTATACACTCCGTTCACTCGCATATTGGAAGTATGCACGGGGTAACGATCTCGGAGCTTCCTGCGGCAATGCATCGTAAGACCGCTGCTCCTCAGGCCTCAGTGACGGACGTGCTATCCGAGTTAGCACAGTTGTTTTGCAGCATCCCAGCAATTGACGGTTTCTCGGTCGAATCAGGAATTATCCGACGGCGCTGGGTCGGTGCGGTCCGCGGTTGCATCAAGCTACGGACGACCGAACGCTTTATAGGGTCCGACAGGATGGCGAAAGGGATTCGAAAGATTTCGAGTTTTCCCTTTAGTAGTATCGGAAGATGCCTTTCATATCTTCTGGCATTTCTTCCAGTGATTATTTTTCGGACTTCATTGCTGCGATCTTGGATAAGAGACTTATAGCGTCATTGGACTCGGATTTTTCGATCGGTACAGGGACTTTGTCCCTGACTTACCGACGCAGTCCAATATTGTCATTACAACATGTGTTTTATTTTTCGACGCTATATATTTATATATATATACAAGCCTGCTACTAAGCATGATAGTTTAGTTTCTTGTCCGCGTGGCTCATTTCTGCCATTTTATCTTTTTTACATATAGTTTATTTTGGCAGAGCAGGGCATACCGAGAGTTCATATGCGTCTAGACGGTGTGATTAAAGACTGCATATTTTCTTTTCGCCGTTATGTCTTTTCCAATTTCAATGTTGGGAACGACATTATGTATAGTAGACTTAACTTAGACGCTTTATTATACGTAATCCGCCTTACTGAGGCGTTATCATTACGTCTTCAAGAAAAGATTTACGGGATATTATTCTCAATGTAATTTCTTTTGAGGGCAGTAGTTTGTTCACGTATAACTCCGCCCTTCAGTGGCTGATTGGAGTTGGTTAGACGTGATGCAGCCCTAGCTACATCCACGCGTGGATAGTAGGTTAAGAACTCTCTCAGAGTCGCTTCGTTCTCGGAGGAGCTTCTCTTCGACGGCAACTTTCCGGCAATCCATGAATTGCTTGATTTATACATTCTCTTGTCTATCTAGTGTTACAAGAGATTCAGACTGGGGCAAACATTCGGTGGTTGACTCAGAGAGTGCCGCCGCAGTTGCCGGACCCGAGTGTGGCTGTTATGACGGTTGCCAGTCAAACAGATTGGGATATATACTGATCCCTACGGATTCGAAGTGCCAGGGTCTTTGGGTTCCGCAGTCTTTTAACTATCAGTTTAACTTCCGCGGAATAATGTTTTTTAGGCTTGCTTTATGTCATTGCATGAACATTATTCAGAAACGCATGCCCAAATTCCTGTCTTTTAATTCGACAGTAGTGGCGTATCTCCGGAACCAGGGAGGCACTCTTTCGTTTCCGTTATTCAATTTAATGGAAAGAATCCGTCTGTTGGTTATACTACACCAAGTTCAGTTTTGGTCCGTCATATTCTGGGTCGTCTGATTGTTTTATCGCACTCCCGTTCTCTTACGGGTCGCTTGTTGCTGTCAGAATGGACTCTCAACAAACAAGTATTTAATCAGATTTGCTATCTATGGGAGCGCCCAATGATGTTTTATTTATGACACAGCTTGCTAATCAATTGCAGACGTATGTGTTGGCTTGTCCAGATCTCTGAGCTAATACTGTTAACGCTCTATTGATCTATAGGACGGAATGATAGGATACGCGTATCCTCCGGCGCTGTTGTTTTAGCAGGTATTGCTAAGATAAACAACCACAATACATTTCTGTTGATAGCATCTCTATCTTCACAGAGATCATGAGTAATTTACTCTCTTGTCTACTGTGGATCTTAACGTGAAATCTTCCTCTATGTGAGGATCTTTTTTCACTGGGTAAATCGTGTCATCTTTATCACAACCAGCAAGGTCGCAACCTTCATGTATTCCGTTGTGTGGTCCATATTGCATTGTAAGCACTGTACTGGACGAGCTTTGGACGCGATTTCTTACTATAGGAGATCCTCTTCTTCGCTATTCTATGCGACTAAAGTGGAGGCTCTTCCGTCGTGGTGTAGGGATCATTATGTTCATATGGTTGATCCCTCCATACTACTCATTGCTATTTTTTAGTATACTTGTTTCACAAGATCTACTGCAGCCTGTTGTTATTTAGGTTATAGGTTTATGTTACCTCATACCTATGCACTCTACGATAGTTTACATTTGAGTCTTTTGTCTCTTTATCTAAGTCAGTTAGTAACTTTTTGATAAATAGACTTAGAATCTTTAGATTAAATTCCTATACGGATTTTAACTTCGGTTCTTATTTAGCTAAGTAATCATTTGAGCCTCTGGAAACAGTAGTTTTCAAATTCTGACCTTTTAGACAGTAATTCTGTTGGTTTCTCTTTTACTGTAGAGTCAGTGAGTTTCATGCACTATCGATGGATGATTTTCACTTTCATAGTTTCGGAATCAATACTTCCGTTACTATTTAGGTTGGATTGTTGCATAAGAGTTAGGCTCCTATTATCCGGAACCTATTATTTTAAGGTCCTTCCGTCTTCGTATGGGCATAGGCCTTTACTCTTTCCGGGTACAGTTTATGTATTTATAAACAGATATCTCTTTATTACAAGGGCGTAAGCTTCTTCTGTCTTTGATGTCTAGTAGAAGGACGTTACGCTCCATTTTATTGTTAATGGATTCTATTAACTAGCATACTGCTTATGGTATTTCATTGGCTTAGCAGTTGTGCTTAAGATTTCGGCTCATGAAGTAAGAGTTCTTCTACTTCTTGGGCTTACATTAATAGTGTTGCTATTATAGATTTTTGAAGGCTGCTCATTGCGCTCAGCCATCCATTCATGAATTTTATCTCAGAAATATCGAGTCCATTTCTGGAGGCCTCTATTGTTAGGTCTATTCTCTACTGCTCAGAATGTCATTCACTTAACAGTTGCTACTATAGCTAGATAGGCTGTCTGTTTCGGCAGTGTCTCCGTTCGGCTGCCCTCTTCGCTCTGGGCTATTTGACCCAGGGCAAGAAAAAGGGGGGGGGGAGGGTGTTCCCTTGGGTCACCTGTTTTTTACTATGAAAACAAGGGGATACCTCCTCCGGAGTTAGTAATTCTGAGCTGTTATTGGGATGGTTGTTTAATGAGAAGTTTAAGTTTATAAAATTCATTCAAGTCTTAGTTTTTAAAATATAGCTTTTAATATTGCATATGTCAACAGACATGATTATGCAATTCTCACACACTTTTAGGAGTATAAGAGTCTCTATTCTCTAGACTTACTTTATTATTGGCTTACTTTAAAAATTATTAGTATAAGGATTATTGGATATTAATAGAGTACATGGATGTATGAAGCTCAATTTTTGGAAGGTGTTGTATCTTTCTAATTTATCATAAATAAGAAAGATACATGTAAGGCCTATTACTTCTTTCCCCTACAGGGGATGACTCTATTTTATTTTATTGAGCGTATTCCATTTTGCTCTATGTCCTTGGCCCTCCAGCCTTTTTACTATTCAGCTATGTCTGGGTCATTGGTACAGTATAAAAATGTTAAAAAATTTATAGTAATTTATATATTTTTTATACTTACCAATGACCCAGACGGGGATGGCCCTCCCAGGAGTTGGGAACTCTTGCCTCCCCGCTGAGTACATAGCGCTTACCAGGCACTGGTTATTAGAATGATAAATGGCGCCAATTTCGGAACGTCCTTGACACTGCGCATGCGCAGTAGGGGCGAAGTGTGGAGGGCCTTCCAGGACATGTTTTCTTTAGTTTTAGATGCAAATTTTGGGGATTGGGGGGCAAAATTTGTGTTTGGCCCTATATTTTAAGAGTTAGCACCAGCTATGTCTGGGTCATTGGTAAGTATAAAAAATATATAAATTACTATAAATTTTTTAACTTTCAAGGCAGCAGCCATTTTGTTGTCATCCTGATTATTTAGTTACACTGTTTTTTCAAGTGTTTTTCCTCTCTCCCTGTCCTTTAAGTCCCCCTTGCTATTCTCCCATGCTTTTGGCATAGTTTCTGTAATTATTATTACTAAAATTTCTTGGGAGTTTTAGCTTAATAACAGAATGAATTCTGTTCTTTCCCCATGTTTACGTCTTCACCTACGGGTGGTTAGGCGTTGTGTTCTGCATCTACCATCTGATGTTCTGCAGTTTCTTCCCTGGAAGTCTCTGTTTTGCATCAGATGGTGTATTTTTGGTAACTGATTTCGGGCCTGGGTGCCTGGAGTCTTATTTTAGTGTTTTTACACTCATTGTTTACATTTACAACAGCCCTCTGTGTGAGGGGGGGATTTCTAAATAATAATATCTTTATGTTATTTTAATCATAACTAGATACATTATTATTGTTCGTAAGTGTTGAATAAATTGTTTAAAATATTTTTAAAATTTTTGTCCACACTTAGGCTTGGGATCCATTGGGGCTCAACGTTACTTTTCAGAAACTTGGGCTGTTCTGAAAAAATATTTTTTCAAAATATTTTGATTTCAATTATTTTTTCTATATTAATGGATCATATTATTATTATGTATTTTGATTGCCAGGGGTTAGTGCGAGTACCAGGACTTGTTTTCTTTTCACTTTGAAAGGATATTGATCAATTGTTTTAAGAGGAAGTCTTCCTCTGACCTTATTATCATTCTATATGTGGTCAGTGTACTCGCATTAACTCCTGTTCTCTATCGTATGATTTCGATGACAATATGGGAAGCGTATGTCACGGTATGTTGTTGGGGATTTGGACACTCCGGTCCTTTCCCCGCAGGGTCACTCTACTTTATCAATTTCTATTTCAGACGATCAAGATTAGGGTGATGTATCTGTGATGTCTTCCAACAGTGTGCCTCCGTCGTCACAATTAATGAAGGGCTAGCGGAAAAGTGCTCATGTAATACGCCAATTGCCTAAGAGGACCCTAGTAGGTTCGACGGCCTTTGACGTCCGCTAGCTCGCCCGGTGTAGCGTCCATTCACCGAATGGTTCGGCAGCCGGGTTCGTCCGTTGCGGTCTAGAAGGAATTTTGGGGTGATGCGAGCACTATAAAATTAACTTAATGCACACCCAGTGACGGCGGATCGGAGGGAGAACGGAGGAAGCCTTTTAGTCCGGTTCATAGCTCGTTCCGGTCCATCCGGACGGCAAGCGAGAGAGGCCCCTCTCTCGTTCAACAACATCTGGCCCCAGATGTTGTGGTACAAATGTGTCGTTAGCGGAGCATACGTCCGTCGCTCGGGACGCTCCGTTGTATAGGCAGTCCGCTGAGACTGCTAAGGCTTCCTCTTCTCGTCAGCGCACACGACCGCACCTTGGCTGCGTGACCGCCGATATATTACCAGCTTCGCCGATCAAGGATTCTTCGGCGACCAGGTCACACCATCCGGCAGCCAGGGATTCGAGACCGATGGACTCCGGACGTTCGCATAGGAAGTATGCGGGAGCCATCTGATGCGGAGCTGCCCTCGGCGAAGCACCGATAGACTGCGCCTCCGCAGGTCTCGACGCCGGACATTCTTGTGCACATAGCACAGCTTATCGCAGCATCCCAGCAGCCGACAGTAACGGTGTCGGATCGAGAATTATCCGACAGCGCTGGGTCGGTAGCCGGGGACTCGAGGCCTGCAGACTCCGGACGTTCGCATAGGAAGTGTGCGGGAGTCAACGTACACGGAGCTTCCAGCGGCAATGCATCGTAAGTCCGCTACTGCACAGGCCTCGGGAACAGACGTGCTTTCCTTAATAGCACAGTGTATCGCAGCATCCCAGCATCAACTGAATCTGTCGCATATATTTTATCCGACGATGCTGGGTCGGGACGCTCCGCAGAAGCGGGTACGGACGTCCGAAAGTTTCATCCGGTCCGACGGGATACCGAAAGGGATTTGGTGGATTTCAAGCTTTCCCTTTCGGAACAACATATGCTGCGATGCCGGATAAGAAACTGATAGCGTCGGTGGACTTAGAAATTTTTGGTTCGGTTCAGGGACATCGTCCCTCAGTTCCGACATAGTCCAATAATGTCACACAAACTTTCGAATTATTGAACGACGCTATATATATTATTATTTTATGCTTGCTATCCAAGCATTTCTGGTTTCTTGTTCGAAGAGTTATGGAGATGTCTTTCAAAAGTGTGCCTCTGTCGTCATAGTTATTGAAGAGTTAGCGGCAATAAGTGCTCATGGAATATGTCTATCGCTTACGGAGTGACATTCGCTAGCTCACCCGGTGTAGCGTACATTCATCGAATGGTTCGGCTGCCGGGTTCGTCCGTTGCGGTCTAGGAAGGAGATTTGGGTGATGCGAGCACTTTAATTACTTTAGTACTCACCCAGTGACGGCAGATTGAGGACAGATCGGAGGAAGCCAACAACATAGGGGACCGCATGTTGTGGTTCAGATATTTTACATTCGGAGCATATGTCCGTTGCTCGGGACGCTCCGTTATATTGACAGTCCGAGAGACTGTCTTTAATGCTTCCTCATCCTCACAGCAGGGCACACGACCGCACATTGGCTACGTGACCTCGAGTATCCGATCAGTTTCGGCATTCAGTGATTCCACAGCGAATAGGTTGCGCCATCCGGTAGCCAAAGGACACGAGGCCTATACACTCCGTTCGCTCGCATATTGGAAGTATGCACGGGGTAACGATCTCGGAGCTTCCTGCGGCAATGCATCGTAAGACCGCTGCTCCTCAGGCCTCAGTGACGGACGTGCTATCCGAGTTAGCACAGTTGTTTCGCAGCATCCCAGCAATTGACGGTTTCTCGGTCGAATCAGGAATTATCCGACGGCGCTGGGTCGGTGCGGTCCGCGGTTGCATCAAGCTACGGACGACCGAACGCTTTATAGGGTCCGACAGGATGGCGAAAGGGATTCGAAAGATTTCGAGTTTTCCCTTTAGTTGTATCGGAAGATGCCTTTCATATCTTCTGGCATTTCTTCCAGTGATTATTTTTCGGACTTCATTGCTGCGATCTTGGATAAGAGACTTATAGCGTCATTGGACTCGGATTTTTCGATCGGTACAGGGACTTTGTCCCTGACTTACCGACGCAGTCCAATATTGTCATTACAACATGTGTTTTATTTTTCGACGCTATATATATTATATATATATATACAAGCCTGCTACTAAGCATGATAGTTTAGTTTCTTGTCCGCGTGGCTCATTTCTGCCATTTTATCTTTTTTACATATAGTTTATTTTGGCAGAGCAGGGCATACCGAGAGTTCATATGCGTCTAGACGGTGTGATTAAAGACTGCATATATTCTTTTTCGCCGTTTATGTCTTTTCCAATTTCAATGTTGGGAACGACATTATGTATAGTAGACTTAACTTAGACGCTTTATTATACGTAATCCGCCTTACTGAGGCGTTATCATTACGTCTTCAAGAAAAGATTTACGAGATATTATTCTCAATGTAATTTCTTTTGAGGGCAGTAGTTTGTTCACGTATAACTCCGCCCTTCAGTGGCTGATTGGAGTTGGTTAGACGTGATGCAGCCCTAGCTACATCCACGCGTGGATAGTAGGTTAAGAACTCTCTCAGAGTCGCTTCGTTCTCGGAGGAGCTTCTCTTCGACGGCAACTTTCCGGCAATCCATGAATTGCTTGATTTATACATTCTCTTGTCTATATAGTGTTACAAGAGATTCAGACTGGGGCAAACATTCGGTGGTTGACTCAGAGAGTGCCGCCGCAGTTGCCGGACCCTAGTGTGGCTGTTATGACGGTTGCCAGTCAAACAGATTGGGATATATACTGATCCCTACGGATTCGAAGTGCCAGGGTCTTTGGGTTCCGCAGTCTTTTAGCTATCAGTTTAACTTCCGCGGAATAATGTTTTTTAGGCTTGCTTTATGTCATTGCATGAACATTATTCAGAAACGCATGCCCAAATTCCTGTCCTTTAATTCGACAGTAGTGGCGTATCTCCGGAACCAGGGAGGCACTCTTTCGTTTCCGTTATTCAATTTAATGGAAAGAATCCGTCTGTTGGTTATAGTACACCAAGTTCAGTTTTGGTCCGTCATATTCTGGGTCGTTTGATTGTTTTATCGCACTCCCGTTCTCTTACGGGTCGCTTGTTGCTGTCAGAATGGACTCTCAACAAACAAGTATTTTATCAGATTTGCTATCTATGGGAGCGCCCAATGATGTTTTATTTATGACACAGCTTGCTTATCAATTGCAGACGTATGTGTTAGCTTGTCCAGATCTCTGAGCTAAAACTGCTAACGCTCTATTGATCTATAGGACGGAATGATAGGATACGCGTATCCTCCGGCGCTGTTGTTTTAGCAGGTATTGCTAAGTTAAACAACCACAATACATTTCTGTTGATAGCATCTCTATCTTCACAGAGATCATGAGTAATTTACTCTCTTGTCTACTGTGGATCTTAACGTGAAATCTTCCTCTATGTGAGGATCTTTTTTCACTGGGTAAATCGTGTCATCTTTATCACAACCAGCAAGGTCGCAACCTTCATGTATTCCGTTGTGTGGTCCGTATTGCATTGTAAGCACTGTACTGGACGAGCTTTGGACGCGATTTCTTACTATAGGAGATCCTCTTCTTCGCTATTCTATGCGACTAAAGTGGAGGCTCTTCCGTCGTGGTGTAGGGATCATTATGTTCATATGGTTGATCCCTCCATACTACGCATTGCTAGTTTTTAGTATACTTGTTTCACAAGATCTACTGCAGCCTGTTGTTATTTAGGTTATAGGTTTATGTACCTCATACCTATGCACTCTACGATAGTTTACAATTGAGTCTTTTGTCTCTTTATCTAAGTCAGTTAGTAACTTTTTGATAAATAGACTTAGAATCTTTAGATTAAATTCCTATACGGATTTTAACTTCGGTTCTTATTTAGCTAAGTAATCATTTGAGCCTCTGGAAACAGTAGTTTTCAAATTCTGACCTTTTAGACAGTAATTCTGTTGGTTTCTCTTTTACTGTAGAGTCAGTGAGTTTCATGCACTATCGATGGATGATTTTCACTTGCATAGTTTCGGAATCAATACTTCCGTTACTATTTAGGTTGGATTGTTGCATAAGAGTTAGGCTCCTATTATCCGGAACCTATTATTTTAAGGTCCTTCCGTCTTCGTATGGGCATAGGCCTTTACTCTTTCCGGGTACAGTTTATGTATTTATAAACAGATATCTGTTTATTACAAGGGCGTAAGCTTCTTCTGTCTTTGATGTCTAGTAGAAGGACGTTACGCTCCATTTTATTGTTAATGGATTCTATTAACTAGCGTACTGCTTATGGTATATCATTGGCTTAGCAGTTGTGCTTAAGATTTCGGCTCATGAAGTAAGAGTTCTTCTACTTCTTGGGCTTACATTAATAGTGTTGCTATTTTAGATTTTTGAAGGCTGCTCATTGCGCTCAGCCATCCATTCATGAATTTTATCTCAGAAATATCGAGTCCATTTCTGGAGGCCTCTATTGTTAGGTCTATTATCTACTGCTCAGAATGTCATTCACTTAACAGTTGCTACTATAGCTAGGTAGGCTGTCTGTTTTGGCAGTGTCTCCGTTCGGCTGCCCTCTTCGCTCTGGGCTATTTGACCCAGGGCAAGAAAAAGGGGGGGGGGGGGGGGGGAGGGTGTTCCCTTGGGTCACCTGTTTTTACTATGAAAACAAGGGGATACCTCCTCCGGAGTTAGTAATTCTGAGCTGTTATTGGGATGGTTGTTTAGTGAGAAGTTTAAGTTTATAAAATTCATTCAAGTCTTAGTTTTTAAAGTATAGCTTTTGAATATTGCATATGTCAACGGACATGATTATGCAATTCTCACACACTTTTAAGAGTATAAGAGTCTCTATTCTCTAGACTTACTTTATTATTGGCTTACTTTAAAAATTATTAGTATAAGGATTATTGGATATTAATAGAGTACATGGATGTATGAAGCTCAATTTTTGGAAGGTGTTGTATCTTTCTAATTTATCATAAATAAGAAAGATACATGTAAGGCCTATTACTTCTTTTCCCTACAGGGGATGACTCTATTTTATTTTATTGAGCGTATTCCATTTTGCTCTATGTCCTTGGCCCTCCAGCCTTTTTACTATTCAGCTATGTCTGGGTCATTGGTACAGTATAAAAATGTTAAAAAATTTATAGTAATTTATATATTTTTTATACTTACCAATGACCCAGACGGGGATGGCCCTCCCAGGAGTTGGGAACTCTTGCCTCCCCGCTGAGTACATAGCGCTTACCAGGCACTGGTTATTAGAATGATAAATGGCGCCAATTTCGGAACGTCCTTGACACTGCGCATGCGCAGTGGGGGCGAGGTGTGGAGGGCCTTTCAGGACATGTTTTCTTTAGTTTTAGATGCAAATTTTGGGGATTGGGGGGCAAAATTTGTGTTTGGCCCTATATTTTAAGAGTTAGCACCAGCTATGTCTGGGTCATTGGTAAGTATAAAAAATATATAAATTACTATAAATTTTTTAACGTTTGCGGCGTACAGGAATAATACTTTCAATTATTTGTGTCGCCAGTATTAGGCATTTGAGCGCATACATTTGACGCTCAGCCGTTTCAAGGGAATGAATGATAGGATATGTGTATCCTTCAATTCATTTGTTTCTATTGATTTCATTGAAGTTATGGGGTCTGTTATTGAATATTCGCCAGAAGCTTCCCCACGAGAAGGTTTTCTTCTTCAAGGGAAGTTTTGTTCTTCACGTCATTCTCCGCTCTCAGTGGCATTACGGAGTATGTCAGACATGAAAGAGCTTTGTTGTCACTATATTATTGCTGTCTGGACCAGCAATGATTATTAATGTGGGTGAGGAGGTTTCGGCATATATTCAAATCCCCCCCCCCCCCACACTCACACTGTCGCGTATATATATTTTAATACATACATACTTTGCATTTGGGTCGTGTTGGATGGCGCCCTCATAGGCATATATGCAGTGCTGTTGCATTATTTCCCGGTGTTTATTTTCTGATTTCTAATATACAAGCACTTATTTAATCATCATAATGGCTGCTATTTGAGTTCATAGGTTACAGCATAGCCATTTAGTGGTTTTTAGATGATTACAGGCTAGATTTTTATGCACTCGCGCAATATGCGATTACGCTATCACTTTGGTGGACCTTGAAATTATTATATATTTCGGGGGCGGTCTGTGTTGGAGCCGGTTAATCATACCTACCTCCATTTCTAGATCCCGGTCTCTCTTTTGTCGGTTCTCAAATCGCATATTCTCACGTGTCTATAGTTGTAGATACCAAATAGTACACATTGGAGAGGGTTCTTACCGGATTCAGTATTACAGAGGCCTCCTGTGAATGATCTTGAAGCGTGTTTTCTCTGCAGATTGTTCATCGTATCTCACTTTTGTATGTATATGTTATATTATTATTTCACTGATTTCATCGTACCTGTATACGCCGTCTGCAGTGCATATTTGGTAGCGGATAATATTATTTACCAAAATCATCACTATAGCCTTGGCCTGTGAAGTGGCATTGAGCACCATTTATTATTCATGAATTAATTTTTGAATGCCTGATCGATATTTATTTATATCGTTTCCGGGTTCTGCTTATTGGTTTCAGAGCTCTCCCCTCTTTCTTTTGAAGATATGTTCAAAAAAAAGGGGGGGGGTCATTTTGTCCACTTCTCTGGCTTATTGTGTATGTAACTATTAAGGAAGCTGTTTTGTCCATACTATATTTGGCGATCAGCTGTAGTATTGTTGTTTGGCGTAGGTTTATGAGCAATTTTCTCTCATTCTCAATATGTCATTCTAATTTTTAGGGCTTAGTCCAGACTAGTCTTAAAAATTGTTGTTTTTTTTGTTACATCCTAATTAACATGATTTCATGCTTGGATTTAGGATTTACATAATTGGGATCCATATTAGGATATGTCTCTTCTATTATGGTATAAAGAGACATATATGTAAATTCTAATTATTCTAATTTTCTTCATCATGGATTGAAGGATTTGATCTATGTTGATCTACTATTTTGAAAGTTCTAGGCCCTCCACCTTTTTACGATTCAGCTAGTCTGGGCCATTGGTATACAGTATAAAAATATGAAAAAATTTATAGTAATTTATATATTTTTTATACTTACCAATGGCCCAGACGGGAATGGCCCTCCCATGAGTGGGCAGTACTGGACACTCGTACTTCCCCGCTGAATTATTATATTATCTTGTTACAAAGAATAATGTTGGCACCAGATTCAGTGACTTCCTGGCGTCTGTGCATGCACGGAGGGTAAATGTATGGAGGGCCAGATAGGATTTCTAATTTTCGGTTTTGCATGCAAATTTTGGGGATTGGGGCTGATTGGGGGGCAAAATTTGTGTTTGGCCCTAGATATTTTTGGGTTAGCACCAGCTAGTCTGGGCCATTGGTAAGTATAAAAATATATAAATTACTATAATTTTTTTCATTTTCCAAGCTTGGTGTCAGATTTACATATGTATATGAAAAATTGAAAATGCATTCTCATGATGAGCAGCAGTAAAAAATGCAAACGTGTGTATTTCAACATATGTGTAAATATACTTTTGCACCTGGTCCTAATTGATGCAAATTTTACACCCTGTGCAACTTTACATAATGTATGCAGACCGATTCTCATGACCATATTTGCATACCTGAATATATTTGCATACATATGTATTAATACAAACATGTATAAATTGGGTCATGAGAACAGGCCTTAAATATAGGACTATTACTTGGAACGGAGGCTCTGCCAAGCAGTGCATTGTCTTTAATAATGTAATTTGAGACCTTATTGGAAGTGCTGTTTGTTTCTCAATCCATTTTGGTATCTATTATTTGATTGGGTATTAAGTGAGAAATCTTCAAGTTGTCTTCAGTTTACAGTAAATTTAATTTTTACGAAGCTTGTCCACTAAATTAGGAACGCATCTTACTAGAGGCTCAGACCAGACGACTCCAGACCTAATTTACTGAACTCATTTCATATATTCCACTATAAACTGGGGAGTTGTTTGAGATTCTCTATTAATTGTACAATTTAGATCCATCTTCATGCTGAACCTCAATGGTAGGCTGTTTTGTTTTGAAATTTAACTTACTTGGTGGAGTTCTTTACCCAGCACATGAATTAATAGTTGTATCTAGCTAATTGGAGGGATCAAGAGGATCACACAATGCCCACCCATTCTGCCCATAAGTTTTGAAATGTCCACAATTTGACTAATGGGATCTTATTGTTATTCTTTCTTTAAGTTCTGCTCAGCTGGTAAAATAGGACCCGGTAACTGGTGCCTGGGGTGGAAGTCCTCTAAAGTTGGCAGCATAGGGATAAATGATTGGCTAAAATTGACTTCATGCCTATATTGCAGTCATGGTATACCCAAAGAGAAAGTGACTCTAAACACCAATAAATATTTAAATATTCATTCAGCAGTAAGTTACTTTGGACCAGGTCTTGTACTGCTCACTTGCCCATTAGGTCATTTTTTAATAATGTAAACTTATTCATTGGTTTAATCTGTAGGCCATTGTTAGTTTTTGTTTGTAATATAGGTCCTACGACATTGCTCTCCTCATGTAAAATGCTAGACACACATCTTAGATAATCTATTGGCATTTTGTGTATCCTTCACTTATTATTTCTTTAGTGGGCTTTGAATGACACTTTCGATGGCCAGATCACCTTATGTCTGACAGTTTTATGAGTGTGGGAAACCCTAGTACCTGAACAGAACCACCAAGCAATGGCGAGCAGCTGTCAGACACCTGAACGTACTAACTCCACACAAGCAGGGTTAGCATTGGTTGAAGACAGGTGCACCATCAACGTGCAGTATGCCTTATTACACAGTACCACCATGCCCCCACGCAGGCAATCAGGATTAAATGCTTTGCCTAAGGATACAACGCAGCTACCCCTGGAGGGGGATCGAATCGTGGGCCACTCAGTTTGAAGTTCGCTGCCATAACCACTGAGCCACCATGCTCCAATATACTTCACTTAATGGACATAAAACAGAAATGGCTTCATCAATGCTAATTCAGGTGATGTCACAGGATGAGGGTTTAACTATTAGCCCGCTGAGTAGATTCAAAGAAGGTTTTCATCAAGTCTAGTCATGGCTGCTGCTTCATCTAAATTTAACTCAAGAAATCACTGGGAAAACCATCCATGTAATTTACAGGGGGAAAGGTTGATTAAAGGTTTCCAAATTACCTTTATTTCAGTGGGGAAAAGAAATCTTGTCCTGGGCAGGAATATCAGCCACCAGCATGTAAGGAGTTAATCCAGTGAAATTGGGATGGGACCTTCTCAGGAAATAAGAATCCACTAATATCACTAAAACTGTGTAGTTCGAGCAAACTGTGGCATGATTCCATAGACCTCAAAATATCAGTATTGTCAGGCACCTCCCAATAGATACCCCAGGAAGTGAAGTAGTGCTTGTTTACTGTGGTAAACATGTTTTGTTTTACTGGTAAAATAGGACCTGGTCACCAATGCCTGGGGTGGAAGTCCTCTAAAATGGGTATAAACAATTGTCTGGACTTGACTCTACTTCCATGTTGTGGTCACAGTTTGTCATTGTGCAGAAGTATGTGATGTTGAACTCCAAAAAATAAATTGTCAGGCACCATTGATCTGTTGAGGTCTCTGAAATTAAGGTTCTTAAAACAGCCCTAGAAAGATTTTCTATATTTAACCCACGATAATAATAATCCATGACACTTTAGTATGTACAACTAGGCATGTGATATGTTTAGGACTTGGACTCATTGCTAACTGGATTTGATCAGAGGTAGATGGTAGCTCAGAGAAAACATGGTCAGTTCAGTTGGGTATGTACTAGCATGTGGGAGGAAATTTCATGATCTCTATGCCCGAAAAGACCTGTGCTTTCAGGTCTGTACTTAAAAACACTCTTTGTGAGCACACTCTTTGGAAAGTAGCATTGTGTATTTGTATGTTTCTGTGCAGGTGTTATTGTTGATTATTGTAAATCAACCTTTTGTGTATCAGGATCACTTAACCTTTAACCCTTTTCCCAATGCAGACAATATCAAAATTTATTATTTTAAATATCATTTTTTTATTTTTTCAAAAAATTTCAACAAAACCATATCATGTGACCCCTCATTGGAACGAGCTCGTTCCAACAAGGGATCACATGATATGGTTTTGTTGAATTTTTTTAAAAAACAATATTTTTTCAAATGGTGAATTTGCATATTATGCGGGCGGATGTGGGCGATTCGTTGGTAAAGGGTTAAAGGCCTATTTCCGACTTATGCAACCTCAGAACACATGCTCTTAACATGTCGTCATGAAGAGGTTCTGTTGACAATAGACAAATTAGGTAGGCAGTGGTTTCTAGTCAAGTCTTTGCTTGCCTGTTAAGGCAGCCATAACTTGACTAGAAATCACTGCTAAGCCACTGGGTGTATAGAGGCTGTGAGCTGGTGGGAATTCAGGTCACTCATCCAGGCCCTTACGGGTAAACTCCTTACATACTGCTGGTTGTTATTCCTCTCCAGGACATGAAATCTCTTGCCGCTGAAATAAATCTGATGAGCTTATTGATTTAAATAGTCAAAAGCTATGTTTTGGAAGCAGAAGTAGGAAAAAATAACAAAACTCCTGTCTTTCAAACTTGAGATGCACCATTGTGACATCATGCAGATGATTGTGAAAACCTTTCTACAACTGATTGCAAAATGGAGTAGAAGCAGTTTGAAAAGCTATCTTTTGGAAGCAGAATATGTTGGGTACTTTTGGAAATCATATTGCAAATGTGCATCTTGCTTTCAAAATATTGATTATTAAAACATTTCTGGTCAACTGAAAATCAATGTATTTGAAGAATTTTGACTGACAATTAATATTCTTCTTCTATACTTCACTCCCATTAAGAACCCCAGGAAGTGAAGCAGTGATTGTGTACTGTGGTGAACAAGCTCTGTGTTACTGGTAAAATAGGGCCTGGTCACCAAAGGTCCTATAAAATGGGTAACGTGGGAATAAACAATTGTCTAGACTTGCCTTTATATCCA
This sequence comes from Pictodentalium vernedei, assembly GCA_031216915.1. Taxonomy (NCBI): domain Eukaryota; kingdom Metazoa; phylum Mollusca; class Scaphopoda; order Dentaliida; family Dentaliidae; genus Pictodentalium; species Pictodentalium vernedei. Next base: position 266,504,667 of record CM062294.1, read on the forward strand.
TGTTGTGATTACAATTAGCCACTGTGCAGAAATATATGATCTTAAACACCAATAAATAAATACTATACTTCATACAATAAAAATGAGAATTACCATTGATAATTATAAGTTGCAGAGTTTATTTTTTGTTTGGGTTTTTTCAGACTGAATTATATTTAAATTTTCAACACAATTATCTTTAATGTTCTGTTCCCATCTCTACTTCAGAAGTCAGAAAACATCCAAAACTGTTACAAAAGATCCAGTCCAGGAAAACATAACAGCTGCTTCGAAAAGTAAACAACCTATTGCTGAGGACAGGTATTATTATTACTCTGTAATGTTAAATTTGTCATAGTTCACCATTGCACATTTTCTTTAGAATACACTGTCATAATTTTTAGTTCTACATTTAACACATTTACAGGAAAAAGTCAGGGAGCTCTTCCAAAAATACTGTTGAACCTTTTTCCCAATATACACATTGTGATCTGTAACTTTAAAAAAGCTTGTTGAGTTTGTTCCATTTAACCCTTATAACCCATACAGGCCCAAACTACCAACTTTGCATTGCTTTGAAAAACTATCCCTGAATGCATTCTTCCTTGAGAACTTAGATGGTAGGCAGCATATATCCCGCAGTGTTTTTGCATCATTGTTGGCTGCCTATACAGACAGCCAACAATGATGTAGAAACACTATTAAGTCTCCTGCAGCTATGTACATTTATATACAGTAGTTATTATGATAAAATTAATTTGGGGGTTTAACTGGTAGAGTGCTAAATTATTTTTAACCATCAAAATTTGTTCACATGTCTTTTCCTTGTTACAATTTGTGGGAGAGTGCTTTTAGGCACCCTTCCCATAAATTATAACAAGGCAAACCTTTACAGACTAAATAATTTCACTTCAAAGATAATATGAAGCATATCCACTGAATATGAGGCCTTTTCAGTACGGTCCCTGCACATCAGAGTAAAGCCCAAATATGGGCTTCCAGCACTCTACCAGTTAAGAGTTAAGTTCAGGATATACATTTTGAAGATAGAAAAAGACAAAAACTTGATTGGTTCTATTCTCAACAGTTCTGATTTGGCTATAGATCATGAGATCACTAGATGAATTAGCCCAGTGAGCCCAGCCTCTGAGCACATAAAAGTCATTGTTAAAATTGTCATTTTCAAACTACTCCTTTGTGGAACAAGCAGGCCTATCATTTTCAAAATTGAAGGAGGCCCATAACCATCCTTGATTAGATCAAGCAGGGCTACTGAGGGCTATTCTAGTAGTGAAGCCCACTTAATTGGATATCTCTCAATTGAATAACCCTGTTAATTGAATATAACTTCCAAACACTAAACCATTTACCAAACCTTCTATACAAATTTGACCTGTTAATTGCATATAGGCTAAAGAGTAAACTCCTGTTAATGGAATGAAATCTGGTAATATGTCAAGAAATTACCTTGATAGTCACCAAATTCCCCTTGTTTGTAGTCCTAATTGGTCGCAGTATATCCAATACAGTCATTTCATCTATTATATCTTGTTTGACAGAGCTCCATGAGCTCTGTCAAACAAAATATAATAGAATAAATGCCTAGTTTATCTCTAGAATACAGGAAAAATGGTCAAATCCTTGTTAAATGAATACTCCTGATAATTATAATCCCTTTTTAAAAAAGGGGGGTATATAGTAATCACTTTGTCCGTTCATCCTTCTGTCCATTTGTCCTTCTGTCCATCCATTTGTCCATCCATCTGTCCTCTACACTCATTTCTGGGCAATAACTTTTGTACCATTGGTCGTACAGTACCATTGGTCGTACAGTACTCATACTTCACAGGTAGGCTGCTTGTAATGCGATGATGATTGGGATTGCTCTTGGGATCTGTAGGTCAACAGTCAAGGTCACAGTTACTATAAATATAATTTTTGGTTTCCGTGCACAAATTTCAGTTTTCTTTTGTGTACGAAGCTATAACTTCATATTGTGGTTGCATTTGAGATGTCGATCTTTGGGATTGCATTTGGGGTCAATAGGTCAAAGGTCAAGTTCACTGTTACTATAAATAGATATTTGGTTTCTGTGCAATAACTTTTGTTTTCTTTTGTGTACAAAGCTATAACTTCATACTGTGGTTGCATCTGAGATGTCAATCGTTTGGATTGCATTTGGGGTCATAGGTCGAAGGTCAAGGTCACTGTTACTATAAATAGATTTTTTGGTTTCCGTGCAATAACTTCAGTTTTCTTTTGTGTACGAAGCTATAACTTCATATTGTGGTTGCATTTGAGATGTCAATCGTTGGGATTGCATTTGGGGTCATAGGTCAAAGGTCGTCACCGTTACTATAAATAGATTTTTTGGTTTCTGTGCAATGACTTTAGTTTTCTTTTGTGTACGAAGCTATAACTTCAGATTATGGTTGCATTTGAGATGTCAATTGTTGGGATTGTGTTTGGGGTCAGTTGGTCAAAGGTCAAGGTCACCATTACTATAAATAGATTTTTGGTTTCTATGCAATCACTTTAGTTTTCTTTTGTGTATATAACTTCATATTGTGGCTGCATTTGAGATGTCAATCGTTGGGATTGCATTTGGGGTCAAAGGTTGTCAATGTTACAATAAATAGATTTTTTGGTTTCTGTGCAATAACTTTAGATTTTTATACTGTACCAATGACCCAGACATAGCTGGTGCTAACTCTTAAAATATAGGGCCAAACACAAATTTTGCCCCCCAATCCCCAAAATTTGCATCTAAAACTAAAGAAAACATGTCCTGAAAGGCCCTCCACACCTCGCCCCCACTGCGCATGCGCAGTGTCAAGGACGTTCCGAAATTGGCGCCATTTATCATTCTAAGTTTGGCCCTTCATCAGTTAACATCTGACTGATCTTTGTGCTTTTAAATCTCAGTTTAAATGATGCCAGACACATAAATATTAGTGAAATGGTGATTCTAAGGAGGATAGAAAAGGAGGAGAGGAAAAGAATGTGTGACAGAATATTATCAGGGCTGTAACTTAAAATTTTTTAATGAAATTATGTTAAGTTACCTATTTTCAAGGCAGCAGCCATTTTGTTGTCATTCTGATTATTTAGTTACACTGTTGTTTCAAGTGTTTTTCCTCTCTCCCTGTCCTTTAAGTTCCCCCTTGCTATTCTCCCATGCTTTTGGCATAGTTTCTGTAATTATTATTACTAAAATTTCTTGGGAGTTTTAGCTTAATAACAGAATGAATTCTGTTCTTTCCCCATGTTTACGTCTTCACCTACGGGTGGTTAGGCGTTGTGTTCTGCATCTACCATCTGATGTTCTGCAGTTTCTTCCCTGGAAGTCTCTGTTTTGCATCAGATGGTGTATTTTTGGTAACTGATTTCGGGCCTGGGTGCCTGGAGTCTTATTTTAGTGTTTTTACACTCATTGTTTACATTTACAACAGCCCTCTGTGTGAGGGGGGGATTTCTAAATAATAATATCTTTATGTTATTTTAATCATAACTAGATACATTATTATTGTTCGTAAGTGTTGAATAAATTGTTTAAAATATTTTTAAAATTTTTGTCCACACTTAGGCTTGGGATCCATTGGGGCTCAACGTTACTTTTCAGAAACTTGGGCTGTTCTGAAAAAATATTTTTTCAAAATATTTTGATTTCAATTATTTTTTCTATATTAATGGATCATATTATTATTATGTATTTTGATTGCCAGGGGTTAGTGCGAGTACCAGGACTTGTTTTCTTTTCACATTGAAAGGATATTGATCAATTGTTTTAAGAGGAAGTCTTCCTCTGACCTTATTATCATTCTATATGTGGTCAGTGTACTCGCATTAACTCCTGTTCTGTATCGTATGATTTCGATGACAATATGGGAAGCGTATGTCACGGTATGTTGTTGGGGATTTGGACACTCCGGTCCTTTCCCCGCAGGGTCACTCTACTTTATCAATTTCTATTTCAGACGATCAAGATTAGGGTGATGTATCTGTGATGTCTTCCAACAGTGTGCCTCCGTCGTCACAATTAATGAAGGGCTAGCGGAAAAGTGCTCATGTAATACGCCAATTGCCTAAGAGGACCCTAGTAGGTTCGACGGCCTTTGACGTCCGCTAGCTCGCCCGCTGTAGCGTCCATTCACCGAATGGTTCAGCAGCCGGGTTCGTCCGTTGCGGTCTAGAAGGAATTTTGGGGTGATGCGAGCACTATAAAATTAACTTAATGCACACCCAGTGACGGCGGATCGGAGGGAGAACGGAGGAAGCCTTTTAGTCCGGTTCATAGCTCGTTCCGGTCCATCCGGACGGCAAGCGAGAGAGGCCCCTCTCTCGTTCAACAACATCTGGCCCCAGATGTTGTGGTACAAATGTGTCGTTAGCGGAGCATACGTCCGTCGCTCGGGACGCTCCGTTGTATAGGCAGTCCGCTGAGACTGCTAAGGCTTCCTCTTCTCGTCAGCGCTTAAGATTTCGGCTCATGAAGTAAGAGTTCTTCTACTTCTTGGGCTTACATTAATAGTGTTGCTATTATAGATTTTTGAAGGCTGCTCATTGCGCTCAGCCATCCATTCATGAATTTTATCTCAGAAATATCGAGTCCATTTCTGGAGGCCTATATTGTTAGGTCTATTATCTACTGCTCAGAATGTCATTCTCTTAACAGTTGCTACTATAGCTAGGTAGGCTGTCTGTTTCGGCAGTGTCTCCGTTCGGCTGCCCTCTTCGCTCTGGGCTATTTGACCCAGGGCAAGAAAAAGGGGGGGGGGGAGGGTGTTCCCTTGGGTCACCTGTTTTTACTATGAAAACAAGGGGATACCTCCTCCGGAGTTAGTAATTCTGAGCTGTTATTGGGATGGTTGTTTAGTGAGAAGTTTAAGTTTATAAAATTCATTCAAGTCTTAGTTTTTAAAGTATAGCTTTTGAATATTGCATATGTCAACGGACATGATTATGCAATTCTCACACACTTTTAGGAGTATAAGAGTCTCTATTCTCTAGACTTACTTTATTATTGGCTTACTTTAAAATTATTAGTATAAGGATTATTGGATATTAATAGAGTACATGGATGTATGAAGCTCAATTTTTGGAAGGTGTTGTATCTTTCTAATTTATCATAAATAAGAAAGATACATGTAAGGCCTATTACTTCTTTTCCCTACAGGGGATGACTCTATTTTATTTTATTGAGCGTATTCCATTTTGCTCTATGTCCTTGGCCCTCCAGCCTTTTTACTATTCAGCTATGTCTGGGTCATTGGTACAGTATAAAAATGTTAAAAAATTTATAGTAATTTATATATTTTTTATACTTACCAATGACCCAGACGGGGATGGCCCTCCCAGGAGTTGGGAACTCTTGCCTCCCCGCTGAGTACATAGCGCTTACCAGGCACTGGTTATTAGAATGATAAATGGCGCCAATTTCGGAACGTCCTTGACACTGCGCATGCGCAGTGGGGGCGAGGTGTGGAGGGCCTTTCAGGACATGTTTTCTTTAGTTTTAGATGCAAATTTTGGGGATTGGGGGGCAAAATTTGTGTTTGGCCCTATATTTTAAGAGTTAGCACCAGCTATGTCTGGGTCATTGGTAAGTATAAAAAATATATAAATTACTATAAATTTTTTAACTTTTCTTTTGTGTACGAAGCTACAACTTCAGATTGTGGTTGCATTTAAGATGTCAATCATTGGGATTGTGTTTGGGGGCAATAGGTCAAAGTCAAGGTCACCATTACTATAAATAGGTTTTTGGTTTCCATGCAATGACTAGTTTTCTTTTGTGTACGAAACTATAACTTCATACTGTGGTTGCATTTGAAATGTCGATCATTGAGATTGCATTTGGGGTCAAAGGTCCAGGTCACTGTTACTATAAATAGATTTTTGGTTTCCATGCAATAATTTCAGTTTTCATTTGTGTAGGAAGTTATAACTTCATTGTCTCTCAAAAAAAATATTTCGGGGGACTATAGTAATGAGTGATATCCATCCATCCGAGATGTCCCGACATTGAATCAAGTCATCCGTCTGTCCACCCATCCATCCATCCGTCTGTCCAAAACACTTGGGCATACAAATTTTAACTTGAGTTTGGGTGAATTGATTGTAACCAAATTTGGTATACGGCTTACTTGGGAGGTAATGCCGGTTAAGTTTGAAAATGGACATGATCCGTTTATTTTCACCAGAGTTATGGGCCTTTTTCAACTTAGGAAACATGTTTTTTGCTTTGTCCGAATTTTAACTTGAGTTTGAGTGAATTTATTGCAACCAAATTTGATATACATGTTACTGGGGAGGAAATACATCACCTTCAGATGGCTGAATGGCAAAGTGGGAGGGGAGGGGGGTGTATTTCTCGTGAGCCCCCACTCACTTTGTTTTTATTGAATAATTTTCGCTGACAAAGTGTCTATTCAGTTAACAGGGTTTCACTGTATATCTATAGACTGTATTCAGACTGGCAGCATGATATGTTCAGTATCAACTTTAAATGCAGGATTATACATTCAAATATTGGCAACATAGAATATCAAAGAAACGTCAAGTATTTAACTTGATTTCCCTTTATAGCAATGACACCCATTGTTTACATTATACACATATCATCTGCATATGCACAGAAATCAGCTGACCTAATTGAGTAAAATTGGGAATGTGTTATAGTCTATATCAAATAATAAGCATGCATTTACACCGCTGCACAGTATTACTCTCTGTTCATGCATTATAACAATGTTTCTCTCTGCTGAAACAATAACACATCTCCTTTCTGTTGCCTGCATCATATATGCATCTCCTTTCTGTTGCCTGCATCATATATGGTGAGGCGGGTGATTACTGCCTCCAGAATTTTCCATTCAGGCAGGTGATAGTGGGCAAGAGCGATCATCCTCCTCAGAATGACAGGCCAGAACAAGCTCATTAAGCTTGCTGCAATGATGGATCATAAAGTTATGGTTTGAATTTATTTCATTTATTTATTGGTGTTTAAGGTCATATATTTCTGCACAATGGCTAATCATGACCATTACAGTGTTACGGGTGGAGGAAGCCGGACTACCCAGAGATAACCACCGAGCTATGACAAGCAACTGTCAGCTCCCTAACATACTAACTCCACACAAGCAGGGTTAGCATTGGTTGAAGACAGTTGCACCATCGATGTGCAGTACGCCTTAATACACAATGCCACTGTGCCCCCATGTGGGCAATGGAGGTAAAGTGTCTTGCCCAAGGACACAATGTGGTGGGATTCGAGCTGAGAACCTCTTGGCTTGCTGCCTGCACCTTTACCTACTGAGCCACCGCACCTCCATTTATGGTTTGAAAGAACAAATTAAATTTTTTATTTATTTGTGAAAAATTTAATCAACTATTGTCATTAGTGTCTTGTGAGAAGTGAAGGGTTTAGGTAGAGAAATTATGCTGTTGTATGTTGCAATGTTGGTAAGGGCTCTCTCTGCTCTTCTGACAATATATCATATAACAGCTCTTCATTGGCGAAAGCAGTAGTATATGAAGATGTTGGCATTCTAGAATAGGTCATGCTAGTAAATCTATTGAATCTGTAATTATGTGCATCTTTCAGGAATGATCGAGAAAAAAGATTAAATGCAGATTATCAGTGTCTTCTGGATGATGACATGGATATGGATGATTTGGAGGATGCAAACATCACAAGTATGTAGATTTTACTTTGATGATATGCTACAATTCATATTGGTTTAGTTGCTTTTTTTAATCCCCTGACATTGAGTGAGGTTGGGGCATGGATGTAAAAATGGACTTCTCAGCCGTCCATCTGTTCTTCGGTCCTTCTGCCAGTATCTCCATCCTTCTGACTATCAAGCTTCCAGTCTGTTTATTCTTTATGATTTGATCCATCTGAATCTGTCTGTTCTTTGAGAGTTGATGCCATCACATTATCAAGACGATCAATCAAAGAATCGCTTTCAGATTTTATGTACAGCTTTTTTTCTGATAAATCTTGAATGGTTCACAAATCCCTTTTCAGTTTTTGCTCTTTCTCCTTCTGAATTTGATCAATCTTTTCAAAATCAGTGGTGTAATCAGATTATATATAAAGATGTCTGCACTGGAATGCAGTCATATTTCTTTATAATGGCGACAATTTCTAGCTAAACCTTTTTTCTAACAACTGATTTCTTTTGTTTTTTACTTCCACATCATAGCTTATGATGTGTCATTGGAACAAGCTCATCAAGCTCCTTCCACTGAGGTGTTATAAGCTAAGATTTTGAAACCAAAAATAAAAAAAAAACAGTTTGAATGGCTATTGGTGTATGTATATGTAAGGTTTATAAGCTAGTAAGTCATTAAATTAATGACTCAGTGGTCTAGCGTGGTTTCGAATTTGAGGCACACACCAGCACTTGCATTCACCATGCTTCTGAAGTGTTTGTAGGGTGCATTGTTAACCACATGCCTCTGAACATGCATTTTTGTGAAGCACGATAACATATGCCTTCTCAAATATACAAGCCAAGCAAACATATGAAAAACTCGACTGAGAGTATTTTCAGGAAAGTAACATCTTTACACGTCTTTGTCAATATTGTGCTGTACATTGTATAACTCAACTTCATCAATGCAACAAATTTTCTTTAATTTTTATGATAACAGCAGTAATTAGGAAACAGAAAGGAAGCACTATAGTAATCTCCCTGTCCATCCGTCCAGCCAGCTGTCCATCCATGCATATTCCATTTTCAGATGAGAACTTGAGTTTCCTTTGGCCAATTGTTAAGAAGCTTCATAAACCTGTAGCCTATGCGTGTTCGACTTAATCAGGGCAGATGATCAAATATTGGGGTTGTTGTTACTAAAAATAGATTTTTGCTCATAAATTTGTCTTTGAGAACTTTAAGAATTCTCCTGAGTCTATTTTTATGAAAATTCACAAACACATAAGCTAAAGGTGTTAGATGTGCAGTATACGTTTTTACGTTATAAGGTCAAATATTGTGGTCACTGTTACTAAAAATAGATTTCTGTCCATAAATTTGTTTCCAGATGAGAACTCTAGTTTTCCTCGGCTGATTGTTATAAAACTTCACCTACATGTTAGCTATAGGTGTGTGATGTGCTGTATACTTTTTCAGGTCTGAAGGTCAAATCTTGCATTGGTCAGCTGTATGAAACTCCATACACATGTTATCCATACATGTTAAATGTAGTATCCCTTTTTATACGCCCGTCATTTGACGGACGTATTATGTTATGGCGTTGTCTGTCTGTCTGTCAGTAAACAATTTTTGTGTCACCTACTCCTCCAAAAGTTTACATGCTACATTATTCAAACTTTGCACACATGTTGATCAGTAATTGCCGTTGTGCATGTGACAAGTGCAGGTAACTCCATTTTGTATTTCCAGAGTTATGTCCCCTTTTAGTATTTGAAACATTACAGTATTGTGTCGCCTGCCCCTTCAACATTTTACATGCTATATTGTTCAAGCTTTGCACACATGGTTATCACCAATTGCCGTTGTGCATGTGACAAGAGCAGGTACCTCCATTTTGTATTTCCAGAGTTATGCCCCTTTTGTACTTAAACATTACAGTATTGTGTCGCCTCCTCCTTCAACATTTTACAAGCCATATTGTTCAAACTTTGCACACATGTTGATCACCAATTGCCTTTGCGCATATGACAAGAGCAAGTAACTCTCTTTTGTATTTCCAGAGTTATGCCCCTTTTTAGTACTTAAAACATTACAGCATTGTGCCGCATCCTCCTTCAACATTTTACATGCTATATTGTTCAAACTTTGCACACATGGTGATCACCAATTGCCATTGTGCATGTGATAAGGGCAGATAACTCCATTTTTGTATTTCCAGAGTTATGCCCCTTTTAGTACTTAAAGCATTACAGTATTGTGTCGCCTTCTCCTTCAACATTTTACATGCTATATTGTTCAAACTTTGCACACCTGTTGATCACCAATTGTCGTTATGCATGTGACAAGAGCAGGTAACTCTGTTTTTGTATTTCCAGAGTTATGCCCCCCTTTTAATACTTGAAACATTACACTATTGTGTTGCCAACTCCTTCAACATTTTACATGCTACATTGTTCAAACTTTGCACACATGTTGACTAGTAATTGCCGTTGTGCATGTGACAAGAGCAGGTAACTCTGTTTTGTATTTCCAGAGCTATGCCCCCTTTTAGTACTTAAAACATTGCAGTATTGTGTCGCCTACTCCTTCAACATTTTAATGCAATATTGTTCAAACTTTGCACACATGGTGATCACCAGTTGCCGTTGTGCATGTGACAAGAGCAGGTAACTCCATTTCGTATTTCCAGAGTTATGCCCTTTTAGTACTTAAAACATTACAGTATTGTGTCGCCTTCTCCTTCAACATTTTGTATTCTATATTGTTCAAACTTTGCACACATCATGTTGATCACCAACTGCCGTTGTGCATGTGACAAGAGCAGGTAACTCTGTTTTGTATTTCCAGAGTTATGCCCGCGTTTAATACTTGAAACATTACACTATTGTGTCGCCTACTCCTTCAACATTTTACATGCTATATTGTTCAAACTTTGCACACATGTTGATCACCAATTGCCTTTGCACATGTGACAAGAGCAAGTAACTCTCTTTTGTATTTCCAGAGTTATGCCCCTTTTTAGTACTTAAAACATTACGGCATTGTGCCACCTCCTCCTTCAACATTTTACATGCTATATTGTTCAAACTTTGCACACATGGTGATCACCAATTGCCATTGTGCATGTGATAAGGGCAGATAACTCCATTTTTGTGTCGCCTGCCCCACGAAGTGGGGAGCGACATATAGGGATTACTTTTGTCGTCTCGCATCGTCGTCCGCGTCACACTTTCTCTTATCCACCACTCCTCTTTAACCTATGAATGGATTATGATGAAACTTTCAGTGATTCTTTATCACATAATGGCATTGTGCACCTCCTATTTTATTTTTTGATCCGCTGTATTTTTTCCAGATTTATGCCCCTTTTCCACTTAGAATTCTGTCTGAAATGCCTTGGAGTGTCTCTTATCCGCCACTCCTCTTTAACCTGTGAATGGAATGAAACTTTCAGTGATTCTTTATCACATAATGGCATTGTGCACCTTCTATTTTATTTTTTGATTCGCTGTATTTTTTCCAGAGTTATGCCCTTTTTCAACTTAGAATTCTGTCTGAAACGCCTTGGAGTGTATATATCTCAGTCATTGTGAGGCGGATTTTAATGATATTTGGTATGCACATGAACCAGGATGGGGGGAAAGGCTATCCACATACAACCGTTATCATCCACACATTTTTTCAGAGTTATGTCCCTTTTTCGACTTGGAATTCCATATAACTTACATAGAAGAACTTGATTAACAAGGTTTGAGGTAAATATTTAAAGACACGCTATTAAAATATAGTGCAGGCGACACACGTCTTCCATGGAAGACTCACATCTAAGTTGTATTTCCAGAGTTATGCCCCTTTTAATACTTAAAGCATTACAGTATTGTGTCGCCTTCTCCTTCAACATTTTACATGCTATATTGTTCAAACTTTGCACACCTGTTGATCACCAATTGTCGTTGTGCATGTGACAAGAGCAGGTAACTCTGTTTTTGTATTTCCAGAGTTATGCCCCCCCCCCCCCCCCCTTTTAATACTTGAAACATTACACTATTGTGTTGCCAACTCCTTCAACATTTTACATGCTACATTGTTCAAACTTTGCACACATGTTGATTAGTAATTGCAGTTGTGCATGTGACAAGAGCAGGTAACTCTGTTTTGTATTTCCAGAGTTATGCCCCCTTTTAATACTTAAAACATTGCAGTATTGTGTCGCCTACTCCTTCAACATTTTAATGCAATATTGTTCAAACATTGCACACATGGTGATCACCAGTTGCCGTTGTGCATGTGACAAGAGCAGGTAATTCCATTTCGTATTTCCAGAGTTCTGCCCCTTTTAGTACTCAAAACATTAGTATTGTGTCACCTTCTCCTTCAACATTTTCTATGCTATATTGTTCAAACTTTGCACACATGTTGATCACCAACTGCCGTTGTGCATGTGACAAGAGCAGGTAACTCTGTTTTGTATTTCCAGAGTTATGCCCCCTTTTAATACTTGAAACATTACACTGTTGTGTCGCCTACTCCTTCAACATTATTGTGTCGCCTACTCCAACATTTTACTTGCGCTTTATTGTTCAAACTTTGCACCCATGTTGATCATCAATTGTCGTTGTGCATGTGACAGGAGCAGATAACACCATTTTATTTTTAAACAATGAGAATCCTCACCGTTTATAGCTATTATGATCGTCAAAATGTCCTTTTCCTTGCCGCCACCTATCGTCAATCATTGTCAATGAAGTTAACCTGTCAATGAATGGACACTACCATTGTAAACGGCGAGGAGAATCTTCTGCAACAGCCTTGTTTTTATTTTGTGAAGACCTCAGATCGATTAATATGAAAATGTGAAAACAGGTGAACTACCCTTTTCCCCAGACAGGGCAGGGGAATGGGCAAGTATTGGAATGGGGGAGGGGGGGATGAGACATAGTCGAGTCAACAAAAATCTCAAACTTTACCTCAGAGAAACTTGTGCATGTTCCATTTTTGACGGGCATATATTGCCCCGCTAGGCAGTGCTCTTGTTAGGTCAGAAGATCAAATGCACGAGACCCAATTATTAAAAACAGATTTTTGTTCCAAACTTTTTTTGCCAGATGATAACTTAATTTTATTGACTAGGTTTTATGAAAGTTAAAATATTTCAGCTGCTCCTAACTAAAAGTAGATAGTTGCTAAGAATTTCTTTTTGTCCCCCGCTTTTTGAAAAAAATGGGAGATATTAAATTCAGAGTGTCCTTCCGTCCTTCCGTGTTTTTTGTTTCCAGACTCTAACTTTCCTTACAGTGACCAGATTTCGATGAAATTTGGGTAGTAGATCACTTTCATCAATTGTGGGTCCAAGTTCGAATATGAGCATTTTCCATGCATATTTAATTAGGTTGCTGAAATTTGATTGGCTGACGGTTTCCAGACTCTAACTTTCCTTAAAATCCACCGATTTCGATGAAATTTCATATATGGATTACTTTTATCAATACCTAGGTCAAGTTTGAATGTGGGAAATTTTGTACCGAAAATCTGTCTGTCTGCCCTGTGCGTCAACACACTTCGGACTAAAAAACGTATTTATGAACCGATCTTCACAAAACTTCTTGGGTATCTTTGTTATCATTGTGAGACCAGAATATGTGTTTTGGGGTGTGGTCCAAAATTCAAGATGGCTGCCAGCGGCCATTTTGTTCCAAAATTGAGTGTAATCAAATTTTTGAACAGAACTTTTATATGAAAGTTCGGATTTGAATAAATTTCTGTAGGAATGTTTAGTAGCATGCAATACATCACATATAATACGGATTTTGTTCTCGTGCAAAAATTATGCAAATTAGGGAAACTTTGATTTATTCAATGCTACTACTAATACACGTAAGTGCACACCTTCCGTGTTTTTCGTTTCCAAACTCTAACTTTCCTTACAGTCAGTCGATTTCGATGAAATTTTGGTAGTAGATCACTTTCATCAATTGAGGGTCCAAGTTCGAACATGGGCATTTTCCGCGCATATTTAATTAGGTTGCTTAAATTTGATTGGCTGATGGTTTCCAGACCCTAACTTTCCTTTAGAGTCAACCGATTTCAATGAAATTTCATATATGGATTACTTTTATCAATACCTAAGCCAAGTTCGAATGTAGGAAATTTTGTACCGAAAATCTGTCCGTCTGCCTGTCTGTCTGCCCATGCATCAATGCATCTCAGACTAAAAGCCCTATTTATGAACCGATCTTTACAAAACTTCTTGTGTATCTTTGTTATCATTGTGAGACCAGAATATGTCTTCATCATTACTTCTTTTGCAACTCTACAAAGTCAGACTCTCCCAGTACCATGTACAGACCACCATATTATCTGGACATCACTTCCAAGGTTTCATTAACTTCCAATCACAAGCATTACAGGTTGGTTAACACTTTTCACATCAGTTTAATGTAATATGTCTTATCATACAGTCTTAATTTTTAGTGATTCTCACAGTTATACTCCACATCACTGTACTTGCTTTGACAGTGACCTCCGTGAAAATAAATCTGATAACCACTGTCTGAAGCACTGTCTGTTCTGTCCCTTCTAAATAACTTCCACTTGCAACTCAACTATATTCCACTGGATGCATCAATTCCCCTTGAAACTGCTGCCCAGTGGGAGACATGAATTCACTGAATTTGCTTATTCAGATCAGAACTTTTGAGTTTCCCATGGCCAGTTATGAAAGTTCACATGCATATAGCCTGTAGGTGTTAGACAGACTATATACCTTTTAGATACCAGAAAGGAAGCCCTATAGTGATCATCCTGTCCTGACCATCCATCTGTCTATATTATAATCTGTCACTCTCCATTTTTCAGTCCATTCTGTCTTTCATTTTCAAATAGAACTCTCCTAGGTGATAGGTTCCCATGGCACCTTGGAAGATCAACATGACGCACTCTCTCATAGAGTAGTCTCATATTTCATTAGCCATGAACAAAATATGCTGTAATAACTTCTTCTTTCTCTCACTTTTATCCCTTGCCATTTGAGATATAGGAATGGGTTCTCTCTGTCCTTCTTTCCATTAATAATTTTAAAACCCTAGTATACAACTAACAAGTAGGCCTTCCACCAGGGTCCTTTTGGGTACCGCATACTCTCTTTTTATTACCAATGCAAACTTTTAAAAAAAAATTAAATGGTTTATGTCTGATATTTTACCCAAGTTTATAAAAGTGATAAATTTGTCCCTTGAGTGCAGCAAGACTTTGCAATGCTTTAGCATTGCAACACCTTCTTGCACTCAAGGGATGAAATACACCACCACCCATGCTATTCTGTAGATTATGAGGCCTAAAACATAAAACAAATCAAGAACATGAATTTTTGGTGGCAAAGAAATAAATACAAAAATAAAATATAAAATAAAAAAATGCCCGCTTGCATACAATTTTATAAAAAAGGGCCTGAGAAAGAAGATCTACTTTGTGGGGGCCTTATGTAATATTCATTCTTTGCCATGAACTGATGCATCAGTATGTATATTTTAAGTAGTTTCTCTTACAACATTTTTGTTGATGACTTTGCTGTCTATTCATTTGGACTTGAACAGCTGATCTCTAAAATTTCACGTGTAATGTGATCTTTACATTATTTCTTTGCAGATATGAAAACAAACTGGTTACATATATTCCTTAAAATGTATCAACATTTTTGTGAACCAAATGATATATGCACCATGATTGAATTTTCACAAAGTGAAAAATTTAACATGAATTATTTTTGGATTGTAGAAAATACCAGATCAGATGTTAGTCCATCATTTTCAAAAGCCAATACATCAGGTGAGAGTGTTAGAAGTCCAGTAATACCAATTCAGGACACTCGGCAAAAGGTATTTTAAGTCTCCTATTTTTTATTAATAATAGTTTTGGTACAGTCAGAGATGCGGGAAATGACTGTAAACACCAATAAATAATAATCGATACTAAAATTTGACCCATCAAAAAGCAATTTGTGATATATGTAGTGGAACCCTGTTAATTGAATAGCCACTTTGCCAATGAAAATTATTCAATTAACAGGAGTATTAACAGGGATTATGTCACTCTGTATTCTGGAGATAAACTTAGCATTTATTCTATTATGTCTTGTTTGACAGAGCTCCATGAGCTCTGTCAAACAAGATATAATAGATTAAATGCCTGTATTGGATGCACTGAGGCCAGATAGGTCAATACACAAAGGAAAACTGGGGTGAGTCAGTAATTTCTCAACAGGTTGCAAGATTTTTTATTCAATTAACAGGAGTTTACTCTGTAACTTATATTCAATTAACAGATCAAATTTGTACTGGAGGTATGGTAAGTAGTTTTGTGTTGAGAACTAATATTTAATTGACAGGGTTTATTCAGTTAAGAGATATCCAATTAAGTGGGCTCTACTGTACAGCCCCATTTTCAATGCAGGTGTTATGGTGTTATTCAGAGTATTTTTATGTGTACCCATACTATGTATGGTACACATAATGCCGGCATCCGGGGTGGCCATCTGTCGTTCGTCCATCCTTTGTCTGTTCATCTGTCCGTCCGGCATCCGTGTCCATTTCTTTGGCATTCGATAACTTGAAAAATATTGCTTGAATTGTCAAGTTACTTTATATTTGTGTTCAGGTTACTGATGTGCCAAGCTGTATAGTTTTTGGTGTAAATCTGATAATTTGATCCTGAGATATTAACCCTTTATCCTTCATATTGAAAATTCCTCCAATCCCTTTGGCATTCGATAACTTGAAAAATATTGCTTGGATTGTCAAGTTACTTTATATTTGTGTTCAGGTTACTGATGTGCCGAGCTGTATAGTTTTTGGTGTAAATTTGTTATTTTGATCCTGAGATATTAACCTTTTATCCTTCAAATTGAAAATTCCTCCAATCCCTTTGGCATTCGATAACTTGAAAAATATTGCTTGGATTGTCAAGTTACTTTATGTTTGTGTTCAGGTTACTGATGTGCCGAGCTGTGTAGTTTTTGGTGTAAATCTGATAATTTGATCCTGAGATATTAACCCTTTATCCTTTAAATTGAAAATTCCTCCAATCCCTTTGGCATGAGATAACTCAAAAAATATCAATCCGATTGTCATGTTACTTCATATATGTGTTCAGGTTACTGATGTGCCGAGCTGTATAGTTTTTGGTGTAAATCTGATAATTTGATCCTGTGATATTAACCCTTTATCCTTCAAATTGAGAACTCCTCCAATCCATTTCTTCGGCATGCGATAACTCAATAAATATTAATCCGATTATCAGGTTACTTTATATATGTATTCAGGTTACTGATGTGATGTGCTGTGCTGTATAGTTTTTATGTAAATCTAATAATTTGATCCGGATATATTAACCCTTTATCCATCAAATTAGGCACTCCTCCAATCCATTTCTATATGTACCCATACCATGTATGGTGTACATAATGTCGGCATCCAGGGTGGCCCTCCGTCATACAGCTTTCTACTAGTTGCGCGTATGGGTACACATCTGATGATTTCATCGGCCTATTTTTTGTCAGAAGTATTGCCCTAGATGAACTTTGGATTTGTTTCATTTTACCACCAGTTGGAGCTTAGGTGGGATCTCACAACTTTTTTATCTTTCAGTCCAAAACATTTATGTTGTGGGGTCATGCAAGAATCATCTGCAATTTGTGTTGGGTAAAAGGTTATACAGATTCTGGAACTTGGTCTCCAGATTATCAAGAGTATTTCATGAAAAATGTTGAAACATTAAATGGTTGTAGCTTAGATTTTGATCCACATCTTCATCATTGTGTTCTTGGTCAGGTTGGACAACACACTTAATCCAAATTGCCCAAGTGAGAGCATAATGCAGTGTGCCAAGACGTCTGCAAATAGATGGTACTTATGCCTTCAATCCTACTTGTGAATAAGTTGGAGCATCTGACAGTTACTTGCCACTGCTTGGTTTTCTCCAGGTAATTCCAGCTTCTTCCACTTGCAGAATTGTTCAACACGATATGATCCTGGCTGTTGAAAATGTTGTTAAACTCCCAATAAATAAATAAATACCTTATAATTGGATAAAATCTTAGCCAACACACATGATATTAAAAATTTATTATGCCTCAAAGTTTGTCCAATCAGAACACAGGAATATAATCTAAGGGTTCTAGCGTATCGGGTAACTCACCTGATATTATTTGATGCCAGGTGAGTAGCCGCCATTACTATTTTGATGCATTTCCCTCGCTTCAATTTTCAAAAAAAATTTGAAGTAAAACCAAATAAGAGAATTTAAGTACCAAAAATATTTTCAAGGTACTGTATTTATCGATTTAAATCATTAAATATTTAAAAAATGGACAGAAAATATTATTTGTAGACCCCAAAGTTCTTTGTTGTTTTTAAGACTCCATCGATTTTTTATGCTGTAGCAAACATTTTCTTTACAGTTTACTGAACAGATTAAAAGTGATTTTTTCAACATTTAAAAGTGCTTTGTTAACCCTTTTCATTTGACAATGACAGTAAATTTATGTTAGGGTATTTCAGGTATGCTTGTAGCTATGTATTTTATTTTGTAAACAAATATCACATTTGGAACAGCGATGATGGTTTACTGTCACCATGGATATGCATCGGTTCCAGTTAATGTTGATGGTTTGCTCAGTGCTGTCAATAGCGGTTTCTAAAAAATAAACATCTGGTTCTTTGTTTCTCGTGAAAATTTATTAATCACTTGATTTACATAGACTTTTGACATAATAAATATGTTAAATGGCACGTACCTGGCTGATACATTTCCATACAAGGCTTGGAGTGTTCATATCAGGTTCGGTGAACCTGATATGAACACTCAGACCCCTGTATGGAAGTGTATCAGCCAGCTTTACACTCTGTAACTTATATTATTATTTTAAATATTATTTTTTCAAATTTTTCAATAATTTCAGTAAAACCATACCATGAGATGACTCATTGGAATGAGCTTGATGAGCTTGTTCCAGTGAGTGGGTCACATTATGTAGTTTTGTTGACTTTTTTTCTGAAAAATAATTCTTTCAGCTGCTCAATTTGTCAGTTACACATGTGTACATGGCCAATTTATTAGGTAAAGGGTTAGCACGACAGGCCAGAGAAGTAAGGAGTTAATCATAGCCAAACATACTGGACTGCAAGTTTATAACTTATCAAATCTTTATTTCCAACTTTATGGTACAGATAAAAATCAGGGTAATATTTTGAAAAAAATGCAAGTACAGTGGAGTCCTGTTAATTGAATAGCCACTTTGCCAATGAAAATTATTCAATTAACAGGTGTATTCAATTAACAGGGATTGTGTCACTTTCCTGTATTCTAGAGATAAACTTAGCATTTATTCTATTTTATCTTGTTTGACAGAGCTCCATGAGCTCTGTCAAACAAAATATAATAGATTAAATGCCTGTATTGGATGTACTGAGGCCAAATATGTGTATAAACAAAGGAAAACCGAGGCGAGTCAGCGTAATTTCTGGACAGGTTACAAGATTTTTTATTCAATTAACAGGAGTTTACTTTATAACCTATATTCAGTTAACAGGCCAAATTTGTACTGGAATTATGGTAAATAGTTTTGTGTTGGGACATTATATTCAATTAACAGGGTTATTCAGTTAAGAAATATCCAATTAAGTGGGTTCCACTGTATTTTGTTGTTGCTGAATTAGGAAACTTGATGTGAAAGTTCATCACTCCAGTTCTAAGATAACATAATATTATGTGACTCACTCTTTCACCTAAAAAAAAATTATTGCTAACATTTCAGATAAAAGTAACTGATATTACAGTTTTAGATGATGTGGAAGAAGATGATGAGTTTGTACCAGGCACACCACCTCGTAAACGAGTATGTTTTATTACTGCAATATATTTCTATGATTTTGGGGGGGGAGTTTTTCTTAACTATTAGAGTGCTAAGTATATTTTCTTTACTGGGACCAGTTGCATCACTGAATAGAATAGCTAATATTTTCTACACAGAATTCCATACCCCTTTTATAATTACTGTTATTAACTAAGTAAATGTTGAAAAATGGAAATTAACCCTATTTCTATTGCAAAATCTGTGAAAAAGACAAACACACATGACTCTCTTTTATCCCTGGGGCAATTTTCATGACTTTCTACTACACCACCATCTATGATATGAGTTTAGTGGCATAGCAGTGATTTCTAGCCAAGTCTGTAAAGACAGCCTATACTTGGTTAGAAACCACAGCCAAGGTATTTTGACCATTGTGTGATTTTTTTATTTTATTTTTTTTATTACAGTTTTGTGTCGCCTACTCCTTCAACATTTTACATGCTATATTGTTCAAACTTTGCACACATGTTGATCACCAAATGCCGTTGTGCATGTGACAAGGGCAGATAACTCCATTTTGTATTTCCAGAGTTCAATACTTGAAACATTACACTATTGTGTCGTCTACTCCTTCAACATTTTACATGCTACATTGTTCAAACTTTGCACACATGTTGATCAGTAATTGCTGTTGTGCATGTGACAAGAGCAGGTAACTCTGTTTTGTATTTCCAGAGTTCTTCCCCCTTTTAGTTTTTAAAACATTGCAGTATTGTGTCACCTACTCCTTCAACATTTTACATGCAATATTGTTCAAACTTTGCATACATGTTGATCACCAGTTGCCATTGTGCATGCGACAAGAGCAGGTAACTCTGTTTTGTATTTCCAGAGTTATGCTCCTTTCAGTACTTAAAACATTACAGTATTGTGTCACCTTCTCCTTCAACATTTAACATGCTATATTGTTCAAATTTTGCACACATGTTGATCACCAATTGCCATTGTGCATGCGACAAGAGCAGGTAACTCTGTTTTGTATTTCCAGAGTTATGTCCCCTTTTAGTACTTAAAACATTACTGTATTGTGTCGCCTACTTCTACTCCTTCAACATTTTACATGCTATATTGTTCAAACTTTGCACACATGGTGATCACCAGGGCACATGTTGCCCTGCTAGGCAGTGCTTTTGTTATCATTACTATTATTAACTCTTTCAACATGAGAGACTGCTTTTTCGGTTCAGCAACACGTAATTTCATTAAGTAGGATGGCTACTAAATGAATGTGTGTAGTAGAACAATTAATATTTTGAAAATGCAGCCTGAAGGCTGCACGTTGAAAATATTAATTGCTCTGCCCCCAAATAATGGATATGGACTCTTCTAATTACTGCCATTTAAATGGCATGGAAGATACCACCAGTGTTCAAAGGGTTAAATAAGCAAATGTTGAAAAATGGAAATTAACCCTATTTCTATTGCAAAATCTGTGAAAAAGACAAACACACATGACTCTCTTTTATCCCTGGGGGAATGGGCAATTTTCAATACTTTCTACTACACCACCATCTATGATATGAGTTTAGTGGCATGGCATAGCGATTTCTAGCCAAGTCTATAGAGGCATACTTGGTTAGAAACCACAACCAAGGTATTTTGACCATTGTTTGTGAGATTTTTTGATTGCCTCAGTGTCAAATATACACCTTCAGATATTATAAACTTGGGGGTATGATATGAATGAAAGGTCACAATCGTGAAATGACTGATAAGCATTAGTCAGGGTTCATACTCCATTTTGAAATTCATGAAAAAATATGGAAAACTGCATTAAGTCTGGAACAGGTCGTGGAAAGTATGGAAAAACTTGTATTTAAGATTGGAGGATGATGAAAAAGTATGGAAATTAATTTTTGGGATCATTTGAAATGGAAAAAAAATGTCATTCATATGCTTCATAATTTTACAGTCTTTGTCTACTTGAACAAAACTCAGAATTTGCAGAAAGGAAAATGAATGTGGGAAACTTTTTACAATTAACAATAGAATAGTAGTAATAAATTTTTCAGAAAATGATTGGGCAATGTGTATATTCTCAGTTGTGGTCACAATGTAAAAAGTAAAACAGGGGATTAATGATGATGGAAACCAACAGGAAAGTTTGTTTCCTTCTTTGCTGTAAAACATTTGATGTCTCTGATACAAGGGAAACAACTTCTACTGAACTACATGAGTTGAAAAAAGGACATTCTTTTGATTCATTTTAAAAAAACGTTCAACCTTGTGTTACTGACATTTTTCCGTAAATCTCCTCAGCTGTAAAATTTTCTTCAGTGTGTTTGATAAAATTAGCTGAGGTCTCTGGAAATAGTATGTTTTGTTTTTTTTTTTCTTGGTAATTGTATGGACACTGATTAGTCATCCTCATGTGATTTTGTAAACAAGCCTTTCGGTGGTGCATAAGCTGATAATTTGCTAGGGCTTCTTGGGTTTAAATCTGGTGAAAAGTCAATACCATCATGTTTTAGTAGTAATCCACTATCCCAATATTAAAGCGATATATCTTGAAAATGTCCAAACAATTTTTTTGATATTCTATCTTTCTGAATATGGTATTGCTTATGACACTGAGTTTATCAAGCTCACTGCACTGAGGGTTTTAAACTATATCTCAGAATAAAAAGCCCAAATTTGAGTCTTTCAGATACTTGTGAAGTAACTCGCATCTTGCCTAAATGTGGGGAAAATGGAAATTTTCAGATTTAAGCGCGAAAGAATTTTTTCATTTGTTACAAGATATATGTGCTTATATATTTCATGAGACAAAGAAAAATTGGTTGTTAAATAATTAGAATATGGCATACTGTACGTTAAAATGTTGTAAGGATTAATCAAAGCTATACAATCTAGTGGTTAGTGACTTACAGCAAATTTTCAGTTGAGCATACAGTGGGTCTTACTTAACCCTCTGCAACTGATGTTAAAATACTAAAATTTTCAGCAGCCGCTTTTTCCCACAATGCAAGGAGGAATTTAACCAGTTCAATTTTGGTTGACAGAGCTCATTGAGCCCTGTCAAACAAGATTGAATTGGTTAACCCTTAACCATTTGAGACTTTAATTATCCTGACGTTCAAACGTCACTGAGGATTCAGTTTCTTTACCATTTTTCAAAATGCGACGTCAAATTTCGGAAAGTACAAATAACAAGATATTTTTTCACATTAGTGATAAACTGGTTGAGGGCTAGATTATTTTTGGTGGTCTGAATTTGTTATTCAAAACTTGTTTTATTACAAATTATTGGAGAGTGCCCACAGGCACTCTCCAATAATTTGTAATAAAACAAATTTATATAAACAAAATATTATTTGTGTTTGACTGAATATGAAATATAAGCAAGAAAAGTGTTGCTTTTACTCTGGTATCCTCATTTTATGAAAGCCTCGATAGTGGCATCTAGCACTCAACCCGTTAAGAAGTCTTGACAGCAGGATTACATTAGTTATATTAAGCTGCGATAACATTTGGCTCAACGGTTGTCACTGAGCACTGTTCGGGAGAAAATAATAATTGAGGTTAAAACTTTAAAAAATTGAAAAATAATACCAAAACAAATGACCACAAAGTATCAATGCACTGTTTGATTTCGTACGTCATAGGACGTACAAAAGTATCAACATGCTGTTTGATTTCATATGTCATAAGATGTACAAAAGTATCAAAGGGTTAAGGGCCTAATTCCGAGTTTGCTCAATTTTCACCACAGCTGAAAAGGTGCCTCAACATGTTGTCTCTGGATACATTTGAAAGATATATTCTAAGTATCTTGGCAGTTGTTTCAAAGCAAGACATGGCTGTCTGTATAGGCAGCCAAGATTTGCTTGAAACAACTGTAAAGTCATAGGATGTAGACTATCAATGTGTAGCAAAAATATATAAAAATCTCAATTCCTTTAAGGGTTAAATTCCAAATTGAATTACGGGAAAAATATGTGGCTTGAAATTTTGATAAGGTAACATCAGTGTGCAGAGGGTTAATTGTTTATTGCTGAATGGAATAATGCCATTAATTGCATAAACCTTCAAACATCAAATAATTTCAAAACTTCAGTTGAAATTTTACCTGTTAATTCCATATAGCAGGCCTCAAAATAACAAGAATTTGATAAACCTTCCAGCAGGTTGCCTCATTTGACAAATGGTTAACCTGTTGATCCGTTACCTAGATTTTTTTCCTAAACCTATTGGTTAACCATTGCATTAAAAGTATTAAAACTGACAAAGCTTCTGACATACCCAACTACAGTTCCTCCCAAATTAGTTTGGCGTTTAGACACAATGGACCCAATGCAGGCGCAGTACAAAACAGGTACATACACACGCCAGCCCCCCCCCCCCCCCCCCCCCCACATGCACATGCACATTCACGTATGCATGCATTAACATTTGTTATTCTTTGCTTTATATGAGAATTTTAATTGTTTATTTTGCTTTGTGGCTTATTATTTCAGAAACCCAAACACCTTTGTCTCGAACTGGGAGTGGGAATTGGGCAAATGTGTGGGGATGGGGTCAAATACCATCTATGGACGTCTGTATTACGAATACATTGAACTTTAGGGCATGGGAGTTGCATTGGCAATCTCTGATTAACATTGGAAAAGAAACAATTGTAAATCGTATCTACCTTCCCCATTTCGGAATCCTGGAGAATGTAATCCAAAGTTCCAAACTAAAACTTTATTTGTGCCACAATGTTCGAAATCATTTGGAAAAACCCATGTTCACAACCATGCTGGCTGTTTATTCAAATGGAATAAGCATGTAAATAAGAAGTCAGCATTGGTGAATAAAAGATGTTTCCATTATGTGTTCGAAAATTTTTCTGATGGATTGGTAGGGTAAAAAGGGACGGAATGCAAATAATTAATAACAGCTCATTTGATTTTCAATATGTCTCCTTTTTATTGTAGCGAAGACTTATTTTCAGCTTCGTACAGTGCGAAAGTTAATATCTCACTTGTGGTAAATGTATTAACAAAGCAGTTAGCTCCCTTTAGCTGTAACAGACAATCATCTTTCTCAAAATCAAAACAAATTAATTGTTTCAAGAGCCAGAGAGCGCCGCGAATTAGTACTGCAGATTTTCAGTACCGCTAATACTATAGATTTATACCCCCACAAGTACAGTAATGATTGAAACACACTGTATGATAACCACATGAGCATTTTGTTCTCGTTTTGTTCACTGCAGTGCTTCTTTTAAATCAGTAGGGGGAAAAACGTTGAAAACTTTTCTCATCCCATAACAACTAACTTCGTCAGCCATAGGTGCGATTTTTGGTTAACCGATCGAGCTTTCGCCTGAAAACAAATCTGCGTAACCGATAGGCGAACGGTACGAGCGTTCGCCTTGTATTTTGAGGCCTGGTATAGATTACAAAGTACATTTCCATTAATTGAATTTTCAGACATCCGCCACATTTATCATCTTTATAGACCTATTTGGCCTCATTACTTTCACTATTAGCACTCAGTCAAGTTTATCATGTTTTGACCCTGTAGGGACCCTGGTAACTGAAGCAGTGATTTTTTACTGTGGTAAACATGCTCTGTTCTTCTGGTAAAAAAAAAAAAAAAAACCCGGGGGTGGACGTCCTCTCAAAGTGGGCAGCATAGGTATAAACGAGTGGCCAAACTTGACTTCTTTCCTCAGTTGTGGTCATGATATAGCCAAAGGTGCTGAATGTGACCTTAAACACCAATGAAAAAACTAAATGAATAAAAAACCTTCGGTGGTTGATAGACCTTTATGCACTGTTTCAAACAATATTTAATAGATTGAAAACTCAGTACAGTAAAAGAAAATGAATACATACAGCAGGGTTCTGCCCAGTAGTTTCTGAGTGCTGGACAAAAACAGGCCAAAATGTAATTCTGTGTCAGATTGCCCAACAGTGTTTACCTCACCTCTTCCAATTTTAATGAAACTTGGTATATATATATGTATTTGGTCAGTTACAAATAGTACAAATACTAAGTTTCAGTGAGCAAGCAAAATTTGGCAATTTTGGCAAAAATGGCAAGACCCATCATTTTCAAATGGTAGGAACTACTAAGTCTATTTTTATGATTTATGATCTTGGTGTCCTTGGCAAGTGTTTAGTAGGAGGATTTAAAAAGTGTTGTTATTTATAAATCGGACTTAGTTAAAATATAATGACCTTTTGATATTTTCTTTGACCTTGAATTTTACCTTGTGGATCACTTGACTTCAGGATTTTAGTAGGCCCAATTGAAAGCTCCATCTCTTGTCTACATAATATTAAAAAAAACTTGAGTGGAATATTTATAGGTATTTTGTAGTCATGTAGTGAATTAATGCCATTATATGCCATTTCAGGGTCAGCTATCAAATTTAATGAATGCATTACACAGTGTATAAAAGTGAACATTCTGATTCTTGCAACTCTGTTATTCGTTGTCAGATGTCCATTTTTCACAAAGTTAGATATGTTTTGTTTCAACCAATAATGTAAGCTCTGGATGAGGCTGATGTGGGTGAGGGTGGCCCAATAACATTTTAGTTGATGGCAGCCAGAAATTATTTCGAGGAGAGTACATAAAGTTGATTTTGTAGTTACCAAAATTATTAGAGCGGAAATGGTTAAAGGGTTTTTTTGATCGATTAATCACATGGATTAACCTTTGTTAACTGGTTAATCACTTGCCCATAGCTGAATAATTGCCACACCATTGATGATTTACAGCATTAACCCTTTACCCTTAACCCTTTGAAATTGATGGGTCTCGCAATTTTTGTGTCGCTGCCCCATGAAGTGGGGAGCAACATATAGGGATTACTTTTGTCGTCTTGCGTCGTCCGCGTCACACTTTCTCTTATCCGCCACTCCTCTTTAACCTATGAATGGATTTTGATGAAACTTTCAGTGATTCTTTATCACATAATGGCATTGTGCACCTCCTATTTTATTTTTTGATCCACTGTATTTTTTCCAGAGTTATGCCCCATCGTCTTGCGTCGTCCGCGTCGTCGTCCGCGTCACACTTTCTCTTATCCGCCACTCCTCTTTAACCTATGAATGGATTTTGATGAAACTTTCAGTGATTCTTTATCACATAATGGCATTGTGCACCTCCTATTTTATTTTTTGATCCGCTGTATTTTTTCCAGAGTTATGCCCCTTTTCCACTTAGAATTCTGTCTGAAACGCCAGGCGACACACGTCTTCCATGGAAGACTCACATCTAAGTTTTGGACAAAGGAGCCAAAATTGGAGTGATGTGTTGAAAGTACAGCAAGGTCCTGGAAAACGTTAATTTTCTTTTTTGTTATTTCAGTTCTGTTCCATGTTTTTTGGATCATCTCAAACAAGCACACAGTTGTCACAAACACAGAAACCTCCCCCTACAGTATTAGCAGCAGACACAGATGAAGAAGACTGATATTTGCTGTAGTGTAATATTCTACTGAACATGATAAACACAGACAAGTTGAAGCACAACAGAGATGGATACGGATTATTAAAACAGTCAGTCAACTTGGGTTGTTATATTCCATTGAATTTAATGTTGCTGATCAGGGGCCAATACTATAAAACTTTTACAATTGTATTTTCCAGAATTGTATTTTCTACAAGTGAATATAAATTATGGAAATGAATCATTAGTATTTCAAAGGATATGGCAATTTGCCAACTGGCAAATTGCCACAACTTTGAAAATGCTAATGGTTCATTTCAATAAGTTATTTCCATGAAAAGAAAATACAAAATACGATTGTAAAAGTTTCATAGTATTGGCCTCTGGTCTTGTCAGCATGATGGAAAATGACTACCGAGATTGATTGACTGTTGTAATAATTTGTTTATTATATGACCATGGATATTTAAAAATTGAATGACAAGTCCCCACAAAGTAGATCTTCTGTTTCTCAGACCATTTTTTTGTAAAATTGCATGTGGGTGGGCATTTTTTGTGTCGCCTGCCCCACGAAGTGGGGAGCGACATATAGGGATTACTTTTGTCGTCTTGTTTGTGTCGCCTGCCCCACGAAGTGGGGAGCGGCATATAGGGATTACGTTTATCGTCTGCGTCGTCGTCCGCGTCACACTTCCTCTTATCCGCCACTCCTCTTTAACCTATGAATGGATATTGATGAAACTTTCAGTGATCCTTTATCACATAATGGCATTGTGCACCTCCTATTTTATTTTTTGATCCGCTGTATTTTTTCCAGAGTTATGCCCTTTTCCACTTAGAATTCTGTCTGAAATATTAAAATATAGTGCAGGCGACACACGTCTTCCATGGAAGACTCACATCTAAGTTTATTTTATTTTTGTAATTATTTCTTTGCCACCAGACGTTCATTTTCTTGGTTTGTTTCATGTTTTAGGCCTCATAATCTACAGAATCGCTTGGGTGGTGGTGTATTTTGTCCCTTGAGTGCAAGAAGGCTTTGCAATGCTAAAGCATTGCAAAGCCCTGTTGCACTCAAGGGACAAATTTATCAGTTTTATTAACTTGAGTAAAATATCAGTCCTAAACCATTTAATTTTTATATTTTTAAGTTTGCATTGGTTATAAAAAGAGATCATATGGCAGCCAAAAGGACCATGCTGGAGGGTCTGAGAAACAGATTTTTTACTTTTTAGGCCCAACTGAAGTGAAAGCAAACATAAATTATGGAATGTTTGGTTTCTTCAGAGTGTTTAGAACAAAGACACTGGAGGTCTTATTTCATGTTTGTAAAATTGTCTCCTCGAAACTCTTTGTACATCATTGATGTCACGTGAGCCTATTTGAGTCAGACATGATGTGGATTTGTAAAAGTTGAGATTCCTTTTCTGGCAAGTTGAAGTGATGAGCATATCTCAGTAATATTGAGGAGTTATTTGTGGTACCAGTTGTCAGAATATTTAGTAATTGAATACCAAGAGAATACAGTATGGCCAGCATGGACTGGTCACTTTCCACGGGCGGACAATATTTCCATGAAAGCAATAATATTAGATTCCAAATACTAATCATAGGAATAATCATCAAAAATTGAAATAAATAGTGAAGCACTGGGTACAACCTGGTGCTTCATTAATTAAAATGTTGCTGCAGATGATTTTTATAAAACAAGCTGCAAAAACTCAACGGAATAGTGAAACTGTAACAAAAGCCACTTTTTGAAACTGAAATGCTTTTCAGGAATTCCATGATATGGATCTGTGACATGATGTTACAACTTACATGTACATACATGTTGTGGCACACAGGATAAGCATCATTCCCTACAAATTTCTAATGTTGAATCCCTCTGTCCCATGCATTTTTTGTGTTCTACTTGATTTATGCAATCGAAGCAATGCAAATGGCAACAGTAAGCAATGGTAACAGTCAATCTCACAATGTTTCCAACCCATGAATAGGACATCACACTGATATTTGTTTCCGAAAATCCTGTGTCATAATCTTCAAATATGGTGATCATACATGTTCTGGACATATGTATGGAAACTACATCCAAGTCTGATTCAACAGCAAATTATGTCCACTTTCAACCATGTAGCGACAGTGTTAACATTGAACTGTATAGCACATGTTATATGCAGAATGGAATCAAATGATAACCCTGGCCCAGTGCATATTTAATTTAACTACTGGACAAGAACCAGCATACCTTATTACAGGGAGGTGGCATCTGACAAAATTCACTTTCAGTCTGCCTTTTAAATCCATCTTTGTTTCCTTTCACTTCAGGTGTGCGTAATCAAATTTGCACTTCGATTCAAAGTGATGTTTTGTCTTAATAGTGTTTCTGTATTCTACCATAACCTTCTTGCAGAGTTTAATTTTGGGGTAACCAGACAGCACTATAGTAAAAAATGGAGGAAATAATGCCCTTACTATTATGCATATCTCATTCATGAAAAATATTCAAAACAGGAGAAATCTGATATTAAAGTCTTATGAACTGAGGTATGACAAGTTTGCTTTGGCCACGCATTGACTGAGTGTTTGGCAGACAATGCAAGACCAAAGAATACTTTTAATACATTACCTGTGATTATGGAACTATCTGATTTGGAGATTTAAATATCCCTTATGGGTCGATCTCATTATCTTTACAATTTTTAAAAATTTTGACTAATGTTCTTAAAACTGACTGAAGAATCTTAAACTTGTGTCATCATACATGTAAGCTTTTAACCATTCCAGGTCTTTCCAAGTGGACTAGAAGTAGATAGTCCTGTGTCACAAAATGGCATTCTATCAGCTGAGGTAAATATGTACCACACCTCTGTTGTCTTCAAGAGGCAACTGTGCCATGTTTTGAGCAACGGCACTAATTCTTTGCATACTGCAGGTAGATTTTCTTGTGCAGTACCAAATTCTCTGTTCAGAATGGCGAGGGGGATATTTTTCTTTACAGATCTAAGCTCTGTTCACTTAATTCAAGTTTAATTATGGTATAAATACAGAACACAACTCTGGTAAAGTATAGATGCGATGCCAGGAATCAATTATCCTTGCTGGAGTTTTTCCAATATTTCATGTGAAAAACTAGCAACTCGGGCTATTCATTCTCGTCTGCCATACTTCACCCTTGTTGTGTTTTGTCTTGGTATACAATTGAAATGATGCAATAATCAATAATATTTCTTCAAAGTTTGTAATTTTGATATAGTGTTAAGCCTCTAATTTGAGCCATGCTGTTGAACAGAGACAAGTAATTAAGTTCAATGTCCAGACTGAAACAAACACTGAATACAATTTTGCTGCAACAATTTGTTGCATCAAAATTATAATCACAGGGTTAATTGTGGTCCTCAAAATTCTTGAAATTCCTTGAATTGAAAAATGCATTTCCAGGCACTGAAAATACTTGAAATTTGTACATTAGCCTTTAATGTTGTGGCTTTATAAGAACTAATGCTTCAAAATCTTTATTTTTGTTGCACAGCATTGAATGCTGTACAATAGAAATTAAAACTTTTAAGCATTTTTAAAAATTAAGGACTTCAACTAAAATCTGCTTCTTTGTTCTATGAGATATTTTACACCCAGGCAATTTTTCTTCAATTTTTTGATGAGGGAATGGGGCTTTTTTTCTTTCTTTTTTTTCCCTTTGTTATTCACAAAAACAGTTATGAAAATAGTTGGAATCATAAATTTAACTACTAACACAATAATGTGGTAAACCAGTGTTTTCAGCAGTGAAAATTTCCCATAATGTAGTTGAAAATTTAACCAATTATATCTTGTTTGACAGAGCTCTGTGAGCTCTGTCAAATAAGATATAGTTGGTTAAATATTTGTCCTGCAAGCGCAAAATAGGGTCATAGAAGAAATATCCAGGTTTTCTATGATGAGGGAGGTGCCTAAGAAACAAGAATTTGTTTTAATAGCCTTGCATGACTATTGAGTATGTCACAATTTATGATCAAAAACAGTCCTTTTTTAATTGATATCTTTACATCTCACTCATTAGTTATTAAAAGCTATTTCAAAATGGCGTGGATAAATAGTCTTTACAATTGTCTAAAAGGACCTTGAAAATTGCTTGAATAGGTCCTTGAAAGGTCTTGAAATATCCTTATTCTTGAGACATTAAGCTCTGAAGCAATAATTTTATATTTATAATGCACCTTGGTCTCAGCTTTTTAAATTGTTGAGTTTGTGAGGTATCACACCATGACGAAATTGCTAAGAAGAAAAAATGTTCATTACTTCATCACATCTTATGCACTCATCACATTCCGTGTCATTGTAGTTGTTTCTAGGCATGCCTTGGCTACCTATATAAGCAACCAAGACTTTCCTACAAACAACTTCCAAAATACATCTGAGCTCACTTAATTGGATATCTTTAATTTAACTAGTTGAGCGCAGAAGCCACTATCAGGGCTTTCAAAAAAATGTGGGTACCACAGCAAAAGCCAACATTTTTCTTGCTCTTGTTTCATATTCAGTCAAACGCAAATAGTATTTTGTTTATATAAATTTATTTTATCACAAATTATTGAAGAATGCCTGTGGGCACTCTTCAGTAACTTGTAATAAAACAAATTTTGATGAACAAATTCAGACCACCAAAAATAATGTTGTACTCAACCAGTTAATAACCTATTAATTGAATATAACTTCCAAAAACAAAACCATTTTACTATACAGTAGAATCCTCTTAACCCTTTACCCAAGGAATCGCCCGCATCCGCCCGCGTAATATGCAAATTCAGCAGCTGAAAAAATATTTTTCGAAAAATTTCAACAAAACTATATCATGTGACCCCTCTTTGGAATGAGCTCGTCGAGCTCGTTCCAAAAAGGTTTCACATGATATGGTTTTGTTGAAATTTTTTGAAAAAATTTAAAAAATGATATTTAAAGTAATAAATTTTGAAATCGTCTGCGTTGGGTAAAGGGTTAATTGGATATCCATCTTGCCAGTGAAAATTATTCAATTAACAGGAGTATACAATTAACAGGGATTTGGTTAGTTTCCTGTATGCTGGAGGTAAACTGAGCATTTATTCTATTATATCTTGTTTGACAGATCTCATAGAGCTCTGTCAAACAAGATATAATAGAATAAATGCCTATGTTGAATGTAGTGAGGCCAAAAAGGTTGATAAATAAGGGGAATTTGGAGCGTGTCACAGTAACTTTTTCGACATATTACAAAAATTTATATACAATTAACAGGAGTTTACTCTACAACCCATATGCAATTAACAGATCAAATTTTACTGAAGGTATGGTAAATGGTTTTGTGTTTGAAAATGATATTCAATTAACAGGGATATACAATTAAGAGATATCCAATTTAGCGGGCTCCACTGTATATTCAGTACAAATTTGACCTGGTAAATGGCATATAGGTTATAGTTTAAACTCAGGTTCATTAAATAAAAAAATCTTATAATATGTTCCAATAAGACTAAAATCCTCCACCTCTGATTGGACGAGAGTTTGCTAGTATATTCTATGTTTAGGGCTCAAGTGGTAAATGTTACCATCTGACGTCACAACGTGAAATATTTGAAATGACGTCTCCTGTTTCATAACTGCTTCATCAACAGTGACTAGCAAGCCGCTTCATTTTTTCTGGAGGTTTCACGTGTGCAGCAATCGGTGTTCCAGATGAAGTGTTGTTTAAATTACAAACCGATTTAGATTTGAACTGAGATGGAATGAGTTTATCTGGTTTATTGATTATTTATCCAGTGGTGGGGCACACAAGAGGTTTATTTACTAAACCTGTGATCATTAAAAGTTTAGTAAATAAGCCTCTCATGTTTCACAACGTAGGTTTTGGGGCTATAGTTAGTGTCTTATTGGAACATTTACATGATTGTGATGAGTTGACGGTAACATGGTCTGAGGTTTGCGGCTCAGAGTGTATGTTCTACCTCGATGCTTTGCGTCTCGGTTGACTAAGCGCCGAACCGCAAACCTCAGACCATGTTACCATCAATTCATCACAATAACTTATAATGTTGAGCAATTACCCTGAAAATCACCAAATTCCCTTTGTTTATTGACCAATGCAGACATTTAATCTATTGTATCTTGTTTGACTGAGCTCCATGAACTCTGTCAAACATAACACAAAAGAATAAATATTCAGTGATTCTCTGGAATATGGAAAAGTGATCAAATCCCTGTTTGTTGAATAATCCTGTCAAATGAAAAATTTTCACATTCAAAGTGACCTTTCAGTTAACACAGTTCCTATGTACAGTGGAGCCCACTTAATTGGATATCTCTTATTTGTATATCCCTGTTAATCGAATATAATTTTCAAACACAAAACCATTTACCTTACCTTCAGTACACATTTGATTTGTTAATTGCATATGGGTTGTAGAGTAAACTCCTGTTAATTGTATATAAATTTTTGTAATATGTCAAAAAAATTACTGTGACACGCACCAAATTCCCCTTATTTATCAACCTTTTTGGCCTCACTACATCCAATACAGGCATTTATTCTATTATATCTTGTTTGACAGAGCTCTATGAGCTCTGTTAAACAAGATATAATAGAATAAATGCTCAGTTTACCTCCAGAACACAGGAAACTGACCAAATCCCTGTTAATTGTATACTCCTGTTAATTGAATAATTTTCACTGGCAAAATGGATGTACAGTTAAGAGGATTCTACTGTACTTGGAATGTAACTTCCAAGTTTAACCAGTCACTGCCTTTTGCGCACCTGGGATCAAAGTTGGAATTAGGCCTTCAAGGATTGAAGTGAAAACATGAATCACACATGAATATCTTTTATTTATTTATTGGTGTTTAAGGTCACTTTTTTCAGCATCTGTAGCTATATCATGACTGCAAAATGAAGTCAATTTTAAATCATTTATTTATTTAAATCATTTATACTTTACTGGCCATTTTAGAGGACTTCTACCCCAAGCATTGGTTATAAGGTTCTATTTCACAAGTGAGACATACATGAATATGAATCTGCCACTTGAAATTTATTTATGTCTTTTGCTCAACAGATTATCTGTGAAAATAAAATCGCAAAACCAGTTTGTTTGATCCTTGATGGAAAGTTGTTTCTTTTTGTCAAAAAGATTATCACAGATCAATGTTTGTTATTAATTATATGTTTTTTATCGATATGAATAAAGGGAAAAAATATTAATGTGTCTGAATTTTTATGCCCCCGCCAATTTGGCGAAGGGGCATTAAGTGTTACCCTTGTCCACCCATCCATTCATATGTCCGTCCATCTGTCCATTGTCTGTCCGCCCCGAATATGGTTTCCAGATGATAACTTTAGTTTGACGTAACTAAATGAAACAAAATTTTATACATAGGTTTATAACCACATGATACAGGTTGGGATTAATAGTGGGATTGGTCCAATTTTTTGGCAGAGTTATGCTGAAGCATTGCAAAGCCTTGTTGCACTCAAGGGGCAAATTTATCAGTATTATTAACTTAGGTAAAATATCAGACATAAACCATTCAATTTTTATTTTGTTAAAGTTTGCATTGGTTATAAAAAGAGAGCATGTGGCAGCCGAAATGACCATGCGTGAGGGCCTGGGAAATAGATTTTTAGTTTTTTTAGGCCTTAGAGGCGTAATTTTCAGTTCATAGATGCCACCCTTATTTGACAGGTTCAGTACTGAGTAACCCTCCATGTGTCCAGATAGTTCTGGTGCCAAAGCATCAATTGAGTAGGTTGTTGCTTTGGGACGGTACTAAATTTGCTAGAGCACATTTGGGATATCCTGGTCATTGTATAAGGAACTGGATCCTCCTTTACAGAATCTGCAGGATTTGGAAGCAGTTTTACATCATGAGTGGCTGCAGTTGAACTTATCCAACTTCTGACTAGAGGGACCACACAAAGACAGGGTTGGGGGGGGGGGGGGGCATCATCTGGGCAAGTCGAGGTTACTCAGTACTGAACCTGTCAGCCAAGGGTGGTATCTAGGGAGTGATAAGTGCACTTTTACACATTAATTTTCACCTTGTATCTTCTAATGACCTTTGCAGCACCCTTCTTACAAGGGATACTGTTTTAGAGTAAAAACAACAACCTGTGATTGTGCACTAATATTGTTTTTAAATTTAAACTTGGAGGATAATTGTCGGGTTGTCCTGTTGTCAGAGGGCTGTTGTTTCCGATGTTTTTTCTGAGCTCTTTTGTTCAGTATTTTCATGACCGTACTTGTTGGTCCTTAAAAAATTTTAGGCGGGTTGCTTGACATTTTTTCCAAGTGTATATATATTGGAAACATCCTGGAAATTCTAACTTGAGTAGGTGTACAGGAGTTCTCTGTCTAAACTACTGGTAAGATTTAGTAGCAGAAACAGAAATGTGTTACACCAATCGAGACCAAACAACATAACAGTATTCTTTTTGAAGGACTCGATGAGGAGAATCTGCTCTTTAACTGGTAGAGTGCTAAATTATTTTTCATTATCAGAATTTGTTCATATGTTTTTTTGCCTTGTTACAATTTATGGGAGAGTGCCTACAGGCACTCTCCCATAAATTGTAACAAAGCAAATCCTCACAGACTAAATAATTTCACTTCAAAGAGAATATGAAGCACAGCAACTGAATATGAAGCCTTTAAATTGGGGAACTTCAGAATAAAAGCCAAATATGGGCTTCCAGCACTCTCTCAGTTAAAGTTAGAATCTATACTGTGGTATCGATTCAACATCATTAAAACAAGAAGTCGCCTGGGGTTGTCAGTCGATTTTTCTGACTGCAATTTCCTTGCAACCATATAAATCTTTTTGTCATTAATCCAACAAACTGAGAGGTTTGATGAGGTCATTGGCTGTGGACTATTGTGGAGACTCCATGAAAGTCAGGAGGGGACACATGAAATTTCTCATACCAGGCCAAACATGGTTTGGCGCAGTGTAAGAAATTTTGAACTACCGATCTATAGAAATGTCATTTGCTTGATAAAATGTGTAAAAAATTGTGACGAAGAAAAGGAGTGTGATTCAAATGTTCAAGACATGCTTGGATTAGGCCTTCATGGTATTCAATTTTTTTTCGATACCGAATTTTGCAATTTTAAAAATACTGTGGTATGACTGAATCTGAATATCACCGGAACGTATAAATATTTGACCATTTTTAGCTCAACTTTGGCGAAGCCAAATTTGAGCTTATGCCATGGCCAGTTGTCCGTCTGTCCGTCAACAATTCAATACGGTTCGGGCTAGAGGCCGTATTTATGAACCGATCTTTACGAAACTTCTTGGGTACCTTTGTTATGACTGTGGGACGAGAACGAGTGTTTTTGGGTCCGATCCGAAATTCAAGATGGCCACCAGCCGCCATTTTGTACCGACGATGCAGAAATCTGTTTTTTGAACAGAACTTCCATATGAAAGCGCTGATTTGAATAATTTTTTGTATGAATGTTTAGTACCATGGGATACATCACATATAATACGGGTTTTTTTCTCGTACGTAAATTATGCAAATTAGACAAACTTTGATGTATTTAGTGTTACTTTCAGCACTGTAAGTGCAAATGCCAATACGGCTCGGGCTAGAGGCCGTATTTATAAACTGATCTTTACGAAACTTCTTGGGTACCTTTGGTATCACCGAGGGACGAGAACAAGTGTTTTTGGGTGGTGTCCGAAATTCAAGATGGCCGATGGCAGCCATTTTGTACAAAATTAGGTGCAATCAGATTTTTGCTCAGAACTTCCATATGAAAGTGCTGACTTGAATAATTTTTTGTGTGAATGTTTAGTACCATGGGATACATCACATATAATACAGTTTTTTTTCTCGTGCAGAAATTATGCAAATTAGATGAACTTTTATTTTTTCAGTGCTACTTACACACAGTAAGTGCACATGTCAATACGGCTCGGGCTGGAGGCTGTATTTATCAACCGATCTTCACGAAACTTCTTGGGTACCTCTGTTATCACCGTGGGATGAGAACGAGTGTTTCTGAGTGCAGTCCAAAATTCAAGATGGCTGCCAGTGGCCATTTCGTACCGAAATTAGGTCTAATCAGTTTTTTGTACACAACTTCTATACGGCTCAGGCTAGAGGCCGTATTTATGTATCGATCTTTACGAAACGTCTTGGGTACCTTTGTTATCACCGTGGGATGAGAACGAGTGTTTTGGGGTGTGGTCCAAAATTCAAGATGGCCACCAGCAACCATTGTGTACCCAAATTTGTGCAATCAGTCTTTTGTACAGAACTTCTGTATGAAAGTTCTGATTTGAATAAATTTTTGTATGAATGTTTAGTAAAATGGAATACATCACATATAGTACTTTTTTTTTCTCGTGCAGAAATTATGCAAATTAGATGAATTTTGATTTATTTAGTGCTACTTATACACTGTAAGTGCACATGCCAATACGGCTCGGGCTAGAGGCTGTATTTATCAACCGATCTTCACGAAACTTCTTGGGTACCTTTGTTATCACCTTGGGACGAGAACGAGTGTTTCTAAGTGCGGTCCAAAATTCAAGATGGCTGCCAGTGACCATTTTGTACCGAAATCACAACTTCTATACAGCTCGTATTTATGAACTGATCTTCATGAAACTTCTTGGGTACCTTTGTTTTCACCTTGGGACAGGAATGAGTGTGTTTTGGGGTGCCTTTGTTATCACTGTGCTATGAGAACAAATATTTTTGGGTTCAGTCAGACCCACTCTGGGACTCAAAGATTTCTTTTCTATTTAGCATCTGACTGTCACCCACCTTTACAATACTTTACCTATACATTTGTTACAGGCTACGGCCAGTATTTATGTACAGACCGTTACAATACTTTATATGTACATTTGTTATCAGGTCATTACCTAGATGTTTGTCTTTGCTGTGTCACATACTATACATGTACATGTCTTGACAAGTTGAGCTACAGTGTCATTAACACTTTCATTCTTAAAAAACTTGGGTAAAATTTTTGTACATTCCGGGGTATTAATAATATACTACTCAAAGTTTACTAAGCACCAAGTACATCCAACTACCTGTTTTACGTTTTAGTTGAAATATTGTAATGAAAAGTGTATATATTTTTTATTTAATTATATCTTTAATGATTTAAGTTCAGAAATTAATATTTTATTTGTGTTTGACATTATTTTTTAGCTTTTGAATATGATAACCATGGAAAACGGATATTATTGGTAAAAGAGGAAATTTTTCAATATGCCAAAAAGTTGACGGAGCGAACTGGTATGGCTTCAGTATCAAGTATGAGACCCATTACTGTTAATTACAGCTTGACAACGCCTTCTCATGCTACCGATCAGGTTCCTGGTGGTCCTTTGTGGGATGTTGTTCCATTCTTGGACCAGCATGGCACTAAGCTCCTGGACACTTCTTGGCTGGACTGGACGGTCTGAAATTGCAAGCTGCAACTCATTTCAGACATGTTCGATTGTATTGGGTTGAGGGGATCCTGCTAGCCAGTCCATATGCTCAATCCCCTCCCTCTGTTGGTACTCCCCGACAGCATGGGCAACATGAGGACGGGCATTATCGTCCATCAGAATGAATCTGTCACCCACTACACCTGCATACATTCTGACGTGGACATCCAGGATCTCATCAATATACCATTGTGCAGTCAATGTACCACATTCAAGGACACAGAGCTCTGTACGTCCATCCCAGCTGATGCCGCCCCAGACCATGATTGACCCTCCACCATAGCGGTCATGCTCAGCAATGTTGGCTGCATGGAATCGCTCTCCTGGTCTTCTCCATACCCTAGAATGCCTATCTGTGTGGTCTGGGCAGTACCTTGACTCATCTGTAAAAAGGACAGGTCTCCAGTCTTCTCTGGTCCATCCAACATGGTCCATGGCCCATTCATATCATGCCTGGGGGTGGTTCTGGGACAGCAGAATGCGAATACATGGTCTTCTCGATCGGAGACCACCTTCGTGCAACCTTGCTCGGATAGTCTGCATCGAAACATTTACCCCGGATGCATTCTGAAGATCACTGCAAAGCTGGGTTGCTGTGCCAAAGTGGTTCCTACGGACCCGAAGGATCAAAAACCGGTCTTCAGTTGCCACCACCATGCCATCTTACTGGTGTGCCATACTGCGGAAATCTTGCCCAGGCTCTGGTGATCACCGTATGGTGCACACCAAGGGCTCCAGCAACCAGGGTAGCCCCTTGCTCCTCCATCCCTACAGCCTGCCACATTTCTGTTTCAGACAAATGTCTTCTTACATTTGCATTTGCCATATTCAATCATTAAATCACAAGGGTTTGTGTTGAAATGAAGATTGAATACTCTACACATGTTATGTACATGTAGAGAGTACACGAAAACATCATGAAAATCAAGAGGTACATGCTTTCCATGACTGTCACGAAAAGTCTGTCTGTCAAGAGAGCTAATGTAAACACTAGGGACAATCTCAATACATTCCTCAATCATATCCACCAAAAATATTGCAAACATGTCACAAGCAAATTTCACAATGATGTGTCAAATATTTGGTGCTTAGCAAACTTTGAGTAGTATATAATTTACGCCCATAAGATACAATTATTCTTATGGTGAACATTCATTGTGGCAGTCCGCCTTTGATCCATTCAATTTTTTCCAAGTGTGCAGCAGTTATACAAACTGTACAGTCTGTACCCTACTGACAATTAATTGGAGAATTTTTTACTGTGGTCCACTCAGTTATCTGTATTGTTAATCCAATTTTTTGTTTTCGAGTGTGCAGTGCACCTGTTGTGTTTGATAAAAAACGACTCCCTACACAATTTGATAGCTTTACATGTGAAATTTCAGATTTCCATGATATACATACACCACCGATAAGGATTTTGAGAATTACTCTTTATACAAGTACATACTTTTTGTTTATTTTTACTCAGTCGGTACTCTCCAAAATACTGTGAGATACGGTATACCGACTAAACCAAAAAAAATTAATACAGAGTAAATACCGTACTTGGTATTAAAAAACTTACTTTTGTTAAATACCTAAATACCGTGAAGCCCTAGCTTGGATGCCCATGACCATGGATGACCGAGTGGGAGAAATTTTAGAAAACTGATCAACAGAAATATAATTTCCTTGATTTTCAAGTCTTTATCAAGTGAGACAGAAAGTATAAAAAGGGTGAGAGTTAGGGAAGAGGTGAGCAGAGGCATAATAAGCTGAATGAAATTGAGACACAAGTGTCCTTATATGCACAAAGTGACCATGGTTCAGTTTGAAGGCACAAACCCGGGTTTGAAATTCTACATACCAACCAAGCTTGAACCACCTCTGGAGGTACAGTAGAACTCTGTTAATTGAATAGCCACTTTGCCAACGAAAATGATTCAATTAACAAGTGTATTCAGTTAAGAGGGATTAGGTCACTTTCCTGTATTCTAGAGGTAAACTGAGCGTTTATTCTATCTTGTTTGACAAACAAGATATAATAGATAAAATGTCTCTATTGGATGTCCCGAGGCCAAATAGGTAAAAAAAAAATGTATTGGGTGATTGTCGAGAGTAATTTCTCAACATAGTACAAGATTATTTATTCAATTAATAGGCGTTTACCTTGTAACCTATATGCAATTAACTGCTCAAATTGTATTGAAGGTTTGGTAAATAGTATCGAGGTTGGAAGTTATATTCAATTAATGGGGTGCGAGTGCGGTGGCTAGGTGATTACAGCATTAGACATCAAACTGAAAGCTGCATGGTTCGATTTCTGCCAGGGGCGCCTGTGTTTTGTCCTTGGGCAAGGCAGTAATCCCCATTGTCCATGTGGGGCATGGTGGCGCAGTGTACTAAGGTATACTGCATGTTGATTGTGTACTTGTCTACAATCAATGCAAACCCTGCTTGTGCAGAGTTAATATGCCATGAAGTCTGATAGTTGTGCATTGCTGCTTTGTGGTTCCCTCCGGCTTCCTCCACCCATAAAACTGTCAGACACGAGGAGACCCTGGTTGTCAAAAGTGTTGTTAAACCCCAGTAAAAAAAACAAGACAAGGGGCCTGAGAGTGTTCACCTGACACTGACAACTATCAACCGAGGGTACTGATTTGAACAAACTTTCATCTGCCCCATTAAGAAAACCATATACCAAATATCAAAACATTCTGACCGGTGGATCTGAAAAAAATAGATTTTCAAAAAATATTCCTCATATTGAACTAAGTTTTAATTCAAGCTCCCACAGGGAGCCCAATTATGAACCCAGGGCCTTGGCTATAATATATTTGAATCTCACCTCTCTAT
Source organism: Pictodentalium vernedei (assembly GCA_031216915.1). NCBI lineage: Eukaryota > Metazoa > Mollusca > Scaphopoda > Dentaliida > Dentaliidae > Pictodentalium > Pictodentalium vernedei. Next base: position 266,545,937 of record CM062294.1, read on the forward strand.
GGATACTGTTTTCCAAATATCAATAGATACTGACTGGTGGATGTGAAGAAGATTTTTAAAGAATGTTCCTCATATTGAACTAAATTATAATTTGGGCTCCCACAGGGAGCCCAAGAATGAACCCAGGGACTTGGCCTGAACAAACTTGAATCCCCCCTCCCCCCCCCCCCCTCCCCAAGGATCTTGCATACCAAATATCAAAAGATTCTGATTGGTGAATCTGAACAAGAAGATTTTCAAGAAAATTCTGACCGGTGGATCTGGAAAAAAAAAAATATTCCTCATATTGAACTAAGTTTTAATTCAAGCTCCCACAGGGAGCTGAAATATGAACCCAGGGACTTGGCTCTCACCTCCCCAAGGATGATGTATACCAAATATCAAAAGATTCTGACCACTGGATTTGAAGAAAAATATTTTTAAAGAATATTCCTCATATTGAACTAAGCTATAATTTGGGCTCCCACGGTGGGCCCAATTATGAACCCAGGGCCTTGGCTATAACAAATTTGAATCTCATCTCTCTAAGGATACTGTATACCAAATATCAATAGATACTGACTGGTGGATGTGAAGAAGAAGATTTTTAAAGAATGTTCCTCATATTGAACTAAGTTATAATTCGGGCTCCCACACGGAGCCCAAGAATGAACCCAGTGACTTGGCTTGAACAAACTTGAATCTCACCCCCCTAAGGATGCTGCATACCAAATATCAAAAGATTCTGATTGGAAAATCTGAAAAAGATTTTTAAAGAATATTCCTCATACTGCACTAAATTAAACATTTGGGCTCCCATAGAGAGCCCAAATATGGACCCAGGGATTTGCTTTCAACAAACATGTGAAACAATCTTCCAAAGCTGTTTTATGTGAAATTTGAAAGCTTTTGGTGCAGTGGTTTGCGAAGATGTCTTTAATGTTTTTCCCATTTCCCAGTGTTAAAAAGTAATGACTCCGCATTTTTTCAAAGTCCCAAAAAAGTACCGTATGATAAAACAGATAGCAATCTTTTGCCCCTCCCATAACGATGACAAATGTTGCCCCTCAAACGTCTCTTGAGTAAACTTGAATCTGCACCTCAAAAGAAAGCTGTATACTGAATATCAAGTCTCTGCTACAACTGGTTCATGAGAAGATTTTAAAAGAAATTGGGGCATTTTGGCCCCACCCCCTCCTTAATACGAGCAGAAACCCAATTTGAAGAAAACCCAAATGCCCCTATATAACCACTGCTCATGTGAAATTTCATTAAAATGTGGCCAGTGGTTTGGGAGAAAAAACCCAAACACCACCTTCACAACGGACGAAAGACGATGTCCGAAAAGTGATCAGAATAGCTCACCCCAACTTTCAGTCAGGTGAGCTAAAAACAGGGTTATTCACTTAAGAGACCCCGAGCTCATCGAGCTCAGTCAAACAAAATTTAATTGGTTAAATTCCTAGTTGCATTATGGGGAAAGTTTGCTGCTTGATTTTTCAGTATTTTGACACCAGTGTGGTTAAAAATCTAACTTTTCTCCTGCATAGAAGAAAGGTTTTAATGTTTCTTCATCATCCTTTCTCCATCGGACACCTTATTGTGATAAATCAAGATCATGAAGATCTGTGCTTTAGTTCTGTGTATTATTGTAAGTAATAAATATGAAAATTATTCACTATTCCGAAAAATAAAATCTTTGTGAAATGTCTACATCAGCCCATAAAAGTCTAATTTAATTTTCAGTTGTAGTCCGACTATAAAATATATGTTGTGTGTAGTGTAATGTTGTTTATTGCACAACAAAAACACTTTAAAGTAGCTTATTATGAGTTTCACACTTCATAACCAAGGAATAAGAAATTATATGCCATGGTTGTTTTGAACAGTTTATGTAAGCAGGTCATGTCATACAGAGTTCATTATTCACTTGATGAAATGCTGTGAGTTGACACAGTGTTTAATTCAAAACCATGATAGTTTGCCCATCAATTCAGACTGCCTAGAAATTCAGAGTTTCACCAGCCTCACCTTTACTGAATCCATATTATGCCGATCTCAAACAAGGCTCAGATGATGTCAGTGACATGTATAGAATTTGGAGGCCACAATTTTAACAAGGGGCCCCACAGGACCTGAAATGCTCACCTTGAACAGAACACGATATAAACAGAGTCTAAGAATGAGTCTACATTAAGCAATCCATCTCCATAGGATACATTGTCAATCATTGAGCCTCTCAGGAGTGACAAAAATAGTCTTGGGCATCATGCCTTTTCTTCAGTTGATCATAATGTAAAATGTGGAGCTCCCTTATGAAGCCCCTCGATACAACCTATATGGATTAATCTTAGTTACACGCCTCAAGAGGATACTGAATACAAAATTTCTAATTCTTCAGCTACATGGACAATTCTGGCTCCCACATGGAGCCCAAATATTAACCCAGGTTGTCGATTTGAACAAAGTTGAATCTAACCTCCCTAGAGATGTATACCAAATATGAAAGCATTCTGACTGTTGGATCTGAAGAAGAAAATCTTTTAAGAAATTTCCTCATATTGCACTATCTTAAAATTTAGGCTACCATAGCGAGCCCAAATATATACCTAGGGATCTGATTTGAACAAACTTGAATCTGATCCCCCGAGAGATGTTGTATACCAAATATGAAAACATTCTGACTAGTGGATCTGAAGAAGAAGATTTTTAAAGAAATTTCCTCGTATTGCACTAAGTTAAACTTCGGGCTACCATAGGGAGCCCAAATATTAACCCAGGGAACCAATTTGAACAAACTTGAATCTGACTCCCCTATCAATGTTGTAAACCAAATATGAAAGGATTCTGACAGGTGAATCTGAAGAAGATTTTTGAAGAAATTCCCTCATATTGTACTAAGTTAAATTTCAGGTTCCCATATGGAGCTCAAATATTAACCCAGGCACTCAAATTAAACAAACTTGAATCTGACCTCCCTAGAGATGTTATATACCAAATATGAAAGCATTCGGACTGGTGGATCTGATAAAGAAGATTTTTAAGAAATTTCCTCATATTGGACTGTATTAAAATTTGGGCTACCATAGCGAGCCCAAATATATACCTAGGGATCTGATTTGAACAAACTTGAATCTGACCCCCTAGAGATGTATACCAAATATGAACTCATTCGGACTGGTGGATCTGAAGAAGATTTTAAAAAATTATCCCCCATATTGAACTAAGTTAAAATTTGGGCTCGTGTGTTGAGCCCAGATATGAAGCAATGTGCTTTATTTTAACAAACTTGTATCTGACCCCCCTATGGATGCCGTATACCGAATATCAAAAGATTCTGACAATTGGTTGTGGAGAAAAGATTTCTTCTACAGAACACCCCAACAAAACCGATGGCAATTTTTTTTACTATTCAATTCTACTGGTCCTAAGGATGCTTCATACCAAATAACAGTTCTCTGTTCTATGTGGTTTGGGAAATATGGGTATTTGAAAATATTTCTATTTTTGGCTGCTCGGGTCCCCATGGGAGTGCAGGAATTTTTTTTTTACACAAGGACTTATGATCCAATAATACCACATACCAAATTTGGTTCAAATCAGACCATCGGTTCAGAAAATAGAATTTTTCGGCGGGGCAAACAATCTTACCCCTGTCATTACAAAGCCAAATATTGCTTCACAAACTTCATTTGAACAAACTTCAATCTACACCTCAAGCTCCATAACAAATATCAAGTCATTGTACCCAGTGGTTCATGAGAAGATTTTAAAAATATTTTGGAGCATTTTACCCCACTCCCTCTCTATGGGACTGTTGAGTTGAACAAAAATGCAAGGCCCCTTCGGGACAATCACTCACACAAACTTTCACTTGAATTGGCCGCCAATTGGTTTTAAAAGAGAAGACCAAAACATAGTGTTGATGGACGACAGACGGACGGAGAGCGATGGGATTAGCTCAGCTTTGTCAAGTTGAGCTAAAATGCGAAGAGAAAACTTGAATACCCTTGTGCTGAATACTCCACGATCCATAATTATTTTATTTTTTTTCTGTGAGGAGGGATTGTATATTTTTTCAGGTGTCACATTCACTTTTCAAATATCCAGTTTTAGGCCCCACAAAGTAGATTTTCTGTTTCTCAGGCCAATTTTTTTTAAATTTCATGTGGGCAAGCATTTTTTTATTTTTGTAATTATTTCTGCCATCAAAAGTTCATGTTCTTGGTGTGTTTTGTGTTTTAAGTCTCATAATCTACAGAATAGCACGGGTGGTTGTGTATTTCATCCCTTGAGTGTAAGAAGGCTTTGCAATGCTAAAGCATTGCAAAGCCTTGTAGCACTCAAGGGACAAATTTATCAGTTTTATTTATGTGGGTAAAATATCAGACACAAATGCAGGAGGGCTTGAGAAACAGATTTTTAACTTTTTTAGACGTTATAGTAAACAATTTATTTATTTTTTATTTATTTGGATTTAACATCACTTTTGACAGCTAGGATCACCTCATGTTGAACAGTTTTATGGGTGAAGGAAGCTGAAGAAAACCACCAAGCAATGGTGAGTAACTGTTGCAACACAATCCACATCAACTGATTTTTGTAATAATATGTATAGACTGTGCTTAGATATCCTTTTGCAACAGGTTGTCATATAACAGCATTTCATCAGCTAAGGCAAAGATATGTAATCTTTTATCCTGGCTTTCAGACTGGTCTAATTTGGGAACATCAAAGACTCGCCGAGCCAAAAATATATGAGCCCAATGTGAAAAATTTTTGAACTTCAGCCAAAAATTGCCACTTCTCTGCTTTTGAGGGTCTGATTAATAACCCAAGATAGCTAGTAATTTGCTTTTTGATGAAATGGAATAGACTATGTGAAAATCCAAATCAAACTAGAGGTGCAACTGTCCCAGATGGGCCTATCCAAACCCGCCGCCATGATTATTCTAAGATGAAAAGTGGCACAATTCTGGTAAAAAAAATCTGATCAAAACTATAATCACAGATGCACAGGTTTCCTTGGCAGTGAACTTCCGTAACAAGTTTCAAAGGCATCGACCCATAAACATCTGAGAAAATCTCTGGACAAAATTCAGATATTCTAAGAAGAAAAGGGGCATAACTCTGGCAAGAAAAGGCTGATCAAAACTATAATTGCAGGTACACTGGTTCCCATGGTAGTGAACATCCATATCAAGTTTCAAAGAAATCGACCCATAAACATCTGAGAAAATCTCTGGACAAAATGCAAGGCCTGCTTTTTCTAGTTGAAAAGGGGCATAATTTGACTGGAACTATAATCGCAGGTACACAGGTTCACATGGTGGGGAACATTCTTATCAACTTTTGAGTAGATTGGTTCATAAACATCTGAGGAAATCTCCGGACAAAATTATGTCCATGCAGGGATGGACAGACGGACGGACAGACAGATGGACAATTTGATTCCTGTATACCCCCTCCCCCACAACTGGTTGCAGGAGTATAATTATCAGTAATACTGTTATTTGGTGTTGGTTACCACTGTTAATTTGAGGGAATTTAATGGCTTGTTAATTATTTATTGGAGGTTAATGGTACTTTTGACATCAAGGGTCTTTTTGTGTCGGATAGTTTTAAGGGTGGGGCAAGCTAGAGTACCTAGAGAGAACCACCGATCAACTGTCGGACTCCACAACATACTAACTCCCCACAAGCAGGGTTAGAATTGGTTGAAGACAGGTGCACCATCAATGTGCAGTACACATTAGTACATAGTGCCCCCTCGTGGGCAATCAGGATTAACTGGTAGAGTGCTAAATTATTTTGAGCTGTTAAAATTTGTTCACATGTAAGTTGTTACAAGACAAATTTATAAGGACTAAATTTCACTTCAAAGATAATATGAAGCACATCCACAGAATATGAAGCCTTAAAGATGGGGTGCCTGAACTTCAGAATAAAGCCCTCCAGCACTCTGCCAGTTAAAAAACGCCTCGCACAAGGACACAGACTTGAAGATAAGCAGTCTGACATTTGCAGAATGAGGTGCCCAGAGGGTGAATTTGATGATGCTATCCCATATAGTGGGCCAATTTATCCTCTGGGTACCTCTTTATATTTATTCTTGAGACTCTGATTCAGAATGAGGTTCACAGAGGATAAATTTAGTGATGCTACCCTGCTATAGCAGGGTAGCATCACTAAATTCACCCTCTGGGGACCTCAATTTGCAGATGTCAGTCTGCTTATTTTCTGGCTTGCAAGGACACAACACAGTTACACCTGGCGGGAATCAAACCGAGGACTTCTTGATCTGAAGTTCAATGCTGTAACCACTGCCGTAACCACTGAGCCACTATAAATAAATGAATATCCTATTTATTCAATGTTTTCAGACAAAGATTTAGGTAGTTAGACTCCCTTTGGAACCCGTCAGTCGAGCAGCACTTATTTACTGAAACTGACTGAATAGGCTTTATTGGTACAATAAAGGACTTGATAAGTAATGACTGGAGTGTGTGACCTCAAAAGTGGGTATCATAATTTTTAATAATTGGTTAAACTTGACTTCATACTTGTATTGCGATCACAATATATCCATAGAAGGTTAAAATGACCTCAACACCAATAAAGATAAAAGCAGTCTGACAGAGGTTTTAGACAAGACTTGATAATTGGTACAAGTAGGAGAAACATGACTGATCACCCTCATTCGTTATGAATCTGTGAAACCTGTTCAGGCCTACTGGGCTTAACTCTCCATAAAACAAACTTCATTCTTCTATGTCTTTTTGACACTTTTACTGCTGTATTGCAGATTCATTGTGTTTTGTACATTGTTAGCAGATAATGAGGGCAGAAGTTAACAAGGATTACATACTGGTGGAGCAGGGTCAAATTTTTCCGCACATGTATTGCTTGTCATTATAAGAAAATGAAATCCACTGATATTTGTTCAAGTTTTCACACTATCGATTTGCAAACAGGCAAAATTAACTAATTAGAGGCCATAACTCTGCTTAGAATGACCAAACCGTACCAGTTTTCAAACTCATTCAAGACATTAATCCCCTGCACACTGATATCGAAAAATATCTAAAGTTCAGGGTGCAAATATTTCCAATAATGCAACTAGAAATTTAACCAATTCAATCTTCTTTGACAGAGCTCAATGAGCTCTGTCAAACAAGATTGAATTGGTTAAATTCCTAGTTGCATTATGGGAAAAATGGGCTACTTCAAATCTGGATATTTTGACATCAGTGCGCAGGGGGTTAAGAAAGTCTCACATACCAAATACTGACAAAATCCATTAATATTTGTTAGAGTTATGGGGCTAACTAGCTGAAAAACAGGTCCATAACTCCATGCAGTATGGCCAAACTGTACCAGTTTTTAAACTCGTTCAGGACCTTGTTAGAAAGTCTCACATACCAAATATTGACAGAATCTAGATATTTGTTCAACTCATCGTGCTAATGAGCAGAAAGCAGGCAAAAAATAACTAATTAAGGGCCATAATTCTGTGAACTTTTGCTAAACCACACCAGTTTTCAAACTTGTTCAAGATGTTGTTAAGACAGGCTCACATACCAAATATTGACTGAATCTATTGATATTTGCTAACTCCGGGTTCCTGCACCAAATTGAGAAGTGAATTTCAGGAGTTTCCAGGAGGTTCAGATAAATTTTTCAAGGAGTTTCCAGGAGTCAGCTGGGTGAAATTCAAGGGTTTTCAAGGAGTATAAAGTGACCATGTGTTGGGAAGAAGGAAAAATGTTAAGAGTTGAATTAATCCAGTGAGCAACCGACTCGATTTTTCCAAAATTCCAGGAGTTTCCAGGAGGTGATTCAAAATTCAAGGAGTTTCCAGGTCCTTGGGAGGGGGGTTTGAAATTCAAGGACTTTCAAGGAATTCAAGGAGGTGCGGGAACCCTGTAACTTATCGTGCTTACGAGTTGAAAACAGGCAAAAATGAACTAATCTAGGGCTATAATTCCACTCAGTATAGTCGAAACGTACCAGTTTTCGAACTCCTTCAAGACATTATTAAAAAATTCTTGCATACCAAATATTGACCAAATCCAAAGGTATTTGTTCACGCTATCACTCACGCTAACAAGCTGAAAACAGGTAAAAAATTAACTAATTAAGGGTCATAACTCTGCTTCATATGGCCAAACCATACCTGTTTTTTAACTCATTCAAGACATTGTTAAGAAGGTCTCACAAACCAAATACTGACCAAATCAATTGATATATGTTCAAGTCATTATGCTAATGGAATAAGTTACTCCCAAAGCTCCACCACCCACCGACTTCATCAAACTTTGGGTTGAGTTTTTGATAAAAAACAATTCTCCACCAAAAAATTCTCAAATAATAAGTAAGATGATAAAGATAGACCACCCATTAGTCAAAACTTGTCTTGCCTTGTGAGCCATATTACTGTGGGAAACAGTTGGGGGGGGGGGGGGGGGGTCATTTTTTACTGCCTCCATGGCAGTTTAAATTTATTTTTCATGACCATCATTGGGAGAATCTCATCATAACCTTTTAACTAGCACGATTTGAGAACATTTCGCAAAAAAAATTCTTGCATAACTAAAATAATTTAATTGTCTCCAAGACATGTAGCTTATGACCATTCATTGGTACAAGCACATTGAGTTTGTTCCTTTGAGGGGTTATAAGTTATGCTTTGGAGGCAGAAATTAAAAAAATAATATTTGAAAGGTGATTCTTTGTGAATAGCACTCGCCAGTTATGGACATGAAGTGAGGTAAAGGGTGGAGTCTCTCAAAGATGGAAACAACTATCAGGTCTCCATTAAAAAGTGCTAATTTTGTTGTGATAAATACTTTGTTCATTCTTAGAAGTGAATGATAGTTTCTTTATTAGGCTTTCTTTGTTACAATTTATTGGATATAAAATAAGTGCAGGGTAATATTGATGAAAATTATTTATGTATAGGTGTTTAGGGCTAAAAAAGTTTCTCAGGCCCTACTGCATGGTCCTTTTAGCTGCTGCATGCTCTTTTTATAACCAATGCAAAGTTAAAAACAGAAAAATTAAATGGTTTATGTCTGATATTTTACCAAAGTTAATAAAATTGATAAATTTATCCCTCGAGTGCAACAAGACTTTGCAATGCTTTAGTATTGCAAAGCCTTCATGCAATCAAGGGACAAAATACACCACCACCCATGCTATTCTGTAGATTATGATGCATAAAACAATGCAAGAACATGAACTTTTGATGGCAAAGAAATAATTACAAAAATAAAAAATAAAATAAACTGCCACCCACATGCAATCTTACAAAAAAAAAAAACAGCCTGAGAAACAGATCTACTTTGTGGGGCCTTGAGTTGGCATTTCTACACAATGGCTAATAGTGACTGCAACATGGAGATAAAGTCAACTTTATTCACTCGTTTATATCTATGTTGCCCATTCAGAGGTCTTCAACCCCAGGCATTGGTAACTGGATCCAATTTTACCAGTGAAACAAAGCTTGTTTACCACAGTAAACAAGCACTGATTCCCTTTCCAGAATTCCAATGGGGGATCAATGAAGATAACAAAAGGCCCCAAGGAGCCTGAGAGCACTCACCTGACACAGACAATGCATCACCTTAGTTTCAATGTGTTCTATGTACCACTAAGCACATAGAACACATTGGAACTCAGGGGACGAACTATCAACCAAGGGTCCTGATTTGAATAAACTTGCATCAGCCCCATTAATAATATATATACCCAATATCAAAACATTCTGACCAGTGGATCTGAAATTTTTTTTTTATATTCCTCATATTAAACTAAGTTATAATTCAGGCTCTCATAGGAAGCCCAAATATGAACCCAGGGGCTTGACTTGAACAAACTTGAATCTCACCTCCCAAAGGATGCTGTATTCCAAATATCAACAGATTCTGACTTCTGAATCTGAAGAAAAATATTTTTTTTAAATATTCCTCATGTTGAACTGAGTTATAATTTGGGCTCCCTGTCCCTAATATAAATTCAGGGACTTGGCTTTAACAAATCTGAATCTCACCTCCCTAACAATACAGTATATCAAATATCAAAAGATTTTTACTGGTGGATGTGAAGAAGAAGATTTTTAAAGAATGTTCCACATATTGAACTAAGTTACAATTCGGTCTCCCACAGGGAGCCCAAATATGGACTCTGAGACTTGGCTTGAACAAATTTGAATCACACCTCCCTAAGGATGCTGTATACCAACTATCAAAACATTCCGACTGCTAGATCTGAACAAGATTTTTAAAGAAAATTCCTCGTATTGAACCAAGTTAAAATTGGAGCTCCCACAGGGAGGCCAAATATGAACCCAGAGACTTGGCTTGAACAAATTTTGATCTCATCCCCCTATGGATGCTGCATACCAAATATTAAACGATTCTGATTGGTGGATCTGAAGATAAGATTTTTAAAGAATATTCCTCTTACTGCACTAATTTAATCATTTGGGCTCCCATAGAGGGCCCAAATATGGATCCAGGGATTTGATTTCAATAAACATGTGAAACAATTTTCCAAAGATGTTATATGTGAAATTTGAAAGCTTTTGGAGCAGTGGTTTGGTAGAAGTCTTAAATGTTTTCCCCATCACCCAGAGTGTTAAAAAATGCTGACTCAGCATTTTTTCATAGTCCCGAAAAAGTAACCTATGATAAAATCGATAGCAATTTTTTTTTACCATTCCATTCTGTTGATCCTAAGGATGCTTCACACCACATAAGAATTATCAGTGCCGTGTAGTTTTGGAGATGAGAGCATTTGAAATTTTTTTCTATTTTTAGCTCCTGTGGTTCCCACGGGGCATTTTGAAAAAAATTCTGGCCATAAATCAAGTACTTATGACCCATTGATACTTCGTATCAAATTTGGTTCAAATCGGCCTCTCCATTTGAAAAATAGAAATTTGGGGTGGGGCAAAAATTCTTGCTCCTCCCATAACGATGACAAATATTGCCCTCCAAATTTCTCTTGAATAAACTGGAGTCTACACCTCAAAAGGAAGCCGTATACCAAATAGCTGTTACAACTGGTTCATGAGAAGATTTTTTAAACAAGAGGCCCCAAGGAGCCTTAATCGCTCACCGGCCAAAGTGGTTCAAAGAAGTATTTGGGATCACATTCAGTTAGACATGGTTCATCAACACTACAAAGGAATGAGGTCATGAGAGACAAATTTTATGGAACTAGGGACATGGCTTAAACAAACTTGAATCTTATCCCCAAGGATGCTGCATACCAAATATCAAAAGCATTCATTTGCTGGATCTGAAGAAGATTTTTAAAGAAAATTCCTCATTTTGAACTAAGTTATCATTCAGGCTCCCACAGTGAGCCCAAATAGGAACCCATGGACTTGGCTTTAACATACTTGAATCTCACCCAACTAAGGACGCTACACACCACATATCAAAACATTCCAACTGCTGGGTCTGAAGAAGAAGATTTTTGAAGACAATTCCTTATTTCGAACTAAGTTACAATTCAAGCTTCCATAGTGAGCCCAAATATGGACCTAGGGACAAGGCTTGAACAAACTTGAATCTCCCCCCCCCCCCCCCCCCCTCCCCATCCCTAAGGATGCTGCATACCAAATATCAAAACATTCTGACTGCTGGATCTGAAGAAGAAGATTTTTAAAGAAAATTCCTCATTTTGAACTAAGTTATAATTCGGCCTACCACAGTGCGCCCAAATATGAACCCAGGGACTTTTCTTGAACAAACTTGAATCTCACCCCACTAAGCATGCTGCATACCCAATATCAAAAGATTCTGCCTGCTGGATCTTGAGAAGAAGATTTTTAAAGAAATTTGCCTGAAATGCACTAAGTTCAAATTTGGGCTCCTAAACTGAGCCCAAATATGAACCAGGGGGCCGATTTGAACAAACCTGAATCAGATCCACCCCACAATGTTGCATACCAAATATCAAAAGATTCTGCCTGCTGGATCTGGAGAAGAAGATTTTTTAAGAAATTTGCCAGAAATGCACTAAGTTCGAATTCGAGCTTCTATAGTGAGCCCAAATATGAATCCAGGGGGACCGATTTGAACAAACTTTAATCAGATCCACCCCACAATGTAGCATACCAAATATCAAAAGATTCTGCCTGCTGGATCTGGAGAAGAAGATTTTTTAAGAAATTTGCCTGAAATGCACTATGTTCGAATTCGGGCTTCTATACTGAGCCCAAATGTGAATCCAGGGGGCCGATTTGAACAAACTTGAATCAGATGCACCCCACAATGTTGCATACCAAATATCAAAAGATTCTGCCTGCTGGATCTGGAGAAGAAGATTTTTTTAAGAAATTTGCCTGAAATGCACTAAGTTCGAATTCAGGCTTCTATAGTGAGCCCAAATATGAATCCAGGGGGCCGATTTGAACAAACTTGAATCTGACCCCTCTAGAGATAATGTATACCAAATAGGAAAGAATTCTGCCTGGTGGATCTGAAGAAGAAGATTTTTTTGAATTTTGGAAAGAAATTCATGGGTGCTATCAGAGTTATGCCCCTTGTGGTGCCCCTCCTGTGGGTGCGGCATGTTTATTTGTACAAGTGTGAATTGTCATATGATAGGGAACATGCACACCAAATTCGGTTCAATTTGGTCCAGTAGTTTGTAAGGAGTAGTCGATAATGTAAAGTTCACGACGGACGACGACGGACGGCAAGTGATAAGTTAAACTCCCTTCGGTGAGCTAAAAATTGGGCATTTTGGCCCCACCCCCTCCTCAATATGAGCAGAAACCCAATTTGAAGAAAAACCCAAATGCCTCTATATAACCACTACTCATGTGAAATTTCAATAAAATGTGGCAAGTGGTTTGGGAGTGAAATACCCAAACACCACCTTCAAGACGGACGACTGACAAAAGTGATCAGAATAGCTCACCCTGACTTTCAGTTAGGTGAACTGAAAATCACTGCATCATCTCGCCTGTCATTTTGACGAATGCAATCATTTTCACCCTCTGTAGCTGATCTGAATTGAAAATGAAAGCTACAAATGCCCTCCAGAAAATCTTGATAAACTGAGTGATTCTAAAAGCTGTGTCTGCATAATAAACCTAATAGATATACAATTCTCTTTTAACCATTGAGGGTCTGGGTAATTTTCCAGAATTTCAACTACACCACACATTGTGAGTCAACTAGCTCTGCAGTGATTTCTTGCCAAGCCTTGGCTGCCAACTTGACAAGAAATCACTGCAAAGGTTATTTAACTATTGTTTGTAGGACTTCTTTATTGTATATTATTAACTCTTAACCCACTGAGCATTTTCAAAATATTTTTCAGTAAATCTAGTCATGGCTGCTTTACAGCAGCCACGACTAGATTTTATGAAAAATTCCTCTAAATTTAACTCTAGAAATCATTGGTCAAAAAGTCTATTCAATTTACAGGGTTAAATTTGGTTAAATGTGCCCACATTATACTTATTTCAAGTGACAAGAGATTTTATATCCTGGCCAGGAATATCTGCCAGCAGCATGCAAGAAGTTAAAAGTACCTATTTTGAGACCACAAAGTTAGTCAAAGTCAGATCAAGATATTTTGACAGTTAATCCCGAACACTCTGGTAGAACAACAGTATAATTTTCTCCAACCATATTAACAGCCGACAATGTATGATGAAGAAAAGCCAATGATACAGGGTTTTTTATTATAGTGAAATGTCTGGAATGCTATGGGGGCAGCGTCCCCTCCCTTCACCATCTGGAACTTTCTCACAGGACATTTGCAACTCTCCTGTGATTTTCAAAATGATGGGCCTGATATTGCAACTACAAAATTGCAGTTCACTGTTCAATAATGGCTTGAACTAATCAATCCATGGTGGTTTTTTGTGAAAATATGGGAAATCAGCAGAAAATGTCTGGAGTCTATTAAAATATTTTGGTTGTCTAGCTGGGACAGACTATGATCGACACAACACATTGATATGATGATCTTACCACTCACATAGAAACTATTACTTCAGACTTGACACGTATCAATAATTTGTTTAATTTTAATTTAACTCAAACAAGTGCAATGCCGATCGCCATCGATCAGACAATCGTCCCCCACAGTAGGTGGGTTACTGTGAAATATATTGATATTTCCTCAATAAAACCCAAACAAATATGGATATCAAAGGAACAACTCGCAAACAAGTCCCAATATTACCTATATTTTTGTGGTTTTACTGGAAGCATTCAAATACCTGTAAAAAAGTTAAGTAAGGCTAACTTGCATAATTTATACACAAGTTAAGAAAAAAACCCTGTATAATATGTTATTTATCTTATGTCCCTTCCTCTCAAATCTGAAACAAAACATGAAAGCATCTCTGAGACACAGGTGGTAACAGTACACAACATAATACACACAAAAATATTACCCGAAAAAAAGGTTAAGTAAGGCTAATTTGCATAATTTATGCATGAGAAAAAAACTTGTATGATATGTTATTTATCTTATGCTGCTAGACCTCCATACCAAAAATTATTAAAATCAGAAATGTTGTACAGAAGTTCTGAGCATATAACGAATTACACATAATTTCCAATAAAAATGGCCACCAGTCGAACATCTTGAATTTTTTTCGGAAAAAATGGACGTGCATCAATTTTTCCTAATGCCCCATCAAATCTGAAAATTTGAAACAAAAGCATCGAAGCATCTCAGAGATACAGGTGGTAACACTACACAACATAATATGCACAAAACTATTACCAGAACAAAAGGTTAAGTAAGGCTAATTTACATAATTTATGCACGAGAAAAAAGCCTGTGTGATATTTTATTTATCTTATGCTGCTAGACCTCCATACCAAAAATTACTGAAATCGGAAATGTCATTCAGAAGTTCTGAGCGTATAACGAATTACACGCAATTTCAAACAAAAATGGCCACCAGTCGGCCATCTTGAATTTTTTTCTGAAAAAAATTGACGTGCATAAATTTTTCCTAATGCCCCATCAAATCTGAAAATTTGCAACAAAATCGCCAAAGCATCTCTGAGATACAGGTGGTAACAGGACAGAAGGACAGATGGACTGACAGACCGAAAGACGGACAGACATACAGAGTGCAATCCAATAGCCCCATTCACGGTGAAACTGTGGGGGATTAATAAACAGCATTTCTCAGGGAATAACAGCTCTGAACTGTTGGCCATTAACACACAAACAACCCAGGGCTGAACACTTTCTTAAAAACTGTACAAAGAGAAGGTGGTTCATCTTTTCAACATGGAAAAATTATTTATAGACCAATATCTGCCTATACATATATACATGCAACGGGCATATATATATTGCGCATTACATCACAAGGGATAGATGGACAGGATGGGATGGATGTACTGACATACAGATGGTAGGGCTGGGAAGTTTTTTCGATTCTCCGGTTTGGTTCAAATTTTTGTGGCAAACCGAATGAAAGTGTCAATGACACTGTAGCTCAACTTGACAAACTTGAACTTGGTAAGTTATAAGTGAAATGGCAAATTGAAGATCATTGGTACAAATGTTATTTGGTGAAACTTCAACATAACAGCATTGTGCGTGCACTTCAGTGCAATCCATGTATATTTAAATGTAAATTGTAAGACTGGCTAAAGAAAGAATGTTGATACACAAATGCAGTAAGTTCAGAGTTTATTGTAAATGGCAACTTTTTTCACAGAAATGAATTCTAATCAATAGCTCTTATCTAGAGGTCACACCTAATGAGCACACCAAGTTCAAAAACAAACCTACGATAAATGTGCCCTGTAGCATGTCAAAGAAGAATGTTGATGCACAAATACAATAAATTCAAAGATTGTTGCTAACAGCAACAGTTTTTGATGGAAATGAAAAGAAAATTGATAGCTCTGATCTTTGTCACCCTGCATAAGCATACAAAGTTTCAAAACAACCTGATAATGAATGCGCCCTCTGAGGCATGCCAAAGGAAGATGTTAATGCACAAATGAACTAAGTTTGAAGGTCAATGCTTGTGGCAATGTTTTTTTTCTCTCTTTTTCATGGAAATTCATAAATATACCCCGCAGAGAGTGCAAAAGGGATAAGTTGCTGCAAAAATGCAGCAAGTTCAAAGGCTGGTGATGACAATAATTTTTTATGGAAATGAAAAAAAATCAATAGCTCACATCTAGAGGTCACCCCGAACACACATACCAAGTTTCAAAGTAACCTGTCATAAATGTGTCCTGAAGGGTGTGCCAAAGGGAAATATTGAAGCCTGAATAAACTAAGTTCAAAGGTCATTGCCAGCGGCAACATTTTTCGACAGAAATGGAAGAAAATCGATAACTCCCATATAGATATCACCCCACACAAGCACACCAAGTTTCCAAGCCATCCAATCATAAATGTGCCCTGAAAGGTGTGTGAAAGGGAAATATTGATGCATAACTGCACTAAGTTTTTACTAAGTTCCTCAGAGGTCGTTGCCAACAGCAACCATTTTTGACGAAATGGAAGAAAATCGATAGCTCCCATCTAGAGGTAACCCCAAACAAGCATACCAAGTTTCAAACCAATATCATCATAAATGTGCCCTGTAGGGCGTGTCAAATGAATATATACATTTTTTGACGGAAAAGGAAGAAAATCGACAGCTTCCATCGAGAGGTCACCCCAAACAAGCATGCCAGGTTTCAAAACAATTCGATCATAACTGTGCCCTGTAGGGTGTGCCAAAGGGAAATATTGAGGTCTGACTTAATGAAGTTCTAAGAACGTTGCCAGAGGCAACATTTTGTGACCATACATACGTCAGAGGACGAGAAGTGATGGCAATACCTCAGCTTGACTTTGTCAAGTTGAGCTAAAAATTGAACCACAAGACCCATATAAAAAAATGACCAATTGGTTTTACTGTGTCTGTACATAAACTGTTCAAACTATCTTACTGGGAGGGAGCTGGACTAGCTACCACTACATACTCTCGTCACTTAGTTTATCTGGAAAAGGGGCGAATACTTCGTGTTCTTACTGTCACATTTTCTCCCTTATTGACTCGTTCACCAGACGAGTCAATAAGGAAGAAACTATGACAATGAGAACACAACATAGTTTAGATGAACCTTAGTAATTTGTTTCCCTGATTTGCGAGGGTTTTTTTTTACTGCATAGGCTTAGCAACTGACCCCAAGAACCCAAAGGAAGGTTAGGCTGAACCCAACACAGACAGGGCTTGTGGTGAGTGGTGTCGTATTGCAGATTTTTTTCAAAGGTAAGAGGCCTGAAGTGTTATTTACTATCTGTCCTTAACACATAGAAAAACCAAACCAAAACCCATGTTTTTTTCCTGAAACCAAAACTGAATCTGAACAAGAGGCCCCACGGGGCCTGAAGCGCTCATCTTGAAAAGAACACAATATAAAGTTCAAGAATGAGTCTACATTAAGCAATCCATTTCCATAGGCTACACTCTCAATCCTTGGGTCCCTCCGGAGTGACAAAAATAATCCGGGCATCATGCCTTTTCTTCAGTTAATCATAATGTAAAATGTAGAGCTCCCCTATGAAGCCCCTTGATGCAACCTATGTGGATTAATTTTAGTTACACACACCTCTAGAGGGTACTGAATACAAAATTTTTAATTCTTCACCATAGGGAGCCCAAATATTAACCCAGGCTCTCGATTTGAACACAGTTGAATCTGACTTCCCTAGAGATGTTGTGTACCAAATATGAATGCATTCTGACTGTTGCATCT
This sequence comes from Pictodentalium vernedei, assembly GCA_031216915.1. Classification (NCBI taxonomy): domain Eukaryota; kingdom Metazoa; phylum Mollusca; class Scaphopoda; order Dentaliida; family Dentaliidae; genus Pictodentalium; species Pictodentalium vernedei. Next base: position 266,563,678 of record CM062294.1, read on the forward strand.
GAAGAAGAACAATTTTAAAGAAATTTCTTCATATTGTACTAAGTTAAAATTTGGGCTACCAAAGAAAGCCCAAATATTAACGTATGGATCCGATTTGAACAAACTTGAATCTGACCCCCCTAGAGATGTTGTATACCAAACATGAAAGCATTCTGACTAGTGGATCTGAAGAAGAATATTTTTGACGAAATTCCCTCATATTGTACCAAGTAAAATTTCAGGTTCCCATATGGAGCCCAAATATTAACTCAGGCACTCAAATTGAACAAACTGGAATCTGACCCCTAGAGATGTTGTATCCTAAATATGAAAGCATTCCGACTGGTGGATCTGAAAAAGAAGATTTTTAAAGAAATTTCCTCATATCGCACCAAGTAAAAATTTGGGCTACCATAGCAAGCCCAAATATAAACCTTGGGATTTGAATTGAACAAACTTGAATCTGACCCCCACTAGAGATGTTGCATACCAAATATGAAAGCATTCTGACTGGTGGAACTGAAGAAGAAGATTTTTTAAAATTATCCCCCATACTGAACAAAGTTCAAATTTGGGCTTCCGTAGGAGGCCTAAATATTAACCTAGGGACTTGGTTTGAACAATCTTGAATCTGACCCTCATAACAATGATGTATATCAAACATTAAGAGATCTGACTAGTGGTTCTGAAGAAGAAAATTTTTAAAGAATATTCCCCATATTACCCTATATAAAAAGTTTGGGCTCCTCTAATGAGCCCAAATATGAACTAATGGGCTTTATTTTAACAAACTTGTATCTGACCCCCGATGAATGCTGTATACCGAATGTCAAAAGATTCTGATGATTGGTTCTGGAGAAAAGATTTTTTAAAATTTTTGCAAATATGCTGACTTAGCATTTTTTCGAAGCCCATTACAGAACACCCTAACATAACCGATGGCACTTTTTTTTTACCATTCAGTTCTCCTGGTCCCAAGGGTACTTCACACTAAATAGCAGCTCTCTGTTCTGTGTGGTTTGGGAAATATGGGTGTTTGAAAATATTTCTATTTTTAGCTCCCAGGGTTCCCATGGGGATGCGGGAATTTTTTTTTTTGAATGGGTCAAGTACTTATGACCGAATAATACCACAAACCAAATTTGGTTTAAACCGGAACATCGGTTCAGAAAATCGAAATTTTGGGCTGGGACAAAAATCTTACCCCTCCCATTACAAAGCAAAATATTGCTTCACGAACTTCATTTGAACAAACTTGGTTCTACACCTCAAAAGGAAGCTCCATAGCAAATATCAAGGCATTGTACACACTGGTTCATGAGAAGATTTTTAAAATATTTTGGAGAATTTTCCCCCACTCCCTCCCTATGGGGCTGGGCATGTTGAGTTGAACAAAAATGCAATGCCCCTTTGGGACCATTACGCACATAAACTTTCACTTGAATTGGCCCAGTGGCTTTGGAGGAGAAGACCAAAACATGGTGTTGACGGACGACGGACGGAGAGCGATGAGAATAGCTCAGCTTGACTTTGTCAAGATGAGCTAAAAATCAAAACCTCCCAGCTCTAACAGATGGAAAGAAAGATGGAATCCAGGCTTATATTTCCCATCCACTGAGTGGAAGGAGATAATATATCTTCAAATATTCAATGAAAACTAAGTCAAATGCACATTTAACAATTTATTTTGTGTCACTCTGAATAACAGTCCACTCCGTGTAGAGATAGATATAAACATGTTACAAAATCTTTGATACTAATTCATACTTTTATTGTTATAATACATTTTTTGAAAGACCATAAAACTTGCATGTATCTGAACTGCTTCAGTACTGTAATTTGCAACTGTTCTAAAAGTTTGGCCTGTCTTTGCCTCTGATAGTGATATTGTTAGTTGCTTAGTTTGTACGGAGTCTTAGATCATCTTCAGTGAATCTTCTTGTCATGCCTCGAATAAGATCTACTGCGGGTAAAAGATCATTCACTTTTGCAGCTCCCTCACTATGGAATGCACTCCCTCAGAATTTAAGAAAAACCTCCAAAACTGAAAGCTTCAAAAAAGATTTAACCGGTGGAGTGCTAGAAGCCCATATTTTGGCATTATTCTGAACAACTGGTACCAAAAGTTTAAGGCTTAATATTCTGTGGATGTTCTTCATATTAGCTTAGAAGTAAAATGACTTCATTTCCATCGATTTGCATTGTTACAATTTATAGGTGAGTGCCTACAGGTGCTCTCCCATAAATTGTAACAACACAAAAACATGTGAACAAATCTTGAAGGTGAGAACAAATTTTGCTCTTTACCAGTTAACCCTTTACCTAACGAATCGCCTGCATCCGCCCGCGTAATATGCAAATTGAGCAGTTGAAAAAATTAAATTTTTCAAAATATTTCAACAAAACCATATCATGTGACCTCCTCATTGGAACGAGCTCATTGAGCTCGTTCCAATGAGGGGTCACATGATATGGTTTTGTTGAATTTTTTTGAAAAATTTAAAAAAATTATATTTGAAATAATAAATTTTGATATTGTCTGCATTGGGTAAAGGGTCAAAGATCCATCTCTTTCAGATAGCCTTTGACTGCTGATTTTTTTTTCTTTTGATTGTCAGTTTATATCATGAGCACTTTTGAGCACTGCTTTGCTGGTAAAAGTGCAATATAAGTAAATTATTATTATTTTATTATTATTATTATTGTTAGTGATCTAATATGGTATATACAGTGTTAGTGAATTCCATACTGGGTGAGTTATTTATTTATTGGTGTTTAACCTTTTACCCAATGCAGACAATATTAAAATGTATAATTTCAAATATTATTTTTTCAAATGTTTCAAAACATTTCAACAAAACTATATCATGTGAGCCGTCACTGGAATAAGCTCAACGAACTCGTTCCAGTGAGGGGAGTCACATGATGAACTGCTGAATTTGCATACTGCATGGGCAGATGCAGCCCATTTCTTAGGTAAAAAGGTTAAGGTCACCTTCAGTATCTTTGGCTGCATCATGACTGCAATATAGGTATGAAGCCAAGTTTAGCCAATCATTTATAGCTATGCTACTTACTTGTATTGGTTGAGAGCGAAGCTTGAGTCCAATATAGAATTAACTGACACTGTATATACCATATTAGATCACTAAAAACTGTATAACAATAACACAGGGTTCATACACTTTTCAGAGAATCAAATTCCAGGACTTTTCCAAAACTTTTCAAAAAAATTCCATGACCAGGTTAATTCGCACCTAAACAGAAAAGCTTCATTTTTTGCATAATTTTTGCGCATAATTTTTACACAAAATCAGTCCCTTTTAACCCTTTACCCAACATAACAACCAAAACCGGACAGCGCTATTCACAAAAATCGCCAATTAATTTACATTATTTTTTGTCTCAAAAACATGTTATGACCCCTTTTTGGAATGAGCTCATTGAGCTTGTTCCAATGAGGGGTCATAACCTAGGTTTTTGAGACAAAAAAATATTCGAGAAGTTTGTTTGCAAGTGCCATCTGCTTTTCATGTTGGTAAAGGGTTAAACCTGGTTACGAATTCCATGACTTTTCCAAAACTTTAACCCTTCCAGCCCATTTTCCAAAACTTTTCAAGGCCCTTGAATTTTTTTTCAAAATTCCATGACTTTTCCAGGATTTCATGACCTGTACGAACCCTGATAATATTTTTACCAATTACATTTTTATACAATGAAAAAGTAATAAATGATGAAATTATTAGCTGTCCAAAGTGAAGCAGTTATTGTTTGTAAACATTTTGAAAAATCAATGAACTGTGGGGAGATCAGGTATTTATTTATATATTTATTGGTGTCTAAAGTCACTTTCAGAATCTTTGGCTATATCACGACATCAGTATAGGTATGAAGTAAAGTTTAGTCAAGCATTTATGCCTATGTTGCCCACTTCCGAGATTTCTGCCCACACGTGTTGGTTACTAGTACTATTTTACCTGTAAAGCAGAACTTCTTTATTGTAGTAAAAAAGCACTGCACCACTTCCTGGGGTTCTCACAGGAAAAGGGGATATCACTCTTGACTGTCAGTCATATAAATTTTGACTGGCCATATATAGTTGTTATGTAGCTTGCCTGTGATATCTTAAAACAATGAAATTCTTAGATATCTGTTGGAGGTATACTGTAGAATAATGGAGCCATGTTAATTACTAGCCAATCCAAAATATTCAATTAACTGGAGTATTCAATTAACAAGAATTTTATTATTTTTCTATATTCTTGTGATAAACTGATCATTTAGTCCATTACATTTTGTTTGACAGAGCTGGAGCTCTGTTAAACAAGATATAATAGATTAAATGCTTAGTGGGTTAAGAGTTAAACTGGCCTCAGTACTAAAACAGTTCATCTACATATTGCTAAACTAAGATGATTTCCTCATACATTCTACAGGACTCTTTCAACATAAGTATGCATTTGCTCAACATGAATGAAGGCATTCTGGAAGAAACAGAAACAAAATGCTGATCCTCTTTTTAATTTTCAGAGAATGCACAAACATGAATTTTACAATCACAAGACATGAGGAGGGAGGAAGAATTAAATTTAAAAATTGGTTTCCAAAAGTGCTATTCGTTAAAAGATCAACCCTCTTTGGAAGGCAGTTTGAGACAGAACAACAGCAACAGCAATCACAAAATAGGTCACTGCAGTGAGTGGTAACAAGCAATGTTTTAGAAGGAAGAATTAAATTTAAAAATTGGTTTCCAAAAGTGCTATTCGTTAAAAGATCAACCCTCTTTGGAAGGCAGTTTGAGACAGAACAATAGCAACAGCAATCACAAAATAGGTCACTGCAGTGAGTGGTAACAAGCAATGTTTTAGAAGGAAAAAATGTAAAAGTTAGAAATATTTTCTTTACATAGCACAAAAGAGGGGGCTGATGTTGGCCAATTTGTCAGATAAGGCTATTAATCACCTGCACACTGAAGTCCAACCTTCAACCTGCAATTTGTTCCCATAATTCAACCAGAAATTTAACCAATTCAATGTTGCTAAATTCCCAGTTGTAGGATGGGAAAAATTTGCAGCTTTAACCCTTTGAACCCAAAAGGCCACTTTTTCAGCCCAGGATCATGATACAATCTCGATTAATAAAATAGATAGCTCCTCAGGGAATTTGTGTGGTAGACCAATTAAGATTTTCAAAAAACTGATTGGTCTTCCCCCAAGTAACGAATATAGACTTTACCAGATGATGCCTCTGAACTAGCCTGGAATACACTACCAGAGTCCAAAGGGTTAAATCTTGGAATTTTGACATCAGTGTGCAGTGGGTTAAAAAAAAAAAAAGAGTGTTGTTTCTCAAGTACTGCCCACATCTGATTCAACAAAACCCTGACACATCCCCTTTTTCATTCCAAGTATTTGCAAAAACAAATTTCAAGCTATGATTTTTGAAAAACAGGGTGGTTAGTATATGAGGAGATATAATAGTAAAACAGGTCGTAAATAACTTTTAGGTGTTTCATTTCCATTTTTCAGATGTATGTTTTTCTGCATTATTATCTTGTTATTCTGTGTTTGCACACCCTCTGGTCATCAAATTATTTTGCTGTGGACAATTTGGGGAAAAATTAATGTGGGAAATTCATAAGTGGACATCCTACAAGAAACTACAACAAAACACAATTCACTGGACTTCTAGGTTTATCCTTCCAGAACAGAGCAGTGCTGAGCCAAAATGCTTCCCTGGAAGTGTATTCTTTACAACCGTAACTTTTTTTTAGTCTTTGATAAACTATTGATCTGTATGGTCCATACATTTGATTTCATATATGAGCACCCAATTCGAATGATCCAGTTTGCAAGCAGTGGCAGAATTCAAATAGGATTAACTCTTAATAGCAAGTAGTGGCAGAATTCAAATAGAATTAACTCTTAATAATAGTATTTTCAGTATATATTTCATCAAATCTAATCATGGCTGCTGTGAAGCAGCCATAACTAGATTTGATGTAAAACTCATCAAAATGTAACTCAAGAAATCATTGGTGAAATTGGAGGAAATTGGATTAAATATGCCCAAATTATACATATTTCAGTGGCAAGAAAAATTCTGTCCTGGGCAGGAATATCCGCCAGCAGCAGGTAAGGAGTTAACCCTTGTGGTCTAATTCTGACTTTGATTACAACAAAATAGCTAATCCAAAACCCAGTGTTTGGGTAAACTTACAAGTAGATATTCTAAGTACATTGACAGTTGTTACAAGGAAAGTCTTGGCTTCCTCGAGACACCTGAGAAACCACAGGATGTAGACTATTAAACTTTAACAATAATTGTAAAAATCTCCATGTCTTTGAGGGTTAGCAGTACTGTAACTCAGAAAACAAAATTTGGAATAATAGCCTGAGAAACATGATTTTTTTAATGACCTAAATTGGAATAAAATGCAGTTAATAAGAACATATATATTACATTAGCATGTTTGTCTTTGTGGTTTTACCTTATTTCCAACATTAATGGTCATGTACTATATTGAAAATTATGGTAGTAACAAAAACTGTAAATTTGAATTTACCTGAAAACCTGAAGAAAACAAATTTTCTTGTTACTTAAAGCAGTTTTATCAAGCTCTAAGACCACCAGTCCTCAAATTACGTAAGCAATCTGATGCCATTCTAGGCTGTTTGTTTACCCACTTTTCATGGAGTTTGTGCTCAGTCTACCACTGGTTTAATGCGATGTCCCTTTATTCACAAAGATATTTTATATCCCAGTTATTGATATTTCAATCAATGAGTATTTAATTTGCCTTGGAAACATCAAGATATTTTGACAATTTGTGGACCAGGGTGGCATCATCACAAAACTGCAGCTGAATGAGTTTTCATTCATATTCATTTAGTAAACAATAATGTCTTTAGTTAGGGTCCTGCAATGCTTGAAATTTGATTTCAAATACTCCCCATGATTTGATTCAATTTGCTTTCAATTGCAGTGATTCAAAACTTTTAGAACTGTCGAGATGTTCTCAAAATTCTACAAAGTGTCTCCTCTTGAACTCTTCTTCTATCATCAGGTCTCCTTTACAGGAGACCTGATGACAGAAGAAGAGTTCAAATAGGTTTCACATCTGAAATTACATTGATTCCATTCTGAAATAATCCGATTTTTGCTTGATTTGCATGAGTTGCCATTGCACACAATATCTAAGTGAAAACTGACAATATCTTTGACTGTAAGAAGGTGCAATAACTACAACTTCATAAGTGACTTGATAAGTGGAAAGATTTGATTCGAGGTTCGATTCGATTCAAAATCTGATGCCTGATTCGATTTGACCTGAAATGTGAAGTTTGCAGGACCCTATCTTTAGTATTGGTAAAGTCGTAAAAGATTCCGTCAAAACAAGTCGCAATTGAGAAACATTTCTTTCATTTATTCAAAGAACGTGAATGTTTATGATATTTTTTGGATTCAATCATCTGGAATATTTCAATTGGTTAGAAAAGAAAATCACAGCTCAGCTTTTTCACCAAATGAAATATTCCAGATGAGTTAATCTAAACATAGGCACTGGACTATTTAAAGGTTGACTGGTTCCAGGCCAAAATAACAACACTGAATTCCACACATAATTTGATCGGTATCTTGAGAGCTTGGGGTTTAATGACACTTTCAAAAATCAGTCAAGTTAGAGTATAATTGCTTGCAGAAACAAAAGTACAACAGAGAATTAATGAATAGCATAATGCGACTATCTCGCTACAACTTACATCCCAAACAGCTCTTTCTCTCACGTCCAGTTCCAAAAAACAAGACTAACATTAAAATGGAACTGGCTTATGCATACTATGCTGTAAGACATATAAAAATGTTAAGACAGCACAGATTGCCAAATAATAAAACATAAATTAATAAAATGTTAGATGAAACCAGAGAAGAGGTGGTTTCGGATACTTTTGTAAATTTTGAAAATGAATACAAAAAAAAAATGGTCAAATAAAATTGTTTTTATATTATAAATCTTTTTTGATGCCAGAAAAGCAACATTTCTAACAGCTCTAGGTGGTAAAAATGTCTTCAGAGTTACTGCAGAGATAAAATCAAAACTTGCCAGGCCAATGATTAAAACTTACAAACAACAGAGGTTTATTTATAACCATGGGGAATTAATTCTTGGCTTCTATTACATAGGTAACTATAGCTATATGATGATCACAGCCCTAGTTTAATGTCAACTTCAGCCAATTGTTAATACCAAGACTGCTACTTAACTGGTAGAGTGCTGGAAGCCCATATTTGGTCTTTATTCTGAAGTGCAGGTACCATAACTTAAAGGCTTCATATTCAATGGATTTGCTTTATATGATCATGGAAGTGAAATTATTTAGTCTTCAAGGATTTGCCTTGTTACAATTTATGGGAGAGTGCTTATGAGCACTCTCCCATAAATTGTAACAAGGCAAAGACATGTGAACAAATTCTGACAACCACAAATTATTTATTTATTGTTTATTTATTAGGGTTTAACAACACATTAACAGCCAAGGTCATATCGTGTTGGTGACAGTTATACTGGTGGAGGAAGCTGGAGTACCCAGAGAGAACCACCGAGCAGCTGCCAGCTCCCCTACATCGTAACTCCGCACTGCAGCACAGGCAGGGTTAGATTGAAGACATGTGCACCATTGACGTGTAGTACGCCTTAGTACATGACATCATTGTGTCCCCATGTGGACAACCGGGCTGAAGTGCCATGCCCAAGGACACAACGTAGGAGTACAAATCGATGGCTCAGACAGTCACCCATCCAAGGACTAACCGGGCTCGATGTTGCTTAACTTCGATAATCTGATGTAACCAGATACCGTAACGCCACTGCTCCCCCCCCCCCCCCACAACCACAAATAATTTAGCACTCTAATAGTGAAGAGGACTTACAGACCAGGCATTAGTTACCAGGTCCTATTATACCAGTGAAACCCTAATTATCTATAACAGTAATTAAGCCCTGCTCCATTAAAAGTAAAAAAAAAAACATCGGCTAGAGGTTAACCCTTTACCCAAAGAATCAGTTGCATCCACCTGCATAATTCAAATTGAGCAGTTGAAAAAAAAAAATTATTTAAAAAATTTCCACAAAACCATATCATGTGACCTTTGGAAGATCACACTGATCTTGATCCTATAAGAGGAAAGAGTGGGGTGGGGTGGGGTGGGGTGGGGTGGGGGGTGGGGGGAGTGTGGGGGGTGCAGGGGTGGCGGGGGGGGGGAACAAGATATGTTATTGCAAAACAATATATTTTCACAATGTTTATCCAATGTTATTGGACACTGTAAAGGAAGGTAATTTGTTAGCAAGGGCATGTAACGAGAAGCATTGTAGATGAATAAATGAATTTGATATCACTGGGCATGAAGTAAACTGGTTCAATGCTGGTCATCCATACTTTGACTCTCAACAGAAAGTATAGGTGGCAGGTAAAGCTGACATATTCTTGGTTCAAGCTTGATATTCAGATTGTAGCAAATGATATTCTGTTAACATGAATTTGATTTGTTACAATTTATTGGGTAGTGCCTATTGGCACTGCCCAATAAATTGTAACAAAACAATTATCAAAGAAGCAATTCTGATGTTGACAAAATAATCTTGCACTCCAGCAGATGAATGTGAAAATTGGTATCTTTTCAATCAACTGATGTGAAACTGGTTCGAAATGCTACATGCTATAAAAGCAGAAATTCCACACAGGGTGCAGAAAGCTATAATATTCAATACTTACGTAAAGACTTGGGCCCTTGAGATCATCAAAATTATGAGCTTTTATCACGACAAACATTTATCAACATACACTTTTATTATTGGAATGTGATGACATGACAAAAGAACAAACTAAACCATTCACTTACAATAGATAACTCCAGACCTGGTGGAAGCACATTGAAATTGCTGACAGGAAGTTAATAATGAGCGGTGAGTTCTTGACTGTTAAAATCTGGAGCCAGGTAGGGGCATGTGGCAGTATTCCATCTTGATAAATTTAAATGGATATATGTTAATGAAATAACCCAATAAAACCCTTTACCTTACTTTACCAAAAATGACCAGCACTATTGACGGCAATCACCATTCAAATTTTATTAGTTTTTATCTTAATCCTTAGGACCTGGCCAAATTTCTTGAATCCCCACTAGACTGCCACCTGCACATTGCCAGTTGCTAAGCAGTGACTTCCAGTCAAGTCTTGGCTGCCCATTTAACAAGAAACTACTGCCAAGATAATGTTTATTTTCAGCAGGATCTCCTCATGACTGCATGTTAAGGGTACCTGTTCTGAAGTCATCAAAGTCGGATATGGGACTTTAAGGGTTAAACATTACTTAGGACTCTCACAGGTATATGCTCCATGAGCCTGTTCCAATGAGTGGTCATAATTTATATTATGGTGGCCATAAATGATAATTTTTAGTTTTTCCCAGAAAATACCAAAACGAATTGAAATCAGTTAACTATTGTTCAAGTTATGCCTTAAACAAAGTTCTCACAAAATGTTGATGGAAATATGCAATTTCTAAGTCAAAAGGGCCCATAACTGGAAAAATCATCGGACCATGCCCCAATTCGAAATTAACCTTCATTTTGATATAACTAAGGCATAAAGCAAGTTTGGTCCTGATCTATAAACCCAAACTCAAGTTATCATCCGGAAACCAAAATGTTGATGGAAATGTGCATTTTCTAAGTCGAAAGGCCCATGACTCTTGTAAAAATCATCAGACCAAGCCCCAATTTGAACCTGACCTTCATTTTGATATAACTGAGGCACACACCAAGTATGATCCTGGTCTATAAATTCAAACTCAAGTTATCTGGAAACAGAAAAGTATGCAGATGGACATACAGACAGACAGACGGACAGAACAATCACAAAATATGACTGTTTTTTCAAACGGGTATATAAAAATCCACTCAGCCCCAAAAAGTTACACCAGTAATTTAACACTCTTGAAAATGATGGAAAAAAACAAAACAAGATATTTTCAAGAATCCTCACTTTCAGATTAACTTAGAATGCACCTGAAATTAATTATGGAATATATCAGTGCCCACTTGCATGACAAGGCCATCAGTTAGTTTGGAGTGTGGTGAGTTCTTAAGAACGCACATAACTCAAAACTAATTTATAGCCTTGTGCAAGTTTCTAGAGTTCCATTATACTTAATCCTTGAGGACTAAGTATAGTGGAACCTGCAAACCTGCATCTTTCAAATCAGCATTCAAAACTAATCCAGCAATCAGTGTGACGAGCATAAAAATATGTTCACACATCGTCATCAAAAAAATTATAGAAGAGAAATGTTCCACTTGTCCTCCCCTTTGCCAGCTTGCGTGAGCTTCACCAGGTCAGGACAACTCTATTTATGTGCAATTTACTAAGTAAACAAAGGCACAGTATTGAAAAGTGTTCTAGCTTAATGAAGAGCATACATGTGTTAACAGAACCTACCAAGAAAAATTCTGCATAAAAAAATTGCATAATAAAGAACTTCTGTTGATCCCAATGAATAACTTTTATAATTTCATATCATGAATGGAAGTGACTCTTCATTCAAGAAACAGTGTGATCAGTTGTAACTGAAAACAATTCAGCTGGTTGAGTGATAGAATCCCATACTCGGATTCTGTTAAGAAGTGATGGTATCTCAATTAACTCTAACCTGCTGAGTATTTTCAAAATCTTTTTCATCAAATCTTATCATGGCTGCTTTGAAGCAGCCATGACTAGGTTTGATGAAAAATTCATCAAAATTTAACTCTTGAAATCATTGGTTAAAAAGTCAATTCAATTTATGAGGGACAAATTTTGTTAAATTCACCCCGACTATACTTATTTTGTTGACAGATTTCCTATCACAGGCAAGAATATCGCCCAGCAGCAAGCCTGCAAATAAGCAATCTGTCATTTGCAGAATGAGGTTCCCAGAGGGTTAACATCCATACAGTGGGCTAGAATCCCTCAATTTATCCTCTGGGTACCTCTTTCTGTTTAGACCCGAGACCTTGGTTCAGATCGAGGTTCACAGAGAGTAAATTTATTAATGTTACCTTGATGTGCAGGGTAGCATCACCAAATTCACCCTCTGGAAACATCATTCTGCAGATGACAATCTGCTTATTTCCAGACTTGCCAAGCAGTATGCAAGGAGTTAAAAGGCATCATTTTATGTAGAATAAGCCTCCTATTCAGGGATGTAGCTAGGAATTTCTTATTGTGTGGGTGATCTGGGAGGTTGGAAGACCAGCTAAACTAGCTAGATATGACAGGGTACACTCCCTTCTTTGAAAAGGGAAATATAAAAGAAAATGCAGTTGGAAAGATAAACACTGGTTGATTATCTGATGACAGCAATCTTGCAATTATCTTCCTTTGACCATTCCAGACCCAATGACAATGGAGTCTAAATGGGAACATCAGTATGGTTATGTACTGAGGATCAGACCTTCTGACCAAGTTGGAATTTATATTTCCTGAGTCCTAGTATGGTTATGGACTTGGGTTCTGACCTTCGGAGTTGGAAATTCTATTTCCTGTCAACTTGACAGTTGGATTTTTTGTGTGTTAATACGGTAAATTGTAATTCCAATTTCATACTCCCTACAGGAAACAGACTCCAACAGTATGATTTGTACTTCAGGGCAAGAAATTTTATGAATTTCCTCCTTGTGAATTTTTGACCACCAAATTTCCAACCATCGTCAATGATCCAGATAGGTGTTGAGGGTCACAGTGTGGGTTAACCCCAGTGGCTACATCCCTGTCCATATTCTTTCAGAAGCAAAGCTATTTTGTTCAAATGGATTTGCTTTGTCACAATTTACTCGCTAGTGCCATAAGCACTCTCCAGTAAACTGTAACTTAGTCCAAAATAAGCACACAAATCTGGTCAACCAAAAAAATATTTAGCTCCCCACAAGCTAAACTTTTGCCAAATCAACTAAATCTACTATTAGCTTCACCTAAATTTTTCATATTTTTTCTTTACATAGCTTAGCCTGGACTGGTATTTGCATTTCAGACTTCAACAATCTGATCTCTACTCTATCTTTGTGGTGAATATCACCACGTCACACCATACACTATATCTAACAAATAAGACTACAAAACCTGTACACACTATTTACAGATAGCTTTTTATGACTTAGATGATTTGTAAAATGATATAAATTATTATGTTAATATGACAAAATATGCAGTTCTTGTGAATGACGGTTGCGGCCAAGCCTGGAAATAAGCAATCTTTCATTTACAGAATGAGGTCCCCAGAGGGTGAATTTGTTAACGCTATCCCATACAGTGGGCCAATTTATTCTCTGGGTACCTCTTTCTGTTTAGGCCCAAGACCTTGATTCAAATTGAGGTTCACAGAGGGTGCAGGGTAGCATCATCAAATTCACCCTCTGGGAACCTCATTCTGCAGATGACAGTTTGCTTATTTCCAGGCTTGGTTGCAGCTATAAGTAATGCTATATACTATGCTCACTGTAAATTGATGACAAAATATTTATCTTTGAGGTGAATTAATCTGAATTGACCATTCAAACCCGAGTATTATTTCAAAACTTATTTATGCAATTGTTGAAACTGTCCATATCTAATGGGAGACACTATCTTAGTGGTGAATGCTTATTAACCCTTTACATAACACAACTACAGACTATGCAAAATAAAAGTCTTAGCATACTGTAGCATAACTAAAAAAAATTCATTTTTTGAATCAAAAACATAGCTTATGCCCCTTAGTGGAATGGGTTCAACAAGCTCATTTTAATGACAGGACATAAACTACATTTTGCAGGCAAAATTTAAAAAAAAATAATAAAATTTGAAAATGAAATTTTGTGAATTTTATTATTTTTTTCAAAGTGGTTGCATCTGAAATGTAGTTTATGACCACTCACTGGAATGAGCTCATTGAGTTTGTTCCAATGAGGGGGTCATAAGCTATGATTTATATTTTATGAAGAAATAATAAAATATGAATTACGAATTTTGTGAATATTATGGGTCTGATGTGATAAATACGTTAGGACAAGGGTTAAAAAATACAAGATGATGATGATGCTTCTCTCTATTTAACTTTCCATATATAATTTTTGCCTCAAAAACATAGCTTATGATCCCTTATGTGAATTCGCTCATTCCAATGAGGAGTCAAAAGCTATGTTTTCGAGACAAAAATGAAACTAGTTATTCAGGAATACTTTTCTGCAAATGTTGTCTGCTACATGTATTGTATTAGTTGACAGTAAATGAAAGTGAAAATGACATTGCAGCTCAACTTGACCAAGAAGGGACTGAACTAAAAGAGAGTTCCAGTAATACCAAGTCATTCACTCAAGTGTCTTCAGAAAACATCCCATCCCAATACCTCAAAACTGTCATTGTCAAGTTGGCAAGAAGTAAAAATAAAATCAGCCCATCTTCACCAATTTAAACAAGAGCGCCCGTATCGCTGAAGCAATACAATGTTCCCTACCGGACTAATGAGCATTAATAATTATACAAATGTTATAACCTAGATGTGATCAGCATGAATTCCATTGAAGCATTTCCAAAAAAAGTCCAGAAAACTGATATTTTGGCGCTTTTCTATATTTCCAAGGGCCATAACTCACACAAGAATAATGCAATCAGCATGAAACTCAAACTTGATCTGTAAGTCATCGTTCTATAATAGGTTACCAAGAATGAAATCATTCGGTTGAAGCATTTCCAAAAAAGTCTGGAAAACTAAAGTATGACTGACAGACTGACTGACAGACTGACGGATGGACAGAGTACAAATGAAACATGATCTGTAAGTCATCATTCTATAGTTGGTTACCAAAAATGAAATCATTCCTTTGAAGCATTTCCAAAAAAAGTCGGGAAAACTAAAGTATAACCGACAGACTGACTGACAGACTGATGGATGGATGGACAGAATGTAAATGAAACTTGATCTGTAAGTCATCGTTCTATAGTAGGTTACCAAAAATGAAATCATTCCGTTGAAGCATTTCCAAAAAAAGTCCGGAAAACTAAAGTACGACCGACAGACTGACTGACAGACTGACAGATGGATGGACAGAGTGTAAATGAAACGTGATCTGTAAGTCATCGTTCTATAGTAGGTTACCAAAAATGAAATCATTCCATTGAAGCGTTTCCAGAAAAAGTCCGAAAAACTGATATTTTGGCGCTTTTCATATTTCCAAGGGCAATAACTCACACAAGTATAAGGCAATCGGCATGAAACTCAAACTTGATCTGTAAGTCATCCTTCTATAGTAGGTTATTAAAAATGAAATCATTCCGTTGAAGCGTTTCCAAAAAACTCCGGAAAACTGATATTTTGGTGCTTTTTCAAATATTTCCAAAAGCCGTAACTCACACAAGAATAAGGCAATCAGCATGAAACTCAACCTTGATCTGTAAGTCATCATTCTATAGTAGTTTACCAAAAATGAAATCATTCCATTGAAGCTTTTCCAAAAAAACTCCGGAAAACTAAAGTGTGACTGACAGACGGATGGACGGAGTGCAAACCTATAGTCCCCTCCGGCGATGCCGGTAGGAGACTAACAAGAGGCCTGATGGGGTCTGAAGTGCACACCTGACCAAAGTTGTTTGAAGAAGGATTTAATTACCATCTATGGCTAGTCAACACAATAGAAGAATGAGTTTATTTAATTATTTATAACTCTGCTGTCCATGCCACATGATTTTTTTCTAGTATTGGGATGCTACCATTGAAATAATGCCCAGGTTTTCAGTAATGGAAAACTAGGGAGTCCAAATATTAACCTAGGGACTTGACTTGAACAAACTTGAAGGATGATGTATACCAACTATCAAAATATTCTGACTGGTTGATCTGGAGAAAAACATTTTGAGAATATTACCAATTTTGAACTATGTTAAAATTTGCCCGCCTCCCCCCACCACCTACCCATAGGGAACACAAATATCAACCCAGGGACTTTATTTGTGCAAATTGATTCTGAACCCTCAAAGGATGCTGTATACCAAATATCGAAAGATTCTGACTGTATCTCCAGAAGCAAATTTTTAAAGATTACTCCTCATATTGTACTAAGTTAAAATGCAGGCTCCAATAAGGAACCCAAATATTAACCCAATGACCCGATTTGAACAAACTTAGATCTGACTGAATCAGGCAGAGGATTAAGAATCAAACTGAATCTCAAATAAAATCTCAATGCTCTTCAAGCTCAAGATATTAAAGCATCTCACAACAGTAAATATTGTCAATTTCCAGCCAATTACAGTGGAACCCTGTTAATTGAATAGCCACTTTGCCAAGGAAAATTATTCAATTAACAGGAGTAGTCAATTAATAGGGATTGTGTCACTTTCCTGTATACCAGAGATCATTTTTACTATTATTCTATTACATTTTGTTTGACAGAGCTCCGTAAGCTCTGTAAAACAAGATACAATAGATTATATGCCTGTATTGGATGTACTGAGGCCAAATAGGTCTATAAACACAGGAAAACTGGGGAGAATCAGGGTAATTTCTCGACAGGTTACAAGATTTTTTATTCAATTAACAGGAGTTTACTCTATAACCTATATTCAATTAACAGGTCACATTTGTACTGGAGGGATAGTAAATAGTTTTATGTTGGAATTTCATATTCAATTAACAGGGTTATTCAGTTGAGAGACATCCAATTAAGAGGGCTCCACTGTATAATATCTAATGGTAACTCAACTTTGGGAAAATCAATAACAAAAATAGGCAGTATATTCCAGAACAAAATCAAAGTAGTGATGAAAGCAAAACCTTCTTGAACTTTTCTTTCATCATCAGATCTTCTGTACAGAAGACCTCCTGATAGAACTGGAATTCCATCCATGGGAGACACTTGGCTGGATTTTGAGAACATCCAGATGATTCATAAATTTGCCAATAGGCAAAACTCAAATCAAATCGAATCGAATCATTGAGATGATTTCAAATTGAATCAAATTTTGAGGCTTCACAGGGCCTTAGTTGAGTAGTAGCTACATGGTACGGTCCTATGGGCAATATCATGACCATAACACATGTATTAAGTCCAAGTTTAGTAAATTATTTATTATCATGGTACCTACTAACCCTACATTTGGTTACAGGTCCTATTAAACCAAACAATCTATTAAGTGAAAATAGAATATGTTTTCATTTTTGGATTTCACATAAAAAAAATAAATTATTACAATCCAGTAAAAGTATTTCCATTAATTGCTTGAATCCTGCACCCTATGTAACATGCAACCAACTAACCCTGTGCTTTTTTTACAGCCTTAGTCAAGTCATATTTTCATGTAGTGCATGATATTGCAGCCCTTAAACTAATCCTGTACAATGTACACAATTAGTCACACTTTCATTTCTGGGTATAAATAAGATCGTCTCTATTGTGCATCTGACCCTATACATCACACAGCCTTAGTGACTATACTATAAGTTATGGGTCTTTCAGTGGATGGATATGGTGTGATATAAAGTGAAGTGAGATCAATATTAGGTGAGGCCGAAGGCCGAGCCTAATATTGATCTTGCTGAGCCTTATATCACACCATATCCGCCCACTGAAAGCCCCATAACGTATTTATTATGCCAGTTCTTTGAAAGAGACACAACCATAAGTGTACCCAGATTCCTAGCGCAAATGTTCTGTTATCACTATCAGGGAATTTCCCGGTTTTACGTCATGTGAAGGTCACGCTAGTAGCAGGCGCTGAAACAACGGAGTTTTCTTCTCAATAAACAGGAATTTATATTAACAATTCACAACTTTAATTCAGTGTTAAGTACGGGAAAAATAAAACAACTGGAGCAAATGGATTAACAATTCTTTCAAGAAGGTAAGTGGGAACAGTTTCATTCATTAATTGTTGTTAATGGTGATATTAATGTTTCTATACATGTCGTTTTAGTGGTTTATTTATTGTATTTATTTACATTTGTTTATTAAAATTCCTCAAAGACTGGAAGAAACGTATTATAGTTGTACGTTGCTCAACAGACACACACACAAAATTATTTGTTGTTCGTTGAACACGCGAAATTAGGAAAAACATCGAAGCGAGCGTTGGATGTCAAAAACAAAATGTCGGAACTGACCGTATATAAGCTCTATATACGGTCAGCTCAATGATACAGTCTAATATACGGTCACTAGATATTGAAGCTGATTGGTCAATAACAATTACTGGCATAATAAATTTTCATGTAGTGTGTGATATGGCAGTTACCAATGTTTTACAACCAGAAAATGTGACTAACCCTGTGCATTGCCCAGGGTTAGTCACACTTTCAGGTTATAAAACATTTTCGTTATTAACTGAGTGACTAAACCTGTGCACTGTACAGCCTTTGTGTAAATCTCATTTATATCAACTATTTACCCAACGTAATGGCCAAAACAAGCCTGTAATATTCTCTAAACACCATTTAAACTCAGCTTAAGATCCCTCAGTGGAATAGATTGTGGAAAGGTTTTTTTATTTTTACTGAATTCTACAAATGAAAACATATTCTATTTTCAATTAATAGCTTGTTACCAGTGAAACAGATCAAGTTTACAAAGAAAACACAGCTCACAGGAATGATGAATCACATGATTATTTCAGAAGAAGAGGAGATACTGGAATGGATCAGTTGCGTTCATTTTTGTTTCGCAAATGGACTGTCCTTTAAATTATATTAGTGGCCATTATAATGGTTATATGGAACACCATCACAAAAACTGCATCGAAAATGATTTATATAAAAATATTGATCTTTACAAATATTCCATACACATTCAACTTACACACACAACTGATATACAATCATCACAATTTTATCATTATTACTATACAAAACTGCATTCTGGGTCATGTGTCATCAACAAGGCAGTCTGAAAAGCTTGTAACTTTGGCAACAATGACTGTTATATCATCTGGCTTACCACCTGCAAATAAAGAAATTAAAATTAATGGTTGCCCTTTCTGTTATGTGTTTACAGATTTTGAAGGATGAACAAGATTTTTAAAGACTACATGAAAATTATTTCTTTACCAAATTATTCTTGGATATGGTCATTATCAGCTGTTGTAAATGTAAGGTGACCATATAAAATCACACTCTTTTTTTGTTTCTTGAATTTATTTATTTATTGGTGGTTTTTAAGGTCACATATTTCTGCACAATGGCTAATCATGACCGCGACAGTTTTATGAATGGAGGAAGCCGGAGTACCCGGAGAGAACCACCGAGCAACGGCGAGCAACTGTCAGCTCCCCAACTGTTTCTTGAATGGATGATAATATCCTTGGCTGAGTTTCTTGGAAAGCACTCCTTAAAAGCTTTACATAACTCAATATCATGGGGTGGTATTTAGTGCTGGGCAGTATTTTGGAAGACCGATTAAAATCTGTACAATTTTCAACACCGTCACTGATACCATCACATTAAATCATGATCAGTGTACTAAAAAGGCAGTTTTTCCCTGGTGTGCAAATTACTATTTGCTTATCAGGATATACAGGAAGTGATTTTACTTACTGGTGCAGATTATCATTGCTTTAAATTTGGGTTTTAACCTTTCCACCACCCTATCTACCCTGACAGGCCTGGAAATATTTGTTTTCTCTGATCCCCAGTGTTTTGCCCTACAAAGTAGATCTTCTGTTTTTCAGGTCTACTGCCTGTGGGTGGGCGTTTTTTTAATTTTATTTTTGATATTTGTAATTATTTCTTTGCCGTCAAAATTTCATGTTCTTGGTTTGTTTTATGTTATTTATTTATTGGTGTTTAAGATCACATACTTATGCATAATGGCTAATCTTGACCATGATAGTTGTACAGGTGGAGGAAACTGGAGTATCCGGAGAGAACCACCCAGCATCGATGAGCAACTGTCAGTTCCTCAACATTCTAACTCTGTTCAAGCTCCACTCAAGCAGGGTTACAGTGGTTGAAGACATGTGCACCATCGACATGCAGTATGCCTTAGTGTACGGCATCATCGTGCCCCCATGTAGGCAACCAGGATAAAGTGCCTTGCTCAAGGACACAACACAGGTCGTCCCAGACGAGGATCAAACTCAGGACCTCTAGCATAGAATTCCAACAGTGTACCACTGAGCCACCGCGCTCCTCACTGTTTTATGTTTTAGGCCTCTTAATCTATAGAGTAGCAGAATAGCAAAGCCTTGTTGAACTCAAGGGACAAATTTATCAATTTTAATAACTTGGGTAGAATATCAGACATGAACCATTTCATTTTACTTTTTTAAGTTTGCATTGGTTATAAAAAGAGAGCCTGCGGCAGAAAAAAGGACGATGTGGGAGGGCCTGAGAAATAGATTTTTAGGTCTTACATCAAATTTGAAACAAGTTGAAGGGAGAATACCAGTTTTTCGATTTTGAGGTATGCTATTGCTCTTGTGCACCGTTGATCCTGTGATTTTTATTTTTTGCGGGTCAAGAAGAGTGCCCATGAGCTCAACCAAGTGAGTGACAAAAATATCTTCTTGAAAGGATTAAATATTACAATATGTGGCACAGTTCGACAGATTCTCCCACACATTATTTTCTGAAAATGTAATTTAAAGATACTTTCATTAATAAAACATGAAGAATAAATTGCAAAGTAACATTTGCTGTTTGTACGCAATTCAACACAAGGTCACTGATGAAATCGTATCTATTTTCATCCCTGCTTTTGATTGGTTTACACTGACTTTGTGTTATTAACTGTTTGTGTAGGCCAAATGTTTTCAAGTATCCTCCTTTGATGTGCAAAAACACACATATCAGGCCTGTCAATTTGAGGTGAACAGCCGTTCAGGTTGAATAGGGGTTACCTAAAATGAAACACAAGCAAACGAAAAACGGGCTGTGCAAAATTGTCGCCAGGTCACACAAAATTTTTTCATCAAATTAAATGATCTAGTACAAATGAATGGTGGAATGATGTTGAGAATCAACCGATCATAAGCCACACGTGTTTGCATCTGCTTGAAGTTATTGGCCAACAGAGCAGCTATACTTCAGGCAGATGCAAACACTTATGCTGTTGATTGGTTGATGCTCTACATCATTTTAAATTGTTGATCATCTTAAGACATAAGATAAACATGAGGCCCCACGGGGCCTGAAGCGCTCATCTTGTACAGAAGACAATTTAAACAGAGTCCAAGAATGAGTCTACATTAAGCAAGCCATCTCCATAGGCTACACTGTCAATCCTGGAGTCCCTCAGGAGTGACAAATATAATCTAGGCATCATGCCTTTTCTTTAGTTGATCATAAGTAAAATGTAGAGCTCCCCTATGAAGCCCCTTGATACAACCAACCTATGTGGATTAATCTTAGTACCTCTGGAGGGTACTGAATACAAAATTTTTAATTCTTCAGCAAAATGGCCAATTCCGGCTCCCATAGAGAGCCCAAATATTAACCCAGGCTCTTGATTTGAACACAGTTAAATCTGACTTCCCTAGAGATGTTGTGTACCGAATATGAAAGCATTCTGACCGTTGGATCTGAAGAAGAGAAATTATAAAGAAATTTCTTCGAATTGCACTAAGTTCAAATTTGGGCTACCATAGCGAGCCCAAATATTGATCTATGGATCCGATTTGAACAAACTTGAATCTGACCCCCCTAGAGATGTTGTATACCAAATGTGAAAGCATTCTGACAAGTGAATCTGAAGAAGATTTTTGAAGAAATTCCCTCATATTGTACTAAGATAAATTTCATGTTCCCATATGGAGCCCGAATATTTACCTAGGCACTTGAATTGAACAACCTGGAATCTGACCCCCCTAGAGATGTTGTATACCAAATATAAAAGCATTCCGACTGGTGGATCTGAAGAAGAAGATTTTTAAAGAAATTTTCTCATATTGCACTAAGTAAAAATATTAACCCGGATTGTCGATTTGAACAAAGTTGAATCTAACCTCCCCAGAGATGTATACCAAATATGAAAGCATTCTGACTGTTGGATCTGAAGAAGAAAATCTTTTAAGAAATTTCCTCATATTGCACTATCTTAAAATTTTGGCTACCATAGTGAGCCCAAATATATACCTAGGGATCTGATTTGAACAAACTTGAATCTGACCCCCATAGAGATGTTGCATACCAAATATCAAAGCATTCTGACTGATGGATCTGAAGAAGATTTTTTTAAATTACCCTCCATATTGAACAAAGATAAAATTTGGGCTTCCATAGGAAGCCCAAATATTACCCTAGGGACTTGGTTTGAACAATCTAGAATCTGACCCTCATAACAATGATGTCTACCAAATATTAAAAGATTCTGATGGGTGGTTCTGAAGAAGAAGATTTTTAAAGAATATTCCTCATATTACCCTATGTTAAAACTTTGGGCTCCTGTAGAGAGCCCAAATATGAACCAATGAGCTTTATTTCAACAAACTTTTATCTGACCCCCCTATGAATACTGTATACCAAATATCAAAAGATTCTGATGATTGGTTCTGGAGAAAAGATTTTTTAAAATTTTTGCAAATATGATGACTCAGCATTTTTTCGATGCCCATTACAGAACACCCTAACATAACTGATGGCAATTTTTTTTTACCATTCAATTCTACTGGTCATAAGGATACTTCATACCAAATAAAAGCTCTCTGTTCCGTGGGGTTTGGGAAATATGAGCGTTTGAAAATATTTCTATTTTTAGCTCCCAGGGTTCACATGGGGATGCGGGAATTTTTTTTTTTGCATGGGTCAAGTACTTATGACTCAATACTACCACAAACCAAATTTGGTTCATACCGGACCATCGGTTCAGAAAATAGAAATTTTGGGAGGGGCCAAAAATCTTACCCTTCCTATTACAAAGCCAAATATTACTTCACGAACTTCGTTTGAACAAACTTGATTCTACACCTCATATGGAAGCTCCATAGCAAATATCAAGTCATTGTACACACTGGTTCTTGAGAAGAAGATTTTTAAAATATTTTGGAGCATTTTCCCCCACTCCCTCCCTATGGGGCTGGGCATGCCGAGTTGAACAAAAATGAAATGCCCCTTTGGGACCATCACTCACACAAACTTTCACTTGAATTGGCCCAGTGGCTTTGGAGGAGAAGACCAAAACATGGTGTTGACGGACGACAGACGACGGACAACGGACGACGGACGGGAAGCGATTAGATTAGCTCAGCTTGACTTTGTAAAGATGAGCTAAAAATCAGGAAACGGCAATACATGTAATTCATGTCTCTGCCACAAATAGTGATTATGAATGCTATAATCGTCTGCAGCATACTAGCCCATGCCAAGATGAGGCTATAATTGCAACTAATTTGTATCTGAACTGCTGCAACACAGTCTTGTTATTCTTCCTAAGGCTTCATCTTTATTCATCAGGATATTGCCCATAGGAGCAAGAACCTGGTTATGATACATCTGTTCATATATCGGCATAGTTGCAATAATATATATTTAGGTTGCCTAATAGGCTACCTAAATCAAGTACAGGGGAACAAACAAGAAGTTACCAAAGCTCAGACCAGGTAAACAATAAATGGGTTATGCAAAATTTTGTAAACAGCAGGCCTGATGTATAATGTAATGAAGCATAATGAATCACCTAGTAATCCTGCACTTGCGACACACTGAAAAGACTTACTTCGTGCTAATTATCAACATTAATGCGCCCTGTAAGTAACATAAACATCATACTCCCTTCCCGGGAGCTTGTAATATGCAAGGTAATCACGTTACATGACGATTTTCTTTCCAAAATGTTCCCAACGTCAAAATCGGAAGAGTGGAAGGCACATGTATTTCATTAAGCATGTACAATTGGTCACATAGGACAATTCAACCAATGGCATTCCTGGGATTTAAAACCTGGAAATTTTGCTCAGGGTAACCCAAGGGATTCCCTGTATTTTATACTTGTACTTCAAAGTGATTGGCTGTTTGTTCGCACGCACTGACATCATGATTGCATCTTGCCTTAAAAATAGATTACACAAAATTTATTTGATAAAAGCACCACGCAAGATATTTTATTATTTAATTAACTTGTAGACTGCTAGAAGCCACTATCATGGCTGTACTGAAAAGTGCTGAAAGCAACTACAATGGCTTTACACTGTATGCATTAGCTTGATGATTTCTCACCAGTAGAGCAAAAAATGTTTATATTAAATTGTTTTGTTACAATTTATTGGAGAGAGCCAACAGGCACACTCCAATAATTGTAACAAATTAATTATTTATCAAGAAACATTTGCTAAACACAGGGGAGAGGGGGGTTGGAGGGGGGGGGGGGGGGAGGGGTGAACAACCAAAGCAATCTCAACCAAATTGTTCACTTATGAACAGCCATTTTGAGAGAAATTCCCAGCAGATGTTTTGGTCTTTCTGGCAGATGTTTTGGGTAAATTTCCAAGGCAGATATTTTGTCCCTATACTTTGTTTGGCACATTACAGTAAAAAATAATTAGTATAATGGTATACTGCGGTATCATTTTCTGAATAACAGGGTATTTAATTATCTGTTTTTTCAGGAAATAAAAGGGCATATATTTAAAATATTAAAAGAAAGACATTTGATTTCTGTATATTTATATGAAAATGGTCTTTAAGGCCATTTTCACATATATTTACAGAAAATAAAATTTCCGTATTTTGATAATAAATTAGTTGAAATCAGCTAATTTGCTGAACTCTCTCTCCCATTCATACTTATGTATTGACCTCTGATCCAACTCAAACAGAAGAGGAGACTTGCAAATAAAAGTTCTTGAAAAAACTATGAATGGCGATTTTTGTTAAAGTGATGACTGAGTTTAACCATCATGTTAGGTAAATTGTTAAAACCACCCACTGGTGATTTCCTGTACACACAATGTGTTCTTAAATGTGTTGTCAAATCCAGTTATGGCAATTATGACAGGATTTGGAAATACAGCCAAGTAAAATGAAATAATCAAATGTTCAAGAAAATATTTCTCCTTCACTTCATGATTGTGGGTTTGGATGGTTTTAAACATTTTTTGCCACATAACATATTAAATACTGTGGCTTTGCAATGGCTACTAGTCAGGTCTAGACTGACTGCTCTTGCATCCAATACTTTACAAACAACTTCTGCAACAGAACTTAAATTGTTACCTACATGCCTGTCTAAAGGCTGTATGGGTACTCATTCAAAAATGGGGCATTATTAGGCTATTAAAAAAAATTCTTGTTTCTCAGGAACCTTCCTTGTCATAGAAAATCTGCCTCATCACCCTTTTTTCACCTGGAAATCTCTTCTATGACACTATTTTGCTCTTGTAGGACAAATATTTAAAAACTATACCTCATATGGTTGATTAAATTTTCAACTATATTATGGGAAATTTTCACTGCTGAAAACATTGGTTTGCCAGAAAAATAGCATAAGTAGTTAAATTTCTGATTCCAACTATTTTCAAAACTGTTTTGTGAATAAACAAATGAAAAAAAAACAAGACTAACAGTGACCGCCCGGCCATGGATACCCCCAAACTATGACCCTGATCTGTGAGACCTCCAAGGAACCAAAATTTTGTGACTTGACACATCGTCTGCCCATAAGCAACATGTATGCCAAGTTTCAACAAAATCCAATGAAGCATCTCATTCAGAGTTATGGAGTGGACACGAAAATCTTGATGATGGACAGACAGACAGACTGAGGTTTGCACAGATGGATGGACGAATGGATGGAAATGACAAATACTATATGTCCCCCTTTCCCCCCCCCCCCCCAAGAAAAAAAAAATTGGGGGGATATAAAAAGCCTCCCTCCCTAATCATAAAATTGAGGAAAATTTGTCTGAGAAACAAGAAATTTTTTTATAGGCCTTTCTAAAGGCAGAATCAGAGTTAAGCCACTTTTACTAACATTAAATGACATCCGAACATTTTTGTTATCCATTAATTCCCATCTGCTACCATTGTAAACAGAGATGCATTAATGAAAGAGCTGAGCAAATAACATTTCAGAGTGAACTATTCTAGTATAATTCAGTGACCATTTCCAATAAGAAACAAGATTTTTTTTATCACATTCATCGATATATATTTTATCCCATTCAAACAAATCAACCAAATTTGGATGGGGAAACCTATGGTATTGTTAAGGCGCACATCGATATATATTTACCTTTTACACTCTGTGTAGTCAAATGGGATCAAACCCTGTTCAATACATAAGAAAGTTTACAAAGAAACAATTTGTTACTTGTTCTTGATCAAATTGCAACGTTTAACATGACAACGTTGTAAAGGTGGGTTCTTATGGTTAGGAAACACAAATCTGTGGATCTTGATGATGCAATAGATGCAATTTGGGGGGAATTAGATGGCAATTTGGAAGCTGGCACATGCGCAGGCAAAAAAAAATCTGTTTATAAAAAAAACTGTTTTGTTAAAATCTACTGGAGAGTGCCAACAGGCACGCTCCAATAAATAGTTACACAACAATTAATTAGGAAAAAAATCTTAACCCTTTACCCAACGCAGACGATATCAAAATTTATTATTTTAAATATAATTTTTTTTAAATTTTTGTCGAGCTCGTTCCAACGAGGGGTCACATGATATGGTTTTGTTGAAATTTTTTGAAAAATAATATTTTTTCAACTACTGAATTTGCATATTACGTGGGCGGATGCGGCCGATTCGTTGGGTAAAGGGTTAAGAAACTTACTTACTCTACTTACTTACTCTTCTTACTAGTAGTATGGCACCAATGAAAAACATTACTCCTGTTACAAAATAATTTAGTACTCTATCAGTACCAGTTAACTCCAGGCAAGTTATCTGGCTCCGATATGGATGAACGGACATGATCTCTGGTGCAAGCTTAATGACACTGTGTACTTCAAAGTCCCTTACTATTGATGAGGAAATACTATTGTGTGGTACACTGTTGGAGCTTAACCCTTTGAACCCTCATTTCCTGGAATGGTATCGCTGGTATGTACACTTACAGTGAGATGGGTAAGTCCAATATCAATATACAGGGAGGATAAAATAATAACTGCAATCTGCAGCCGAATACTGCAGTTATAATTTTATCAGCAATGCCCCGTGTATAGACCTCTTATAATAAAATAAAAATGGGATAAAATTATGCCTTGGACAGAAAAATTGGTCTTACGAGTTCAAAGGGTTAAGGCTCCTAGAGCCCATTCCAAAGTGTGCCAATTAAAATATGAATAGTTTAATGAAAGAAACTAGAAACCAACCTGGGTAGTCCAGGTAGACCCATTTTAGATGCCATTCAGATGAGGAAAACATTGTACTATCCAAGACTGTTCAACACATACCAGGGATGAAGAGCATGTAATTAAGGTGAAATTCTTATATTTAATAAGAAAACTGGAAAATTATGAGGGGAGGGGTTCCTACAATATACAGCATATAGAGAAATCATTAAATAGCAGACATTTTATTTCTAAAAAAAAAAAACACAATGAAAGTGTCAATGACACTGTAGCTAAACTTTTGTAAGACATGTACAAGAATAGTATGTGACACAGCAATGACACACATCTAGGTAATGACCTGATAACAAAGGTACATGTGAAGTCTTGTAAAGGTCTGTACATAAATACTGACCGTAGCCTGTAATAAATGTATAGGTAAAGTATTGTAAAGGTGGGTGACAGTTAGATGCTAAACAAGAAAAGAAATCTTCATGGGGTTAATGTTACAATGGGGGTCCTTGTATGGCGCACCATAAGCCAAATGTTAGCAATTGTTTTGGCCTGTTTGATTCAAACCCTTCTAAGGTTAATTCATACAAATTAATAAATATCTGTCCAGTCCTTCTTAAAATATAGGTATTTGAATTTTTTATCTTTAGCTCATAGGGTTCCCACTCGTGAGGAGGTTTTATTTTTCTCATTGTAAACAGAAAATTGGGTTGTGCTAATAATGTTTACCCTCCCCAAACAACACCAAATATTAGCACAGGAACTTGGCTTCAACACATTTGAATATACACATCCTAGGGATGCTGAATTCAAGAAACATTATTTTGTCTGGTGTTTTTAGAAAAGATTTTTAATTATCTCCGTTTTTGAGTCCCCGAGTGGTCTGACTGAACCCAAGCATATTTGTTCTCATAGCACAGTGATAACAAAGGCACCCAATAAATTTATAGCAAACATTACTGACATAAAAATCTTCTTTACAGGTTCTGTACAAAAAATGTAATTAACTGACTTCCCGTAAATATGACTGCCAACAGTCATTTTGAATTTTTGGCCGACCCCCAAAGCACTCGTTACCATCCCATGATGATAACAAACATAGTCCTAGAAGTTCTGTACAAAAAACTGATTGCACCTAATTTCGGTACAAAACGGCCGCCGGCAGCCATCTTGAATTTCGGACTGCACCCAGAAACACTCGTTCTCGTCCCAAGGTGATAACAAAGGAACCCAAGAAGTTTCGTGAAGATCGGTTCATAAATACAGCCCCTAGCCCGAGCGGTATTGACATGTGTACTTACTGTGTAAAAGTAGTACTGAATAAATCAAAGTTCATCTAATTTGCATAATTTCTGCACGAGAAAAAAACCCGTATTACATGTGATACGTTCCATGTTACTAAACATTCATACAAAAATTTATTCAAATCAGAACTTTCATACATAAGTTCTGTACAAAAAACTTATTGCACTAATTTCTGTACAAAATGGCTGCTGGTTGCCATCTTGAATTTCGGACCGCACCCCAAAACACTTGTTCTCGTCCCACAGTGATAACAAGGGTGCCCCTGCATGCAGTCTTTGGGTTAACTCACAACTTACATTCTAAGCAACTTGGTGGCTGTTTTTAGGTAAGACTTGCCAAAAACAAAGCAGCAATGTCACAGGATGAAGACTGTCAAAGTGTAGCAAAAATATGTAAAAATCTCTAGGCCCTTAAGGGTTAATGTTCACAAAGAAGAAACTGCTTTCAAATATGATCAGTTTCTCAGCATCATTAACAGATTAAATTAACCCCAACAATACTGCTCACCTTTTATATCAATACCCAGTTCCTGAGCTTCTAATGAAAATGGTGACATATAATCAGGATCTAAAGACAACTGTTCTGCTCTCTGTGCTATACTGGAAGCAGTCTTTTGTACATTTTCTTCACTGTGATCCTGTTTTAGAATGAATAACACAATAATAAAAACAATAAATAAAATTTCAAAACCAATTTCATTGTTTAAATTCATTACGGAACACTGGGTGGCAAGACATTGATATTTCCTAAACTCAAGCCTAGTCTGTAGATGATAATTGTAAAAACTGAGATTACAAAAGTGGGCAGAGAAATTGACCAGATTGCAACTGGGTTGCAATGTAGTCAAAATTCTCTTTCCAGTCTCCACCTCACAACACTGTAGGATCTTAACTGTTAACAAGAGGCCCCAAGGGGCCTGAGAGTGCTCACTGACACTGACAACCATCAACCGAGGGTCCTGATTTGAACAAACTTGCATCTGCCACATTAAGAAAACCATATACCAATTATCAAAACATTCTGACCGGTGGATCTGAAGAAAAATTTTGTAAAAAATATTCCGCATATTGAACTAAGTTATAATTCGGGCTCCGACAGGGAACACAAATATGAACGCAGAGACTTGACTTGAACAAATGTGAATCTCACCACCCTAAGGATGCAGCATACCAAATAGCAAAAGATTCTTAGTGGTAGATGTGAAGAATAAGATTTTTAAAGAATGTATATTGAACTAAGTTACAATTCGGTCTCCCACAGGGAGCCCAAATATGGACTCAGAGACTTGGCTTGAACAAACTTGAATCAGACCTCCTCAAGGATGCTGTATACCAATTATCAAAAGATTCCGACTGCTGGATCTGAACAAGAAGATTTTTAAAGAAAATTCCTCATATTGAACTAAGTTATAGCCCAAATATGAATCCAGAGACTTGGCTTGAACAAACGTGAATCTCCTCCTCCCCCCCCCCCCCCCCTCCCCCAAGGATGCCGCATACCAAATATCAAAAGATTCTGATTCATGGATCCTAAGGAACCTTCACACCAAATAAGAATTCTCAGAGCCGTGTAGTTTTTGAGATATGGGCATTTGAAATTTTTTCTATTTTTAGCTCCTGTGGTTCCCACAGGGCATTTTAAAACTTTTTTTTCATAAATTATGTACTTATGACCCGTTAATACTTCATAGCAAATTTGGTTCAAATCGGCCTCTCGGTTTGGAAAGTTAAAAAATTTATAGTAATTTATATATTTTTTATACTTACCAATGACCCAGACATAGCTGGTACTAACTCTTAAAATATAGGGCCAAACACAAATTTTGCCCCCCAATCCCCAAAATTTGCATCTAAAACTAAAGAAAACATGTCCTGAAAGGCCCTCCACACTTCGCCCCTACTGCGCATGCGCAGTGTCAAGGACGTTCCGAAATTGGCGCCATTAATCATTCTAATAACCAGTGCCTGGTAAGCGCTATGTACTCAGCGGGGAGGCAAGAGTTCCCAACTCCTGGGAGGGCCATCCCCGTCTGGGTCATTGGTAAGTATAAAAAATATATAAATTACTATACATTTTTTAACATTTTTATACTGTACCAATGACCCAGACATAGCTGAATAGTAAAAAGGCTGGAGGGCCAAGGACATAGAGCAAAATGGAATACGCTCAATAAAATAAAATAGAGTCATCCCCTGTAGGGAAAAAGAAGTAATAGGCCTTACATGTATCTTTCTTATTTATGATAAATTAGAAAGATACAACACCTTCCAAAATTGAGCTTCATACATCCATGTACTCTATTAATATCCAATATAATCCTTATACTAATAATTTTTAAAGTAAGCCAATAAATAAAGTAAGTCTAGAGAATAGAGACTCTTATACTCCTAAAAGTGTCTGAGGATTGCATAATCATGTCCGTTGACATATGCAATATTCAAAAGCTATACTTTAAAAACTAAGACTTGAATGAATTTTAAAAACCTAAACTTCTCACTAAACAACCATCCCAATAACAGCTCAGAATTACTAACTCCGGAGGAGGTATCCCCTTGTTTTCATAGTAAAACAGGTGACCCAAGGGAACACCCTCCCCCCCCCCCCCCTTTTTCTTGCCCTGGGTCAAATAGCCCAGAGCGAAGAGGGCAGCAGAACGGAGACACTGCCGAAACAGACAGCCTACCTAGCTATAGTAGCAACTGTTAAGTGAATGACATTCTGAGCAGTAGATAATAGACCTAACAATAGAGGCCTCCAGAAATGGACTCGATATTTCTAAGATAAAATTCATGAATGTGGATGGCTGAGCGCAATGAGCGGCCTTCAAAAATCTATAATAGCGACACTATTAATGTAAGCCCAAGAAGCAGAAGAACTCTTACTTCATGAGCCGAAATCTTAAGCACAACTGCTAAGTCAATGATATACCATAAGCAGTACCGATAGTTAATAGAATCCATTAACAATAAAATGGAACGTAACGTCCTTCTACTAGACATCAAAGACAGAAGAAGCTTACGCCCTTTGTAATAAACAGATATCTGTTTATAAATACATAAACTGTACCCGGAAAGAGTAAAGGCCTATGCCCATACGAAGACGGAAGGACCTTAAAATAATAGGTTCCGGATAATAGGAGCCTAACTCTTATGCAACAATCCAACCTAAATAGTAACGGAAGTATTGATTCCGAAACTATGAAAGTGAAAATCATCCATCGATAGTGCATGAAACTCACTGACTCTACAGTAAAAGAGAAACCAACAGAATTACTGTCTAAAAGGTCAGAATTTGAAAACTACTGTTTCCAGAGGCTCAAATGATTACTTAGCTAAATAAGAACCGAAGTTAAAATCCGTATAGGAATTTAATCTAAAGATTCTAAGTCTATTTATCAAAAAGTTACTAACTGACTTAGATAAAGAGACAAAAGACTCAATTGTAAACTATCGTAGAGTGCATAGGTATGAGGTAACATAAACCTATAACCTAAATAATAACAGGCTGCAGTAGATCTTGTGAAACAAGTATACTAAAAAATAGCAATGAGTAGTATGGAGGGATCAACAATATGAACATAATGATCCCTACACCACGACGGAAGAGCCTCCACTTTAGCCGCATAGAATAGCGAAGAAGAGGATCTCCTATAGTAAGAAATCGCGTCCAAAGCTCGTCCAGTACAGTCCTTACAATGCAATACGGACCACACAACGGAATACATGAAGGTTGCGACCTTGCTGGTTGTGATAAAGATGACACGATTTACCCAGTGAAAAAGATCCTCACATAGAGGAAGATTTCACGTTAAGACCCACAGTAGACAAGAGAGTAAATTACTCATGATCTCTGTGAAGATAGAGATGCTATCAACAGAAATGTATTGTGGTTGTTTATCTTAGCAATACCTGCTAAAACAACAGCGCCGGAGGATACGCGTATCCTATCATTCCGTCCTATAGATCAATAGAGCGTTAACAATATTAGCTCAGAGATCTGGACAAGCCAACACATACGTCTGCAATTGATTAGCAAGCTGTGTCATAAATAAATCATCATTGGGCACTCCCATAGATAGCAAATCTGATTGAATACTTGTTTGTTGAGAGTCCATTCTGACAGCAACAAGCGACCCGTAAGAGAACGGGAGTCCGATAAAACAATCAGACGACCCGGAATATGACGGACCAAAACTGAACTTGGTGTACTATAACCAACAGACGGATTCTTTCCATTAAATTGAATAACGGAAACGAAAGAGTGCCTCCCTGGTTCCGGAGATACGCCACTACTGTCGAATTAAAGGACAGGAATTTGGGCATGCGTTTCTGAATAATGTTCATGCAATGACATAAAGCAAGCCTAAAAAACATTATTCCGCGGAAGTTAAACTGATTGCTAAAAGACTGCGGAACCCAAAGACCCTGGCACTTCGAATCCGTAGGGATCAGTATTATATCCCAATCTGTTTGACTGCCAACCGTCATAACAGCCACACTCGGGTCCGGCAACTGTGGCGGCACTCTCTGAGTCAACCACCGAATGTTTGCCCCAGTCTGAATCTCTTGTAACACTAGATAGACAAGAGAACGTATAAATCGAGCAATTCATGGATTGCCGAAAAGTTGCCGTCGAAGAGAAGCTCCTCCGAGAATGAAGCGACTCTGAGAGAGTTCTTAACCTTACTATCCACGCGTGTGGATGTAGCTAGGGCTGCGTCACGTCTAACTAACTCCAATCAGCCACTGAAGGGCGGAGTTATACGTGAACAAACTACTGCCCTCAAAAGAAATTACATTGAGAATAATATCCCGTAAATCTTTTCTTGAAGACGTAATGATAACGCCTCAGTAAGGTGGATTACGTATAATAAAGCGTCTAAGTTAAGTCTACTATACATAATGTCGTTCCCAACATTGAAATTGGAAAAGACATAAACGGCGAAAAAGAATATATGCAGTCTTTAATCACACCGTCTAGACGCATATGAACTCTTGGTATGCCCTGCTCTGCCAAAATAAACTATTTGTATAAATGATAAAATGGCAGAAATGAGCAACGCGGACAAGAAACTAAACTATCATGCTTAGTAGCAGGCTTGTATATATATATATATATAGCGTCGAAAAATAAAACACATGTTGTAATGACAATATTGGACTGCGTCGGTAAGTCAGGGACAATGTCCCTGAACCGATCGAAAAATCCGAGTCCAATGACGCTATAAGTCTCTTATCCAAGATCGCAGCAATGAAGTCCGAAATAATAATCACTGGAAGATAATGCCAGAAGATATGAAAGGCATCTTCCGATACTACTAAAGGGAAAACTCGAAATCTTTCGAATCCCTTTCGCCATCCTGTCGGACCCTATAAAGCGTTCGGTCGTCCGTAGCTGATGCAACCGCGGACCGCACCGACCCAGCGCCGTCGGATAATTCCTGATTCGACCGAGAAACTGTCAATTGCTGGGATGCTGCGAAACAACTGTGCTAACTCGGATAGCACGTCCGTCACTGAGGCCTGAGGAGAAGCGGTCTTACGATGCATTGCCGCTGGAAGCTCCGTGATCGTTACCCCGTGCATACTACCAATATGCGAGCGAACGGAGTGTATAGGCCTCGTGTCCCTTGGCTACCGGATGGCGCGACCTATTCGCCGTGGAATCACTGAATGCCGAAACTGATCGGATACTCGAGGTCACGTAGCCAATGTGCGGTCGTGTGCCCTGCTGTGAGGATGAGGAAGCATTAAAGACAGTCTCTCGGACTGTCAATATAACGGAGCGTCCCGACCAACGGACATATGCTCCGAATGTAAAATATCTGAACCACAACATGCGGTCCCCTATGTTGTTGGGCGAGAGAGGGACCTCTCTCGCTCACAGCCCGGACGGACCTGGACAAGCCAGGAACCGGACTAACAGGCTTCCTCCGAACTGTCCTCAATCTGCCGTCACTGGGTGAGTACTAAAGTAATTAAAGTGCTCGCATCACCCAAATCTCCTTCCTAGACCGCAACGGACGAACCCGGCAGCCGAACCATTCGATGAATGTACGCTACACCGGGTGAGCTAGCGAATGTCACTCCGTAGGCGATAGACATATTCCATGAGCACTTATTGCCGCTAACTCTTCATTAACTATGACGACAGAGGCACACTTTTGAAAGACATCTCCATAACTCTTCGAACAAGAAACCAGAAATGCTTGGATAGCAAGCATAAAATAATAATATAAATAGCGTCGTTCAATAATTCGAAAGTATGTGTGACATTATTGGACTATGTCGGAACTGAGGGACGATGTCCCTGAACCGAACCAAAAATTTCTAAGTCCACCGACGCTATCAGTTTCTTATCCGGCATCGCAGCATTCTGGTCCGACGAAAGAAGCTGTAGAAGACCAAGTCAGATGACATACACAACAGCATATGTTGTTCCGAAAGGGAAAGCTCGAAATCCTCCGAATCCCTTTCGGTATCCCGTAGGACCGGATGAAAATTTCGGACGTCCGTACCCGCTTCCGCGGAGCGTCCCGACCCAGCATCGTCGGATAAAATATATGCGACAGATTCAGTTGATGCTGGGATGCTGCGATAAACTGTGCTATTAAGGAAAGCACGTCCGTTCCCGAGGCCTGTGCAGTAGCGGTCTTACGATGCATTGCCGCCGGAAGCTCCATGTACGTTGACTCCCGCACACTTCCTATGCGAACGTCCGGAGTCTGCAGGCCTCGTGTCCCTGGCTACCGGATGGTGTGACCTGGTCGCCGAAGAATCCTTGATCGGCGAAGCTGGTAATATATCGGCGGTCACGCAGCCAAGGTGCGGTCGTGTGCGCTGACGAGAAGAGGAAGCCTTAGCAGTCTCAGCGGACTGCCTATACAACGGAGCGTCCCGAGCGACGGACGTATGCTCCGCTTGCGACACATTTTGTACCACAACATCTGGGGCCAGATGTTGTTGAACGAGAGAGGGGCCTCTCTCGCTTGCCGTCCGGATGGACCGGAACGAGCTATGAACCGGACTAAAAGGCTTCCTGCGTTCTCCCTCCGATCCGCCGTCACTGGGTGTGCATTAAGTTAATTTATAGTGCTCGCATCACCCCAAAATTCCTTCTAGACCGCAACGGACGAACCCGGCTGCCGAACCATTCGGTGAATGGACGCTACACCGGGCGAGCTAGCGGACGTCAAAGGCCGTCGAACCTACTAGGGTCCTCTTAGGCAATTGGCGTATTTACATGAGCACTTTTCCACTAGCCCTTCATTAATTGTGACGACGGAGGCACACTGTTGGAAGACATCACAGATACATCACCCTAATCTTGATCGTCTGAAATAGAAATTGATAAAGTAGAGTGACCCTGCGGGGAAAGGACCGGAGTGTCCAAATCCCCAACAACATACCGTGACATACTCTTCCCATATTGTCATCGAAATCATACGATACAGAACAGGAGTTAATGCGAGTACACTGACCACATATAGAATGATAATAAAGTCAGAGGAAGACTTCCTCTTAAAACAATTGATCAATATCCTTTCAATGTGAAAAGAAAACAAGTCCTGGTACTCGCACTAACCCCTGGCAATCAAAATACATAATAATAATATGATCCATTAATATAGAAAAAATAATTGAAATCAAAATATTTTGAAAAAATATTTTTTCAGAACAGCCCAAGTTTCTGAAAAGTAACGTTGAGCCCCAATGGATCCCAAGCCTAAGTGTGGACAAAAATTTTAAAAATATTTTAAACAATTTATTCAACACTTACAAACAATAATAATGTATCTAGTTATGATTAAAATAACATAAAGATATTATTCTTTAGAAATCCCCCCCTCACACAGAGGGCTGTTGTAAATGTAAACAATGAGTGTAAAAACACTAAAATAAGACTCCAGGCACCCAGGCCCGAAATCAGTTACCAAAAATACACTATCTGATGCAAAACAGAGACTTCCAGGGAAGAAACTGCAGAACATCAGATGGTAGATGCAGAACACAACGCCTAACCACCCGTAGGTGAAGACGTAAACATGGGGAAAGCACAGAATTCATTCTGTTATTCAGCTAAAACTCCCAAGAAATTTTAGTAATAATAATTACAGAAACTATGCCAAAAGCATGGGAGAATAGCAAGGGGGAACTTAAAGGACAGGGAGAGAGGAAAACACTTAAAAAAAACAGTGTAACTAAATAATCAGAATGACAACAAAATGGCTGCTGCCTTGAAAATAGGTAACTTAACATAATTTCATTAAAAAATTTTAAGTTACAGCCCTGATAATATTCTGTCACACATTCTTTTCCTCTCCTCCTTCTCTATCCTCCTTAGAATCACCATTTCACTAATATTTATGTGTCTGGCATCATTTAAACTGAGATTTATAAGCACGAAGATCAGTCAGATGTTAACTGATGAAGGGCCAAACTTAGAATGATTAATGGCGCCAATTTCGGAACGTCCTTGACACTGCACATGCGCAGTAGGGGCGAAGTGTGGAGGGCCTTTCAGGACATGTTTTCTTTAGTTTTAGATGCAAATTTTGGGGATTGGGGGGCAAAATTTGTGTTTGGCCCTATATTTTAAGAGTTAGCACCAGCTATGTCTGGGTCATTGGTACAGTATAAAAATATAGAAATTTTGGGCAGGGCAAAAATTCTTGTCCCTTCCGTAACAATGACAAATATCTGCTACAGCTGGTTCATGAGAAGATTTTTGCAAAAATTGAGGCATTTTGCCCTCCCCCCCACCCACCCCTCCTCAATATTAGCAGAAACAAAATTTGAAGAAAAACCCCAAATGTCCCTATATAACCATTACTCATGTGAAATTCATTAAAATGTGGCCAGTAGTTTAGGACGAAGGATAAAAAGTGATCTGAATAGTTCACCCTGACTTTCAGTCAGGTGAGCTAAAAAAGAAATACAAGAACATTGAATCCCACATGCAATTTTCATTAGATTTTCCTGATTAACTCTTAACCAGCTGAGTAATTATAGATATTTTTCATCAGATCTAGTCATGGCTGCTGTGAAGCAGCCATGACTAGATTTGATGAAAAATTTGTGAACATTTGATTTAACAGATCACTTGTTAAAAAGTCTACACTTACAGAGGAAAATTTGGTTAAATATTCTCAAATTTTGTCAGTATTTACATCCTTTAATTTCTGTTTATGTTCTACTAGCGGGTGAATACCCGGTGTTGCACGGGAGAAGATGGTTATATCAGATCGGTTGAGAAACGCAGGAATATATCAAGGTCACCAGTTTGAAGGTCAAGGCCACACCGCACAGACACCCCGATAAAGTCAAAATGATCGATGGGTCAATATACCCACACATATGAAATTTTAGCCCGATCGGCCCAGCCGTTTTTGAAATAAAATGTCAAGGTCAATTTCAAGGTCAAGGTCACCCAGCATGGGCATGGCACCCATCCCATGTTACTCGCAGGGACGAGTTACCC
Source organism: Pictodentalium vernedei (assembly GCA_031216915.1). NCBI lineage: Eukaryota > Metazoa > Mollusca > Scaphopoda > Dentaliida > Dentaliidae > Pictodentalium > Pictodentalium vernedei. The sequence goes on from CM062294.1 coordinate 266,601,729, forward strand.
CTGTGTACAAAATTTGAGATTGATCGGTCAAGAAACGGAGGAGTTCACCCGGAACAAAGATAGAGAGATAGATACAGACATTCGCATTTATATATTAGATAAATAGACAGTTTCCCCAACTCGAGTGCAAGTTGTATTTTAGGCACTACACTGATGGGAACTATTTTGTATCCGCAGCAATGTTGTTTTGTTTCTTTTTTAGGAATAGAACTTGACCAAAATATGGTTAGTCAAGGTGGTGCCTTGTTGATGCCAACTCGATAACCTGTCCAGACATAAAATAATTGTTTTATGAAGGGAATAAACATAAGAATTGAATCATGACTGTTTGAAATCCAAGAGATGATGAAACAAATTGATCACATGCAAATTTACACTCATGATTCAATTCTTAAGACAACTTGAAGCAGATGATTAAATTTAAGATATATTTCGTTGTCAGACATCAATAGCCGATATGCATGGTCAATTTAGCACTTTGACTAATGTATTGTTTCATAACAGGACAGTGCCAATCACAAAAAATCACAATTAAAATTTTACTTCAATTTTTACCTCAAAGAACATAATTAATTGCCCCACATTGGAATGTGAACATTGAGCTCATTCCAGTGAGGGGCATAAATATGTTTTGGAGACAAAAAATAAAATATTTTAGTTATTGAAGAAATTTTGTTAGCAAATGTTGACTGATTTTCATCATAGGGAAAAGATTAAAACTGCGGCAATTCAATTTTCAAGATAGGCTTTTCACACATACCCGAGTCTCTGTTTTCTAAATTTATCGTTTATAGACCTATGTGGGCTTAGTTCTTCTAATATAAGCATTTAATCTCTTAAATCTAAAGAGATATATTAGAATGAATGCTCAGTTTATCACAAGAATATCTAAATTTTATAGTAAATTTCCTTTCTTATTATACCTACCACAATTGTTTACTACAGGCTTGCACTACAGTGGAAGTCCCTAACTCGGATAAAATACTCTCTATTTTTGTCTTTCCCAAGCAAGTTGGGAAAGAAAAGTGGTGCAAAAGCACCGATAAAAATAAGCCAAAACTGGGTCGAGTGCAACCGGCGCAGACCCAGTACGGGACGCTCTCTCCCAAGTACAACTCCACGACTTCCGTTGCCAGTGCGCATATACCGTCTCTAAAGACTCATTCTTTTTGAATCCGTAAACGTTAGAGTTATGTGATCAGCGGGGAGGAAAGATTCTTTACCCGTAAAGAAGACAGGAGGGCCTCCATGTAAACAATTGTGGTAGATATAATAAGAAAGGAAATTTACTATAAAATTTAGATTTCTTATCAACCTACTCACAATTGTTTACTACAGGCTGAATAGACAAAAGGCTGGAGGGAATCGCATAACCAACCCCCACATAACCCTAGTGCACTGGAACCGTGAAGTAGAAGGGAGAGGTCCCGAGGCTTATCAACCATAATGTCGCAATCATTGGTAAAGGACAATGAAAAGAGACATATGAGCCTGTGTGACACACAGACAGAAAAAGGGCAGTAACAGCATAAGGCTGAAACTGACCTCCAAGAAGCCTAATGGCTATGGCAGACAACAGCCTGAGCAGAAGAAAGAGGACCCAGGGCAAAAAGGTCCTCCGACTGCTCCTGCAACTGGCGCAAATAAAAGGTGGAGAAAGTAGAAGCATTTCTCCAGTAGGCTGCCTGCATAACATCCGACAACTTGACGGAGTTAGAATAAGCCCAAGAGGTAGACAGTGCCCGCACCTCGTGGGCAGAAATACGATTGGTAATACAATCGCCAGTTGCTAAACGACTATAAGCCGTACGAATAGCAAGACAAATCCATCGAGAAATGGATTGAGGAGAGATCTTCTGTCGACCCGGAATGAGAGACAGAAAAAAACGTTTTCTGCCTTTCCGTATGAAGCCTGTCCGATCAAGATAAATGCGAATAGCACGGACCGGACAGAGCAAAGGGCGAGTACCCTCAACAGAGGGAAGAGCCCTGATACAGATAGGAGGAGGAGGAGTATCTGGTAACTGATTCTTAGCCAAAAAGGAGCAATCAGTGGTAAAAGTAACACTGCTGGGAGAGCTCCTAAAAAAGGCCGGGTCAACCGAGAGGGCGTGAAGCTCACTAACCCGTCTGGCCGAAGCAAATGCCATCAGAAAAGCCGTCTTATATGTGAGAAAATGCATATCCACCTGGGATAAAGGTTCGAACGGCGCCCCCCCCCCCCCCCCCCCCCCCCCCCCCCAAGCAAAGCAGCACCCACGAAAGATTCCATCGTGGAGTAAGCTGCAAAGTCCGAGGCCTTTTCAAAGAAAAGTGCCGAACAAGCTTGGAGAGGTAAGGATTAGTGCCGATACGACGCTTCCCCACATAAGAAAAAGTCTCTGAAAGCATAGACCTGTAACCCTTGATGGTAACAGGCTGGAGACCCCGAGAATCAAACAGATATACCAGAAACTCCGCAATCTGTGAAATCGAAGGATTGGCATAAGCAACAGAGTGATCAGCACACCATCGACAGAAGACCTTCCATTTAGCTGCATAAGCTAAACCAGTGGAGTGCCTCCTGGAAGAAGAAATGCACTCCACTGCTCGTCTCGAAAAACCTCTACGGAGGAGACAGGACCTGACAAAAGATATGCGTGAAGGCACAACGAAGTCGGGTCGACGTGAAACCTCCTCGGGCGACCTTGACAAAGAAGGTCGCGACGTGGCGGGAGACGTGCCGGAACCACCGCCATCAGCGAGCGGAGCTGATTGATCCACACCCGATGAGGCGACAGGGGAGCGATCAGAATGATTCGACAACTGCAGGTTCGAATTTTGGCGAGAACCTGAGGAAGAATCGGAACCGACGGGAAGGCGTAGCCGACTAGACCGTTCCAATCGAGTGACAGAGCGTCCACGGCAAAAGCCAGAGGATCTGGACACGGGGACACGAAAGTGTCCACCTGATGGTTCCAACGAGTCGCAAAGAGGTCGATGTGGGGACGTCCCCAGAAAGCGCAAAGCGACTGGAACACTGCCCTGTGAAGCATCCACTCGGTGGAAATAACCCTGCCCTGTCGGGACAGGGAGTCGGCTAGGACGTTCAGACGACCGGGAATGTGACGAACAACCACTCCGGCGTGAACATCCTGAGCGAGCAGAAGAAGATCCCGAGCTAACTCGTACATCGGAAGCGAGTGCGTGCCGCCCTGGTTCCGAATGTAAGCAACCACTGTCGAATTGTCGGATAGTAGAAGGACCTGGCGATTCGACAGGTGAGGGATCCACTGCCTGAAACTCAGAAGAAGAGCAAGAAGCTCCTTCTGGTTGATGTGTAGAGCTGCCTGATCCTGGTCCCACATCCCGTGTAGGGAAAGACCGAGAGGATCCAACGTCGCACCCCATCCGAGATCGCTGGCATCTGCCGTCAGAACGCGATCGGACGTGGGTAAGTCCAGTGGAACACCCTGCGTAATCCACTGAACATCTGTCCAGGGAAGAAGGTGAGGATACAGAGAGTCCGGAAACGGAAGCACCTGATCCAGAGAATCTACATTCGGCCTCCAACGACTGAGCAGAAAGTGTTGGAGAGGTCTGACACGCAGCCGACCTAGAGGAATGAGATCCGTCACCGAACCGCAGAGACCGATCAGCCGGAGAAAACTCCGAGCGGTCGCGGACCTGGACTGGGACAGAGTCAGAGCAAAAGCTGAGAGAATCACAGCCTTGGCCTGGGGAACAGCCACCAAATTGAATTTGGTTTGGAAAGACATCCCCAGATGACAAAACGACTGAGAAGGGACCAGGTCCGACTTCTCCTCGTTGACTCTGAATCCTAGCGACGTGAGCAAGCTCAACAGAGTGGCGACATCCGATTCCAGTAAGGCAGCATTGGAATGCCTCTGGAGGATATCGTCCAGATATGCCGAAGTAGTCACCCTGGACTGTGTGCGATGGAACGCTATCACATGCGACATCAGTCTGGTGAACGCCCAAGGAGCCAGGTTGAGGCCAAAAGGCATGGCCTTGAACTGGTAAACTCGCCCCAGAAAAGTGAACCTGAGATACTTCCGTGACGCCCGATGCATCGGAACGTGGAAGTAAGCGTCTCGCAGGTCGATGCTGGCTGCGAAATCTCCCTGGTGAATTGATTGGCGGACCGACCTGAAAGTCTCCATGCTGAACTTGGGAGCAATGATAGACTGGTTTAGGATACTCAGATCGATAAACGGTCGGAGTCGGCCGTCCTTCTTCGGCACCAAGAACAGGCGGGAATAGAAACCCACTGACTGAACGTTCTTGACGACCTCGATCGCCCCCTTTGCCAGGAGATTGGCAATCTCCGTGGACAAAAGTTCCCGACGTAAAACGTCTGAAGGAACTGTGGTTGGAAGAGGCACCCTTGACAGAGTGGGGTGCTGTCGGAAGGATATGCGCAGCCCGGACCGAACAACATCTAACACCCATGGATCGGATGTGATGGTGGTCCAATGGTCTGCAAACTCTGCTATCCTTCCTCCAACCTGGGACGAGTCGAGGTGAGGACCTTCATTTCGAGCCCCGATGAGGCCCACGAGAGGAGAAACCACCTCCTCTGCCAAATGAAGAATCCTGAGACTTCCCTCGATTCTGCCGACCCCTACCTTTACCCCGTGAGTAAGAAGTAGAGGCGGCGGCAGAAGGACCAGCCTTTTGCTTCACAGAGGAAGCAGAAGGATACTTGTTAGGCTTGGAACGGCCCTTGCCTCCCCGAGAAGGCTGATCAAGCTGACGAAACAGCAGCTGATCTTTGGAATGACGTAGGACGTCATCCCGGACCGTCGACACGGAACCATGGAAAAGTTGCGGACCTGCCAAAGAAGCAGATCGAAGAGTAGCACGCTGCTCCTCGGGAAGGGATCGTCCTGTGTCCAGCACAGCGTCCCTTCGAACTAATTCCAAATTAGCCGTGTTACAGGCATGCGTGTGAGTAAGGTGCATAAGCGCCTTGGACAGCACACGCAAAGGAGCCTGTACCTCGTCAAACTTATCTGGAGGCAGATAAGCAGCCAAAGCTGAGACGACGTGATCTGAGAGAGAAAGCATGCCAAGCATCTCTCTAGATAAGCCCAACGTGGACTCCAGAGTCATCATTGGAATGACGGCAGACTTGGGCTTGGAAAGCCCGAGGGAAGTGGAGTCCTGATCCAGAACCGTCAAAGTCTGGCAGACTGACGGATTGGCGGAATCGCAGGAACGATAACGCACAGGAGGCAAAAAGGTGTCAACCCTGGTGAAGAACGAAGTCTTCAAAGCCTTGGAATTCAGCTTGGCATCCAATGCTGAAAAAGCTTCAACCACCTGTACCGACTGGCACGGTCGAAGGCGCCCAGAGGCAGGTTGCTCCAAAGGCTGTTGGCGCGCGACCGATGATCGCGGCCAGGCTGACACTGTCGGCTGGTTAGCAGGTTTGAGCTCAGGCAGAAACCCAAACACAAAGTCAAGAGCCGCCCCCAAGTCCGAAGACTGCTGACCCTCGACCTCAAGCATGTCGGACTCCTCCCCAGAGTCGGAAGACACATAGCCCATCCTGGGCAAACCAGCCGACGCCTCCCATGGTGTCGGGACACCAGAGGAATCGGAAACCGGCCTGTTTCCAATCCCGGGAGGCGGCGCCATAGGAGGCGCCTGGAAACCACCCATAGCCTCGCTGGAAGCAACAGGAAGGCTCTTAGAAAGAACCTGAGTGAGTAAGGAGAGGGCCTCCCTAAGCTCACTGCCTGAACCGACCGGTTCGACAGGGGAGCGAACCGGCAAAGTGGCTTCACCTCTGACCCTCTTAACCAGCGAAGGGTCACGATCCTCCAAAACACCCGACGCGGGACGACGGGCGGCAGCCGAAACATCTGAAGGCAGACGTGTATAGGGGTACGATGCACCCAGAGGATCAATATTGCGAGAACTCATGAGAGTCACCGCGGACCTCTGCGGGGCAGAAGGTCCAGGCTGCACAAAAAGCGTTGGTCCCCCAAAACTGGTCGTATGACCAGAGTGAGTAGACGGAAACGCCACGGAAGCCATAGTGTTACCACTACGAACATCCGAATCCAAAGACACAACTGTGGTACTCGACGGCGAAGAGACCACAGCGAAGGGCTCGGCCGGCAGCCCCTTCCGACTTCGCCGAGTTGAAGTCAGGGAAGGCTGGGGCCGATATCCCACGTCTACAGTATCGGACAGTCCTGCAGTCCCCTGCAGCGAAAAGCCGAGGCCGACTGAAACAGACAACGAAGCAGATGGACCAGCAGCAGTAGTAGATACGTCGAGAGTCGTTGAGGCTGGTGAAAAAGTGGAGAGAGCACACCGGCTCGGCTCCGAAGGAGAAGTCACAACCCTAGTGACAGCCTCAGATGTCAACTGGAGGGGGACCGTAGTCCCGGAACCAGGCATCTCTACACCAGAACACTCAACGGCTCCCGCAGTATCCACCACAGGAAAAGACTGCACATCCCCCACGGAGGAGGAATAACTCTCACCAGACAAAGTCGGCTCGGGAGGCCCCGAACGACCATGTTCTCCTTTCCCGCGGGAGCGGGAGGCACGGCCACGAGAACGAACGACACGATTTACTGACGCCAAGAAGGTGGAAGACCATGTTCCACAGACACCACACGGCCACTCGGCCGAACACCCATTACAGGAGGAACACGACGAATGTACATCGTCCACATGCTTAGGCAGCAGACACTGCCCACAAGGAATTGTCCTAGGCATGAAAGAGGTGAGAGGAGCAGAGAAGGTGAGATCAGAAAACAGAACACCCCCAAAGAGAGAAAGGTGACAGAAACAAAGACCCCAGACGGTCGACCGGGAACCACCCAACAGGAAGACTACTCTCAACAGAAAGAAGAAACACTGTAGGAGTGGTACCCCGCTGACACCTAACTCTAACACAATTAGAAAAATTTGCAAAAAAGCATGAACAATAATTGTGAAAATCTAAGTCCGAACCACGTGGCCCGCGAAAATCGCGCGCGACCCGAGAGAGAGCAAATAAATATACATTATGGACATATAATAGAAAAAAGAGAATATAAAACACTGTTCCTGAGAATACAAAGGATACACTGTGGTATAATGAATCAGGAATCATCAAACATCGAGCTGGTGGAACACTGATAAGCGTGCAAAAACATCTCGACACGAAGTGGATTTTAAAAAGAATGAGTCTTTAGAGACGGTATATGCGCACTGGCAACGGAAGTCGTGGAGTTGTACTTGGGAGAGAGCGTCCCGTACTGGGTCTGCGCCGGTTGCACTCGACCCAGTTTTGGCTTATTTTTATTGGTGCTTTTGCACCACTTTTCTTTCCCAACTTGCTTGGGAAAGACAAAAATAGAGAGTATTTTATCCGAGTTAGGGACTTCCACTGTAGTGCAAGCCTGTAGTAAACAATTGTGAGTAGGTTGATAAGAAACAGGAAAGTAACCAAATTTCTGTTAATTGAATTCTCCTGTTAACTGAATATATTTCAGAGACTGACAAAGCGGCTTTACAATTTACAGGGCTCCTTTGAACTATGTGAAGATTTATTGGAATCTGGAATTAGTAGCTACATGGATAAAGACCATATTACAACAGAAAATAAAGAAAAAGTATCTTGCATAAGAAACGTACCCGTAATCTAGCAAGATAATCAAGCAACATATCTTCATTCATATTATCAAACAATCCATCTGTTCCTAACAGAATTATATCTCCTTCCTGCACAGGAAACGAAGAGCTATCTGCCATTTCAGGACTGCAAAGTTAAAAAAAAAACATTATCAGTATATATATGGGGACTATGCGTTTCCAATACTATTTCCAGACTTTGGCAAGAGGAAAGAAGAATAGATAACTGGGAGGTATGGCCAAGGACAGGCGTGGAAGGTATGGTTCAATTAGGAAAACTTGCAGCCTTGATATTGAGTCTTATAACCAGTTCATCAAAACAAGCCTACTACTTAGTGGGGGTTTCCATGACAAGACCACAAGCAATAGTGTCATTTACAACAAAGTGAAGAAAATCTCTCTTAAATACATCAAATGAAAATTTAAAAAAAAAAAAAAACATACAGTGGAGCCCACTTTATTGGATATCTTTTAACTGAATAACCCTGTTAAATGATTATAATTTCCCAACACAAAACCATTTAACATATTTACGGAACAAATTTGACCTGTTAACCCTTTACCCAATGTAAAGGCCAAAACCGGCCAGCGCTATTCTCAAAAGTCGCCAATTAATTTTCATTATATTTTCAATTTTTGTCTCAAAAACATAGTTTATGACCCCTCTTTGGAACGAGCTTGAGCTCGTTCCAATGAGGGGTCATAACCTATGTTTTTGAGATAAAAAATGAAAATGAAAGTGTCAATGACACTGTAGCTCAACTTGTCAAGACAAAGACATGCATGTGTAGTATGTGACACAGCAATGACAAACATCTAGGTAATGACCTGATAACAAAGGTACATATAAAGTATTGTAACGGTCTGTACATAAATACTGACGGTTGCCTGTAACAAATGGAAAAGGTAAAGTATTGTAAAGGTGGGTAACAGACAGATGCTAAACTAGAAAAGAAAACTTTGAGTCCCAGAGTGGGTCTGACTGAACCCCAAAATAGTTGTTCTCATAGCAGTGATAACAAAGGCATCCCAAAACACACTTGTTCCTGTCCCAAGGTGAAAACAAAGGTACCCAAGAAGTTTTGTGAAGATCAATTCATAAATACGAGCTGTATAGAACTTGTGACAAAAAACTGATTGGACCTAATTTTGGTACAAAATGGCCACTGGTAGCCATCTTGAATTTTGGACAGTACCCAGAAACACTCATTCTCGTCCCAAGGTGATAACAAAGGTACCCAAGAAGTTTTGTGAAGATCGGTTCATAAATACAGCCTCTACCCTGAGCCGTATTGACATGTGTGCTCACATTGTGTAAGTAGCACTGAATAAATCAAAGTTCATCTAATTTGCATAATTTCTGCATGAAAAAAAAAACCCTTACAATATGTGATGTATTCCATTTTACTAAACATTCATACAAAAATTTATTCAAATCAGAACTTTCATACAGAAGTTCTGTACAAAAGACTGATTGCACTAATTTTGGTACAAAATGGCTGCTGGTGGCCATCTTGAATTTCGGACCACACCCAAAAACACTCGCTCTCATCCCACGGTGATAACAAAGGTACCCAAGAAGTTTCGTAAAGATTGGTTCATAAATATGGCCTCTAGTCTGAGCTGTATAGAAGTTGTGTACAAAAAACTGATTAGACCTAATTTCGGTACAAAATGGCCACGGGCAGCCATCTTGAATTTTAGACCGTAACCAGAAACACTCGTTCTCGTCCCAAGGTGATAACAAAGGTACCCAAGACATTTCGTGAAGATGAGTTCATAAATACAGACTCTAGTCTGAGCCATATTGACATGTGTACTTACTGTGTGTAAGTCGCACCGAAAAAATCAAAGTTCATCTAATTTGCATAATTTCTGCACGAGAAAAAAACCCGCATTATATGTGATGTATCCCATGGTACTAAACATTCACACAAAAAATTATTCAAATCAGCACTTTCATATGGAAGTTCTGTGCAAAAATCTGATTGCACCTAATTTTGTACAAAATGGCTGCCATCGGCCATCTTGAATTTCGGACCGGACCCCAAAACACTCGTTCTCGTCCCACGGAGATACCAAAGGTACCCAAGAAGTTTCGTAAAGATCGGTTCATAAATACGGCCTCTAGCCCGAGCCGTATTGGCATTTGCACTTACAGTGCTGAAAGTAACACCAAAAACATCAAAATTAGTCTAATTTGCACAATTTACGCACGAGAAAAAAACCCGTATTATATGTGATATATCCCATGGTACTAAACATTCATACAAACAATTATTCAAATCAGAGCTTTCATATGGAAGTTCTGTACAAAAAACAGATTTCTGCATCATCGGTACAAAATGGCGACTGGCAGCCATCTTGAATTTCGGACCGCACACAAAAACACTCGTTCTCGTCCCACGGTCATAACAAAGGTACCCAAGAAGTTTCGTAAAGATCGGTTCATAAATACGGCCTCTAGCCCGAGCCATAGCAGCTTGGCACTTCCAGCTCTGAAAGTAACACTAAATAAATCACAAAAAACTGATTTTTGCATCATCGGTACAAAATGGCCGCTGGCAGCCATCTTGAATTTCGGACCACACCTAAAAACACTCGTTCCCGTCCCAGGGTCATAACAAAGGTACACAAGAAGTTTCGTAAAGATCGGTTCATAAATACGACCTCTAGCCCGAGCCATAGCCAATTGTTGACGTACGGCCAGACGGACAGACGGACGACGGGCCATGACAATAGCTCAAATTTGACTTCGTCAAAGTTGAGCTAAAAATTAGTTATTCAAGAATTTTGTTTGCAAGTGTCGACTGCTTTTCATGTTCGGTAAATGGTTAATTGAATATAGGTTATAGAGTAAACTCCTGTTAATTGAATAAAACATCTTGTAACTGGCGAGAAATTACTGTGACTCTCCCCAGTAACTGCTAAGTTTTTCTCTAGAATACAGGAATATCTGTTAATTGCATACTCTTGTTAACTGAATAATTTTCATTGGTAAAGTGGCTATTCAATTAACAGAGCTTCACTGTATCATGTGACCTCATTGGAATGACCTCGATGAGCTCATTCCAAAGAGGTAGTCACAGGATAAGGTTTTGTTGAAATGTTTTGAAAAAACTAAAAAAAAAACAATCAAAATAACAAGTTTTAATACTGTGTTAACACTTTACCTAACACAACTACCGTCAATACCTATACGTCTTTATACCATGCTCACCTATGTTACTACCTGTGAAAAGCATGTATGCTAAATTTTAGCTTTTAACCCCACTAACGGGTTAAAGCTTCTACTGCAGGTAAGCCGTTTTCAATGGGAATTCCATTACAAAAATTTATACTTATAGTAGTACATATCGTGATGTTTCATTCAAACATACAACGTTTTGCGTACTATCAAATACATGCAATAACTTAAGTTTAAAATACCAACAATTAAATATTTAAAATAAAATTTAAGAATTGTTAATAATAATTTGACTGAAAAACCTGAAAAAGCAAGGTAAATTCAATTAACTTTGACGATCTGTCTAGCTAGCTATCAATCAAGCATTCACATGCAGCCAGAAGTACATGTTCTGCCCACCAGCACAGATGTAAACAAAACAAACCCATGTGTTTGCAACAGAAAGAATAATTTTTTCTTTATTTTTAGGAGACAAAGTCGATTATTTATTAAGAGTATGATATAAATAAAGCAAATAGGTACTAGGGTCAGTAATCAGATTTAAAACATTCGTAGAATAAGGGTTTTAACCTTTAACCTAGTCATGGTTTTAATCTGATTCCTGGCCCTAGTACCTATTTATTCTAAAAAAAACTCTTCTTAAATAATTAAACTTTTTCATTTTTTTAATGAAAAAGCATACTGATGTCAAAATATCAAGCAGCACATTTTTCCCATTGAGCAATCTGGAATTTAAACAATTCTATCTTGTTTGACAGAGCTCACAGAGCTCTGTCAAATAAGATTGAACTGTTTCAATTCTCAGTTGCATTACGGTAAAAATTTGTTGCCTGAAATTTTGATTTGCTGATCAGTGTTCAGAGGGTTTAAGTTCAAAACATTTCTGATGACCCACTCACTAGAATGAGCTCAATATGCTCACTCAAATGATGGGTCAGAAGCTATGTTCTTGGAGCAAAAATAATATCTGACTGTCATTTTTGCGAACTGTTATGGTGGATTTGGCCATTACATTAGTTAAAGATTTAAAGGGGTCCCCACAGGAAGAATACTTATCACACAATATCTCTCCAAAGACAAATTACTGTTAAAATAATCGTTGGAGGACTTTCTTCCCAACAATTATGTACTATTTCTGAAACAACTCCGAAACCCTTGAAATTTTTATGCACATGAATGTCGTCTTTTCAACAACAAAAAACAACTGAGAGCCCTTTATATTTATGTTGAAAGGTTTGGAATTTTTTGTGTGAATATCCAATGTAATTTATGTACATGTCTGGTCACATTCACTTCTGAGAGGGAGAGTCAGAGTTTGTATATTACAGAAGAAAACATCTTTTAAAGTGAGACACCTTCATTCCCTGAAGCCTGGAGATTTTTATACATTTTCGCTATACTTTGAGAGTCTACCTCATATGGTTTTGCAGTTGTTTCTAGTCAAGTCTTGGCTGACTGTAGAGGCAGCCAAGACATGTCTAGAAACAACAGACAAGGTACTTAGAAAACAAGTTTTAAGTTTACCCAAACAATGCATGTTGGGGCACCTGTTCCTTTCCATTAAAAGTTATCAAAGTCAGAATTAGTCCCTTAAGGGTTAAAGTGAAATGAAACACGTATGTCATATTTGTGGTGAATATGATATCCAAGACATATTCAGGAAAATGTATGTGAAAAAGTGTTTTAGCAGAGCCTGCATGTAGTTTCGGTATGATGCTGTGTCAACTTCACAGGGTTTGTCAACTTGTGCCCGTAAAAATCCACAACTTTCAAGTACTTTTCAGGACTTTTGACAAAATTTATTTCAATTTTCAAAAAACCATCGTGCTTTTCGAACATGTCCAAGACTAGATCAATATATAGTAGTTTATCTTCCTAAAAACGCAATCCCAAACCATAGCATCATCAGTGATAAAAATTCAGTGGCAAAAGATCTTTTATCACTACTGCTGTAGTGATAAAAGTATTACATATATAATATGACCATGTATAATTTCATTCATGTCGAAGGAATCTCCTCGCGTGCCATTGGGTTGAAATATGTGAAAGCAGAATCCCAATTTTTTTATCAGTTGAGTGTGTCGTTTTGTTTGTCAACTACTATTTTTGAGGAGTAATGGCTATGGGTTTTATTGACTGACTGGTTGATAAAAGTGTCATGTGTTCATTGTGCTTGTGTACAATCTTTCATCAGGACTCGTCTCATTTTGGGGGAGGTATAACTACTTGTCGCATGAGGCTCAGAGCTATACGTCACCAAAACAGGTCTTGTCATGATAAAAGATTCTGTATGAGCACAAGGTGCACATAACACGTATGTATCAAAATTTCTTGAAATCTTATAACCACTGGTTAACTCCTTGCATGCTGCTGGCAGATATTCCTGCCAAGGACAAAATTATCTCTTGCCACTGACATTAGTATAATTTGGACACATTTAATAACATTTTTCTCCTGTAATTTGAATGGATTTTTCACCAATGATTCCTTGAGATAAATTTGGATGAATTTTTCATCAAATCTAGTCATGGCTGCTTCTGAGCAGACATGACTAGATTTGATGAAAAATATTTAGAAACTACCAGTGGGTTAAGTGTTACGTTATTGCCTAATCAATGACATCTCAAGCAAAATTAAACCATAAACAGCAATATTTAAGTCTCTTAATTTCATCAAATAGTGGTGGTTATCGAACTTGTCCAAGACACTGTTAGCCCTTAACCTCACAAATAAGAAGCACACACCTGATTAATTTACAAATCCAGCAGTTAAAAAAATATAATTTTTTAAAAAATTCCAACAAATCTTTATCATGTGGACTCTCATTGGAACAAGCTCATCACGATATGGTTTTGTTCAAATTTTTTAAAAAATTTGAAAATGAAATAAAACAAATTATGGTACGCTGTGCATTGGTTAAAGGGTTAATATGAAGTACTTAACAATCCAAAATTTATTGGAATCCAATAACTATTGTCCAGGTTATAACATAAACAAGTTCTGGGTGGGTGGGTGGGTGGGTGGGTGATTATGTGTGTGTGGATGGACGGATGGACGGACGGATGGACGGATGGGATGGGATGGATGGATGGATGGATGGATGGATGGATGGATGGATGGATGGATGGATGGATGGATGGGATGGGATGGGTTGGTTGGTGGGTGAGTATGTGGATGGATGGATGGATGGATGGATGGATGGATGGATGGATGGATGGATGGATGGATGGATGGATGGATGGATTGGATGGATGGATGGATGGATGGATGGATGGGATGGGATGGGATGGGTCATGGGATGGGATGGGATGGGCCATGTGATGGGATGTGATGGGATGGAATGGGATGGGATGGGATGGAATGGGATGGATGGATGGATGGATGGATGGATGGATGGATGGATGGGGTGGGACGGATTGATGGATGGAAGGATGGATAGATGGATGGATGGATGGATGGATGGATGGATGGATGGATGGATTGGATGGGATGGATGGAATGGGATGGGATGGATGGATGGATGGATGGATGGATGGATTGGATGGGATGGATGGAATGGGATGGGATGGATGGATGGATGGATGGATGGATGGATGGATGGATGGATGGATGGGATGGGATGGGATGGGATGGGATGGGATGGGATGGATGGATGGATGGATGGATGGATGGATGGATGGATTGGATGGGATGGATGGAATGGGATGGGATGGATGGATGGATGGATGGATGGATGGATGGATGGATGGATGGATGGATGGATGGATGGATGGATGGGATGGGATGGGATGGGATGGGATGGGATGGATGGATGGATGGATGGATGGATGGATGGATGGATGGGATGGATTGGTGGATGGATGGATTGATGGATGGATGGATGGATGGATGGATGGATGGATGGATGGATGGATGGATGGATGGATGGATGGGATGGGATGGGATGGGATGGGATGGGATGGATTGATGGATGGATGGAAGGATGGAAGGATGGATGGATGGATGGATGGATGGATGGATGGATGGATGGATGGATGGATGGATGGATGGATGGAGTCCTTTACTATCTGCTTATTCCACAGGGGGATAACTGTGAATGAAACTGAATTAATTAGGAAAAGGCTTAGAAGTGATAATCATCTCTGTAATGCAGTTATTTCCACAGTTATCAAGTATCGCATACTTTTTGAGAGATTCAAATATTCATTATGCAAGTTAGCTGTGTGCAACTTGTTACAAAACCAAACAGAATTTGGTTACATTAGCATAATTGGCAGAGCGCTGGATAATTTTAAAGTTACGAAGTAATGAGCTTCATGCAACAATCTGTAATATTCAATTATTTAAATTATTTAGTATCTGGATCTTATGGTGGTTGATTAATACAGGGCTCTCAAGGAGAGGTTAGTGATCCAAGGACCTTACTCAGCACTGTCATCTGAAGTCACAGTGTCGTATCTTATGGTGATTGATTAATACAGGGCTCTCAAGGCCAGGTGGTGAGTGATCCAAGGACATTACTCAGCACTGTCATCTGTAGTCACAGTGTTGTATCTTATGGTGATTGATTAATACAGGGCTCTCAAGGAGAGGTGAGTGATCCAAGGACATTACTCAGCACTGTCATCTGTTGTTACAGTGTCATATCTAACTGCCTGTTTAATGCATATTGGTGGCAGGATAGTCAATCCCGACATTTGTTTATTTTATTTTATTTTTTTTGCATTCTTCCACATTAACTGTGTTTCAACCCACAGACAGTAATGCATACAGTGTCCTACAAATTTGATGAGGACTCCACAAACCAGAAACTCATTAAGTGAGCCTGAACCGATTACCTAGATCAAGTTGTCTAAAAAGGAATGAGGGTATTACTGTTGAGGGGTCAGAAAGATGGAGGCAAAAAGGAAGTGGCCGCTTGCACATGTGTGCATAATGCCATGACCACCAAAAGGTCCTGAACAATTATGTCTATTTTTCAACCCCCTACTCCAAGCACACACCCTTCGTTAGGCTTGAGATTATGTTGAAAAACTACAGAAGAGATTCCCTTTCAGAACACCACCTACATTGGTTAACCTTTTTGGTTGAAATTCGTTGAAATATTCGGTACTTCTGGAAGCCATCAGTTGCGTGAAGAAATGGAGTGAAATGGTCGTCAACAAGGACATGATTGAGACAGGGTTTTGTTCTGAAAAAATTTGAGCTTTCTGGTTGTGTGTCCTTACATACTCATGGACAAATGTAATCATTAACAAATTTCAAAACAGAACATTCGATTGAAATAAAATTTGTTTTCTTACCAAATATATTGCACTGCAGGGAGCCAAAACATTAACCCAGGGACTTGATTTGAACACACTTGAATCTGCCCCTACAAGGAGGGTGTATACCAAATATGAATAGTTTCTGCCAGGTGGATTTGAAGAAATGTTTTTAAGTATTTTCCTCCTATCGCAGAGAGTTCAAATTTGGTTTCCTATAAGAAGCCCAAATATGAACTCGGGGACAAACTTAAATCTGGCCCCATAAGGAAGCTGTACACCAAGCACCAGGAGATTCTATCTGGTGGATGTGAAAAAGATGTTGAAGAATATATTACCCTACGTTGAAATTCAGGTTCCCATACAGGCCAGATATGAATCCATGGGCTTCATTTAAACAAACTTGAATAAGAACCCACCCCATACCCTACCCCGGAGATGCTGTATACATACTAAATATGAAATGATTCTAACTGGTGGATGTGAAGAAGATTTTTTTCGAATATTCCTCATACTGCAAATGCTGAACTTTGGGCTCTGATAGGGAGTGCAAATATGAACCTGATTTGAAGAAATTTAAATCTGACTCCTATAAATATGCTATGTATCAAATGTCAAAAGAATCTGAATGGGAGATCTTTAGAAAGGGATTTTTAAATAATGTTCCTCATAGTGAACTAAGAAAACAAATTTAGCTCCCATAGGGATTCCCAATATGAACCCTGAGACTTAGTTTGAATAAATGTGAATCTGATCCCACCAAAGAATGCTGAATACCAAATATGAAAAGTTTCTGCTGGAGGGATCTGAAGAAGATTTTCAAATAATATTTCTCAGACTGCACAAAGTTAAAATATGGGTTCCCATAAGGAACCAAACTATGAATCCATGGACTTGATTTGAACAAATATGAATCTGCCCTTACATGTATAAGGATGATATACACCAAACATCAAAGGATTCTGTGGGGTGTATTTGAAGAATTTTTTTAAAATAATATTCCTCATATTGCACTAAGTGGAAGTTTCTAAGGACATTGTATAACCAAATATGACAAGAGGCCCCAAGGGAGTTGAGGCGCCCACCTGACAAAGTTGTTTAAAGACATTTAATTAGCATCTATATGGCTAGTTTTCACTACAGAGGAATCAAGTCATTTAATCATTTATAACTCTCTTGTCCATATCAGATGATTTTTTTGAGTATTGGGATGCTACCCTATGTTAAAATTTGGGCTTCAGTAGGAGGCCAACATGAAGTCGATAACGAGATCACTGTGTCCCATACTCTTTGACTTAAATTCACCAGTTTGTTTCAAAAACAGCTGCCATCCAACATGTGGTACCTAGTTCTGTTCAATAAGTTCAACATTCATTATAGTGCCAGTAACACAAGTCAAGGGATCGCGGTGGTTCAGTGGTAGACTGTTGGACTTTTATGCTAGAAGTCCTGAGTCTGATCCCCGTCCGGGATGACCTGTGTTGTGTCCTTGGGCAAGGCACTTTATCCTGGTTGCCTACATGGGGGTACGATGACGCTGTGTACTACGCCATGCTGCATGTCGATGGTGCACATGTCTTCAACTGCTGTAACCCTGCTTGATCAGAGCTTGAACAGAGTTAGAATGTTGAGGAGCCGACAGTTGCTCGTGGATGCTCAGTGGTTCTCTCTGGGCTTCCTCCATCCGTAAAACTGTCAAGGCCACGATTAGCCATTGTGCATAAGTATGTGACCTTAAACACCAATAAATAAATAACACAAGTCAAGTTCTTCCATTATGAAATATCTCTGTTATTACTCTCAGTATAGGACACAACAGCAAGTGTACAAGTACTGACTGAAAATTCAGAACATTCACCACCGCTTACACATTATAAACAGAAGGGCAGTCTTTCCACTACAACAGCCTTGTCTACTGGTTGACAACGAATTCAATATCTTATTTAATACTTAACTTTATTATTTATTAACCGTTTGCTCGCCATAGCAACGAAAACTGACTAGAACTATTCGCAAAATTAAAAAAAAAACACCACTCAAATTTTATTATGTTTTCAATTGTTGCCTCAGAAACATAGCTTATTTATTACATGCCTGTTCTGTGTAATCCCCATCTACAGCAACACTAAACCATGCAGAAAATGAAAATCTCTTCTGCACATATGTGCAGAACGGACATTGTAGACAGACAATTTTTAAATAGAGCAAAATTTCTCTGGAATTTTTTACAAATCGTGCAACCCAATTACAATTTGAATCGCTAGCAATAGCTGAAAATCGTCCCCTGAGTTCCAATGTGTTATATGTGCCAGTAGGCACATAGAACACATTTAACTCAGGAGACGAAATAATAACCCAGATTCCCCTCGCAAATTTGGTTGGCGATAAAATGTGTTCTTTTTGTTGATAGTTGCCAAATGAATTGCTGAGTGTCCTTCTAATAATTGTTTTTATACGTGAAGGCATGTAATAAACACAGAACAGAATAAAATAATTTCTTTTCATTCACTTGGAAAATTGGGTTTCAAAGTAAGACTGTTACAATCCCAGTATTCCAACCTTGGACTTGAAGGCCGTAATTTAATTTTTTACGTTGGTATGTCCTTGAAGGACGTACCAATGTAAAGAAATTACGACCTTCAAGACCAAGTTTGGACTACAATCCCAGATGCAGAAAATTAGGTCTTTCAGGTCAAGTTTTTACTCCCGATCAAATCATGGTTGGCCCGGAGGGTCCACAGACCCTCAACCTGGGCTACAAAAAAGTTGCTAATCAATTTTCAGGAAACACATCGAGGCCTGTGTATTCAGTAGATATCAGACAAGGATAACAACCCAATAGTATGTTGTATCTTTACTCAAGAGAAATTGTGCACCTTTTGTCTGTAGAGTAGTCTGTGCTGACAACAGGTGCAAGTTAACAACACATAATTCACATATTGATTGCATATGTTGATCTGATCAAAATCTTGTCTTGTTATCGTTCAATGGAAAGCTTTCTATAAGAATTTTGTGAAGCTCACTAAAAGTGTATAAACTTACATCGAGTTTTCAACAAAATTGTACTGGCCATTATGTCAGGTATAAGTAAATTGGTGCCTATCAAACATGCATGTTTGTTGGGTGAAAGGTTTCCGACACAAGGTGACCCTGGCTGTCGAAAGTGCTGTTAAACCCCAATAAATAAATAAATAAATAAATAAATTGGGTGAAGGTTTATACATTATGAGAAGAGTTAATTACTGCCAATTTATTTATTTATTGGTGCTTAAGGACACATATTTCTGCACAATGGCTTATCGTGACCACAACATGGATATAAAGTGAAGTCATAAAGTGAAGTCCAGCCAATCGTTTGTACCCATGTTGCCCATTTTAGAGTATTTCCACCCCAGGCTGTGACAGGGTCCTATTTTACCAGTAAAACAGAGCTTGTTGACCACAGTAAACCAGCACTGCTTCACTTCCTGGGGTTCGTTCCCACAGTTACTGCTAAACCTCAGCAAAGGTGGATGTTCCACCAAGCAGTTATTCACAGTTCCTTAGAAAATAAACACAACTTTCAATTCATGTACAGTAGAACCTTCTTCATTGAATGGCCAATATGCCAGTGAAAAATATTCAATTATCAGGTGTATTCAATTAATAGAAATTTGGTCATTTTCCTGTATTCTAGTGATAAACTGAGCATTTATTCTACTATAGCACAACTTTCAATTCATGTACAGTAGAACCTTGTTCATTCAATAGCCAATATACCAATGAAAAGTATTCAATTATGAGGAGTCTTCAATTAACCCTTTACCTAATGTAATGGCCAAAACCGGCCAGCGCTATTCTCAAAAATCGCCAATTAATTTTCATTATTTTTTTTCATTTTTCGTCTCAAAAACATAGGTTATGACCCCTCGTTGGAACGAGCTCGTCGAGCTCGTTCCAACGAGGGGTCATAACCTATGTTTTTGAGACAAAAAATGAAAAAAAATTAGTTATTCAAGAATTATTTTTGCAAGTGTCGTCTGCTTTTCAGGTTAGGTAAAGGGTTAATAGAAATCTGGAAATTTTCCTGTATTCTCGTGATAAACAGAGCATTTATTCTACTACAACTTGTTAGGTCATATAGGTCTTTTAATCCTTTACCTAATAGGAAAGGCAGACAACACTAGCAAACAAAATTATTGAATGACCAATATTTTTTTCATTTTTTGAGTCAAAAACATAGCTTGTGACCACTCATTGGAACGAGCTCAATGAGCACATTCCAATGAGGGTCCATAAGCTACATTTTTGAGACTAAAAAAATGAAAAAAATAATGAAACTTAAATGATTTTTGTGAATAGCGCTGGCCGTTTTTTTCCAATATGTTAGTTAAAGGGTTAACACAGGGAATTCAGCAGTTGTCAGAGTAAATCCTTGATGGATCACAAGATTTTTATTTAATTATCAGGAGATTACTCTTTATACCATGCTCGCCTATGTTACTACCTGTGAAAAGCCTGTATGTTAAATTTTAGCTTTTAACCCCACTACTGGTGTAAAGCTTCTACTGGGGTTAAAATTTTTTTTACATTTACAGATAGAGTCAGAAGTTCATCCAACTTGCCCTTTGACATGACACAATTTGCCAACTTTGATACATTCACACTTCGTGATGTTTCGTTCAAACATACATCATTTTGCGATACTATCTACTACGTGCAGTGACTTATTAAGTTTAAAATACCTACAATTAAATATTTAAAATAAAATTTGAGCATTGTTAATAATAATTTGACTGAAGATGCAAGGTAAATTCAATCAACTTTGATGATGTGTCTTGCTTGTCAATCAAGCATTCATGTACAGCTGATAGTACTGCCCACAGGTGCAGGTGTGAACAAAACAAACCTGTGTTTGCGACAGAAAGTGTAATTTTTTCCATTTTAAGTGACAAAGACGATTGTTTATTAAGAGCATGGTATAAATAAAAACAAATAGGTACTAGGGGCGGTAATCAGATTTAAACCATTCGCAGAATAAGGGTTTCAACCACTCGTAGAATAGGGGTTATCCTACTCATGGTTTAAATCTAATTACCAGCCCTAGCACATATTTATTCTATATATAAGCTGCCAGTATATGCAATTAACAACAAGTCAAATTTGTACTGTAGGTATGGTGAATGGTTTGCGATTTAGAAATTATATTCAATAAACTGTGTTATTCAATTAACAGATATCCAATTAAGTGGACTTCTCTGTACCAATTTCTAAAACTACTGAATAGGAAAGCTGACAAACACAGTATCAAAAGATGTTAAGTTGTGGCAATTTTTCAAAGAAATCAGAATCAGTGGCAATGGGAGGCATCACCACTGAAGGAAAAATGAGAGAATTGTTACAGCTTTCCCATCACACATTTCTAATCACACTGAAAGATATCACTGTGAATGGAATGGAAGTTAAAAAATTTATAGTAATTTATATATTTTTTATACTTACCAATGACCCAGACTTAGCTGGTGCTAACTCCACAAAAACCAGGGCCAAACACAAATTTTGCCCCCCAATCCCCAAAATTTGCATCCAAAACAAAAAGAAATAATGTCCTAAAGGACCTCCATAATACGACTCTACTGCGCATGCGCAGTGACGCAGTCGTCCCGAAATTGGCGCCAAATATCATTCTTACTGGCAGTGCCTGGTCAGCGCTATGTACTCAGCGGGGAGGCAAGAGTTCCCAACTCAGGGAGGGCCATCCCCGTCTGGGTCATTGGTAAGTATAAAAAATATATAAATTACTATAAATTTTTTAACATTTTTATACTGTACCAATGACCCAGACTTAGCTGAATAGTAAACAGGCTGGAGGGCCTAGGACATAGAGGAAAATCCAATAAGCTCAATTATAAAATAAAGAGATAACCCCTTAAGGAGAAAAGGAGTATTAGGCTTTACATGTATCTTTCTTATTTAATATTTAAATTAGAAAGATACACTACCCTTAATAATTGAGCACAATAACATTCATGTTCTCTATTAATATCCAGTATAACCTTTATACTAATTATTATTAAAACAAGCCAATAAATAAAGTAGTCCAGAGAATTGAGACTCTTTATAATCATTTAAAAGTGTCCGAGTATTGTATATTAAAGCCCGTTTGACACTTGACATATACAAATGCTTCACACCGAGCTACACTTTAAAAATAAGACATGAATGAAATTAAACATTAATATTACACTTTAAAACCATCCCGGAAGCGACTCAGAAATACTGTCTTGGAGGAGGCATTCCCTTGCTTTTCACTATAAAGCAGGTGACCTAAGGGAACACCCGCCCCCCCCCTTCCCCTTGCCCTGGGTCAAATAGCCCAGAGCGAAGAGGGCAGCCGGACGGAGTCACTGCCGGAACAGAAAGCCTGCATAACTATAGTTGCAACTGTTTAGTGGACGACATTCTGAGCAACAGATAACGGACCTAAACAATGCAGGTCTCCAGAAATGGACTCAATATTTCTGAGATAAAAATTAGTAAATGTGGATGGCTGAGACCAATAAGCAGCCTTCATTAAATCTGTAATAGCAACACTATTAGCATAAGCCCAGGAAGTAGAAAGAGCTCTTACTTCATGAGCAGAAATCTTAAGCACAGACTGCTGAGAAGAAGATAAATCTTCATACGCAGTACGGATAGTTAACTGAATCCATCTAGCAATAGAATGGACTGAAATGTCCTTTCTATTAGGCATCAAAGACAGAAAGAAACGTTTCCGTCCCTTTCTGATGAACTGAGATCTCTGTTTATAGATACGTAGTGCTCTAACAGGACAGAGTAAAGGCCTACGCCCGTCTGAAGACGGAAGAGCCTTAATAACAATAGGTTCCGGATATTTATTAGGAGCCTGATTCTTAGCTAAAAAACCGACGTTAGTAGTGAAGGTGATAGTGTTCCCAACACTACGATAATGAGAATCATCCACCGATAGTGCATGAAGCTCACTGACTCTTCTGGCAGAAGAGAAAGCTAAGAGAAAAGCTGTCTTATAAGATAAGAATTTGAAATCTACTGTCCCAAGAGGTTCAAATGGCTTTTCCTTCAATTTAAGGAGAACCCAAGCTAAATTCCACTTAGGAATTAATCTAAGAGTTCTGGGTCTATTTATCGAAAAGTTTCTAACCAATTTCGATAAAGAGACATTAGATCCAATTTGTAAACTATCATGATGTGCATAGGTATCAGATAACATAGATCTATAACCCTTTATAGTAACCGGTTGCAGTTTGATTTCGTCAAACAAGTATACTAGAAAGTTAGCAATGTCTGGTATAGAGGGATCAAATATATCAACAGAATGATCCCTACACCAACGACGGAAAACCTTCCACTTAGCCGCATAGTTTAACGAAGAGGAGGTCCTCCTACAGTTAGAAATCGCGTCCACTGCTCGTCCTGTAAAGTGCTTGCCATGCAAGAAGGACCGCACAACGGAAAAACGTGAAGGTTGAGACCTTGCGGGTTGTGATGCAGTTGGCGCGATTTCCCCTGCCAAAGAAGATCCTCTCGTGGAGGGAGCTTCCGCGGTAGGTCCCACAACAGACACCTGAGTAGATTTATCCACGGTCTCTGTGGCGACAGAGATGCTACCAACAGAATCTTGCATTGAGATTGTTTTATCTTTAGCAATACTTGTTGAATTAACGGCGCTGGAGGATACGCATATCCTATCATTCCGTCCCAAGGGATCGATAGAGCGTCTACAGCAAATGCTCTTGGATCCGGACACGGGGACACATACGTTTGCAACTGATTGTTGAGATGTGTCGCAAATAAGTCTATCATTGGCCGTTCCCATTGGTAGCAAATCTGATTGAATACTTGTTTGTTGAGAGTCCATTCCGACGGCAACAAGCGACCCTTTCGAGAAAGGGAGTCTGCTAGCACATTCAGACGACCCGGTATGTGACGGACCGAAAGAAGAACGTGATGTTCCAACGCAAACAGAAGGATTCTTTCCGTTAGATTGAACAACGGAACTGAATGAGTGCCTCCCTGATTCCGTATATACGCCACTACTGTCGTATTGTCGGATAGGATTTGGACATGAGCATCGTGAATAATGTCCATCCAGTGACGTAACGCAAGCCAAATTGACATCATTTCCTTGATGTTTATGTGCTTGCACAGGAATTGCGGATCCCAAAGACCCTGGCATCTCGAATCCGTTGGGATTAATGATGCACCCCAACCTGTTTGACTGGCATCCGTCATAATGGTAAAACTCGGATCCGGCAACTGCAGCGGAACTCCTTGAGTTAACCACTGAATGTTTGCCCAAGTCTGAATCTCTTGTTTCACTTGATCTGACAAGAGAACGTCTACATCGAGCGAATGAATTTTCACACTCCAATTCTGAGTCAAGAAAATTTGAAGAGGCCGTGTGCGTAGCCGTCCCATCGGAATGAGATCCGCAGCGGCTCCGCACAGACCTATCAGTCTCATAAATTCTCTCGCTGTGACTTTGTCTGTATTTAGACAATAGCGAGCGTAACAACTGACTAATTTCGCTCTGGTTAATGGCAGACGAACGAGATTGTTGTGCGTCTCGAAGCTCATTCCCAGATGAGTGAATGACTTGGACGGCACCAGATCCGACTTCTCCTCGTTTACTATGAAACCGAGACGTCGGAGCAATAGAAGAAGATTCTGAACATCGTTCTGAAGCGTTAACTCGTTGCCGTACCTCTGAAGAATGTCGTCCAGGTAGGCCGACGTTACCGCAGACGAATGAGCTCGGAAGTAAATCATTACCGAGTTCATTACTCGAGTGAAAGCCCAGGGTGCTAGATTCAATCCGAAGCACATGGCCCGGAACTGATACACCACTCCTAGGACTGCGAAGCGTAGATACTTTCGGAATGTCGGATGTACCATGACGTGAAAGTACGCATCTTTGAGATCTATGCTCGTTGCATAATCGTTCACCCGAATACTCGCTCTGACCGATCGAATCGTCTCCATATAAAACTTCGGAGCGATGATCAGCTTGTTTATCCAGCTCAAATCTATGACTGGACGGAACGAGCCGTCTGGTTTCGGAACCAGAAACAGATGGCTGTAGAATCCCAGCGATTCCTGGTTTTCTACGACCTCTACCGCGTTCTTTATTAAAAGAGACTGCACCTCTGATAGCAGAGCGTCTCTTTTCTGAGGGTTTGACGGAAGATGAGTCCACTTTGGACTTCGAGTTAATGGAGGCTTTCGTTTGAAGGATATCTTTAGACCTTCCGAAGTCACTCCTCT
Source organism: Pictodentalium vernedei (assembly GCA_031216915.1). Lineage (NCBI taxonomy): Eukaryota > Metazoa > Mollusca > Scaphopoda > Dentaliida > Dentaliidae > Pictodentalium > Pictodentalium vernedei. Next base: position 266,627,103 of record CM062294.1, read on the forward strand.
CACCCAAGGGTCGTCCGTAATCGACGCCCACTCTTGAGAAAAACTCGACAACCTTCCGCCAACCGGAACGCGATAGAGGTTTGAGCCATCACCTCCTGGATCTGCGAGGCCTGCGGTAGGAGAAACCACGTCTTCCACGACCCGCACCTCGCCTCGTCGACCTCGGGGCGTCCGACCGATTGTCCCGGCCTGAAGGACGTCCCGAACGAGAGTCGCTATCCTGACGGTCTCTCGAATAAGAGCTAGAGGACGCACCGGAACCTCTATAGGAACCTCTCTTGGGCGGATAAGACCCAGAAGTGCCCGCCTTATTCGTGTCTGCTGAATCCGACCTTTTAGGAGCGGATCTAAACAACAGAGAATCACTAGCTTTCTTTTTAATATTATCATAAATAGCGGAAAGCTTGCCGTCAAAGAGAAGATCTCCTGAGACCGAAGCGACTCTAAGAGAGTTCTTCACCTTAGAATCCACTAGTGTGGATGTAGACAGGGCTGCGTCACGTCTAACCAACTCCAGATTAGCCACTGAAAGGGCGGAGTTACACGTGGAATAAGCTACTGCCCTTGAAAGAAGTCTTAAGGAGGATTGTATATCCTGAAACTCTTCCCCTTGAAGACGCAGTGATAACGCCTTCGTAAGGTGATCTGCGTAAGATAAGGCATCTAAATTGGCTCTGTTAGACGCAATAGCTGTTTCCAACACTGCGGTTGGAATAGAAGCTGACGACGGTAATGATAGCTCTAAGTCTTCCGCCTCGTCGTCCATACGCAGAGGAACTCTCGGTATACCCTGACCTGCCGTGTCGAATTTATTCCTTGCATTAATGAAAGGCAGGTTGAGAGTATTTGCGGACAAGAAGCCTGCTTTCCCTGTCCTGGAAGCAAGTTTAAAAATAGCGTCGTTCAATAATTCAAATGTTCTTGCAACATTATTGGACTGCGACGGAAACTCGGGAGCGATGTCCCTGAACCGCTCGAAAAAATCAGAGTCCAATGACGCTATAATTCTCCTGTCCGGAAGCGCAGCAGTCTGGCCCGACGGAACAACTTGAGGAAGAAAGTGCCGGATGAAGTCTACGGCAGCTTTGTGTTGTTCCGAAAGGGATAGCTCCAATTCATCCGTATCCCTTTCACCATCCGGTCGGACCTCCCGATGTTCCCGGTCGTCCGCCCCCGATGCTTCGGCGGAGCGTACCGACCCAGCGCCGTCGGATAATTCTCGATCCGACACCGTTTCTGTCGGCTGCTGGGATGCTGCGATAAGCTGTGCTATCTGCACTAGAATGTCCGACGTCGAGACCTGCGGAGGAGCGGTCTTTCGCTGCTTTGCCGAGGGCAGCTCCGCATCGGATGGCTCCCGCATACTTTTCCTATGCGAACGTCCGGAGTCCATCAGTCTCGAGTCCCTGGCTGCCGGATGGTGTGACCTGGTCGCCGAATAATCCTTCCTCGGCGAAGCTGGCAAGATATCGGAGGACACGCAGCCAAGGTGCGGTCGTGTGCGCCGGCGAGAAGAGGAAGCCTTAACAGTCTCTGCGGACTGCTTATACAACGGAGCGTCCCGAGCGACGGACGTATGCTCCGCTAAAGACACATTTTGTACCACAACATCTGGTCCCAAATGTTGTTGTACGAGAGAGGGGCCTCTCTCGCTCGCGGCCCGGCTGGACCTGGACGAGCTAGGAACCGGACTAAAAGGCTTCCTCCGTTCTCGTTCACTATCCGCCGTCACTGGGTGTGCATCTATTATTTTTATAGTGCTCGCATCACCCAAAATTTCCTCTTGGACCGCATCGGACGAACCCGGCTGCCGAACCATTCGGTGAATGGACGCTACACCGGGCGAGCTAGCGGACGACATTTGTCTAATCTCCATGAGCACTTTTGCCGCTAGCTCTGTATTTAATTGTGACGACGGACGCACACTTGAAGAGGATAACATGGAAACATCACCCTGTTCTGGTTCCTCTGAAATAGAAACTGAGAGAGTAGAGTGACCTTGTGGAGAAAGAGCCGGCATCGCTCTTTCTCCAGAAACAACATATCGTGACACACGTTTCCAATGTTTCTCATCCCAATGTTCACATACAGGACAGGGATTAATGCGAGAACACTGACTACAATTTATGCAATAATCATGAAAGTCAGAGGAAGATTTCTTCCTATTACAATTTGAACAAGTTCCTTTCATTGTGAAGGAACAACAATAAGTCCTAGTTACTCGCAAAAACCCCTGACACAAAGATACATAATAACATGATCCATTAATAAATGAAAAAACAATTGCAAAACAAAATAATTTTGAAAAAAAAAAATTTTTTCAGAGAAGCCCAAGTTGCTGAAAAGTAACGTTGAGCCCCGATGGATCCGATGGCAAAGTGTGGTCAAAAATTTTAAAATTATATAAAATAATTAATGAGACACTTTCGGATAATATAAATGTATCTTATAATGAGATAAACTACCTCAAAGACAAACAGCCCCCCTCAAAAAAGGCTGTTGCCAATGAAAACAAACAGTGTAAACACAGAAGAAAACATGACTCCAGGCACTGAAAAAACTGGCCCGGAATCAGTCCTCAATTACACTCTATCTGATGCAAAACAGAGACTCCCAGGGGAGAATCTGCAGAACATCAGATGGAAGATGCAGAACACAAACGTTATACACCCATGGGTGAAAACGTAACTATGGGGAAAATAACAGAAAACATTCTGTAACCAAGCAACTCTCCCAGGGAAATTTTAGAAATGAAACTTCTCAAAAATATGCCAAAAGCATGGGAGAATTGCAAGGGGGGACTTTAGAAGGTTAGGGGAGAGGAAACACTGAATAAGCAGTGCAACAATTAGCAAGAATGACAACAAGAGGCGTTTGCCTCGAAAATAGGCAACTTAACATAATTTTAACAAAAAATTTTAAGTACAGCCCTGATTATTTTTTGCCACTTCTTTTTTCCTCTCCTCCTTCTATCCTCCTTAGAATCACATTTTCTCCAAGAATTACGTGTCTGGCATCCTTTAAACTGAGATTTACAAGCACAAAGATCAGTGAGATGTTGACTGATGAAGGGCCAAACAGAGAATGATATTTGGCGCCAATTTCGGGACGACTGCGTCACTGCGCATGCGCAGTAGAGTCGTATTATGGAGGTCCTTTAGGACATTATTTCTTTTTGTTTTGGATGCAAATTTTGGGGATTGGGGGGCAAAATTTGTGTTTGGCCCTGGTTTTTGTGGAGTTAGCACCAGCTAAGTCTGGGTCATTGGTACAGTATAAAAATATGATTATGTAATGGCTTTGGACTGATAATAATCTTGGTAAAGCAATTATCTGCACAATATTACATTCCAGATATTCCCAGGAGGTTTCAAAACTAATTTGTGTAACTCATTCAAGTTAACCAACTTGTTACATACTAAACAGCATGAGACCTTTTAGTTTATTTACCCTTTCAAAAAACTTGGCATTTGTTGTATACAGAACTCCTCATCCCATTTTGTTATTACACATTCACTGATGGTCCAAAGTGAGTGGAAATAATTTACAGTATGTAAACTCACATGACTGCACACATTCAACCTGACTGTACACCATCTGTTGATGTTGCAATTTCAATATATCATTAGATGCTCAACAACCTTCAACTTAACTGGTACAGTGCTATTTATTTATTTATTTATTTATTTATTTATTTATTTATTTATTGGTGTTTAAGGTCACTTATTTCTGCACAATACCTAATTGTGACCAAAACATGGTTATCAAGTCAAGTCCAGATAACTGTTTATCTGATGTCCATTGTAGAGGACTTCCAACCCAGGCATTGGTTACAGTAAAACAGAGCTTGTTGACCATAGTAAACAAGTACTGCTTCACTTCCCAGGGTTTCCATGGGGGTAAGGTAATTATTTTTGGTTGTCAAAATTTGTTCACATGTATCTGCCCTGTTGCTATTTATAGGAGAGTGTTTAACTGCTTGTCAAGCCAGAATATAAGCAGACTTTCATCTGCAAAATGAGGTCCCCAGAGGATGAATTTAGTGATGCTACCCTGCATAGCAGGGTAGCATCACTGAATTTACCCTCTGTGAAACTCACTCTGAATCAGGGCCTCAAAACTAAACAGAAAGAGGAAACCAGAGGATAAATTGGCCCACTGTATGGGATAGCATCATCAAATTCACCCAATGGGGACCTCATTCTGCAAATGTCAGACTGCTTATTTTCAGGCTTGCAGCTTGTATGCTGTGGGCGGGTATTCCAGCCCAGGATAGGATTCTCTTGCCACTGAAATAAGTATAATTTGGACATATCTAATCCAATAACCACCCTGTAAATTGAATGGCCTTTTCTACTAATGATTTCTTGATTTAAATCGAGATGAATTTTTCATCAAATATAGTCATGGTGGCTTCACAGCAGATATGACTCGATTTGATGAAAAATATCTTAAAAATACTCAGTGGGTTAAGCACTTCACCATATGTCATAGCAAGGAAAGTCAAAACAGACAAAATATTTTTATTTCAAAGATAATATGAAGAGCAAGCACTGAATATGAAGCCTTTATGTTGAGGTAGATGCACTTCACAATGGGGCCTAAATATTGGCTTCCAGCACTCTACCAATTGAAGAATGTAGATATTTATAATACTACAGAATCTACACCAGAAAATACAAGAAAATAGTGCAACACAAAGCACTGCATATGCCCTTCCTGCAATACCAATAGTATATGCTGTGTTGGCATTCCTAATTCATTATTTATTTATTTATTGGTGTCTTAAGTCATGTATTTCTGCACGATGGCTAATTATAACTGCAACATGGATATAAACTCCAGCCAATCGTTTACACTCATGTTGCCCATTTTAGAGGACTTCCACCCCAGGCACTGGTTACCAGGTTGTATTTTCCCAGTAAAACAGAGCTTGTTTACTCCAGTAAATAAGCACTGCTTCATTTCCCAGAGGTTACCACAGGGACACAAAACCTCCTAGGAAGTGTGGGACATAGTAAGGCGGACAAATAATCAATGATAATTGCCATCAGTGCACACATTTTGGCATCAAAACAATGCTTAGCAGGGGTTCACACAGTGATAACCAGGCCTTACAAGTTGGGCAACTAAAGGTTGCCTTAATTTTTTATTACAACCGTTTTCCGTTTGCCCAAATTTTCAGGCATGCTTCTGACGTATTAGAATGAAGACAAAACTTGAAAGCCAGACGGCTTTTTCTTATGTTAATACATGGTGACTGGTCAACGCTATTTAATTGTCGCCGTAAATATGGTTGTACCAGATGTGTGTGAATCCTCAGCAAATGCCTGAGATGTGTGACATATTTTCTATTGATAGAGCTGAACTACATGTATGAATATCTGCGGAGACAGTGCATTCTCATTGAATGTTTTATTTTCAGCACAACTTACCATGCATCAATGATTTTTCCTCAATAGTATGCTAAACTAATTGAGAACATTGTCAAAATAGAACAGTGCAAGTGATGATTTATGGTGACAGAAACCATGTTGTAGATATATTTATTTAAAAAATAATTACTTTCCGTTGAAAAAAATTTAATTTTTCATGTTGCTGTCAGTCGCAGTCATCAAATGTTTAGGTTATCATGTGGTACAGCACCACTCCCCAATTTGTAACACTAAGTGTGGTTAATTACTTTTTTCTGTACATGTCAAAACATTTTAATATCCTGGCAGTTGTTCATTAATGAAAGTGTCAATGACACTGTAGCTCAACTTGACAAACTTGAACTTGGTAAGTTATAAATGAAATGGCAAAACTGAAGATCATTGGTACCAATGTTATTTGGTGAAATTTCAACATAACAGCATTGTGTGTGCACAACGTCAAGAGTAATCCTTGAATTTATAATTGTAAACTGTAAGACTGGCTAAAGGAAGAATGTTGATACACAAATGCAGTAAGTTCAGAGGTTATTGTGAATGGCAACTTTTTTCACAGGAATGAATGCTAGCCAATAGCTCTTATCTAAAGGTCTCGCCCAATGAGCACACCAAGTTAAAAAAAAATCCTGATAAATGTGGCCTGTAGGCCATGTCAAAGAGGAATGTTGATGCACAAATGCAATAAATTCAAAAACTGTTGCGAACAGCAACAGTTTTTGATGGAAACGAAAAGAAAATTGATAGCTCCTATCTTTGTCATCCTGCATAAGCATACAAAGTTCCAAAACAACCTGATAATGAATGCACCCTCTGAGGCATGCCAAAGGAAGATGTTAATGCACAAATGCACTAAGTTTGAATGTCATTGCTTGTGGCAATGTTTTTTGCTCTTTTTTATGGAAATTCATAAATATACCCTGCATAAATGCGACCTGTGAGGTGTGCCAAAGGAAATTGTGGATATACGTACATACGTATGCCGATGGACGAGAAGTGATTGTAATAGCTCAGCTTGACTTTGTCAAGTTGAGCTAATAAATGTGCCCTGTAGGGTGTGCCAATGGGAAATATTGAGGTGTGACTAAACTAAGTTCTAACAATGTTGGCCGTGGCAACATTTTTCGACGGAAATGGAAGAAAATCGATAGCTCCCATCTAAAGGTCACCCCAAACAAGCATGCCAGGTTTCAAAGCAATCCGATCATAAATGTGCCCTGTAGGGTGTGCCAAAGGGAAATATTGAGGTTTTCTGACTAAACTAAGTTCTAAGAACGTTGGCCGTGGCAACATTTTTTGACGGAAATGAAAAAAAATCGATAGCTCCCATCTAGAGGTCACCCCCCAAACAAGCATACCAGGTTTCAAAGCAATCTGATCATAAATGTGCCCTGTAGGGTGTGCCAAAGGGAAATATTGTGGTCTGACTAAACAAAGTTCTAAGAACGTTGGCCATGGCAACATTTTTTGACAGAAATTGAAGAAAATCGATAGCTCCCATCTAGAGGTCACCCTAAACAGGCATACCAGGTTTCAAAGCAATCCAATCATAAATGTGCCCTTTAGGGTGTGCCAAAGGGAAATATTGTGGTCTGACTAAACTAAGTTGTAAGAAGGTTGGCTCCGGCAACATTTTTTGACGGAAATTGAAGAAAATCGATAGCTCCCATCTAGACGTCACCCCAAATAAGCATGCCAGATTTCAAAGCAATCCGACCATAAATGTACCCTGTAGGGTGTGCCAAAGGGAAATATTGAGGTCTTCTGACTGAACTAAGTTCTAAGAACGTTGGCCGTGGCAACATTTTTTGACAGAAATTGAAGAAAATCGATAGCTCCCATCTAAAGGTCTCCCCAAACAAGCATACCAGGTTCCAAAGCAATATGATCATAAATGTGCCCTGTAGGGTGTGCCAAAGGGAAATATTGAGGTCTGACTAAACTATGTTCTAAGAACGTTGGCCGTGGCAACATTTTTTGTCGGAAATTGAAGAAAATCGATAGCTCCCATCTAGAGGTCACCCTAAACAAGCATACCAGGTTTCAAAATAATGCAATCATAAATGTGCCCTGTAGGGTGTGCCAAAGGGAAATATTGTGGTCTGACTAAACTAAGTTCTAAGAACGTTGGCCACGGCAACATTTTTCAACGGAAATTGAAGAAAATCGATAGCTCCCATCTAGAAGTCACCCCAAACAAGCATGTCAGGTTTCAAAGCAATCCGATCATGAATGTGCCCTGTAGAGTGGCCAAAGGGAAATATTGATGTCTTCTGACTAAACTAAGTTCTAAGAATGTTGGCTGCGGCAACATTTTTTGACGAAAATTGAAGAAGATCAACAGCTCCCATCTAGAGGTCTCCCCAAAGAAGCACACCAAGTTTCAAAGCAATCCGATCATAAATGTGCCCTGTAGGGTGTGCCAAAGGGAAATATTGAGGTCTGATTAAATTAAGTTCTAAGAACGTTGGCCACGGCAACATTTTTCAACGGAAATTGAAAAAAATCGATAGCTCCCATCTAGAGATCACCCTAAACAAGCATACCAGGTTTCAAAGCAATCCAATCATAAATGTGCCCTGTAGGGTGTGCCAAAGGGAAATATTGTGGTTTGACTAAAACGTACTAACGTACTAACGTACGAACGTACGTACGCCGACGGACGAGAAGTGATGGCAATAGCTCAGCTTGACTTTGTCAAGTTGAGCTAAAAATGTAGAAAACATCTATATTTGAACAAGTTTTGAATACTCATTTGGTCTTAAATATTCAGTTTTACGTTACGCAAAGACATTTCGCAAACTGGGCTTTTAAACACTGAATTTTCCAACTGGAAGGGACCAGGACCCTTTCCCAAAATAGGTGTGTGGACTCCTGCTAAGGGAGGGGAAGAAAATACATTAATGGCTATACTGAAGCATTTTGAACCCCAGAAAAACAACGCAACACTATTTCTTGGTGTCCAATTTTAATTTTCAAACTTTCTCCCACTTGTCAGAAACAATTTCAGCAAAGATGGTATGAGATATGTACAAATTTGACCAGTCTCCCCATTTAGTTGATAGGTCAGCATTGTGCCAATTGATCAACTATTTGCTTACTGCATGCAGATTTTCTGGCCCAGCAGAAAAAAATATTCTATTATCAAGAGGTTCCAGGAGACGATATGTCAACAAAAAACTGTTTACTCGTTTTCAATAATTTCAATAATTTCTTGATGCAACACACCACAGAATTTTTTCATAAAATTAAGTGATGGCTGCTGTAACAGCAGCCATGACTTGATTTTATGAAAAATTAAAAAAAATACTCAGCAGGTTAAGAGTTAATAAGAAAAAACAGTCCATTGCAAAATGATGTTTCTATTTTAGACCTTGTCAATGTTTTTTACACTTGTTAAATGTTTGCTCCAAGTTCTGAATTAGATGGATTTAATTTCAAAAACCATAACAATCGGTTCAGCAACAAATATAGAAGTAAACAAACCTGTTTCTCTATTTCGACATGCCTTCATGTGACACTAAAAAATAACTGAATCACTGTAAGTGCACATCCTTGCGACAGCAAAAGCAAGCTATTTACAGTTGGTTATGAAATCACTATGAAGTAATCATTTTCTTGCAAAATACTGTTTGAATGTACAATGTTCACTTAAGAATGGACAAAGGAAAATGCATTTAGCTAACTTTTAACTTGGTAACTAATAAAATTCATGGCATCTCACTCTGTGTGCTGAGGTTAACTTACAGGATTGGTTGTAATCCATGCGTGGGCAGTGATTTCCACGCATGCGTTTACCAGGTACTAAAAAAACATCCTCAGCAAAATTTTAATTAATGAAGCACCAAGTTGTACCCAGTGCTTCATTAATCAAATTTTTGATGATTATTCCAATAGTGTTTGGAATCTGATATTATTGTGTCAGCGGAAATATTGCCCACGTGTGGAAAGTGAACAGTCTATGATGGCTGTACTGTACTGTTCATCCACCACTTGCAACCATGAAACAAAAGTATGTTGCCAGTGAGGAAATTCAGTTGAAAGAAGACTATGGCACAGTATACAAGTAAGCTGCATCATGTGTCATGGAATATTGTTTCTTATTTATTTATTGGTGTTTAAGGTCACTTTTAGCTTCTATAAAGTTCTACATCATGACTGCATGCAAGATAAGTATTAAGTCAAGTTTAGCCAAATGTTTATACCAATGTTGCCCACTTTAGAGGATTTCCACACGATCCTTTGATAATTGGGTCCAATTTTACCAGTAAAACTAGTTTATCACAGTAAACAAGCACTGCTCCATTCCCGGGGTTTCAAACGGGGTCATGGAATATTGTCTTTTGTATGATGACAGTGAATGGAATTTTGGGCACTTCCCAATATTTGTACCATCATATCGGTTGATAATGCATAAAGCTGACTGCAAGGTCCAATCAGCAGTGTGATCCCAGTACCATGATAGTGCACATACTCAAAATATAAACACAATTGTTTGTTTCATACAAGTTTAAATCCTGTTTAAAACTTGTTGAATTCACATGTTGTATTGCATGTCACTGGCTTTATGTAATAAGGTACCTAGTAATTTCAACCCCTGTTTATGTGGTGCTATCTCACAAGCAGCCAATACTTGGCTAGAATGATCGAAAAGCCACTGGCCAGAGCTTGTCAAGTATGGCAAAAATTGTGAAAAATTGAGTATACCTTCATGAGTTAAATAAGAACAAAGGGTGCTCAAGTAATTGCACTTCTTCTGATATTTTTAAGGTGCTTGCTTCTTTTTTTTTTTATCTATTTTAGATGAATTTGGCTGATTATAAAAAGAATACACCAACAGGTTTACAAACAATTGTTAAAATGATTCTGAAGAAAAGTCTACCAAGAATTGATTTGTTATGCTAATTTTTTTACTGGTAGAAGGATTATTTATTTATTGGTTTGTAAAGTTACATATTTCAGCACTACAGCAAATATAGATATGAAGTCAAGTTTAGTCAATCATTTATGCCCATGTTGACCATTTTAGAGGGATTCCACCTCAAGCACTGGTGATTGGATCCTATTTTATTAATAAAACAGAGCTTACCACAGTAAACAAGTACTGCTGCACTTCCTGGGGTTCCCACAGGCAAAGGGTTATTTACAGTCAAAACTTTCATGCTGATGTTGTTACATATATCATAGCGGGGATAAGTATCTCTATATCAATGTCTTTGAATCAAATATAATAGTATGTATATCCATGGAAATCAATCTGTTGTAAAGTAGATTTCAGTGTTTAACTGGTTGAGGGCTAGATTATTTTTGGTGGTTTGAATTTTTTATTCAAAATTTGTTTTATTACAAATTATTGGAGAGTGCCTACAGGCACTCTCCAATAATTTGTAATAGAACAAATTTATATAAACAAAAATATGATTAGCATTTGACTGAATATAAAATGTGAGCGAGGAAAACATAGGCTTTTGCTCTGGTACCCTAATTTTTTTGGAAGCCCTGATAGTGGCTTCTAGCACTCAACCAGTTAACCCTTTACCAAACATGAAAGGCAGACAGCACTTGAAAATAAAATTTTTGAATTACTCATTTTTTCATTTTTACATCAAAAATGAAAGTGTCAATGACACTGTAGCTTAACTTGAATGTGTGTTGTGTTTGATGAAAAGGATAATATTCAATGTTTATGAAAGGATTATGAAATACAAGAATTGCAATCATTGAGAATATATTAAATGATAAGAAAGGGACAGAGAGGCCACAGGGCTCACCCGCATGCTTCAGGTATAGAATCTGACTGTTATAAGATAAGAGGGGCACTGGTGGCCTATATCGCCGTGCATCAAAGCACCTCTGAGGGCACATTAGGTTGTGTGGTTGTGTGGTGGGTTATATAAGATTGTTTGTGGCAGGGCCACATGTGTGGCTGGGTGACGTTCATGGCTGGGCCACACAGAGGTATGACTGTTTTCATACATGACAGTACGCCTTCAATTCTACATAGAAATAGAATGGGGGATGGGTTTATGTGTGGTCCATGAGTAAAGTCCTATGCTTATAAATGGGCGGGGTGACCATGGATACTACTTCATAAGAGACACCGGTGGTGAATATTAATGTGTGATCACCATAGATTAATCTAAGGTCAGCCCCTGAGGTCCGACAGGTCAGGGCTCACATTGAGGTTAACGTGCCCTGCGCTGTGCAGGGGTGTGGGCCTTCATGTGGTGGAGGTCTATGTGATAAGTATCCTCGTTGGATTATGAAGCAATTGGACGTCTTCAGTGAGGAAAGACCCGGTGGGCTTTTGAGGCATTAGTATAAATTTAAGTCCCTTGCCCAGTACAATTTTCTCATATGTACTGATGGTGTAAGTTGACAGATTGGTAATATGTTTGCTAGCCTCGTCAGCCAGTGTGGCGAGGTGAGATTGTCGTTTCATTTGTCGCCGTGTGTGCCATCTCTGGGTGCGTTTGACATGTAGAGTGGCTCGTGATCATGAGCTTGCTGCTCGACGATGCTGAGGTGAATGGTGGGTTTTGAAGGTATAAGCTCCACTGGTCAGAGCAAATCGGCCTAGTCAGGATTGTTTATTGTTGAGCATCCTGGCCAAGTTGCGTAGGATGCCCTATCTCATGCATTTATGGCAAACTCAGTGAAGGCAGTAGCAGCAATTGATGTTTTGCCAGGATAGAAAGTACTAACAGATGGGTGGGCCATGGTTAGTAAGTAATAACACATGGGTGGGCCCTGGTTTGTGTACATAGGGAGGGGGGGATGGAACGAGCCATCTGGCCTGGAGGCACGTGTAGGTGAAGTGCCATGTGCCCAAAGCATCAGGTTCAACGGAACTGGACAAAGTTTCCGGGTGGTCAGAAGTGACATAGGAGAACTCTATGCTCTTCGATGACGTAGTGGTGAGACAACTGTTGGTTTCAATGGTGGAAGTGGGGTCAGGCTCTGACAATGTGGGGTCAGAGTAGAACCCAAGGGGACGGATATGGTCCCTACGACAGACGAGAGTGGACATGTTGGTGGGCTCAGTGGTTGGTAGTGGACCGAGCCAAGCTGATTCAGTGTTGGTTGATACCGGTTGTATGTCTGTGACAGTACCAACAGTATCATTCGCATTATCGTTGGACCCGTGGTCTGTAGTTGGGTTGAGAGGCCACAATCTCTCTGGTATAGTGACTTGTGACCATGGTACTTGGCTACTACAAGGGGTCATAAGTGTACTGAGTATGGTAATGTCCAGAGGTACGCGAGGTGTGGAACCTGCCTCTAGTGTGGTGGCCCTGCATTTTGTGGTACTATGCTGTGCCCTGTGTATGACAGGGGGATAGCCCTGGGAGGGGTCGCAGAGGTTGGATGTGTACTGTCCTGAGATGCTGTGCTCGGGGGCAGAATGTTGTTCATTCCCAACTTGCGACACTCAGGAGTGCTCAGACATGAACCTGCTAAGGTTTGGTTGGTGTCTATTGGTATTGTTACCCTGTGGGGACGCTTCAGGAAGCATGTCCCTAATTCATCAGTGGAATATCCACTCACTGAGTAGATTATGGCCCCATGTATGGTTTGGAGGGGTACAGTGGCAGCAGCTGTTGTGCTCTCACCCTGGTTAAGGGCTGGTACAGCCATGACTAAGATTTCGTTTTTATGCTGAGAATTGGATAGCTGATATTTGGTGAGGTCAGAGCTGGAGAAGCGCTCGATAGCAGTATGGAAGAGCTCAAGAAAGGCAAGTTGGTCCTGCTCAGTGATATTAGGAGGAAGCGGGTTGTTGAGGTACTCAGATATCTCAACTTCTAGGTCAGAGATACGCTTCCAGTATTGTGTCTGTAGGAGTTGTGTCACATGCTGAGTGGTTTGGAGAGCAAGCTCGTCGAGGTTCGACGATATGTCATTCTCAAATTTGAGCACGCCATTGACAGTGTGGCATAGATCAGTATTTATGGTACTCAGAAGATCTGCAGGCACAACGTTTTGTGAGTTGCATTGTTGATAAATGCGGTGTTTGTGATGTGCATCAGCTTCCCGAAACATGAGTCTACGGGTATTATTGAGTTGTAGTCGGAGCTTGCGGTGTGTTTCAGGGTTTAACAACCCCATTGTGGAAATGAGGTGAATAACTGAGAGGTGAGGTGGACCTCTATTTGCATTTGCCCAGAATTAACTTCTGCAAATAAGTTGTATAATAACAAGAAAGAATTAATTCCAAATCAAGGTGTTATTTATTCCATGCCATTACTTTATTTCTAGTGAACCTAGTTCTGCACGATACATGACATAAATTTTTAGGAAGCACAAAATGAAAATATTCCAAGAAATAATGTCAAGTGCTGACATTATCAATACAGGAAAAATTGGACCAGATTTTTCTTGCGAGTATCCTGCAACTTATTTCAGTTGGCACTCTATAATGAATAATTCTCATCTCCATCACTGTGTAATCTATTCAGAATCAAGTATTAAACCAACTGTATCAGAGAACACAAAACACAGTGGATTCAAGAGAAAGAAATTTTCGCTCAATAATACCGGAAAATTTATGCACTTGCATAAGGGAGATAAATGTCAGGGATAATTGGTAGGCTTAAGGAAGCAAATGTAATAAAATCAAGAATGCATTAATATAATCACTTTTGATGTTAATGCCAACTGGAATGTTCATGATCATATGTAGTAATAAGCTTACATTTACAGATTTGGATTAATATAGTCCTATTTCATCATTGGGTTTAACCCTTGACTCCCACCACAAACACAAGATGACACTTGCAAATAAATTTCTTGAATACCCTAAATATATCATTCCTTTTCCATTTTGCCTGTTTGTCCTCCTTAATAAGCATTCACTGACAGAGTCCTGTCATGGATGACCTCATTTCAAAGTAACAGGAAAAACGTGCAGAGTGAGGGTATAAAAGTCACAGGTAATAATGCCAAGTCATCATTCTTTTTTGAGCTGACCTTGTATCTTGTTGATTCTGTCAAATATTATCTCATACTGTCTGCGGACGGTTGTTCATGGCGATTTATTTTCACTTTCTTGTTACTCTTTAGTAATAATATAATTGCGGTTATACAGAAATTTACTGTAGTGCAATGTCGTCTTTGGACAATCATAGTGACAGACTGAGGTGGGGGTGGGGTGAGGATGGGTGGGGCTTTGGGGGGGGGCACGGCTCCTCTCCTCATTCTCTGGACAATGACTTTGTTCCTTTATTTGTGTCCAAGACCGAAATAAGTTCATCAGCTGGGTTCGATTCAGCCCATCATCCAAGTACCCATGATTCTGCATTTGGCATCACGCCTGCAAAAACTAAGGTCACAAAACCTGTGGGTCAAGGTCACAGTGTTCGAAAACACACCACTAAAACCACGGAACACCAGACCGCTACGCGAAAAGGGAAAAAGACTATACAATGGAAGGGCAAATCTCTAACAAGAGGCCCCACGTGGCCTTAATCGCTCACCTGACAAAGTGACTCTAAGAAGTATTTTAGGTCACCTTCACCATGTCATGCCTCATCAACATTAACTGGTTGAGTGATAGATTTTGTTTGAAGTTCAACATTTGTTACCTAAAATTAGTTTTATTTAAAATCATTGGTGTGTGGCCAATCTCCAATGATTTTTAATAAAGCAAATTTATCTCTGCAGACAAACTGGTTTAGCATGAAGCACAAACAAGGAATGTGAAGAGATAGCCTTGGACATCTCTCCCCAACTGTGGATATCTTCCATGTGCTACATGTATATATTTGCATGCAAGAAAACAAAAATTTTCACAAATTTTATTTTTTTTTATCATCATTGGAACAAGCTCAAACAGCTTATTCCAACAGGGGTATGGGAAGATCAGGTATATTTTTGAGACAGAAATGTGAATATATAAATAATGGTGTTTTTTTGTGAATGATGCTGGAGAATTTTGCGTAAAGATATGGTAAATGGTTTGTTCTAGATACAGAATGATGCAAAAGTATTTAAATTTGATTAGGCAAGTTGTTCCTATAATGCATTTAAAAATTGAAGTAACTGTTTTTTTGCTGACGAACTTTTAGATGTGTGTGTCTGTGTTTGTGTGTGTGTTTGTGTGTGTGTGTGTGTGGGGGTGGGGGGGGGGGGGGGGGGGGGGGTAAGAGTGTTCTTGCAAACAAAATTCCTGAATAAATGGAAAATTTTATTTTTTGTGTGAAAGACATAGTGCGTGAATGTTGATTGGAACAAGCTTAGAGAGCTCATTTTAATGTGAAGTCATAAAGCTGTGTTTTACGTACGAAATTCTGGAATAACTAAAAAAATTGCTTTTTTGACTCAAAAAGCATGGTGTGCGACCTCTCATTGGAATGAGCTCAAAAAGCTCATTCCAATGGGGTATTTACAAGCGATAAGTACATGTATGTTTAAGAGACAAAAATTAAAATTTGAATAGCGATTTTTGCGATGAATGCTGACAAGTTTTGGCAGTTATGCTGGTAAAAAGGTAAGATATGCAAAGTGGTTGTTTTTTAGAGGCGACATTTAATTAAGGGGAATTAACCCTTGATTACTGAGGTAACTTCTAAAAGTACTGAAATTTCATGAAGCAATGTGAATAACAGACAACAGTTGCCTAAAAATTTCATGAATAACTAAAATTTTTATTCCTTTGTCTCGAAAACATGGCATATGACCTTTGTTGGAATGAGCTGAATGCGTGTGTTCCAATGAGGGGTCATAAAATTTGAACGAAGATTTGTGTGAATAATGCATTAGTACTGCTAGATTTGGGTAAACGGTTCACCCTGGATACCACCCCTTCTATAGTAGATCTTTTCTGCAAATTTTGTCTAAGATTCTATCAACTTTACAAATAAATACGTTCATGAATCACAATCAGATCCACCCTACAATGTTGCATACCAAATATCAAAAGATTCTGCCTGCTGGATCTGGAGAAGAAGATTTTTTAAGAAATATGCCTGAAACGCACTAAGTTAAAATTTGGGCTCCTATACGGAGCCCAAATATAAACCCAGGGGGCCGATTTGAACAAACTTGAATCAGATCCACCCCACAATGTTGCTTACCAAATATGAAAAGATTCTGAAGCTGGATCTGGAGAAGAAGATTTTTTTAAGAAATTTGCCTGAAATGCACTAAGTTCGAATTCGAGCTTCTATAGTGAGCCCAAATATGAAACTAGGAAGCCGATTTGAACAAACTTGAATCAGATCCACCCCACAATGTTGCATACCAAATATCAAAAGATTCTGCCTGCTGGATCTGGAGAAGAAGATTTTTTAATAAATTTGCCCGAAATGCACTAAGTGCGAATTCGGGCTTCTATATTAAGCCCAAATATGAATCCAGGGGGCCGATTTGAACAAACTTGAATCAGATCCACCCCGCAATGTTGCATACCAAATATCAAAAGATTCTGCCTGCTGGATCTGGAGAAGATGATTTTTTAAGAAATTTGCCTGAAATGCACTAAGTTCGAATTCGAGCTTCTATAGTGAGCCCAAATATGAATCTAGGAAGCCGATTTGAACAAACTTGAATCAGATCCACCCCACAATGTTGCATACCAAATATCAAAAGATTCTGCCTGCTGGATCTGGAGAAGAAGATTTTTTAATAAATTTGCTTGAAATGCACTAAGTTCAAATTTGGGCTCCTATACTGAGCCCAAATATAAACCCAGGGGGCCGATTTGAACAAACTTGAATCAGATCCACCCCACAATGTTGCTTACCAAATATGAAAAGATTCTGCCTGCTGGATCTGGAGAAGAAGATTTTTTAAGAAATTTGCATGAAATGCACTAAGTTGAAATTCGAGCTTCTATAGTGAGCCCAAATATGAATCTAGGAAGCCGATTTGAACAAACTTGAATCAGATCCACCCCACAATGTTGCATACCAAATATCAAAAGATTCTGCCTTCTGGATCTGGAGAAGAAGATTTTTTAAGAAATTTGCCTAAATGCACTAAGTTCGAAATCGGGCTCCTATACTGAGCCCAAATATGAACCCAGGGGACCGATTTGAACAAACTTGAATCAGATCCACCCTACAATGTTGCATACCAAATATCAAAAGATTCTGCCTGCTGGATCTGGAGAAGAAGATTTTTTAAGAAATTTGCCTGAAATGCACTAAGTTCGAAATCGGGCTCCTATACTGAGCCCAAATATTAACACAGGGGGCCGATTTGAACAATCTTGAATCAGATCCACCCCACAATGTTGCTTACCAAATATGAAAAGATTCTGCTTGCTGGATCTGGAGAAGAAGATTTTTTAAGAAATTTGCCTGAAATGCACTAAGTTCGAATTCGGGCTTCTATAGTAAGCCCAAATATGTATCCAGGGGGCCGATTTGAACAAACTTGAATCAGATCTACCCCGCAACATAGCATACCAAATATCAAAAGATTCTGCCTGCTGGATCTGGAGAAGAAGATTTTTGAAGAAATTTGCCTGAAATGCACTAAATTCGAATTCGAGCTCCTATAGTGAGCCCAAATATGAATCTAGGGAGCCGATTTGAACAAACTTGAATCAGATCCACCCTACAATGTTGCATACCAAATATCAAAAGATTCTGCCTGCTGGATCTGGAGAACAAGATTTTCAAAGAAATTTGCCTGAAATGCAGTAAGATCAAATTTGGGCTCCTATACTGAGCCCAAATATAAACCCAGGGGGCCGATTTGAACAAACTTGAATCAGATCCACCCCACAATGTTGCATACCAAATATCAAAAGATTCTGCCTGCTGGATCTGGAGAAGAAGATTTTTTAAGAAATTTGCCTGAAATGCACTAAGTTCGAAATCGGGCTCCTATACTGAGCCCAAATATGAACCCAGGGGGCCGATTTGAACAAACTTGAATCAGATCTACCCTACAATGTTGCATACCAAATATCAAAAGATTCTGCCTGCTGGATCTGGAGAAGAAGATTTTTTAATGTATTTCCCATTGCTTACAGTGTTAAAAAGTGCTGACTCAGCACTTTTTCAAAGTCCCGAAACTGTACCCTATGATAAAACCGATGGCAATTTTTTTTTACCAATCCTTTCTGTTGGTCCTAAGGAAGCTGCACACCAAATAAAAATTCTCAGTGCCGTGCAGTTTTGGAGATATGGGCGTTTTAAATTTTTTCTATTTTTAGCTCCTGCGGTTCCCACGGGGCTGCGGGAAAAATTTTTTTTGCATAAATCAAGTACTCATGACCCAATAAGCCCTCACATAAAATTTGGTTCAAATCAGCCTCTCGGTTTGGAAAATAGAAATTTTGGGCGGGGCAAAAAATTTTGCCCCTCTCATAACAACGTCAAGTATAGCCCCACAAACTTCTCTTGAACAAATCTGAGTCTACACCTCAAAAGGAAGCTGCACACCAAATATCAAGTCTCTGCTACTGCTGGTTCATGAGAAGAAGATTTACAAAGATTTTGGTGCCCCTTGGGGGTGTGGCACCACCCAGGAGGAGGGGCAAATTCATTTGAACAAATCTGAATTGGCATTAGGTAATAAACATTTAGCCAACATTTGAATAAAATTGGACTAGTGGTTTAGGAGGAGAAGTCGATAATGTACGACGACGCCGGACGCTGGACGCCGGACGCCGGAGAGAAAGTGATTAGTAAAGCTCCCCTTGAGCTTCGCTCAGGTGAGCTAAAAAGCAATGATGCCATTTCTAAAAACGAAAACAAAAAGTTGTCAGAACTTTTGAATGAAGACACTATAATTATTTTAAAAGACAAATTGGGGCTTTCCACGATCACTGATTCTAATGTCAGTATATCCTCTCTGTTAAAAGTTATTTTTTCAAAACAAATTGCTACAATTGAGACTGATCTCGACCTTGCCAACACTCCTGTAAATTCATTACCTGCAGGTCAGAGTAAAGATACTGGTCGCACAGTCCCATGTGATCTTGACCCTGAATCTGTGTTTGGCTTTACTCACCTCCGAGAGTGAAGAACATTTTCTTCTGATTGTGAAATCACAAATGTACCACAACCTAGTACCAGTTCTACGAATCCTGACTCAAATTCTCGGTTTGTACCCCCAGATATATTACTCCATTCCTCTTCTACGCGGCCAGAAATTGATGACACCAGCCTTGTGAAATTTATCAACAAATTTTGTACTGAGCAGTCAAAACCAAAAGATATTTCAAATTTACTTGACAAATATACAAAGCCTGACAACTGCCCTCTGTTAAGTGTCCCAAAGGTCAACCCTGAGATCTGGACTCAGTTAAACCACGCTAACAAAAAGTTTATCTGTCAAAAAAACATTCAATTATAGTACATTCAAAATGAAAGAGTCAATGACTCTGTAGCTCAACTTGGATATGACAGGAATTAGTACTTGCTGTGACAAAGACAACTGAATAAGGAATATGACAGGAATTAGTATTTGTTTTGGCCCAGTCAACAATAATAAAAGAATTACAAGGTGACTGTAATGGACTACAGATTAAGACCAATCATTGTAGATTATTATTTTTGTGTGGAAATTTTCAGTCCCAAACAAAATATTTTCAGACTAAAATATTTTCTTCTTCTTCTTAAAATTGACCAAAATGCATCAAAACACAAAAAAACTAATTTCCGGATTTTGGTCCAAAATTTTCTAAGTCCCACCCGGACCCCAAATTTTCAGTGTAAAAAATTTTTTTTTTTTTTTTGTCTTAAAATTGACCAAAACGCATAAAAAACCAAAAACTAATTTCCGGATTTTGGTCCAAAATTTTCTAAGTCCCACCCGGACCCCTAAATTGCATAATTTATTCACGAGAAAAACTCTGTATTATATGTAATGTATCCCATGGTACTAAACATTCATACAAAAATTTATTCAAATCAGATCTTTCATTTGGAAGTTCTGCGCAAAAATCTGATTGCACTAAATTTTGAACAAAATGGCTGCTAGCGGCCATCTTGAATTTCAGACTGGACCCAAAAACACTCCTTCTCGTCCCACAGTGATAACAAATGTACCCAAGAAGTTTCGTGAAGATTGGTTCATAAATACGGCCTCTAGCCCGAGCCGTATTGGGATTTGCACTCACAGTGCTGAAAGTAACGCTAAATAAATCAAAGTTAGCCTAATTTGCATAATTTACGCACAAGAAAAAAACCTGTAATATATGTAATGTATCCCATGGTACTAAACATTCATACAAAAAATTATTCAAATCAGAGCTTTCATATGGAAGTTCTGTACAAAAAACAGATTTCGGCATCGTCGGTACAAAATGGCTGCTGGCAGCCATCTGGAATTTGGGACTGCACCCAAAAACACTCGTTCTCGTCCCACGGTCATAACAAAGGTACCCAAGAAGTTTCGTAAAGATTGGTTCATAAATACGGCCTCTAGCCCGAGCCATAGCAGCTTGGCACTTACAGCTCTGAAAGTAACACTAAATAAATCAAAGTTAGTCTAATTTGCATAATTTACGCACGAGAAAAAAACCCGTATTATATGTGATGTATCCCATTGTACTATACATTTATACAAAACTTTATTCAAATCAGAACTTTCATACAGAAGTTCTGTACAAAAAACTGATTTTTGCATCATCGGTACAAAATGGCCACTGGCAGCCATCTGGAATTTCGGACCACACCGAAAAACACTTGTTCCCATCCCAGGGTCATAACAAAGGTACCCAAGAAGTTTCGTAAAAGATTGGTTCATAAATACGGCCTCTAGCCCGAGCCATAGCAGCTTGGCACTTACAGCTCTGAAAGTAACACTAAATAAATCAAAGTCAGTCTAATTTGCATAATTTACACACGAGAAAAAACCCCGTATATGTGATGTATCCCATGGTACTAAACATTTATACAAAACTTTATTCAAATCAGAACTTTCATACAGAAGTTCTGTACAAAAAACTGATTTTTGCATCATCGGTACAAAATGGCCGCTGGCAGCCATCTTGAATTTCGGACCACACCTAAAAACACTCGTTCCCGTCCCAGGGTCATAACAAAGGTACACAAGAAGTTTCGTAAAGATCGGTTCATAAATACGACCTCTAGCCCGAGCCATAGCCAATTGTTGACGTACGGACAGATGGACAGACGGACGGACAGACAGACGGACGACGGGCCATGACAATAGCTCAAATTTGACTTCGTCAAAGTTGAGCTAAAAATGTTCGCGGGTGCTATCACCCCTCTTCTTATAACCATCATGGAACTTTTCACTGATACTTTTGATACCGATAAGATCAAATCTCTCATTATTGATTCACTGTCCCTGTTTGGGGCATCTATATTTGAAATCTCCCTGAAGAGGGGTCTTTTTTGAAGTCAGTGCTGAAGAGCAAATACAGTTCATTGTGCTCACCAGAGACGCCTATTACTACTCTACTCTACTGTGTTGATCTTTCCAAACGACTCAAGTCTATCAATGAACAGGAGTCTTTACTTCCTCTTACAGGAATACATCGAATAGAATGTACCGAGGCTCTTTTTTGGGGAGAGGCAACCCCAACTGGCCAAGTGGTAATTATCCTCAAAAACGAGAAAACTTCACACCTTGGAAGAAACAGAACACCTTTCCCAGGAACAGCTACCATGGAAAGTAACTAAGTCAACCTTTTGATTCTCGCAATTTTTTTCTGGATATATGGAAACAGCTTACCTCAGATCAGTGGGTGTTGGACACTATTCAGAGTTATAGAATATCATTTACCACACACCCCCTTTCTAACTCAATTTGCCTTGCAGTATTCCATTCTATCACACTGAGTCTGAAATCCTTTGCATCGAGGTGCACTCATTATTCAATACAGGTGACATTTCAGTGTCAACACCAGAAGAATCTCATTTCCTTTCTACTAGTTTTTTTTGCGCAGAATGAAAAATGGGAAATATCGCGTAGTCTTCGGCATCTGAACAAAATTCGTCTCTTATGAAAAATTCAAACTAGAAACACTGGATTTTTGTTTTAGGATTAATCAACCACAAATGCTTTTCATATCCATTGCTCTGAGACTCTTTTTCTATCATTTTTCTCCGATTTTTCTCCGGATGACCAATCACATCCAAAAGAGGATGTCCTCATCTAGACATTATACTGAGTCATCCTACCAAGTTACAATGAAATCCCATCTTAAAGTCGCCCTGCAGTCTGTGCTAAAGTTTTTCGGGTTTTGAGCTCGGGCAACTGTCATGCTGGAATGATCGCAACCAAAAGGGGATGTTCTCATCTAGATATTATACAGAGGCATCCTACCAAGTTACAATGAAATTTCTTCATAAATATGATCTGTAGACTGTGCTAATGGTTTTCGGCTCATGCAGCCACCACGGTTGACCGAAACACTACCAAAAGGGGACAATCTCATCTAGACATGACCTCAAACCTGCATATGAAATTTTGTGACGATCGGATAAGAACTACAGAGTGTAGCCTGTTCTAAAGGAAAATGTGAACAGACTCACAGACTTCCGCACGCATGATGGCAATAGCTTATCTTCACTTTGTCAAGTTAAGCTTAAAATCAAAATGTCAAGAAGCAAATTTTTCTCATAAACCAATTACTAGTAAGAATTTAACCCAATCAATCTGGATTGACAGAGCTCTGTCAAATAAGACTGAATTAGTTAAATTCCTAGTTATCCCCACATTTTTTGAAAATGCAGGGATATAGTGATGACCTCTGTCCATATGTCTGTCAGTCCGTCCATGCGTACGTACGTCACACCCTGAAAGGCTCCTAGGGTATTCAATCCGAAACTATGCTGAGGTGTTCATTCAGGTAGCAACTCTAGATGTGCATGGAGGTTTTGGAATTTTGAGTTGGCCCCAATGGGTTCCTGTGGAACCCCTTTTATCATTAGAAAATCAGTTTTCATCGAAAGGCTCCTAGGGTATTCAATTCGAAACGTTTAAACTATGCTAATGTGTTCAGGTAACATCTCTAGATGTGCATGAAGGTTTCGGAATTTTGATTTGGCCCTAAGTGTTTCCAGTGGAACCACTTTTACCGTTATAAAATCAGTTTTCACCGAAAGGCTCCTAGGGTATTTAATTCGAAATGCGTAAACTATGCTGATGTGTTCAGGTAGCATTTCTAGATGTACATGAAGGTTTCGGAATTTTGATATGGCCCCAAGTGGTTCTGGTGGAACCACTTTTGTTGTTAGAAAATCAGTTTTCCTCGAAAGGCTCCTAGGGTATTTCATTCGAAAATTTAAACTAAGGTGTTCGGGTAACTTCTCTAGATGTGCATGAAGGTTTCAGAATTTTGATTTGGCCCCAGGTGGTTCTGGTGAAACCACTTTTACCGTTATAAAATCAGTTCTCACCAAAAGGCTCCTAGGGTATTTAATTTGAAACGTGTAAACTATGCTGATGTGTTCAGGTAGCATTTCTAGATGTACATGAAGGTTTCGGAATTTTGATATGGCCCCAAGTGGTTCTGGTGGAACCACTTTTGTCATTGGAAAATTAGACTTCATCGAAAGGCTCCCAGGGTCTTTAATTCGAAACCTTAAAACTGTGCTATTGCATTATTACTATATGTTTTTGGTTGAATATTAAAGGTGATTATGGAAGCGCATTAATACACCAGGCAGGGACCAGCTGTGAGGACGACTAGGGCGATTAAGTCGCCCTTCTAAGCCCAAAGTCGCCTAGAAAAATAGTCGGGGCGATTACAAGTCGCCCTCTAAAAATTGGCCAAAATGAGAAAAGGCTGAACTGAGTGATGCGAGGTTTACATGAAAACGAGTATTTTCAAAAATCGAATGTGCTCGAGTGTGATAAATGGGCATTTTAATTCGTTAAATAAACGTCCATTTATTTGAAATCACACGACAAGCAATTGTCCATTGTCGCTTTCGGCGGATTTTTTTAATTTCTATTTTGTTGCGTTCCAGTCGGTGCTTCAAGTGTCGAAACGAAAATAAGTGACTTACGCGACTTAACAAAACAACCCAGTTTGAAAGTAGGTTACGTCGCTTAGGATGCCGAAAATGTATACACAACGGACGTATTTTATAACACATTATTTTCATTTCGATTTGCTGACGACTGTTAACTGTTGGGCCGTCTATTCCCAGAAAAACACGAATGGAATTGAAACACATGAAAAAAAGCTTTAGTGATGTCAAGAAAAGCTTTGTACAGGACACAATTGTGCATGTGGACGATCTTGAAAAAGGGTCCTCCTAAACATCGGAATGACATGAAATGACGCGGAATGACACCGGAATGCCATAAAAATGATGCGGAATGACATTTCTTTTACAAAATACTCGACCCCAGAATGTATTTTGTTTATTAACTAACAAAGTACCTCCCAAGCAACCTTCTTACATCTGGTCCTGTTCACACTTTCAGACTTAGGAAATTATTAGCTTAGTAGACTTTGTTGAAAGGCAACCACAGGAGGGTGATGGGGGATTGGCAAGAAGAAGAGGTGAGGGGTCATGAAGGAGAAGGTAGCAGTGGGGGATTTTCAGTCAATAATTACATTGTGATTTTTTAACCTGGCACAGATGCATCATAGACAACTGGACCTGGATTATTTGTACGTTAATGGAGGACCATAAATTGAAAATATGAAGGGGCGGCGGGGGTGGTACATGAATATTCTTAATTTTCCCCACTTGCCTATGAAGTCTCCCTACATGACTCTGCAGTCTCCCTATTTTTTCTGGAGGGAGACTTAAAGTCTCCCTAAAATTCCCCCCTAGGCTGGTCCCTGACACCAGGACTTCCTTTCTTCTCTTATCTTTCTACCAATATAATAAGGAGTGTGCCCCATAACATGTATTAATGCACAAATATAGTGTTTCAGATACAAACAAGCGGAAATGCGGGAATACACCACTGTGCGCTTTGCACACAAATAACTCTATCTAGTTGTATTAGGTATCTAGGGTTAAACAAGCATATAAAGACCAACTACAAAAATAATAGGGCACACTAGGCTTGTACATTTTAAAATTCCACATAATTAATTTTTACGTAATTATCAACAATGTAACTAATTGGTCAGAGAGTTTTCAAAGAAGCATCATTCCATGCCAGTTTTATCAGTAAATGAAAAATGGAAGTGATTCATGTGTTTAGGTCGTGAAGTTGTGTACATAAAGAAGACATTCAAACTCCATAAAAGCCTTTGGTTTATAATTAAAAGCTAAGGCCCCACAAAGTAGATCTTCTGTTTCTCAGGCCATTTTTTGTAAAATTGCATGCGGATGGGCAGTTTTTTATTTTATTTTTTATAATTATTTCTTTGCCATCAAAAGTTCATATTCTTGGTTTATTTTATGTTTTAGGACTCATAATCAACAGAACAGCATGGGTGGTGGTATATTTCGTCCCTTGAGTGCAAGAAGGCTTTGCAATGGTAAAGCACTGCAAAGCCTTCTTGCACTAAGGGACAAATTTATCAATTTTATTAACTTGGGTAAAATATTTTTACTTTTTCAAGTTTGCATTGGTTATAAAAAGAGAGCATGAGGCAGCCAAAAGGACCATCTGGGAGGGGGGGGGGGGGGGGCCTGAGAAACAAATTTTTAACTTTTTGGGGCCTAATCATAGATTGTTGAATCCTGTGCATCCTAATATCATATTGCCCAAAGATGACAGTACTCAATTGCTGCTGATTCATTTGTCACTTGTTAAAATGTCACATCACTCATGTTACTGACGGAATTAAAACTACTCAACATGAATGAGAATAATAAAAGCGATTCAAAATTGGAAACTTGTCTTTTTTATCATCCATAAGGCTCCACAATGTAGATCTTCGGTTTCTCGAGCCATTTTTTGTAAAATTGCATGAGGGCGGATGGTTTTTTAAGTTTTATATTTGAAATTATTTCTTTGCCATCAAAAGTGCATGTTCTCGGTTTGTTTTATGTTTTAGGTCTCATAATCTACAGAATAGAATGGGTGGTGGTGTAATTTATCCCTTGAGAGCAAGAAGGCTTTGCAATGCTAAAGCATTGCAAAGCCTTCTTGCACTCAAGGGACAAATTCGTAAATTCTATTAACTCGGGTTAAATATCAGACAAAGGGCATTTAATTTTTTTTTTAATTTGCAATGGTTATAAAATGAGAGCATATGGCAGCCAAAAGGACCATGCAGGAGGGCTTGAGAAACAGATTTTTAACTTTTTTAGGCCGAAATAATTCACTTTTTCAACCACTCCAACTACTTCCTTTATACATTCGAAGCCAGTTTAAAGAGTGTTCCAAGAATACTTCAACCCTTAATTAGGATGTGGAGAATTTTTTTTAATATTTTGCAGCTTCCGCTAGATTTATTTATTATTATTTTTTTATTGATGTTTAAGGTCACATACTTATGCACAATAGCTAATCTTGACCGTGACAGTTTTATGGGTGGAGGAAGCTGGAGTACCCGGAGAGAACCACTGACCATCGACGAGAAACTGTCAGCTCCTCAACATTCTAACTCTGTTCAAGCTCCGCTCAAGCAGGTTTACAGTGGTTGAAGACATATGCACGATCGACATGCAGTACGCCTTAGTAGACGGCGTCATCGTGCCCCCATGTAGGCAACCGGGATAAAGTGCTTTGCCCAAGGGCACAACGTGGGTCGTCCCTGACGGGGATCGAACACGGGACCTCTAGCACAGAAGTCCAACAGTCTACCATTTCCGCTAGATAAAACACAAAGAGGCTGTTTTGGAAATTGAAACGATCCAGCCATGATAGGGTTGGTAAAAAATAATACTCGGCTTGGGTCAGTAGTTTGGGACCGATGGTAGTGGCCGTGGAAGAGTTAAATGTTATTACTTGCCATCGAGGAAGAGTTAAATCATAATTCTCGGAGACGGGTAATTCAAACACCACTAGCTGCATGGATTTCCATTCTCATAGCGATAATTACGTGAAGAATGTATCGTCTGGAAGCGTCTCCATGTAAAAATATCGGTTCATTATGATTAACATTGGGATTTTGAGAAGGCAGCTGAGGTAAATATTAGATACATTTATTTGGAAAAATATTATTGCTTCAATGTCTTGCTAGTTGGAATTTGGGAAGGATTAAGGAATTTCCTCTCTCGGCGGATCTGGTGAGTCTATAGGCAAATTTACTATATTTGTTCTGCCTTTTTGTATATTCCGTGCTTGAGAATTGTGGGGCCTGACTGAGATTTTCTTAGTGGGGCCGCACACTTCTCAGCCAGTGGCAGACTCAACCCTAGTTTTGACTGGCCGAGATACTGCCCCCTCTCCCTTATGCAATCTTTGACAACTTTATAGTGGAATTGTAGAGATTATGTCACAGTCCTAGGATGTGATTAGTACATTATGGATGGAACACTTTAGTGGGGGACACACTTTGGTTATAGATGGGGGAGACTTTTGCCCCTCCTCACCCGTGAAGTACAGGAGGAGTTAAGTTTTATAAGCTGTTTAGCTTGAACATGGTTAGTATTGGGATCCGGTATATGTAGGCCAGCTCACCTCCGTAGAGGTCTGCGCTGGATAAAATAGTTAATGATTGGGATGCGATTTATGTAGGCCAGCTCACCTCCGTAGAGGTCTGCACTGGATAAAATAGTTAAAGGTTGTGTAGCGATAATCGTGGTATTTGTTAGTGGTACTCCCTTGAGTATGTAATTTTGTGAAGGATTTGGGCGCAGAGTTTTAGAAGGGAACTCATTTGAGTACGTAGAGCTGAAACTATTTGTAGCTCCCCTCCTCCCAGCGGGGATAGGGTAAGGGTAGTAGCTTATTTATTGTTTCGCACATTGGTTGAGCATTTGCGACTGGTATTGGGCTGAAGGTAATGCGTTAGCTTTAATGTGGAGTAGTGTTTGTTTACACAGGTGAACAAGCCCTGCTCATTTTGGTAACCCTCCTTAAGGTTGTTGGTAAAGAAGATTTCTTGAATGGCCCCTTCGCCACTTTAAATAAAAGAGAATGATGCAAGTTTCGCCCACTTGAGTAAAGAGTAGTATAATGTACAGAAAAGAATCGGAAATGCTTTGTTTGTATTAAATATTATAACATCTATTTTCTAGTTGTTTGGTCGTTGGAAACCGCACTAGGAATGAGAACCCGCTTCTTAACCCCCAGTATTTCCCAAACTGTGGACCTGTATGGGACCCTCTTGTTTTGATCGGGGTCGGTGCATGGCATTTCTCTTTGGAGGTCTATAGGAGGCGCTGCCTTCAATTAGAACCACACAGGTTGCTAGTTGCTTAGAAATTTCAGAGGGGCGGGGCTCGGGTTTGTTACAAAATGAAAACGCAAGAGCATATCCGTTACCATGGCTCTCAAAAGAGAGTACTGTTATGGAATGTGGATAACTCAATTCTCTCACACAGAGCGAGTACAAGGGGCATTTCTAAACTGTGTATCAACAGATAGCCTCATCATTCTTGAGAGCTTGTATCAGTTAGCTGCTATCACGGAATAAAATCATCTCTCAGTGTACTTCCTTGGCTACCATATCAGCAAATATCGACCTTTCTCCTGTAGAACCACATAGGTATTAATATGTCTTCCCATAGGCAATGTTTTTGCAGTAGCAAAATATTGCCCTGGAGAAGAGGCATTAATACTTCTGCAATTTCTTTGTGCATCCCTGGGAAACAAAAGCCACTACTAAATTAAAACCAAGTCTTGTTATAAGATGTAACAACGCAATAGGGAAACAGTTGGTTTAGGCAATGAGGCTGCCAAGGAGACCTTCTGCATCCCTAGTGGAAACCCTAATTTTTGCTACATTTTAACAGTTTCCATCCGATGACTGTGCAGTTATTTCTTGGCAAGTCTTGGCTGCCTCTATAAACAGCCAAGACTTGCCTAGAAACAACTGTCAAGGTAATTAGAATGTGACTTGCGAGTTTACCTGAAGACCACAAGTTGTTGCAGTAAAATTGATCAAAGTCAGAAGTGGCCTTTGGGGATTAAGACAAATATATATCCAAGCATATACAAGCAACGGTGTTACCTGTCACTTAAAACTAAGCCAGCTTGTGATGGTGGTGCTACTGAGAGCTGATAGGGTGTATTGAAATAATGTTGCTGTTCCTGTGATCTGTGCACAACCTCTTCATCTCTGACAACCAGATAACCACTATCACCAAGATTGGCAGAATACAATGTTTTCTCTTCTCTGTGGAGTGCTACGATACATGCTGTGCTACTTCCTGTTAAGAAAATTAGAAAATTATGTAATATTATTACAGTTATAGTCATGGTAAGAAACCTTTCAAACCTGGGTAGAAAAGGGTTTAACATACTGTGAGAATGTGGCTCAGGAAGCCCTTTCTAACAATATGTGGCATATAGCATTTCATCAGCATTGAAGAAAAATTCACAAAATGCACCCTAACCTAACATCACAGCAGTGGAAGTCAGTTTCTATATAAAATGTGTTAGTAGAAGGGTTACAGATTTTTTGTACATTTCATCTGATACACTTGTTCAGAGCTAGTTGTATTTGTCAATATACCAAAACTAATTACTTCATCAGAGGTGAAAACAGCCTTAAAGGTGACTTTGAAGTAGATGATATTTACAGGCATAACTCTAGGTGAATTAATTTTCTACTGTTTGAGTATGAGATGGCAAATTGCAATTAGGTCTAAAACATGCGGTAACTACTGGAGATTGCTTCAGTTTCATCTGGCCAGTTTTCTTGGGCTGAAATAGCAGAGCAGTCCAGGATTTTTTAAATAATGCTTGTGCCTACCATAAGGCCCCCTAGAATGGACTTTCAGGGCCTACTTTTGTGTCCTCAAGGCCTATTTTCATTAGACTTAGTAGTGAAATGTGCTTTTCCCCAAGACCTAAAGATAGGCCACATAAAAACATTTTGGGGTCTGATCTTGGGGCCTATCAGCCAAGGCCCCAACAAAAGGCCTGCAGAGTATGAAATTTCTAAGTAAAATAAACAATTTTAAATCTGAACTGGCTAACAGTTAGTTTTGGACGTCACTGTAACTTCTCATGTAGCTTTATCAGAAAAAGGAAGGATTCCTTGATAAGAAAGATTTAATATAAGTTTCTACAGTTGTTGATATATATTAACCCTCTGCACAATGATATCAAAATACTGAAATTTCAAGCAGTGCAGGAAATGAACAAAATTGACGGGTGCAGTTTTAAGCTCCCGCAAAATAAGAGACGAGAGTAAATTGAACCTGTAAAATGTTAGTATATGAAGTTTCAAGCAAATACAGTCACCAAACACAAGAAACCTAATAACCCTTTGAACCCGAGTGGCCTCTTTTCCAGCCAAAAACATGATAGGTCATGACATCATTAAATAGGATGGCTGATCAGTAAAAGTGTGGGGTAGACCAATCAGTATTTTCAAGGTGCAGCCCCGAGGCTGCACGTTGAAAATATTGATTGGTCTACCCCAAATAAAGAATATGGACTCTTCTAATTGCTACCATTGAACTGGCATGGCAGATACCATTAGTGTTCAGAGGGTTTTTTAAATGTTTAAGGATTTGCTGAATTATGACAGTAACTTGCCACTTGCCACAGAGTGCTGTTTTCTCAAAATGACACACATTTATATGCCCTCACAGTATATTAGTGCTTCACAATATTTTCAACGAGTGCATTTTTTAGCTCCCATAAAATAGAAAACACGGATGCTGATGGGAGCAATTACATTAATATTCGCACCCATCTCATTTCTAGGACTGTTCAAGCAGCAAATTTTCCCCATAATACGACTTGGAATTTAATCAATTCAATCCTATTTGACAAAGCTCTTGATCTGCTCACAATTCACTGACCAGTTTTGTGCTCACAGTACTTTATGGTCCTTATTTTACAGTCAACATTCATGATCTAGCTTATACTGAGAAGAGAAGGCTTTTAGACAAGGATACAATTCAATAAAATATGTCCACACGATACTATTGACACTGAAATGAAGGCCCTGCAAATCTCATATTTTGGGTCGAACTGAATCGGGAAAAGGGTTTCAAAACAGAATTTTGAGGTTCTTCGAATTTTAACTACTGCACCTTCTTACATATGTATATATCGCATGTTTCCACTCAAGTACTGTAATCAACAGCGACTCCTTTGTTTGGGGGGAGTCAAACAAAAAAGCAGAATATTCTAGGACAGAATCAAAATAGTTTGGGAAGCAAAACCTTTTTGAACTCTACTTCTATCATCAGGTGTCCTCTTTCGAGGAACCTCCAGACAGAAGAACAATTCAAGAAGAGATGCTTGCTAGGAATTTTGAAGCATTTTATTGATTCAAACATTTCTGTATCAGTGCGACTAGGGAGTACACTCAGTGCAGTGGATCGGTGGTTACGGCATTGAGTTCAAACTGAAAGTTCCCAAGGTTTGATTTCCACCAGGGGTAAGTGAATTGTGTCAGTGGGCAAGGCTCTCGATCCTTACTACCCACGGTAGAACTGTGGGCACGGTGGCACTATGTACTGAAGTGGACTGCATGTCAATGGTGCACTTGTCTTTAAGCAATAATAAATCTGCTTGTGCAGAGTTAGTACATTGGGGAGTCTAACAGTTGCTCGCCACTGCTCGAGAGTTCTCACTGGATATACTCATCATAAAAAATCGGAACGATTGAATCAAACTGAATCATAAGGGCAATTCGAATCAAACCAAATTTTCAAAGCACCCAAATTGAATTGAACTTAGAAACAAACTGCATGTTTGTGGTGCTTAACCCTTTACTTAACAAATCGCCCGCATCCACCTGCGTAATATGCAAATTCAGCAGTTGAAAAAATATTATTTTTCAAAATTTTTTTAATAAAACCATATCATGCGACCCCTAGTTGGAACGAGCTTGTTGAGCTCGTTCCAACAAGGGGTCACATGATATGGTTTTATTGAATTTTTTTGAAAAATTTTAAAAAATTATTTTTAAAATAATTAATTTTGATATCGTCTGTGTTGGGTAAAGGGTTAAGCCTATTTTCAGAGTCACTGATGTGACTGCAACACAATTATAAAGAACTTGTATCCAACTATTTCTACCTATGCTGCTCATCTTGAAAGACCCACACTTAAGATCGCACAGTTTAGACATCGGTAAGACCTGTTCTTCCAGTAAAACAGAACTTGTTTGCCACAGGATTAAGTACATGCACTGCTCTACTCCTGGAGTTGTCACATGAGACTTAACAAATTACTTACATTATGCATTCTTCATCAGTTTTGCAGTCGTTTGTAAACATTGTCACTGACCTTAGATTTAATGGAGTCGAATTTAGGTACATTGTGTACTTTACTTATTTACTGAACCTTTTTGACAGCAATAAAATGTTGTTTATGGGAAAACAAATGGAAGAAATTTGGTAAATGTAAACCAATGGTGATATTTGGGAAAATATATCGAATTTCAACTCCATGACCTTCAATGTAAAAATTATACTTCCACAGACAGTACACCAATCTACCACATAATATCAAACCATTTTACCTTGTCTAACAGAGCTTTGCAAGCTCTGTCAACGTATCAAACAAAGATATACTGGTTATATATCTCAACACAAAAGATGCAGAACAAAGCTACATGTAAATAATGGATGAGGAAATTTACCTGCAGAGTACAAAGAAATGAAAAATGTGAAATCTCAGCATGTTTACCATTTAACCTATAGCTATTAAACTGCCTTCTCTTTCTCTATTCAACATATAAAGACAGTCATATTTTTCATTTTTTTTATTTCTGTATATATTGAATTTTTAACTACATCTTTATTCTTTTGGGGGGGTGGGGGGATTTCGGGTAGAAGAACCAAAATTTGACTTGAAAATTATTGTAATATCTGTGTTTACTGGTTTTTCAAGTCACTTTCAGTATGTTTTGCAAAAAGCATGACCACAACAGAAGTATCATAGTCAAGTCTGGACATCACAAATTCTTATACACATGCTGGAGGCAAACCTGAGGCATTACTAACTGGGTCCAACATGTATACAAACAAGAGGCCCCAAGGGGCCTGAGGGCGCTCACCTGACATGGTAGTCTAAATATCAAACCAGGGACTAGACTTGAATAAGCTGCATACGCCCCTCCTAAGAAAAGCATATGTACCAACTAGATGAAGCGATTGTGCCCACACAATACACAGGATTTTTCCTTCTATTTTCAGTTCCTGCACTTTTTACGTTCCAAAATTGAGATAAACACATAAAAAACAGATTTTTTTTCCCAAACAAAATACTTTCAGCCTAAATTTTTTTCTTCTTCTTAAAACGCATAAAAAACAAAAATTCCAGATTTTGGTCCCAAATTTTCTAAGACCCACCCGAACCCCAAATTTTCAGGGTAAAAAAAAAAAAAATTTTTTTGTCTTAAAATTGACAGAAATGCATAAAAAACAAAAAACAAAAATTTCCGGATTTTGGTCCCAAATTTTCTAAGTCCCACCCGGACCCCAAACTTTTAGGGGAAAAAAAAATATTTTTTTTTTGTCTTAATATTGACCAAAATGCAGAAAAAACAACAAAAATTTTTTTCGAATTTTGGTCCAAAATTTTTGAAGTCCCACCCGGACCCCAAATTTTCAGGGGAAAAAAAAAAAAAATTTTTGTCTTAAAATTGACAGAAATGCATAAAAAACAAAAAAAAATTTTTTTCGGATTTTGGTCCAAAATTTTTCAAGTCCCACCCGGACCCCAAATTTTTAGGGGAAAAAAAAAATTATTTTTTTTGTCTTAAAATTGACCAAAACGCAGAAAAAACAAAAAAAAATTTCCGGATTTTGGTCCCAAATTTTCTAAGTCCCACCCAGACCCCAAATTTTTAGGGGAAAAAAAATAATTTTTTTTTGTCTTAAAACTGACCAAAATGCAGAAAAAACCAAAAAAATTTTTTTCAGATTTTGGTCCAAAATTTTCTAAGTCCCACCCAAACCCCAAATTTTCAGGGGAAAAAAAAAAAATTTTTTTTGTCTTAAAATTGACCAAAACGCAGAAAAAACAAAAAAAAAATTCCGGATTTTGGTCCCAAAGTCCCACCCGGACCCCAAATTTTCAGGGGGGAAAAAAAAATTTTTTTTTTGTCTTAAAATTGACAGAAATGCATAAAAAACAAAAAAAAAAATTTCTGGATTTTGGTCCAAAATTTTTTAAGTCCCACTCGGCCCCCCAAATTTTCAGGGGAAAAAAAAAATTTTTTTTTTTGTCTTAAAATTGACCAAAACGCAGAAAAAACAAAAAAAGATTTTTTCGGATTTTGGTCCAAAATTTTCCAAGTCCCACCCGGACCCCAAATTTTCAGGGGAAAAAAATTTTTTTTTTTTTTTTTGTCTTAAAATTGACAGAAATGCATAAAAAACCAAAAAAAAAATTTCCCGATTTTGGTCCAAAATTTTCTAAGTCCCACCCGGACCCCAAATTTTTAGGGGAAAAAAAAAAAAAAAATTTCTGTCTTAAAATTGACCAAAACGCAGAAAAAACAAAAAAAAACTTTTTTTTCGGATTTTGGTCCAAAATTTCTAAGTCCGCAACGGGACTGTTACGACCCGTAATGTAATAAATGCCCATAATGTAATACCTACCCATAATGTAATACAAAAACGACCCATAATGTAATACGAACCCAATATGTAATAAAAAACGACCCATAATGCAATAAATGTAATAACGTGTAATAAATGTTAGGTACCCATAATGTAATAAAATTTTTAAAAAATTAGATACAAATTACACTTTTCCAGGCCCGTAATGTAATAAAATTCTAAGTTTGATTTTTGTTTTTTCTCTTTACTCCAGCAGTGCGTTCGGCTACTTATGACACATCCTACGCCTTCATCAATGCTGCCAATGGCCCCTATGCCGTACACAGCAAACATGTGTGGGTGTGTTGGGATTATGATGGAGAGTATTCCAGGACCTGGGGCGGGTATACTCTGCTCTGAGTGGCAGGCATTATCCCTCTTCTATTTGTACCACCCGCGCAAACGTCTTCCTCAATAGCCTCTACTGCCTTGCCACAACCATATAGGTCTACCTTACCAGACATTCAGTAATTTTGATTCCAGGATGGTCATTTATAACTGCAATCATCATATTCGACCGGCTGTTCACTTGCACAAAAGCAATGTGGGTAGCAGGTTCCTACTGTTAATAAATGCAAGTAACTCTGGCCAAAGTTGCTGGGGCAAAGGGTGGAGTGGGTGCCGTGGGATTTGGGTGCACCAAGACTGGATAGTGGGGGGGGGGGGGGGGGAGGGGGTAGTGTGGGGTACAAGGAAAAGATGGAACAGAAGCAAGACGTTGAGTCAAGCGGCGCAGAGGAATATCGGGAGGCGATATGGTAGGTGTACTGGTATTGGGATAGGGGATATCCTATAGCTCGATGGGATTTGGATTAGGCTACTTTCCTCCAAATTAAGCATACGATCTATCCTCTGTCTCTCCAGTTTTCACTACCTGAACAAATTAGTCATTTCCCTGTACTGTACTACTATAAGTTTATGTCACACCCACCGCACCTGGAAACCAATGAGCCCGATCCCAGGATGACACTTAATAACGACCACATCATATTCCCGATCCTGTGATAACATGTGTCAAGTAATATTATTAGTCCACCACATGGCCTTCCACTTAAACTACCTACAGTCATGGCAGTTCCTGGCGGTTGGCAGGGACTTCCTGCCAACCGCCTACTCTATCACATCGACTATTCGCGTGTTCATCTCCGCTATTGTGCCATCTTCTCCTAAGTTACACTCAAACAACATACATAGCTAGACACGAGGAGTAACATGGGCGTATCCGTTTGACCGGGTGTGTGACCTTGGCCATCAAACCGGAAACCTTGAACCTGTGTATCGGCTCCTGCTGGGCGATTGTCCTGAAACTTGGTGTGTGGTTCGGGCGCCCAACAATTTCGCCACACCCGATGCTCAGTATGTGTGACCTTGATATTCAAACCGTTGACCTTGAACCTGTATCTCGGTTCATGCTGGGCCGATTTTCGTGAAACTTGGTATGTGGGAGTAGTTCAGGACGCTCAATAGAGAGAGAGAGAGAGAGAGAGAGCCCCGAACTACCCCCACATACCAAGTTTCACGCAAATCGGCCCAACATGAGCCGAGATATAGGTTCAAGGTCAACGGTGTGAATATCAATCAAGGTCACACATGACAGGCATCGGGTGTGGCAAAATTGTTGGGCACCCGAACCACACACCAAGTTTCATAAAAATCGGCCCATACACAGGTCCAAGGTCACCGGATTGATGGTCAAGGTCACACCTCACGATCAAACGGATATGCCCATGTTACACCTGGTGTTTAGCTACGTATGTTGTTTGAGTGTAGCCTAGGAGAAGATGGCACAATAGCGGGGATGAACACGCGAATAGTCGATGTGATAGAGCATGCGGTTGGCAGGAAGTTCCTGCTAACCGCCAGGAACTGTCAGGAAATGTAGGTGGTTAAGTGGTAGTCCCCACAGCTCAGAAAATGCTGTGGAATGCTTTTCCAATCAACATAATCTCAAGAACCACCAAACCTACTCTCTATTATAGATCTGCATTCATCCTGTGCATACTATGAGTGATGCCACACCACTGGTAAAATTTATTTGAGAATGCAATCCCCTGAGCTCAATACAAAGAGGCTGCTTTGTACAACCAAGTGATGTGCACATTAACTCGACTCAGTTGCTGGTCACAGCCACAGGTGAACATGACATACCCTTAACCAATCTTCTCGCAAAGGTGGCCTGCGTGGATGATAGCAGTCTACAAGGCGTTTAACTTGCTTCGGTTCATATCAATTGAGGGTGTTCAATCTGTGGTGTGTTGAGGTTTTAGAAAAATAACACTGAGAGGAGTTGAAACCATTTCACTCAGGGCTGTCACTATTGAAACTGATACAATTTTTATTGAAAATGTAAGGTCTTTCTTGCATGTGCGAAGTGCAAACTATTTGACTGGAAAGCATTTGATAATATTACTTGACACATGTGATCACAGGACCGGGAATATGATGTGGTCGTTATTAAGTGTGGTCCTGGGCTCGGGCTCATTGGTTTCAAGGTGCGGAGGGTGCGACATGAACTTATAGTAGTACAGTACAGGGAAATTACTAATTTGTTTAGGTAGTGAAAATTGGAGAGACAGAGGATAGATCGTACGCTTAATTTGGAGCAAAGTAGCCTAATCCAAATCCCATCGAGCTATAGGATATCCCCCATTCCAATACCAGTACACTCACCATATCGCCTCCCGATATTCCTCTGCGCCGGTTGACTCAACGTCTTGCTTCTGTTCTATCTTTTCCTTGTATCCCGCACTATACGCCCCCCCCCCCCCCCCACTATCCGGTTATTGTGCACCCAAACCCAACTGCACCCCACTACACCCTCTGCTGCAGCAACTTTGGCCAGAATTGCTTGCACCTATTAACAGTATAGGAACCTGCTACCCGCATTGCTTTTATGCAAGTGAACAGCCGGTCGAATATGATGATTGCAGTTATAAATGACCATCCTGGAATCAAAATTATTGAATGTCTTGTAAGGTAGACCTATATGATTGTGGCAGGGCAGTAGAGGCTATCGAGGAAGTCGTTTGCGTGGGTGGTACAAATGGAAGAGGGATAATGCCCGTCACTCATAGCAGAGTATACCCACCCCAGGTCCCGGAATACTCTCTATCGTAATCCTAACACACCCACACATGTTGGCTGTGTACGGCATAGGGGCCATTGGCAGCATTGATGAAGGCGCAGGATGTGTCATAAGTAGCCGAACGCACTGCTGGAGAAAAGAGAAAAAACAAAAATCAAGCTTAGAATTTTATTACATTACGGGCCTGGAAAAGTGTAATTTGTATCTAATTTTTTAAAATTTTTATTACATTATGGGTACCTAACATTTATTACACGTTATTACATTTATTACATTATGGGTCGTTTTTTATTACATTATGGGTTCATATTACATTATGGGTCGTTTTTGAATTACATTATGGGTAGGTATTACATTATGGGCATTTATTACATTACGGGTCGTAACACGGGACCCCAAATTTTCAGCCTAAATATGAACCTAGGGACTGGGCTTCAACAAACTTGAATATCACCCCCCCTAAGGATGCTGCATACCAAATATCAAAACATTCTTATTGCTAGATCTGAAGAAGAAGATTTTTCAAAAATACTCCTCATACTGCACTAATTTAAACATTTAGGCTCCCATAGAGCCCAAATATCGACCCAGGCAATTCATTTCAATAAACATGTCAAACAATCTTCCAAAGATGTTATATGTGAAATTTTAAAGCTTTTGGAGCAGTGGTTTGGGAGAAAAGTAGTCATATGTTTTTCCCATTACCCACAGTGTTAAAAAATGCTGACTCAGCACTTTTTCAAAGTCCCCAAAAACTACCCCATCATAAAACCGATGGCAATTTTTTTTTACCATTCCATTCTGTTGGTCCTAAGGAAGCTTCACAACAAATAAGAATTCTCAGTGCCGTGTAGTTTTGGAGATATGGGCGTTTTCATTTTTTTCTATTTTTAGCTCCTGCGGCCCCCATGGGGCGACGGGAAAAAAATTTTTGGCATAAATTAAGTACTTATGACCCAATAAGCCCTCATATCAAATTTGGTCAAAATTTGCCTCTCGGTTTGGAAAATAGAAATTTTGGGCGGGGCAAATATTCTTTCCTCTCCCATTACGATGCTAGTATAGCCCCACAAACTTCTCTTGAACAAATCTGAGTCTACACCTCAAAAGGAAGCTGCACACCAAATATCAAGTCTCTGCTACTGCTGGTTCATGAGAAGATTTTTTAAGATTTCAGCGCACATTTTGGGTGTGGCCCTACCCACGGGAGAGGCAACTTGATTTGAACAAAATCAAATTGCGATGTCATAACAAACTATTATCTCAAATATCAATTAAATTGGTTCAGCGGTTTGGGAGAAGACGCAAACACCATGTTCACGGATGACAGACGACAGATGACGGACGGTGAGTGATCACTATAGCTCTCCTGACTGAAAGTCAGGTGAGCTAATAAAACAAAACTTATTTTGGACAGGAACCAACCGCCACTCCACTTTAGGATTTCCCATGAGTGATTATTTACTTCATGATGTTTAACTTGCTGAGTGCTAAAAGCCATTATCAGGGCTTTGGGGAGTACCAGAGCAAAAGCCTACATTTTCTTGCTCATGTTTCATATTCGGTTAAATGCAAATAATATTTTATTTATATGAACTTGTTTTATCACAAATTATTGAAGAGTGCCTGTGGACACTCGTCAATAATTTGTAATAAAACAAATTTTGAATAATAAATTCAGATCACAAAAAATAAAGTAGCCTCACCGAGTTATGGTCACATAATCTTGCACAATGGATAATTGTGGCCACAACATGGAGAAAGAGTAATTCGATTTGAAACAGTCCAAGCACCACCAACGTGAGTACACCTTAATTCCTAGCACTCTGGTAGTATTTAAAAATGTTCGTCACTAAATCAATATTGCCCATGTGGAATGAGAAATTTAACAAATTATATCTTGTTTGACAGAGCTCAATGAGCTCTGTCAAACAAGATATAATTTTTTTTAAATTCTTAGTTGCATTGGGGGAAAAATTTACGACTGAAAAATTTGGTATTTTGACAGAGTGCAGAGGATTAATACAAAGTGCCATTGTGCCACCACTTGGATTAAGTGCTATTCCAAAGGATACAACACAGTTACCTCTGGTAGGGGATCGAATCATATTGGTGTTTAAGGTCAATTTCAGTATATTTGACAATGATAGGTATGAGGTCAAGTTTAGTATTTATACCAATGCTGACCACATCAGAGGACTTCCACCCCAAGTGTTGGTTACCAGGGACTATTTTCCCAGTGAAGCAGAATTTGCTTAAATGTAACTAAGTAAACAAGCACTGCTCCTCTTCTCAGTGCTCCCATGGGTGAATAACAGACTTATGCTTCCCTGTGGGTCATTTTATTCTACAGTATCAGAGATAAAGGCTGGGCCATTTTTTGGTACTCCGGTTCGGTTCCGGTTTCGAGGCAAACCAAAAAACTGAACTCCAAGGCACAGCAAAAACTGGTTGAACGGTTTTACTGTTTTACCGTGTTTGTATATAAACTGGTCAAAGTATCTTACAAAGAAGGGACAGGACTATCAACCATGATGGACTCTCGTAACTTCGTTTATCTGGCTGGCTGAAGAGGAAAAATGTCCTCATTGTCACATTTTCTTTCTTATTGACTCGTCCACCGGGCAAGTCGATAATGGAGAAAATGTGACATTCAGATCAAAACATAGTTTAGATGAACCTTATTCATTTGTTACCTGGATTTATGATTTTCTGACTGAACTGGCTAAGCAACTGATCCCCTAGAATCCAAGGGGAGATTAGACTGAACCCGATACAGACAGGGCCTTTATGGTGAGTGGTGTCGTACAAACTATGGA
Organism: Pictodentalium vernedei; assembly: GCA_031216915.1. Classification (NCBI taxonomy): domain Eukaryota; kingdom Metazoa; phylum Mollusca; class Scaphopoda; order Dentaliida; family Dentaliidae; genus Pictodentalium; species Pictodentalium vernedei. Next base: position 266,667,967 of record CM062294.1, read on the forward strand.
TGAATTTTTCAAAGTTAAGGAGACTATAGTGTTATATACTATCTGTTCTTAACATTGAAAAACTGAACCTAAACCGAGGTTTCTTCCTAAAACCGAAACAAAACCAAAATTGAACAAGAGGCCCCACGGGGCCTGAAGCACCCACCTTGAACAGAACACAATATAAACAGAGTCCAAGAATGAATCTGCATTAAGCAATCCATCAAGATAGGATACACTGTCGATCCTTCAGCCGCTCATGAGTGACAAAAACAGTCCAAGCATCATGACTTTTCTTCAGCTGATCATAATGTAAAATGTGGAGCTCCCCTATGAAGCCCCTTGATACAACCTGTGTGGATTAATCTTAGTTACACACCTCTGGACGGTATTGGATACAACATTTCTAATTCTTAAACTACATGGCCAATTCTGGCTCCCATAGGGCGCCCAAATATTAACCCAGGCATTCGATTTGAATGAAATTGAATTGGATCTTCCTAGAGATGTTGTATACCAAATATGAAAGCATTCTGACTGGTGGATCTGAAGAAGAAATTTTTTCAAGAAATTTCCTCATATTGCACTAAGTTAAAATTTGGGCTACCATAGTGAGCCCAAATATTAACCTACAGACCCTATTTGAACAAACTTGAATCTCACCCCATAGAGATGTTGTATACCAAATATGAAAGCTTTCTGACTGGTGGATCTAAAGAAGATTTTTTTAAGAAATTTCCTCATATTGCCATAAGTTAAAATTTGGGCTACCATAGCCAGCCCAAATATATACCTAGGGACCCGATTTGAACAAACTTGAATCTGACTCCCCTAGAGATGTTGTAGATCAAATATGAAAGCATTCTGACTGGTGGATCTGAAGAAGATTTCTTAAAATTATCCCCCATATTGCACTAAGTTAAAATTTGGGCTGCCATAGGAAGCCCTAATATTAACCTAGGGAGTTGGTTTCAACAATCTTGAATCTGACCCTCATAACAATGATGTATACCAAACATTAAAAGATTCTGACTGGTGGTTCTGAAGAAGATTTTTAAAGAATATTCCACATATTGCCCTAAGTTAAAAATTTGGGCTCCTGTATTGAGCCCGAATATGAACCAATGGGGTTCATTTTGACAGACTTGTATCTGAACCCCCTATGCGTGTTGTATACCAAATGTTAAAAGATTCTGACCATTGGTTCTGGAGAAAGGATTTTTTAAAAATTTTACAAATTTGCCGACAAAGTTTTGGGTGGGCTAAAACTCTTACTCCTCCCATTACAAAGCCAAATATTGCTTCATGAACTTCATTTGAACAAACATGATTCTACACCGCAAAAGGAAGCTCCATAACAAATATGAAGCCATTATACCCACGGGTTCATGAGAAGTAGATTTCTAAAATATTTTGGAGCATTTTCCCCTACCCCTCTCCCTATGGCATGTTGAGTTGAACAAAAATGCAATGCCCCTTCGGGACATCACTCACACAAACTTTCACTTGAATTGGCCCAGTGGTTTTGGAGAAGACCAAAACATGGTGTTGACAGGCGACAGACGGACAGACAGACAGACAGACAGCGATTAGATTAGCTAAGCTTGACTTTGTCAAGGTGAGCTAAAAATCAAAACCTCGAGCTCTTCCAGAGATTAGTTTGTGTTACATGAACGTGGTAAGCCATAGGATACGTGAAACTATTTGAAAATTCTACTCCAGGTCTATTTCAAGGGTTAAAATTCAGAGCACCCTACTATATATTCTTCCCCTATTTTGAGCATGTTGTTTTCACTGTGGCTTAAATTTTCAATGATCAGCAAAATCAATATCCCATTCTTCAAATGTTGTTACACCTACAGGATGTACTATTGTCTTCAGTTACAATACTACAAGTTAGCAGTACTTTACTGCCAGGTTCAGTATAGCTGGTTGACCAACAGTTGAACTGGTAAAGTGCTATAGTACTGTGTTCCACACAAAAGTGTTCTCCTTCTCATTCAGATCATGATCCAGTTGTGGCACATTATTTCACAGGGTATCTGATGTTTTCAAACATTTGATCTGCAATTTTCATTTTTTTTTAACTGGTGGAGTGCTAAATTATTTTTCAAAGACAATTTGTAACATGAGTCTAGTTTTTTAAACACATTAAGCTACCTGCAAGAGGTGTGTGTGTGGGGTGGGCTTACATTAACCCTTTACCCAACAAATCGGCCACATCCACTAACGTAATATGCAAATTCAGCAGCTGAAAAAATATTATTTTTCAAAATTTTTTAACAAAACCATATCATGTGACCCCTCTTTGGAACGAGCTTGTTCCAATTAGGGATCACATTATGTGGGTTTGTTGAAATTTTTTGAAAAATTTTTTAAAAGATTTAAAATATTAAATTTTTATATCATCTGCGTTGCCTGAAGGGTTAACTGGTGCAGTGCTAAATTATTTTTCAAAGATAATTTGTAACATAAGTATAGTTTTTTAAAGAGACCAAGCTATCTGCAAGGGGTGTGTGTGTGTGGGGGAGGGGGGGGGGGGCTACATTAGCATGGTCTTGTTGATAAATGTTTTATTACCATTTATTGGAGAGTGTAAAAACATTATACATAACAAAAGTTTTACTGCTGAAGAAACAAGATAATGCACAGAGTGTAAAGCTACTACAGAGACTTCCAGCACTTCTAAGGAGAGCCATGAGAGTGGCTTCTATCACTCAACCTGTTATAAAAGTGATCAGAAATAGGGAACATAAAGCTGGGTTGACAGAAGATGGTTAGTGAACCGACATTTTTGAATAGCATTTCTATACTAATCCAGAAATCCTATATCACTGCATCAAGATTTTGTGAATAAAATATTGTGCTATCAAGATTGAAGAAAAGAAGAAAAAACAGATACAAACACCATCTAAAATTTAATGTTGTCACATTTCTATATTGATGGGTGCAAACCTGCAAATAATAATTTTGTTCAGCACCTTTCAATATGATAGATAGCAACAGTTTTATCTAGTCATTACAAACTTAGTACTTGTCACAGGGTTTCAGACCAAATAGTGGTGTACCATTACCATAACAATCATTATATATTTATAGGAACAGACTCCACAGAAAGCAAAATGGGGAAAAAATATATATACATAAAGCGAAGCATGTGTATAGCCTGAGTAGAGCAAAGGAAGGCAATGATCTGCTCCCTACATTGTATTCTTGTATAGAGTACCACATCTTGAAGATAATATATGTTCAAGCCTGTAAATAAGTAGACTGTCATCTTCAGAATGAGGGTGAATTTGGTGATGGTACCCTGCTCAGCATAGCACAGCTCCCCATAGTGAGCCCAAATATTAACAGAGGGACTTGCTTTGAACAAACGCGAATCTGCCCCCTGTAAGGATGCAGAGTACCCAATATCAACAGATTCTGAGAGGCGGATCTGTAGAAGATTTTCAATTCCCCATATTGCATTAACCCTTTGAACCCTGGTGGTATCTTCCATGTCAGTTCCATGGTAGCAATACGAAGAGTCCATATTTATTATTTGGGGGTAGACCAATTAATATTTTCAACGTTCTGCGGGAGGGCTGCACGCTGAAAATATTGATTGGTCTACACCACACATTTACCTTGCAGTCATCCCCCTTAATGACATTATGACGTAACTTGTGACCCAGACAGAAAAATGGCCTTTGGAGTTCAAAGGGTTAAGTTACAAGAGGTGTGCCACAGAGATGTAGGCGTCATGTTGTGGTGGCAATCGGAGATTGTTGCATATCCATAACCTGGATTAACAATCATATGCCAGTTGTCAAATCTGGAATCTTTGTTCAAGTTATAATGCTTATAAGTTCAGAATTCGTAAAAATTAATTAAGGCTCATAACTCTGTAACCAGGCCTTTAATTTCATTTATTTTGTGCACTCCTGTTTGTTCTAATTTGGGCACATTCAATCCAGAAATAACAGCCTTATCCTGTTATGTTTTATGACCATGCCTTTCTTTGTGTTTCTACGATCATATTCTGATGGAAGTTTGTCTTAAATGTTGAAGAGGCCCATTTTCTTGATGTCTTCACACCTTCTATAATTTGGGCATATCTGTAAACGGTGTGAACCTGGGGCAATCTAAAGGCCAGTCTGTAACGAAAAATTGGGCCAGGCCAGTTTTCAAACCCGCTTGAGATATTATTGCAAAAGACTTGTATGGCAAATATTAGTAAAATCGGAGAAAGTTTGTTCAAGTTATTGCACTATCGAGTTCAAAATTCGTAAAAATTGACTAATTAAGGCCCATCACTCTGTAGCAAAAAATCGGGCTGGGCCAGTTTTCAAAACTCGCTTGAGATATTATTGCAAAAGACCTGCATGGAAAATATTAGTCAAATCGGAGAATGTTTGTTCAAGTTATTGCACTAACAGTGCGAGGACGCCTGCTCGCACGGACACACATTGACCATCACCAAATCATAGGTCTCAGTTGTTAACACAACTCGACCAAAAATACGGACTCTGATAGAGAGCCCAATTTCTAATCATATATCAAAAGATACTGAACACCCTGACACAAACAATGGCATTTTTCTTTTACCATTCCATTCTACTGGTCCTAAAGATACTTCATACCAAATAACAGTTCTCTGTTCTGTGTGATCAAGGAAATAAGGGCATTTTATTTTTAGCTTAGCGGTACAGAAAATCTTTTTTTTGGGGGTGGGGTCAAAAAATCTTGTCCCTCCCATTACAAAGGCAAACACAGTGGAACTCTGTTAATTGAATAGCCACTTTGCTAATGAAAATTATTCAATTAACAGGAGTATTCAATTAACAGGGACTGTATCACTTTCCTATATTCTAGAGATAAACATAGCATTTATTCTATCTTGTTTGACACAGAGCTCTGTCAAACAAGATATAATAGATTAAATGCATGTATTGGATGTACTGAGGCCAGATAGGTCTATAAACAAAGAAAAACTGGGGACAATCAGGGTAATTTCTCGACAGGTTACAAGATTTTTTATTCAATTAACAGGAGTTTAACCTATATTCAGTTAACAGGTCAAATTTGTACTGGAGGTATGGTAAACGGTTTTGTGTTGGGAAATTATATTCAATTAACAAGGTTACTCAGTTAAGAGTTATCCAATTAAGTGGTTTCCACTGTATTGCTCCACGAACTTCGTCGGAAGAAACTTGATTAAAATTTTACCAGTCATTTAATGACCATTATTATGTCAAGTACAAGTAAATATGTACCTGTGAAATACATGTCTTCAAGCTGAATCTGTCAGTAAACCAGATTCAACTATATCGTTGATAAAAAAGTAGATATAGAGGATTTCAGCCTGATCATCTGCTCCCAGATGCAATCTAGTGGAAATTGTTTGTCCACTTCTGTAATCACAATACTGTAAATTAATTTTGGTCGTCAAAAATTTGTTCACATCAGTTTGCCTTGTGACAATTTATTGGAGAGTGCCTACTGGCACACTCCAATAAAATGCAACAAGACAAATCCATACAGGCAAAGTATTTCTGTTTTAAACAGAATATGAAGCACATGTATTATGTACAAAGTACTGCTCTACTTCCTAAAGAATAGAGTCTCACTTGAAAAGTTGTGGAGCTTTTCAAATATAACCCCAGAATACCATCTGCTAATTACTAATAAAGCAGAAAGTGGGACTAAATTTATTCTGTGATTGATTTACATTTTTTGACAGGTAGTATATTTTATTGCAGGGAAGTATTAGAGCGCACATGCACAAGAATCAATATAAATTTCTGATAAAAGAGCACATTATTCTGAAATAATCTTCTATACATATAGTCATATCTCTTAACATGCTGCTAACAGAAATTCCTTCCCACAAACATAGTAAGTTGAAAACAAATTTGGAGAAGAGATACTGATACTGATTCACAGACCAGTGGAGTCTTTGATCACATTGTTTTAACTTATGTTCATGTGGATAGGGTTGTGCTGGTAAATCTGGTGAAAAAAATGCTTACAGGGCTGTGATCACAAAAGCAGACAGAGAATTTCGATTGGATCATGACCCCGGCCAAAATTATCTTTCCGCTTTTCTACCCACAGCACTAGATTCTTACCTGCCTAATAATAGTGATGGCTGAATCATAGTGATGGTCAGGATATTTGACTGGAAATAATAATATACCAATAGCTCACATCTGGAGGTCACACATACCAAGTTTCAAAGTGATCCGATCATAAATGAGCCCTGAAGAGTGTTCCAAAGGGAAATATAGAGGCCTGACTAAACTAAGTTCAAAGGTCGTTGCCAGCAGCAACATTTTTTGACAGAAATGGAAGAAAATTGATAGCTCCCATATAGATGTCACCCCAAACACGCACACCAAGTTTCCAAGCGATGCAATCATAAATGTGCCCTGCAGGGTGTGTCAAAGGGAAATACTGATACATAACTGCACTAAGTTCTTACTAAGTTCATCAAAGATCATTGCCAACAGCAAGTAATTTTGACAGAAATGGAAGAAAATCGATAGCTCCCATCTAGAGGTTACCCCACACAAGCACACCAAGTTTCCAAGTGATTCAATCATAAATGTGCCCTGCAGGGTGTGTCAAAGGGAAATATTGATGTATAACTGCACTAAGTTCATCAAAAGTCGATGCCATGGCAACATTTTTTGACGGACAAGGAAGAAAATCAATAGCTTCCATCTAGAGGTCAAGCCAAACAAGTATACCAAGTTTCAAAGTGATCCGATCATTAACTGTTCCCTGTAGGGTGTGCCAAAGGGAAATATTGAGGTCTGACTAAACTAAGTTCTAAGAAGGTTGGCCGCAGCAACATTTTTTGACGGAAATGGAAGAAAATCAATAGCTCCCATCTAGATGTCACCCCAAACAAGCATGCCAGATTTCAAAGTAATCCGATCATAAATGTGCCCTGCAGGGTGTGCCAAAGGGAAATATTGAGGTCTGACTAAACTAAGTTCAAAGGTCATTGCCAATGGTAACATTTTTTGATGGAAATCGAAGAAAATCGATAGCTCCAAAATGGAGGTAACCCCAACAAGCATATCAGGTTTCAATGCAATCCAATCATAAATGTTCCCTGTTGGGTGTGCCAAAGGGAAATATTGAGGTCTAACTAAACTAAGTTTAAAGGTCGTTGCCAGCTGCAACATTTTTTGACAGAAATGGAAGAAAATCGATAGCTCCCATCTAGAGGTCACCCCAAACAAGCATAGCAAGATTCAAACCGGTCTGATCATAAATGTGCCCTGTAGGTGTGCCAAAGGAATATATTGATGCCTGACTAAACCAAGTTCAATGGTCGTTGCCAGCAGCCATAGTTTTTGAAGGAAATGGAAGAAAATCGATAGCTCCAATCTGGAGGTCACTCCAAACAAGTATACCAGGTTTCAAAGCAATCCAATCATAAATGATCCCTGTTGGGTGTGCAAAAGGGAAATATTGAGGTCTGACTAAACTAAGTTCAAAGAACGTTGCCAGCGGAAACATTTTTTGATGGAAATGGAAGAAAATCGATATCTCCCACCTGGAGGTCATCCCAAATAAGCATGCCAGGTTTCAGATCAATCCGATCATAAATATGCCCTGTAGGGTTTGCCAAAAGGAAATATTGAGGTCTGATTAAACTGAGTTCTAAGAACGTTGACAGCAGCAACATTTTTTGACGGAAATGGAAGAAAATTGATAGCTCCCATCTAGAGGTCACCCCAAACAAGCATAGCAAGATTCCAACCGATCTGATCATAAATGTGCCCTGTAGGGTGTGTCAAAGGAATATATTGATGCCTGACTAAACCAAGTTCAATGGTCATTGCCAGCAGCAATAGTTTTTGAAGGAAATGGAAGAAAATCGATAGCTCCAATATGGAGGTCACTCCAAACAAGCATACCAGGTTTCAAAGCAATCCAATCATAAATGATCCCTGTTGGGTGTGCAAAAGGGAAATATTGAGGTCTGACTAAACTAAGTTCAAAGAACGTTGCCAGCGGAAACATTTTTTGATGGAAATGGAAGAAAATCCATATCTCCCACCTGGAGGTCATCCCAAATAAGCATGCCAGGTTTCAGATCCGATCATAAATATGCCCTGTAGGGTTTGCCAAAAGGAAATATTGAGGTCTGATTAAACTGAGTTCTAAGAACGTTGCCAGCAGCAACATTGTTTGACGGAAATTGGAGAAAATTGATAGCTCCCATTTACAGGTCACCCCAAACAAGCACACCAAGTTTCAAAGCAATCCGGTCAAAAATGTGCACTACTGGGTGTGCCAAAGGGAAATATTGATGCATAAATGCACTAAGTTCATCGAAGGTCGTTGCCAGTGGCAACATTTTTTTATGGAACTGGAAGAAAATCGATAGCCCCCATCTAGAGGTAACCCCAAACAAGCAAACCAAGTTTCAAACCAATCTGATCATAAATGTGCCATGTAGGGCGTACCAAAGGAATATATTGATGCCTGACTAAACCAAGTTCAATGGTCATTGCCAGTGGCAACATTTTTTGACGAAAATGGAACAAAATCGATATCTCCCACCTAGAGGTCACCCCAAGTTTCAAAGCAATCTGGTCAAAAATGTGCACTGCAGGGTGTGCCAAAGGGAAATAAGTTCATCGAAGGTTATTTCCAGCGGCAACATTTTTTGACGGAAATCAAAGAAAATCGATAGCTCCCATCTAGAGGTAACCCCAAACAAGCAAACCAAGTTTCAAACCGATCTGATCATAAATGTGCCCTGTAGGGCGTGCCAAAGGAATATATTGATGCCTGACTAAACCAAGTTCAATGGTCGTTGCCAGTGGCAACATTTTTTGACCGAAATGGAAGAAAATTGATAGGCTCCTATCTAAAGGTCACCCCAAATAAGCATACCAGGTTTCAAAGCAATCCGATCATAAATGAGCCCTGTAGGGTAAGCCAAAGGGAAATATTGAGGTCTGACTAAACTAAGTTCAAAGAACGTTGCCAGTGGCAACATTTTTTGACGGAAGTGTTAGAAAATTGATAGCTCCCATCTAGATGTCACCTTAAACAAGCATACCAAGTTTCAAAGCGATCTGATCTTAAGTGTGACCTGTGTGCCAAAGGAAATTGTTGACGTACGTACGTATGTATATATGTACATATGCCCACGGACAAGAAGTGATGGCAATAGCTCAGCTTGACTTTGTCAAGTTGAGCTAAAAATCACATCATGTGAACCCCTCATTGGAACAAGCTAGACAAAACCACATCATGTGACTCTCACAGGAATGAGCTCATTCCAATGCAGGGTCATGTGAAATGGTTTTGTTAAAACATATTTACTGCACATTTCGTATATTATGTTAGAGGATATGGTCAATTTGTTTGGTAGAGGGTTAACATACAATCAAGAAGTCTTGCACACAAGGGTCAAATTACACAGTGTGATCTTTAGTCCAGTTTTGGCTGACAATTAAGGCAGCCATGACTAGAAAGCTCTGCTAGGCCTCTGCATAAGATCATCTTGATATGCCAGCAGCTTTTGTTTCCAGAAGTATGGTCAGTAGGTGTGAATAATCCAGAAGTCATAAGGATTGACACTAACAGTCTTTTTCCTATTTTTCCAGTAGATCTCCTTATTTTATTATCTCAGAACACAAATAAAACTAAAAATACTTTTCACAACATTTTAATCATAAATCTATTTTACAATACAATCTATAATAAGCACTAAGGTAATTCAGTTTGGAGATTTCAAAAAGGCCTTAACCCTTTCAACACTGATGCCCTGGAAGGTATCATTTCAGTCAATACTGTGAATGGCGGAATGGGCAAAACCATCCTGGTTTGTTGGGAGATTCTGTCGAAGCTGTTGGATTACAGTATTACCAAGCCTCGCTTCAGATTTTTTGCTCTTTATATCATCTGCTCGTCCACTACAATTTTTTTCTTCACGCAAAAATTTAGGCATACCGGGTTGAAAGGGTTAATATATACAAGTTTTTTCAGATCAATTCTTGTAAAGCTCCTCTAAGAAGTTAGGATTTTTGTGCAATACTTAAGCTCAAAATACACACCTCCAGGATTTATCCTACTGTAACATCTATAAAAACATGATAAATGCAGTTAGGAAATAGTAATTACTGGAAATCTTTCAACCCATGGAGCAATCTTGTTTCAGTGCCCAAAATATTTTTCCACAGAGTTCAAATATTTCACTCAGTCCATTGCCCCCTCTAGAAATACATGTTTAAAATATTGTATTGTAAACTGTCCTTTACATCATTTTTCTTGGTGCTAATTTTCCACCCTACTTAACAGTTGAATTGTGTCTTCTTGGTGTTCCTGCTCCTCTCCAATCAACTGGATAAGTGTGAAGATGTGTGGGACCAGCACTTTGCAGTTACAATTTTCTGCTCCTTCTACATGTGTTTTTTGGATCCACTGTAGAGATGGGTGGTATACTATAAATACTGTTCGGCTTCAGTATCGAAACAATATCGATTTACCACACTGAGGAATCACAAAGTATCAAAATTTTGGTATTGAAAAATATTCCCAATATTTGTTAAAAAAAAAGGGCAAACAACAGAACATTACACAAAATTCACAACAAGAAGAGCCCATGAACTGTGTATTTCTAAAGGCATTCACTACCATTAATCAGATGTTACAAAAAGGGGTATTTTCTCTCAACTTTTTTCTTACATCAAATGCCCGATGGCGAGTGCCTGTGTTACTTCCAGCATTTTGACAAACTGGCAGCTTTGTCTTAGAACTGTAAAACACGGATCTGCAGCTGAGCAGTGAGTACATGTATATTGTTGAACTGAATACTGTACTGATATCCTGGTGAATTATTCTAAAAATACCGACACCGAAAACGAACTTGAAATTTCAATATTGCCCAGCTCTATCCCGCTGCTTCATAATGGTTCCATTAGTTGTGTTCTGTGGCCCTCCTGTACCCAATATGTTGTTACATAATCTGTGAAGTTAGATACATGACGGGTCCTCAGACTATCTTCCTGTATACAAAAGTTTCATTCCAGACTCTTGACAGTTGATTTCATCAGTCGGGAGGAAAGACAGCCCTATGGCAAGAGAGAGTAGCTGCTTAACTGGTAGAGTGCTGGAAGTACATATTTGGGCTTTATTCTGAAGTGCAGGTACTGCAACTTAAAGGCTTCAAATTCAGAGGCTGTGCTTCATATTATCTTTGAAGTGATATTATTTAGTCTGTTAAGATTTCCCTTGTTACAATTTATAGGAGAGTGCCTGCAGGCACTCTCCTATAAATTGTAACAAGGCAAAGACCTGCGAACAAATTTTGGTGGCCAAATAAAATTTAGCACTCATCCAGTTAACAGTGGGGTGCTGTTGGCATTCTGTTTTTGGCTTTCTTCAACATACAATGGAATTGGCATCCATTCAGGATCCCCCGAAAGGAAAATGACTGTAAAGCTGTTTCATAGTTTGTGAACCAGAAGGTGAAAGGCAGGAAGCGATCTCCAGTGCTTTGTGTTTGGCAAACTCAAAGACTCATCGGCATATTGTCTCATTCTTATTTGGGGGATGGTCTTATACAAGTGGCATCATAGTGTTCTATATGAAAGTGAGAATCGCATATAGCTGAGGAAAGACTTTGGAACACAATGTCAAAGACACTGCCATCCAGGTTTTTGGAAGATATGGCCTGGTTTCACGCATACCCACAACAAAAATGATTTTGTACTGCAGAATGTTAGAACTTACCTGATAATTGCAGGGTCAGTATCATCAGTTATTATTATTTGATCATATCCCTAGCTTTATATTTTTCAACCCATTTGACTGATATTCTCATTACAATGCACTGCACCCCGACACGAAATCTTTGCTTTGAACTCTTAAACACAACTTGAACACAGATCCCACTTAATTGGATACCTCCCAATTGAATAACCCTGTTAGGTGAATGTAACTTACAAACACAAAACAATTTACCTTACCTTCAATACATATTTGACCTGTTAATTGTATACAGGTATGAAGTACTAACTTTTTTTATGGGTGGGTAGGACGTTGGTGCCTAGGTAATATCACTCAACTAGATAGGGCTGCACGGTATTTCGATATACCGGTATTGAAATCTTAACCGGTTAAATATCGTCCATTTTTTTTAATACCGGTATATCGTCTGTGACGATATTCATTTCGAGTCGTGGTTCTTAGTGACAGAGATTTTCCATAAAAAATCTATTTAATCTCACAGCTGATTGAAAAAAGTGTATACATATAAACAGAAACTGTGAAAGTAGTTTGTTTGTTTTTTATCAATACACTTCATGTCCTGGTACTAGTAAAATATTCTCCCATAAGCTTTTTTATTTTTGTTTTTCCGATGACACAGGTAAGTACAGATTTTCCCCAAACAGAATGGCTTTGAACGTAAACCGTGAAGAATGATTACCGTACTTCCATTAATAATGGCTTTTGTTGGACCGGGAAATTTCTGGTTTAATACTAATAGTTCCTCCCACTTCATTGCACTTGTCCTCGCAATTTCAAGCGCTGCAGTAATATTTTCAAAGTTTATTTTATTACCGGCACACTTGGAATGTGCTTTTCAATATGAACAAATCGCATACGTATTAATGAATCCACAATTCCAAGCGCTGCAGTAATGAATATTCATTTTTGTCAACACCAGTTCGCACGTGTTAATGTTTTGAAAAGTAGGTGAATGTTTTGATCTGACTTGTTTGCCACATCTTAAAAATTAGACAGATAGTCATAAAAACACTAATAAAAATATAAAGGGAATAATATTGTTTATTTTCACTTTGTTAAGAGTGATTTAATTTTGAAATAGTATTTATACATCGCCAGCATTCACCCACTGCACGAGGTGGTTCATTGGTACCAGTACATCAAAACGTGCCTATCGAGCATGTGCGTTTCAACTGTTTGTGATACCGCGTGACAAAACTGACTGCTTTCATTTGTGGAAAAGTGTACAAACTCCTAGCCCTCTAGCGGTGTCCTGCTTAACCAGTACATGGCAAACGCCCTCTAGTGGTGATCTATTCACATGTATTCCACAAAACGCAGGTTAAGCGTTTTTGTTTTGTAAAGCGACGGATCAAATAGTATATATTTATTTGAAATTATCGACTCAAAATAAACGATATTTGTTGTGCCATCATGAAGTTTATTTCCAAATATTTATACAAGAATGAATTAAGACAAGTTACTAGGCTTATTATTTCAATGCTTTTAAAACGTAATTATTTGACTTCGAATGTCAAAAAAATATTGGGACAATTTGGGTGAGAATCTTACATGTTCTGAACTTGACGATATACCGGTATATCGCGATATTTTATAAAATATCGTTACCAGTATTGAAATCAGAATATCGTGCAGCCCTACAACTAGATGGAACATACCTAATTGCTTTTATCAAAGTACTTATATGCTACAAAAATACTTTCCATTGATAAAATACTGTATTTTAAACATATAACAATTACATACCACCTGGGTGCTTTCAGGAGCCATATAGAAGTTGTGCACAAAAAACTGATTAGACCTAATTTCGGTACAAAATGGCCACTGGCAGCCATCTTGAATTTTAGACCGCACACAGAAACACTCGTTCTCATCCCAAGGTGATAACAGAGGTACCAAGACGTTTCGTGAAGATCAGTTCATAAATACAGACTCTAGCCCGAGGCGTATTGACATGTGTACTTACAGTGTGTAAGTAGCACTGAAAAAATCAAAGTTCATTTAATTTGCATAATTTCTGCACGAGAAATAAATCTGTATTATATGTGATGTATCCCATGGTACTAAACATTCAAACAAAAAATTATTCAAATCAGCGCTTTCATATGGAAGTTCTGTGCAAAAATCTGATTGCACCTTATTTTGTACAAAATGGCTGCCATAGGCCATCTTGAATTTCAGACCGGACCCACAAACACTCGTTCTCGTCCCACGGTGATACCAAAGGTATCCAAGAAGTTTCGTTAAGATTGGTTCATAAACATGGCCTTGCCCGAGCCGTATTGGCATTTGCACTTACAGTGCTGAAAGTAACAACAAAAAACATCAAAGTTAGTCTAATTGGCATAATTTACGCACGAGAAAAAAACCTGTATTATATGTGATGTATCCCATGGTACTAAACATGCATACAAAAAATTATTCAAATCAGCGCTTTCATATGGAAGTTCTGTGCAAAAATCTGATTGCACCTAATTTTGTACAAAATGGCTGCCAGCGGCCAATTTGAATTTCTGATCGGACCCAAAAACCCTCGTTCTCGTCCCACGGTCATAACAAAGGTACCCAAGAAGTTTCGTAAAGATTGGTTCATAAATACGGCCTCTAGCCCAAGCCGTATTGAATGGTTGACAGACAGACAGACAGACAGACGGACGACTGGCCATGGCATAAGCTCAAATTTGGCTTCACCAAATTTGAGCTAAAAAGGACCCAAAATCATGAAATGAAAAATTGACAAAGTAAGGACTGTAACTCTGTGAAAAATATGCAGTCAACTTTTTATAATGTGTGCAGGAGAGGCTTGTCACAGGGATCTCTCATCCCAAATTTCATTCAAATCCATCCACTCACTGCTGAGATATCGCTGCATGCGGACAGGCACATGGACGCATGAAAACATGGAAGCAAAGATGCATGGATAGATGCATGGATGGACAGCTGCATGGATGGATGGACAGACAGATGGATGCATGTAATCCAGTATACCCCTATTCGCTTCAAGAGAGGCAGGTACAAAAAATTCCTGTTTGAATCAGAATTCTCACAAATGATTGCCGCAAAGAATACAATGAGAATCAACATTGATTCTTGCAAAATTCCATTTACTTCTGGTCGTAGGTTCTAAAAGTGCCCTTAACTCTTTTGGCGCGACAGGCGACTAAAGTCAACAGACGGCAGACCGTGGAAAGGTACTGCAGTAGTAATTTTAGCCAACTGTGTGTGTCCATTTCTAAGTGCTTTTAACCCTTTACCCAATGCAGATGATATCAAAATTTATTATTTTAAATACCATTTTTTTCAAATTTTTCAAAAACTTTCAACAAAACCATATCATGTGACCCTCAACAAGCTCGTTCCAACGAGGGGTCACATGATATGGTTTTGTTGAAATTATTTGAAAAATAATATTTTTTCAACTGCTGAAGTTGCATAGTTCGCGGGCGGATGTGGCCGATTCGTTGGGTAAAGGGTTAAACAATGATATGTATTCCTGTGTTTCAGGCACCATTTATGTCCCATCCATGAACAACAATATCGTCCCTTGAAAGTATAAAGGTGCCATTTAAATATATACAGAAAATCATTTGAAAAACTGTCAATGAGATCATTAGAACATCTTTTAAAAAATCCAGCAAGAGGATCACAGATCCAGAAGTCGAGTTTTGACATTAAATTCTGAAGAAATAAGCTATTTATAGCAACAGTGACCTTGACCTTGGAGTCCCAGACTCCGAAATCAATAGGTGTCTTCCCTTCCTATAAGGTAACCTCTGGTATAAGTTTGGTAAAGGTGCGTCAGATAGAACTAAAGTTATTGCCCGGAAACCAATTTGTCACAAAATATTCTATTGATAGTAACAGTGACCTTGACCCTGAGGCCCCAGACTCCAAAATCGATAGGTGTCTTCCCTTCCTATAGGGTAACCTGTGGTAGAAGTTTGGTGAAGATACACAGAATAGAACTAAAGTTATTGCTCGGAAACCAGTTTGTCACAAAATATTCTATTTATAGTAACAGTGGCCTTGACCTTGGAGTCCCAGACTCCAAAATCAATAGGTGTCTTCCCTTCCCATAGGGTAACCTCTGGTATAAGTTTGGTAAAAGTGCATCTAATAGAAATAAAGTTATTGCCCGGAAACCAATTTGTCATAAAATATTCTATTTATAGTAACAGTGACCTTGACCTTGGAGTCCCAGACTCCGAAATCAATAGGTGTCTTCCCTTCCTATAGGGTAACCTCTGGTATAAGTTTGGTAAAGGTGCGTCAAATAGAACTAAAGTTATTGCCCGGAAACCAATTTGTCACAAAATATTTTATTTATAGTAACAGTGACCTTGACCTTGGGGTGAGAGACTCTGAAATAGATAGGTGTCTTCCTTTCCTATAGGGTAACCTCTGGTATAATTTTGGTAAAGGTGCATCAAATAGAACTAAAGTTATTGTCCGGAAACCAATTGTTTACGGCCGCCGCCCACCCGCCACTTCGTCAAAACTCGACTAATAATAAAGCTTTAGTCTAACAACCTATACTTTCTGTAAAATTCCTGATGAATATAGGGCGCTAAGAATTCTGTTTCTCAGATTATTCCGCGCCATAAGAGTTAAAGGCCTGCAGAATTTTTTAAAATTTTGTTCTCTTATAATACGGTACCTCTTTGCTTTAGCTGTGGTATCTAGTGAAGTCTTGGCTGCCTATAAAGAAAGCACTGACAAGATACTGTAACTTTCATCAGCAAAACCCGCAAAAGCCTTTATCTTGGAACTTTTGGTCTTCATGGACGGGTAGGACAAGAAACTCATAAAAATTGGTAGTTTGAAGGTTCAACTCTAGTAAATATAATTAGGAGTTTGTCTTACTAGGAATTACAAATTGGTTGCACTCACAAAGACAAGAGTATAACAGTACACGCAAAAATTCTAAATTAAGAACTGAAAGCTGATTCTTGCGGCAGAGGTTCACGTTAATCAAAACTAATTCTCACAAATCTGGATCAATTTTAACCCTTTACCCAACGTAATGGCCAAAACTGGTCAGTGCTATTCGCAGAAATTACAATTCACTTTTCATTATTTTTTAACTTTTTGTCCCCAACACAAACCTTGTAACCCCTCATTGGAACGAGCTCAATGAGCTCGTTCCAATGAGGGGTCATAAGCTATGTTTTTGACGAAAAAAGAAAAAGAAAATTAGTTATTCAAGAATTTTGTTTGCAAGTTTCGTCTTCTGTTTATGTTAGGTAAAGAGTTAAGACCTGGCAGAAATATGAACAGAGAATTTTGACCAGTTCGTGACCCAGTCAAAATGTTTCATCTATTTTTGTAATCAAAGTACTTTTAGCACAATTATTTTGGGTAAGTTACAAGTTCAGTCAATTATTTTTATAAAGATAATAGGGCTTGTGTAGCATAAAATATCAAATTCCAGTGTAATACAATAAGCTTTCAGAGATACTGTACCTCATGCCAAATGGAATGAATAATAAAATTATCCGAGTCACTGCTCCAAATATAATCTTCATTCATGGTCAGTACAAATTTAAGGGAAGACAAAAAAAATTTCTGATCATGCACTTTAAGAAATTTGTTAGCACAAACCCAGCTTGGAGTACATTTATTGGGAAATCATCCCAAGGAATTTCCTCCATGTAATTGTTCTATTAACAAATAACATCTAACCTATATTCTTCTCAATTTTGGAAATTTGGAGGGACCACCATTTTGATATCCCTTCCCATCCTGATAATTCTCTAGTACAAAGATTAAAACTATATATAAAGAAGACATGTCAAGAAAAGAGAAATAATGAGACATGATTGCTCTTACAGAAAAGTAAAAATTTCCCCTTTAGGTGGGATGTTTGTATCAGACACTCAATCAAAGCCTCCTGCCTGACAGAAATACATGAACACAAGGTCGAAATTTTACCATCTTCCATCGCCAATCATGGATGAATTGGTTTCCTTCACTACTTGAAGTTAACCACTTACACGTATGTTTTTCAACTTTTCAAACAACCAGATGAGACAAAAAGTTCCATGCAACAAGGGGACATGTTTTGGAACCATACATTTTGGGTTACCAAGACAAAACTTTTGCTCCTGCTTATTTCTGGAACCTCTCCAAACTCTACAGTGTGGTGCAATGTGAGAGATATTTACATTATGTTAGTCCCTGTCAGTTTTAGTAGAACCCTCTATACTGTTCTGTTTTCAGACCTGAGATTGATAGGAAACAGAAGGCATTTGAAAGTTCAACAAGTTTGAAGTCTGTAAATATTTTGGCCTATCAAAGCCAATATTTAGTTTTCAGTTTGAGTACAACATTCCCAATTTTAACATGTCCAGCTGGGAAAGAAGGTTAAGTGGCCCAGCTTGTTTGATGGCCTGTGACATGTTTCACTTACTCCTGGTACATAAGACGTCAGTAAATACCAAGACTCGGCTGAATCAAATACCTCTGAACGTCATGGATACATTTTGGCACCTGCAAGTCAATCCATCATAGATTGAAAAGACACTTTCATTTTATCTGTGATACTTTTGATTTTTTTCTATTCAACTGTAATAGGGTAACTGCTTTATCTCAACCACATTAAAATAACTTTCAATTATCCAATTGTGTAATGCATGTAGCACCACTAATTGGACAAAAGTGATTTGAACAAGAATGAGGGTATTTATTTATTTATTGGTTTAACTCTTAACCCTCAGAGTATTTTCAAGATATTTTTCATCAAATATAGTCATGGCTACAGTGAAGCAGCCATGACTAGATTTTATGAAAAATTAATTTAAATGTAACATAAATCATTGGTGAAAGGGTGAAAAAGTTTGCCAAAATTATTCAAAATTTCAGTGACAAGAGAAACCCTGTGCTGGGCAGGAATATCTGCAGCAGCAGATAAAGAGTTAAGGATACTTTCAGCATCTTTGGCTATATCATGACCACAACATAGATATGAAGTTAAAGTATAGCCAATCATTTATATAACATGCTGCCCACTTTAGAGGTCTTCAAACTCAGGTATTTGGTCACCAGGTCCTATTTTACCTTTAAGAGTGATAAGAGTGGTTGGCAAATAAATTTGATGAGATCAATTGAAATCCTATTTCAACATGAAATTCGGTGAAAATAAGGTATCTTCAGTAGAGAATAAGTTTAAGTCACAGAGCTCAGGTATGAATTTGCAGACATTTCGTTTCAAAAATTTACTTGAAATATGACCTTTTAAGACCATATTTATATATTATAGAATAATAAAATTTCCACATTCTGATTTGATAATTTATTTATTTTATTATATTTAAGGACACATATTTCTACACAATAGTACCTGGGTATAGCCAAATCTATACTACTCAAAGTTTGCTAAGCACCAAGTATATCCAACTACCTGTTTTACGTTTTAGTTGAAATATTGTAATGAACAGTGCATATATTTTTTTATTTAATTATATCTTTAATAATTTAAGTACAGAAATTAAGATTTTATTTGTGTTTGGCATTATTTTTTAGCTTTTGAATACGATAACCATGGAAAATGGATATTATTGGTAAAAAAGGAAATTTTTCAATATGCTGAAAAGTTGACGGAGCGAACTGGTACATGTATGGGTTCAATATCGAGTATGAGACCCGTTATTGTTAATTACAGCTTGACAACGCCTTCTAAAGCTCTCAATCAGGTGCCTGGTGGTCCGTTGTAGGATGTTGTTCCATTCTTGGACCAGTATGGCACCAACTCCTGGACACTTCTTGGCTGGACTGGATGGGCTGAAATTGCAAGCTGCAACTCATTCCAGACATGTTCGATTGGATTGAGGTCAGAGGATCTTGGTGGCCAGTCCATACGCTCAATCCCCTCCCTCTGTCGGTACTCCCCGACAGCATGGGCAGCATGAGGACGTGCATTATCATCCATCAGAATGAATCTATCACCCACTGCACCTGCATACAATCTGACGTAGACATCCAGGATCTCATCACAATACCTCTGTGTAGGCAATGTACCACATTCAAGGACACAGAGCTCTGTATGCCCATCCCTGCTGATGCCGCCCCAGACCATGATTGACCCTCCACCACAGCGGTCATGCTCAGCAATGTTGGCTGCATGAAATCGCTCTCCTGGTCTTCTCCATACCCTAAAACACCTATCTGTGTGGTCTAGGCAGTAACTTGACTCGTCTGTAAAAAGGACAGGTCGCCAATCTTGTCTGGTCCATCTAATGTGGTCCATGACCCATTCGGTGGTTCTGGGACAGCGGAATGCGAATACATGGTCTTCTCGTTCAGAGTCCACCTACGTGCAACCTTGCCCAGATAGTCTGCGTTGAAACATTTACCCCGGATGCATTCAAAAGGTCACTGCAAAGCTGGCTTGCTGTGGCAAAGCGGTTCCTACGGGCCTGAATGATCAATAATCGGTCTTCAGCTGCCACCACCATGCCATCTTATTGGTGAGCCATACTGCTGAAATCTAGCCCAGGCTCTGGTGATCAACGTATGGTGCACACCAAAGGCTTCACCAACCTGATGATGGGTAGCCCCTTGCTCCACCATCCCTACAGCCCGCCACATTTCTGCTTCAGACAAATGTCTTCTTACATTTGCATTTGCCATATTCAATCATTAAATCACAAGGGTTTGTGTTGAAATGAAGATTGAATACCCTACACATATCATGTACATGTAGACAGTACACGAAAACATCATGAAAATCAAGGGGTACATGCTTTCCATGACTGTCACGAAAAGTCTGCCTGTCAAGAGAACTAATGTAAACACTGGAGACCATCTAGGGCTGCACGGCATTCAGATTTTAGTACCGGTGACGGTATTGAAAACAATACCGCGGTATACCGTGAAACAGTTCAGATTGAAAACAAAATAAAATTGAAATACATGTACCTCCATACTTTTCTGAAAGTGCTTGATAAATGTTATGTACAAGGTCCCAGGTGAAAAACAACTCGTAATTTGGTACATTCTAAGTTTTGAGTTTACTTTGGATGTAAAAGAATTTTGAAGTTCATTAATTCGTTGTTTGTCAGCAATCTGACACAAAAATGTTTCAAATCACACATATTCACAATTGCAAAATGTGCAGCAATTTTTGTCAAATATGACAGACGTGTCACGCCATCACTGGGAGAAAACATTGTCGGCTGGTGATTGACACCTGCAGACTATCATGAAACTGAAGGGTGATCACGTCTTGGAGGCGTGCTTAATATCAACAGACCGACTGACCTGACATGTGACAGATGACATTTGACATTGTCATCTGAGGAAGTTTACTGCTGGAAGATAGGAGAAGGAGAGGAGCTACTACTGGTTCTTTGTGTAACCAGGCCCTCGGAATTCCATCAACTGGACACCTTTTGTTTTGATAAAAAAGTTTTGTCTGCCACTGTTTTTCATGAAGCCACACATACGCAATTAACACAATGTGACAATTGACTGGTTCAGTAATTAAACGCTTATCAGTCAAGAGAGGTTGACCATGTTTTTACAGGAATTAAATTGACAAAGACTAATTTACTTGTATCCCAGATTCAGATGAAAGCTGGTAAACCCATGATAATTTTATGGCTTATTTTCGTATTAAACAATAGGTTCAATAACTTTGTAGACATGGATTATTGTCGTCTTCCATTCAAATCACTCATTTTCCAAGAGCAGTAAGTGATACTTCTATCTTTTGCTCCAAAAATATCTTTTTTATTCATGATATCCCTTGCATTTGAAATGTGTTTGCCATATTTCCGCGCATTATTTATATTTTTATTTCAAGAAAACACGAATTTCAAATCATAATACCGGCCTCAAAAATTTATACCGTTACTCACGGTATACTGGTATTTATTTTTGATGGACGGTTTTGAACCGGTGATGATTTCAATACTGGTACCAACCAGTATACCATAATACCGTGCAGCCCTAGGACCATCTCAATACATTCATCAATCATATCCATCAAAAATATCGCAAATATGTCATAAGCAAATTTCACAATGATGTGTCAAATATTTGGTGCTTAGCAAACTTTCAGTAGTATATTTTACCTTTGTTGGGAGGTTTAATAATAATCTAATCCTTCAGCCATATGGAGTTATTATTACTGAACAAACCTGGAAATAAGCAGACAGTCCTTTGCAGAATGAGGTCCCCAGAGGGTGAATTTAGTGATGCTACCATTATTACAATAATTTAGCATTACTAAATTTACCCTCTCTGAACCTCAATCTGAATCAAGTTCTTGGGCCTAAAGTGAAAGAGGTACCCAGAGGATAAGCTGGGGTTTCTAACCCACTGTGTGGGATAGCATTAGAAAATTCATCCTCTGGGGACCTCATTCTGCAAATGACACGTTGCTCATTTCCAGGCTTGTTACCGATCCTCCTTATGCTTTGTAATTTGTTTTTGTCTTCTCATTGCTGAACAGCAAATTTTTCCTTCATGCAAAATTTATGCATGCTGGGTTGAAAGGCTTATCGATGAAACACAGCCAATTAACATACAGATGTTGCAAACACCTTTAATTATCAGTGACTTGGTTGACTGATTGTATAAGTCCTGCAGTTAAGTGTGTCCAAATACTTGTAGCACTATTGAAAATAAAACTTCAGTGAATCAAATAATTGCAATCATATTTTTCCCTCAGTGGCACATGTCGATGCTGCCTTCATGTAAAATGACAATACCAGCAGTAGCAGGTGGTACAAATTAGAAATTAATGCAACCTTAAAAAAGATTGTTGTGAACTTTTCTTTCAAGCAACCCCTTTTTAGGTACTAGTAACCTTTTTCTCTACAAGGTTAATTGCCCACTGATATCAGAGAATTAAATCCAAGCACTAATTAAGCACTTTCCAAGGACTATGGCCTGAGTTTTCAAGGCCTATTATAATTTTCATATGAAGTTACAACACCATGAAGAACACAAAGAATTTTAGCTACAAGGACCTGATATCTGGAAAACATAACTAGCCAGATATATATCGTCCCTTGAATTCAACAATGTGCCACCTCCAATGCTAAAGCATTGCAGATGATGCTTTGTTGCATTCAAGGAACAATATACATATGGTACAGTCACCATGGACTGGTCAAAATCCACATGTGGGCAGTGATGTCCACGAATACATTTACCAGGTAATAGAAATCATCATCAGCAAATTTCAATCAATGAAGCACCAGGTTGTACCCGATGCTTCATTATTCAAATTTTTTATGCTTATTCCTATAAACAGTGTTTGGAATCTGATATTATTGTGTCCTTGGAAATATTGCCCACCCGTGGTAAGTGACCAGTCCACGGCAGCTGTACTGTTGACAAGCCAGAAAATAAGCCGACTGTTACCTGTACAATGAGGTCCCCAGAGGGTGAATTTAGAGATGCAACCCTGCATAGCAGGGTAGCATCACTAAATTTACCCTCTGTGAACCTCAATCTGAATAAGGGTCTCAAAACTAAACAGAAAGAGGTACCCAGAGGATAAATTGACCCACTGTATGGGATAGCATCATCAAATTCACCCTCTGGGGACCTCATTCTGCAAATGTCCGACTGCTTATTTTCAGGCCTGACTGTAGAGAGCAAAGAAATTTGATTCCTCGCTGATTTTGTGACATCACATGTATAACATTTAATGTCTTAAAGGTTATCTAGGTGAACTGAATTTAAGGGACTGGTGGAAAAACATGAACTTTTCAAGGATAGAAACAAATTCACAGACTTTTCAATTCAAGGAAAGGAACAAAATTCTAGGACTTTTCATGATCATCTGAGTGGGAATCCTGCTCTAATTTCCGAGCAAGTGAAGGACAAAAGGCAAGTGCTGGCCAATTCCTTTCATAATATTTTTTCTTCGAACAGATGATATGTGCTGTACACGACTATTAACACAAACGTGGTATTTTTCTTGATCAGATCGCGATCAGATACAACCCACCTCTGATAAAAACTTACGGTCAGATCTGATTTCTAATCTATCCCAGAATCGGTATCCATAGCTTATATTTCAACTAAACTTGTGAGAATCCATTAGCATTCTCGTGAAAATGGTTGCATGAATCAATACCTGCTATGAGGATCCCATGAAGCCACCCACCATGGTTGACCACCTGTTGTATACTGAAAACACATGTTAGAGGGCTAAATTAACTCAATTGTTTTCACACGAATCCTAGCAGAAGTGCAGCGAGACTCTACATGGATTCTTGCTGGTTTTGTTGAGCGGATCATTGCGAGAAACGATTCTCAGATTCTCGTCGAAATATAAGCCCTACTGAAAAACCTTCCAAGAATTAACTCAAGTATTAAAAGCTGCTTACTATCATGGATCCACTGAAAAGTACCAAAAGATGCTTTAATGGCTTCGCACGGTATGCTTTAGCTCTTTGTTTGCTCAGCAGTAGAAAAAAGCTTAAATTGTTTTAGTGTAATTTATTGGAGTGCCTCTTGGTTCTCTCCAAACAATGGAAACAAAACAATTTTCTCTGAACAAAAGATTGCTAAACAAGGGATCCCCTTGCTGGCAGCATGGCATCTTTGAAAAAAAAACTTACAAATTACCCTTGACAAAATTTAATAATTTTGCACTCTACCAGTTAAATTAGATATGCATTTTTTTATATTAACATGGAGAAACATGAATTCTTCTGCTCCTAAAAACAAACTGGATGTTCAACAAACTGCATGTCTATGTTCAGATACCAACATTAGAGATGGGAAGTATTGAAATTTTGAGTACCGAAAAGGTTTTGGTATATTTGATGTGGTACATGTATGCCGCAGTATCAGTTCAATATTGGGTATCTGACATAAATGAAATTAAAAAAGCTTAAAAAGGGGAATTCAAGCCAGGAAAATACTAAATAAGTCACCTGTCCTTCTACCACAAAGCCACAAATACCACTGCCAATAATAAAACATGTAGTTCTATGAGAGTTAAACTCTCTGGGTACTCTGGCTTTCTGCACTCGTACAACTGTCCACATGAGGTGACCCTGGCTGTCGAAAGTATCATTAAACTCAATAGAAAAAATGAAAGTTAATGCACCAATGTCAATTTTATCAAATGTTCTTATTATCTGTATGAGGTACAGAACTTTTGGGTGAATGAAAAATTGGCGGTCTTATTTTTTTAGAAAAAAAAATTTATCATTTACCCAATATGTGTAGGCCTATTTTAGTCCTATGTACAGTTAGCTTAGGGTGATTTGGTTCTAGGAGTAGAAGTCCTGCGACAAGCTTCTTAGCACAAGCACAAGAAATTCTGGTACCAAACTATTCTGCTCAGTGGTACATGTACACCGAATGATGTTATTTATTCGCTTGTTCTGACTGATGAATTTTCACAGTGAGAAATGTGAATTTGTTTATTGCTTGAAGTTCCAGTATACTTCAAAGCTTATTTGCAAAGATATTTCATACCAAAAAACTGAGATTTATGTGTCATTCAATCTACCAACTGAAATTCAAGTACTTTCAACGATCACAAAGGCCTATCAAAAAATTTGATATTCATATTCAAATCCTTTTCAGTTTTTTTTGAATGCATATATACAATGTTTGCATTAATGAAAAAAAAAACAATTTAAAATTATAAATGCACTTCTTGTGTTAGGATGGCCAACTTAACATAACATAAAGGATTGTTATTAATATCCTACACATTTATTTTATCAGCTGCCAAGTCTGCTTAACCCGCAGAGAGTCTAACTCCAATTTTTGGAAAATTTTAACTTCCTAGAAAACATGCCCAAACATACTGCTTCAGGATAAATACAGATTATCATGATAATGTGCATGTCCTCTGATTTGTATCAATTTCAAGGTGGTGTCCAGAATGGGATCTCAACGAGCCGGCTTTGCCGGCGAGTTGTGATCCCATTTTTGGACACCACCGAGAATCTGATGCAAATCACAGGACATGCACATTACCATAATTCATTTATCTAACAATTCTGCCACATAAACAGATTAAATCTTAAATTATTAATACTGTTTTGGGACATAATATTGGGCTAGAAAAAGTATTAAAAAAACCCATATTTTATATAACTATATTGTTGTGCACTCTAACAAACAATGAGTAACACTGTCACCGCAATTTTCAAATTTGTGTTGTAAAATTATTCACTCTCTGCATCACTTCCTATGATGATCCACTTGAATTTACGAGTGTGCGATGTCAGCACATCCACAGGAACCCGGTAGGAGTAATATTGAATTGTGCAGTTTCTATTTATTGTGTGTGTGTGTGAGTGGGCGTGGGGAGGTCATTGCTATCAATAGTTTTGTCGCTAACTGTAAGGAATTTTGTTTTGTAAGCGATTGGCTGAGTCGATCACTGAAACGCACATAGAATGTATTCATGCGCCTGTTATGATAGCCTGTCGGGTTACTGGAAACAAGTTGTCGATATGATACATAATCAGAATAAATCATCTATATGATACAAAATAGGAACACATTATGTGATACGTACCATTTCTCGTGGTTTTCAGGTCAAAATCTAGATGATTTTCAGATAAATTTGCAGATTACCTTGAGAGTAGTTCTATATGTAGGCATGTCTTGGCCATCTGTGAGAGCCAGTCCTTTGATTTTTTTAAATGGGAGGCATGCTGTATACTGCTCAATCCCATTTGAAGTAAAGCATGCAATTGTTGAGTCCTGGCATCGGGAAAATGTTTTTGAAGAAAAAATCAACGAATATCTGCACACCATTCCCTCCACTGGTATACAGTAAGTACCGTTAGGGATTCCAAAAATATTACCAGATTTTTTTAATAAGCTTTTTGCAGCAAAAATAAAATTTATAAAATAAGGCCAGCAAAAATTAAAAATCTGTTTCTCAGACCCTCCTGCACGGTCTTTCTGGCTGCCGCATGATCTCTTTTCATAACCAATGCAAACTTGAAAAATAAAAATTAAATGGTTCATGTCTGATATTTTACCCAAGTTAATAAAATTGTCCCTCGAGTGCAACAAGGCTTTGCAATGTTTTAGCATTGCAAAGCCTTCTTGCAATAAAGGGACATAATACACCACCACCCATGCTATTCTATAGATTATGAGGCCTAAAACATAAAACAATCCAAGAACATGAACTTTTTAATGGCAAAGAAATCACTGCAAAAATAAAATAAAAAACTGCTTGGCAGCATGTAATTTTATAAAAAATGGCCTGAGAAACAGAACATCTACTTTGTGAGGCCTAAATACATGAGATGCAACTTCAATGGAGCAATCGTAAGCTAATCAGATGATGCCGCACAGATTGCATGAGTAAAAAACTATAGTGAATAGCATTATTGGCCTTTGAAGTTTGTCAAATTATATTGCTTATGTGAAGTTACTTTCTTGGAATGCTACAGCTCAGAATTCATGGTGTATTGTTCACATTTGCATGCACGCTTGTATTTTTTGGCCTATTTTCCACAAACAGCTTTTAACCATTTTCCAAAAACACGACATCAAATTTTTTTATTTTACATTTTTTCACCTCAATTCTTCAAAAAACAAATCAACAAAACCATATCATGTGACCCCTCATTGAAATGAGCTCAACGAGCTCATTCCAATGAGGGTTCACATGATATGGTTTTGTGAGCTCGTTCCACTGAGGGGCGCACAGAATATGGTTTTGTTGGATTTTTTCTCTACAGCACAATTTTTATATTAAGCTATGCATGGCGATTCACATGATAGAACTGGGGCACGCTGTTGTCTATTCGCAAAAAGTAAAATTTGCAGGTGCGATGGTGTGCAAGAGTGACAGCTCACCTCAAAATCGAAAGACTAGTGTGAGCAGCCAAAACTTGACTAGAAACAAGTGTTTAGTAACAAGATGTAGATTCTCAGTCCGCGCAGGAGAAACTGTATAAAATTTTCCAGTCCTTCAAGAACTGAACACTTGCAATACATTCTAAACATTTACATGGCGTCCCTTAGGGAAACAAGGTGCTGTCAGCAATGTTTTGGCATTACAGATGGCACCTTTTACCATTCAGGGGGAATGTATTCCTCAACATCTGCAAATTTTCATTTTTTGCATCTGCACACTGACCACTACCAATATCAATCACAAGGGACACATGTTTGAATGCTAGCAATGATGTGAGAGGAAAGTACTTTTCTTCTCTAGTGGCATGGATGATGACAGTCCGGGGACGGAAAATGTTTCCATCCCAAACTTTTTCTCCAGATGCTGTAGCAACATTTCAATATGCTCAATATGCATATCTATGCGCTTAAGATTCATGCAAGAATCAGAACAATTCATGATTTTCGCAAAGAAAACAATGATATCAACTTTGCTTCATGCAACATGTTCATTTGCTTCTTGTTATAGATTCTAAAAGTAGCTTTAAAAAGCCAGGAGAATTCTCAGTCTTTGCACCCCCTCATAATAAGGTAACAAAACTACACTTAGCAGTGGTTTTTAGTGAATTCTTCGCTGTCTACATTATACAAGCAGCCAAAACTTCAATAGACACCACTGCCATGTCACTGTAATTTCCAACAGCAAGACCACCAAAAGCCTGTACATGTACTCTTGTCTGCAAATAATAGTGAAGACCAAATAGTAGTGATGCTTGCATTTTTGGTCAAAATTAATAATAGTGATGGCATTTTCACTCTTTGTCTCATTGCCAAATAATAGTGAAGTTGAAGATTTGTCTCAAAAATTAATAATAGTGATATCACTATTATTTGGCAGGTGAGAGTATACTTGAATATGTTTTCTACACAAGAGTATGACAAGAAATTCAACAAAATTGAAAGTGGGCCCTTCAAGGTTAAACTTTCTAACCTGGTAGAGTGCTGGAAGCCCATATTTGGGCTTTATTCTGAAGTGCAGGTGCCACAACTTAATGGTTTCATATTCTGTGGATGTGCTTCATATTATTTTTGAACTGAAATGTGAGGATTTGCCTTGTTACAATATATGGGAAAGTGCCATTAGGCACTCTCCCATAAATTGAAACAAGACAAAGAGACGTGAACAAATTTGGATGACAAAAAATGTTTTACAGCCTACCTACCAGTTAAATATATGACGTTTATAAATTTGAAGGCTCAGATCTCTACATAGATACCAAGTACTGTATATAGAGAATCATTATTTCTAGAAAGGTTCTGCAAGAGCTTTCTTAGGAATAAATGATATTTCAACTAAATTATGGTATTTAATGATAGGAGTTAACTCTATAACCTGCATGCAAGTCAAATTTGTACTGGAGGTATGGTTAATGGTTGGGTGTTTAGAAATTATATTCAATTATCAGGGTTACTCAATTGCGAGATATGAAATTTTTTATTGGGGTTATAACGATCCTTTCAACAGCCAGTGTCACCTCAGGTCAGACAGTTTATGAGTGGAAAACCACCAAGCTGTGTCAAGCAACTGTCAGACTCCCAAACATACCAACTCCACACAAGCAAGGTTAGCAATGGTTGAAGACCAGTACACCAGTGACATACAGCATGCTTTAGTACACAGCGCCACCATGCCCCACATGTGTCAGGTCGTTGTCGGGATTAAGAGCCTTGCCAAAGGACACAACACAGTGTCACAGCTACCCCTGGAGGGAATCAAACTGTGGACCTTTCAGTTTGAAGTCCAATGCCATAACCCACTGAGCCACCGTACTCCCAGGGGCATGTAATTCATTGGGCTCCAGTGTACAGGGAGTTTAATTCCTTGCATGCTGCTGGTGGATATTCCTGCCCTTGATAGGAAATCTCTTGCTATTAAAATAATAAAATCTGAGGATATTTTACCAAATTTTCCCCTGAAAATTGTATAGACATTTTGAACAATAATTTAGCATGTCAAATTTTCATGAATTTGTCATCAAATCGAATCATGGCTGAAGTGACGCAGTCTTGACTTGAGTTGATGAAAAATATTTTTAAATTACTCAGCGGGTAAAGAGGCAAGAAATTATAGTCACAACTTCAACCTAGAGATTTAAGAACAAAAGAAAAAGTATGTCACCTTTACAAAAACGTTTGAACACCTTAAATGGAACCAAAATCTTCCCTGATTTGCCCTTTGTATTAAAATGTTAACCTAGATGTAATTAGAATTAAAATCTGACACAGTGTCTGCATAAAAGGAAAACAATTAACAAAGAAATAGAGCATAATAAATGAATGGACAACAGGACATGTACTTGAGGGCATTAGGTCGCACTGAAAAGTCTATTAAACAAAGGACAGTGACCCATATTGTTACCAGTACTAAGTTATAAAGACTATGTGTGGGTGTGGGGGCTGTTTACTTACAAAAAGAGGGAACCTTAGTCCTGCCCCGATTCGACTTGTCAAAGTTAACTGACAGAGTGCTAAATTATTTTTCACAGGTGATTTGTAACGAGTATTTTTTTCCAAGACACCATGCGACCAGTATGGAGAGCAATAGTTTACAGAGACTTTGTTCATAAAAATTGTTTTGCCACAATAAATTGTAACAAAACAATTTTATATATATAGACATTTTTCAGTTCAAACAACAAGGTAATTCATACAGCTTATAGCCACTAATGTGGCTTTCAGCACTTTTCTAAATGAGCCATGAGTAGCTTCTAGAACTCTCTCAGTTAGATATTGAGTCGTAAATATTTCCAGTCCAGGACAATCATGGTCTAACCAAGTATATAATCTATCATTTTGGGTCCTCAAATTTCCACTGAGCTATCTAGTAAAGGCTAAGGGTAGACACATCTGAGATTACATAGAGAGTACCGTAATCGCTAAACAGGGCTGGTTACGTGAAATAATTCATGAGAGGTGAGTGACGTTGTACAAACACGAGTGCGCGATTGCTCACAAGTGTTTTACAATATAGTCGCTCACTTCGAATGAATTATTAATGATAATTATATTATTTAACACTTTACCTAACGTAACGGCCAAAACCAGCCAGCGCCATTCTCAAAAATCGGCAATTAATTTTCATTATTTTTTCATTTTTTGTCTCTAAAACATAGGTTATGACCCCTCATTGGAACGAGCTCGTTGGGCTCGTTCCAATGAGGGGTCATAATCTACCGTATGTTTATGAAACAAAAAATGAAAATAATAGTTATTCAAGATTTTCTTTTTACAAGTGTCGGCTGCTTTTCATGTTAGGTAAAGGGTTAAAAAAAAAACAATGAAGTCCCCATTACACCCATGGCAAAGCATCTTTGTTTGCATGCACAGATACATGACACAATTGTTGATTGCATAATTCACTTGTGAAGTTATCGTTTATAATCAAACCCGGAAATCCCAGTAAATCACACTTTGGAAAGTAATAAAATGCATGTACTTTACAATTTATTTGTCCAACAAATGGGTAATCTCACAAGCTGTTTGTGCATTTTTGGGTTATTTTAAGACAGAAGGTCTAGAGGCTTATTCCCATTCACCCTGCAAACGGAAGTTAATTAATCTGTCGCAGCAAGTTATAGTCTGTATCATAACAATGCTTGTGAGATGGATTAATGTTGGAAGTGTGTGTTGTGTTAGTCACATCAAATTTCAGCGGTGGTGTGTTTAATAGATAAATGGTTGATAAATTTTGTTGTCTTTTAACCCTTTACCCAACGCAGACGATTTCAAAATTTATTATTTTAAATATCATTTTCAAATTTTTTTCAAAAAATGTCAACAAAACCATATCATGTGACCCCTCTTTGGAACGAGCTCAACGAGCTCATTCCAAAGAGGGGTCACATGATATGGTTTTGTTGAAAATTTTCGAAAAATAATATTTTTTCAGCTGCTGAATTTGCATATTACGCGGGCGAATGCGGGCGATTCGTTGGGTAAAGGGTTAACTTTGCTTTCAGTGTTTCAGTGTAGTGCAAAATGATAAATGATCACTCGAAATGCAGGATTGAAACAAGCTTGCCTGGCTAGGACCAGTGTACATTTTAAATAAATAAACATATGAATAAAGATACAACAGCCCCATGTTTGTTTGTTTGTTTGTTGGTGGTTAACGTCACATATTTATGCACCATGGCTAATCGTGACACAACATGGAGATGAAGTCAAGTTTAGTCAATATCGTTGATCTACATGTTGCCCATTTTAGAGGACTTTCACCCCAAGCATTGGTGACTGGGTCCTATTTTACTAGTAAAGCGGAACTGGTTTACCACAACAGCCCCATGAAGGGCTTTTGGATGTTTGTCTGTGCATGTTTTTTTCCCATCACCCCGTCATCTGTTCACCCTGAAGGCAGACCAGATGGCCAAGGCTCAGCATCCATTCTTCTCCCTTATAGGTTGATGGATGATTCCCAGCTTTCAAAAACATATTTTGGTGGATTTGTTCCTTTTTTTATAGCCGTTAAGGATAATAACCTGGGGCTGCTCTGACTGTTTGGGTTTCTTTTTCTTTTTTTCTAAAACTACCATCAAACTCCGGTTCCAGTATTACCATAAATATGCCCACGTTTCTAAATAAAACACAGGAGAGTAGACTTCTTGCAGTTATGCACAATTTCTAGACACTTTCCACTTTGAGGTTCTCAGGGGTCTGACCCCAGTACCCTACTGCCAGTGCACACATTCAAATCAAATATGATTATTGGCCCTCGCTTCTGGCTCTCGTGCATTCATAAGTAAATAAAGTTATTTGTGTCACAAGGAGTTTCAAATCCCACACCGTCCCTATGCGCCAATTTGTCTGTGAACCTTGTTATAATATATATTTGTCTGTGAACTTTTCTTATAATGTAAATTTGTCTGTGAACCATTGTTATAATGTATATTTATCTGTGAACTTTTGTTATAAATTTGTTTTAAAAACATTGTAAAACACTACTGGGAAATGTACAATTGTCTGAAGTTTTAAAGTTTAATTTTATATTTTACCATCTTTGTCTGAATTAAAATTTGTTTTAAAAATGTTGTAAAATACTGATGAATAATTGTCTGAAGTTTTAAAATTTATATTTTACCATCTTTGTCTGAATTAATGTTTGTTTTAAAAATGTAAAACACTAATGTATAATTGTCTGAAGTTTTAAAATTTATATTTTACCATCTTTGTGTGAATAAAAATCTAAGTCTGAAAAATAAACTGAATTCGATCTTGTTTAAACTGCCCAACTAATTAGAAAAAATCTATAGTCGGTCAAGCTTTGATTTTGAAGATTATCAAACCTGAACTGCAAACAATAGATGCAGGCTGAACAGAAATGGCCCGATGTAGACACAGGTACTCATTGATTTCAGATGAAAGGTAACTCTAGTCTCGCGATAAAAACAAGTCTGTAGGCTTACAAGCATTAACCCTTTACCTAATGTAATGGCACAAAAATGCCAGCGCGATAAGAGATGGGCAGTATAGGAATTTTCAGTTCGGTTTCGGAATTTGTGGTGTAAGTTCAGTATTCGGTATCATTCTACCACAGTGTCACAAATGCCACAGCATGTGAGCTCAACACTGGCATTCTTTTGCCAACATAAATTATATCTACAGTAATTGTGTGACATGTTCCAAACAGATCTTAAACCTTAAAGGCCTATTTCAGACTTATCTGATCTTAGAACATGTGCCATTAACATGCCATCATTAGAAGGTCCAGCAGACAATAGACAAATTACCAGAGAAGTGATTTCCAGTCAAGTTTTGGATGCCTGTCAAGGCAAGGTAGCCAAGACTTGACTAGAAATCACTGCTAAGCAACTAGACATGTCCAGGCTGTAGTGTAGTGGGAATACAGGACAATTTTTCAGACCTTTAGGATTAACAAAACTGAAAAGAAAATTAGTTACTTCTTTCATGAAAATGAACCCGTCAACTGCTATCAAGCCTCTACAAGGCCTAATAAATAGTGAATGTACGAAAATATGAAAAATCATACAGTTTAGGTATTCAATGATGCGTTCGGTTCGTTTTTTCGGTATCCCCATGATATTGGTTTTGGTTCAGTTTGTCAGTATACTGCCCATCTCCAAGCATGATTCACAAAAATTGCCAGCCAAATTTTATTATCTTTTTCATTTTTTGTCTCCAAAACATAGCATATGACCCCAGATTGGAATGCATACATTCAGCTCATTCAAATAAGTGGTCATAAGCTATATTTATTAGACAGAAATCGTAAAATGTTTGTTTGGGTCAAGGTCATGAAACACATTTGAGACATGTGCATTCATTGTGTGAAATATGAACAGGAGTGGTTGCTGAATTATTTTTTATGGATCAAACAAACTTAGAATAGAGAAATAAACAAACTGTCAGTGACCTTGATCTTGGAGTTGTGATCTTGGGTAAAGGTCATGAGACACTCTTGAGTCATAAGCAATCATTGCGTGAAGTTGGAACAAGATCGGTCCATTATTGACTAGACAAAGTTAGATTGTCCAGATGGAAAACATACAGACATACAAGGGGATGGATGGATGGACAAAGTGGCTACTATATGCTTTCCTGAAAAAGATTCGGGAAGTGTAATGAAAGTGTCAATGACACTGTAGCTTAACTTGTGTGTTGTGTTTGATGAAAAGGATAATGTTCAATGTTTATGAAAGGATTATGAAATAAGACAAGAATTGTGATAATTGGGAATATGTTCATTTCTGTTCCCTGTATGCTATGTTTATGATAAAAATAATATGAGGTGTACACTGTACTAAAGAGCTGAGGGGTGGGTTAATATGACCTCACAGTTAATGTATGTGGCCCTCACAGTTAACGTATATCAACAAAAGTTACCAAGTTACAGTCAAATTATTCCAAAAACGAGTCATCCTATCAAGTTACATTAAAATCCCTTCATAAATATGGCATGTAGTCTGTGCTAAAGGTTTTCAGGCTTCGGGCCCCTGTAGCCGTCAGTTTCACAACTAGTCTGAACATGTCTAGTTGCTTAGCAGTGATTTCTAGTCAAGTCTTGGCTCATCTAGACATTATATGAAGTCAACCTACCAAGTTACAATGAAATCCCTTAATAAATATGACCTGTAGACTGTGCTAAAGGTTTTGGGGCTTTGGGCTCTGGCA
This sequence comes from Pictodentalium vernedei, assembly GCA_031216915.1. Lineage (NCBI taxonomy): Eukaryota > Metazoa > Mollusca > Scaphopoda > Dentaliida > Dentaliidae > Pictodentalium > Pictodentalium vernedei. Next base: position 266,702,743 of record CM062294.1, read on the forward strand.
GCCATCATGGTTGAATGATCGCAACCAAAAGGGGACATTCTCATCTGGGCATCTTCTGGGGTGATCCTACGAAGTTACAATGAAATCCCTTCATAAATATGACCTGTAGACTGTGCTCAAGGTTTTTGGGCTTCGGGCCCCTGAAGCCGTCACAGATGACCAATCACGACCAAAAAAGGATGTCATCATCTAGGTAGTATATGGAGTCAAACTTATGGGTTACAATGAAGTCCTTCCATAAATATGACCAATAGACTATGCTAAAGGTTTTGGGGTTTTGGGTTCGGGCAGCCATCAAGGCTGAATGATCGCGACCAAAAGGGGACGTTCTCATCTAGACATTATTTAGAGTCATCCTACCAAGGTACAATGAAATCCCTTCATAAATATCACCTGTAGACTGTGCTAAAGATTTTCGGGCTTTGGGCCCCTGTAGCAAACACAGTTGCCTAATGGTGTCCAAAAAGGGCTGTTCTCATCTAGACATTACATGAAGTCAACCTACCAAGTTACAATGAAATCCCTTCATAAATATGATCTGAAGACTGTGCTAAAGGTTTTCGGGCTTTAGGCTTGGGCAGCCATCATGGTTGAATGATCGCAACCAAAAGGGGACATTCTCATCTGGACATCATCTGGAGTGATCCAATGAAGTTACAATGAAATCCCTTCATAAATATGACCTGTAGACTGTGCTCAAGATTTTCGGGCTTCAGGCACCTGTAGTCATCACAGTTGACCAACCACGAACAAAAGGGGATATCATCATCTAGGCATTATATGGAGTCAACCTAACAAGTTACAATGAAATCCTTCCATAAATACGACCTACAGACATGCTAAAGGTTTTTGGGCTTGGGCAGCCATCAAGGTTGAATGATCGTGACCAAAAGGGGATGTTCTCATCTGGACACTATTTGGAGTCATCCTACCAAGCTACAATGAAATCCCTTCAAAATTATGATCTGCAGACTGTTCTAAAGGTTTTTGGGCTTTGGGCCCCTGAAGCTGTCACAGATGCCCAATCATGTCCAAAAGAGGACGTTCTCATCTAGACATTATATGAAGTCAACCTACCAAGTTACAATGAAATCCCTTCATAAATATGACCTGTAGACTGTGCTAAAGGTTTTCGGGCTTTGGGCTTGGGCAGCCATCATGGTTGAATGATCACAACCAAAGGGGACAATCTCATCTGGGCATCATCTGGAGTGATCCTGCGAAGTTGCAATGAAATCCCTTCATAAATATGACCTGTAGACTGTGCTCAAGGTTTTCGGGCTTCGGGCACCTGTAGTCATCACAGTTGACCAATCACGACCAAAAGGGGATGTCATCATCTAGGCATTATATGGAGTCAACCTAACAGGTTACAATGAAATCCTTCTATAAATATAACCTTTTGCCTATGCTAAAGGTTTTTGGGCTCGGGCACCCATCAAGGCTGACTGATCACGGCCAAAATGGGATGTTCTCATCTAGACATTATTTGGAGTCATCCTACCAAGTTACAATGAAATCCCTTCATAAATATGACCTGTAGACAGTGCTAAAGGTTTTCGGGCTCCGGGCACCTTTAGCCGTCAAAGTTGACCAATCATGTCCAAAAGGGGACGTTCTCATCTAGACATTATATGAAGTCAACCTACCAAGTTACAATGAAATCCCTTCATAAATATGACCTGTAGACTGTGCTTAAGGTTTTCGGGCTTCGGGCTCAGGCAGCCATCATGGTTGAATGATCGCAACCAAAGGGGACAATCTCATCTGGGCATCATCTGGAGTGATCCTACGAAGTTACAATGAAATCCCTTCATAAATATGACCTGTAGACTGTGCTCAAGGTTTTGGGGCTTCGGGCACTTGTAGCCATCACAGTTGCCCAATCGCGTCCAAAAGGGGACGTCATCATCTCGGCATTATATGGAGTCAACCTAATAGGTTACAATGAAATCCTTCCATAAATATGACCTTTTACCTATGCTAAAGGTTTTTGGGCTCGGGCACCCATCAAGGCTGAATGATCGCGATCAAAATGGGACGTTCTCATCTAGACATTATTTGGAGTCATCCTACCAAGTTACAATGAAATCACCTCATAAATATGACCTGTAGACTGTGCTAACGGTTTTCAGGCTTCGGGCACCTTTATCCGTCACAGTTGCCCAATCATGTCCAAAAGGGGGTGTTCTCATCTAGACATTATATGAAGTTAACCTACCAAGTTACAATGAAATCCCTTCATAAATATGACCTGTAGACTGTGCTCAAGATTTTCGGGCTTCAGGCACCTGTAGTCATCACAGTTGACCAACCACGAACAAAAGGGGATATCATCATCTAGGCATTATATGGAGTCAACCTAACAAGTTACAATGAAATCCTTCCATAAATACGACCTACAGACATGCTAAAGGTTTTTGGGCTTGGGCAGCCATCAAGGCTGAATGATCGTGACCAAAAGGGGATGTTCTCATCTGGACACTATTTGGAGTCATCCTACCAAGCTACAATGAAATCCCTTCAAAATTATGATCTGCAGACTGTTCTAAAGGTTTTCGGGCTTTGGGCCCCTGAAGCTGTCACAGATGCCCAATCATGTCCAAAAGAGGACGTTCTCATCTAGACATTATATGAAGTCAACCTACCAAGTTACAATGAAATCCCTTCATAAATATGACCTGTAGACTGTGCTAAAGGTTTTCGGGCTTTGGGCTTGGGCAGCCATCATGGTTGAATGATCACAACCAAAGGGGAAATCTCATCTGGGCATCATCTGGAGTGATCCTGCGAAGTTGCAATGAAATCCCTTCATAAATATGACCTGTAGACTGTGCTCAAGGTTTTCGGGCTTCGGGCACCTGTAGTCATCACAGTTGACCAATCACGACCAAAAGGGGATGTCATCATCTAGGCATTATATGGAGTCAACCTAACAGGTTACAATGAAATCCTTCTATAAATATAACCTTTTGCCTATGCTAAAGGTTTTTGGGCTCGGGCACCCATCAAGGCTGACTGATCACGGCCAAAATGGGATGTTCTCATCTAGACATTATTTGGAGTCATCCTACCAAGTTACAATGAAATCCCTTCATAAATATGACCTGTAGACAGTGCTAAAGGTTTTCGGGCTCCGGGCACCTTTAGCCGTCAAAGTTGACCAATCATGTCCAAAAGGGGACGTTCTCATCTAGACATTATATGAAGTCAACCTACCAAGTTACAATGAAATCCCTTCATAAATATGACCTGTAGACTGTGCTTAAGGTTTTCGGGCTTCGGGCTCAGGCAGCCATCATGGTTGAATGATCGCAACCAAAGGGGACAATCTCATCTGGGCATCATCTGGAGTGATCCTACGAAGTTACAATGAAATCCCTTCATAAATATGACCTGTAGACTGTGCTCAAGGTTTTGGGGCTTCGGGCACTTGTAGCCATCACAGTTGCCCAATCGCGTCCAAAAGGGGACGTCATCATCTCGGCATTATATGGAGTCAACCTAATAGGTTACAATGAAATCCTTCCATAAATATGACCTTTTACCTATGCTAAAGGTTTTTGGGCTCGGGCACCCATCAAGGCTGAATGATCGCGATCAAAATGGGACGTTCTCATCTAGACATTATTTGGAGTCATCCTACCAAGTTACAATGAAATCACCTCATAAATATGACCTGTAGACTGTGCTAACGGTTTTCAGGCTTCGGGCACCTTTATCCGTCACAGTTGCCCAATCATGTCCAAAAGGGGGTGTTCTCATCTAGACATTATATGAAGTTAACCTACCAAGTTACAATGAAATCCCTTCATAAATATGACCTGTAGACTGTGCTCAAGATTTTCGGGCTTCAGGCACCTGTAGTCATCACAGTTGACCAACCACGAACAAAAGGGGATATCATCATCTAGGCATTATATGGAGTCAACCTAACAAGTTACAATGAAATCCTTCCATAAATACGACCTACAGACATGCTAAAGGTTTTTGGGCTTGGGCAGCCATCAAGGCTGAATGATCGTGACCAAAAGGGGATGTTCTCATCTGGACACTATTTGGAGTCATCCTACCAAGCTACAATGAAATCCCTTCAAAATTATGATCTGCAGACTGTTCTAAAGGTTTTCGGGCTTTGGGCCCCTGAAGCTGTCACAGATGCCCAATCATGTCCAAAAGAGGACGTTCTCATCTAGACATTATATGAAGTCAACCTACCAAGTTACAATGAAATCCCTTCATAAATATGACCTGTAGACTGTGCTAAAGGTTTTCGGGCTTTGGGCTTGGGCAGCCATCATGGTTGAATGATCACAACCAAAGGGGAAATCTCATCTGGGCATCATCTGGAGTGATCCTGCGAAGTTGCAATGAAATCCCTTCATAAATATGACCTGTAGACTGTGCTCAAGGTTTTCGGGCTTCGGGCACCTGTAGTCATCACAGTTGACCAATCACGACCAAAAGGGGATGTCATCATCTAGGCATTATATGGAGTCAACCTAACAGGTTACAATGAAATCCTTCTATAAATATAACCTTTTGCCTATGCTAAAGGTTTTTGGGCTCGGGCACCCATCAAGGCTGACTGATCACGGCCAAAATGGGATGTTCTCATCTAGACATTATTTGGAGTCATCCTACCAAGTTACAATGAAATCCCTTCATAAATATGACCTGTAGACAGTGCTAAAGGTTTTCGGGCTCCGGGCACCTTTAGCCGTCAAAGTTGACCAATCATGTCCAAAAGGGGACGTTCTCATCTAGACATTATATGAAGTCAACCTACCAAGTTACAATGAAATCCCTTCATAAATATGACCTGTAGACTGTGCTTAAGGTTTTCGGGCTTCGGGCTCAGGCAGCCATCATGGTTGAATGATCGCAACCAAAGGGGACAATCTCATCTGGGCATCATCTGGAGTGATCCTACGAAGTTACAATGAAATCCCTTCATAAATATGACCTGTAGACTGTGCTCAAGGTTTTGGGGCTTCGGGCACTTGTAGCCATCACAGTTGCCCAATCGCGTCCAAAAGGGGACGTCATCATCTCGGCATTATATGGAGTCAACCTAATAGGTTACAATGAAATCCTTCCATAAATATGACCTTTTACCTATGCTAAAGGTTTTTGGGCTCGGGCACCCATCAAGGCTGAATGATCGCGATCAAAATGGGACGTTCTCATCTAGACATTATTTGGAGTCATCCTACCAAGTTACAATGAAATCACCTCATAAATATGACCTGTAGACTGTGCTAACGGTTTTCAGGCTTCGGGCACCTTTATCCGTCACAGTTGCCCAATCATGTCCAAAAGGGGGTGTTCTCATCTAGACATTATATGAAGTTAACCTACCAAGTTACAATGAAATCCCTTCATAAATATGACCTGTAGACTGTGCTAAAAGTTTTCGGGCTTCGGACTCGGGCAGCCATCATGGCTGAATGATCGCAACCATAGGGGACAATCTCATCTGGAGTGATCCTAAGAAGTTACAATGAAATCCCTTCATAAATATGACCTGTAGACTGTGCTGAAGGTTTTCGGGCTTCGGGCACTTGCAGCCATCACAACTGACCAATCACGACCAAAAGGGGATGTCATCATCTAGGCATTATATGGAGTCAACCTAACAGGTTACAATGAAATCCTTCCATAAATATGACCTTTTGCCTATGCTAAAGGTTTTTGGGCTCGGGCACCCATCAAGGTTGCATGATCGCGATCAAAATGGACGTTCTCATCTAGACATTATTTGGAGTCATCCTACCAAGTTACAATGAAATCTCTTCATAAATATGACCTCTAGACTGTGCTAAAGGTTTTCGGGCTTCGGGCCCCTGTAGCCGTCACAGTTGCCCAATCATGCCCAAATGGGGAAATTCTCATCTAGACATCATAAGGAGTCATCCTACCAAGTTACAATGAAATTCCTCCACATTAAACATGACCTGCAGACTGTGCTAAAAGTTTTTGGGTTTTGGGCTTGGGCAGCCATCACGGTTGATAGATCATGCCCAAAAGGGGACGTTCTCATCTAGGCATTATACATCCTACCAAGTTACAATGAAATCCCTTCATAAATACGACCTGTAGACTGTGCTAATGGTTTTCGGGTTTTGGACTCGGGCAACCATACCGGTTTCCCGATCGCGACCAAAAGGGGACGTTCTCATCTAGACATGACCCCAAACCTGCATATGAAATTTTGTGACGATCAGACAAGAACTGCGGGGTGTAGCCCGTGCTAAAGGAAAATGTGAACAGACGTCACAGACTCACAGACTTCCGCACGCGTGATGGCAATAGCTTATCTTGACTATGTCAAGTTAAGCTAAAAATCTTGAACAGATTTCTTTGAATGTCCAAGTAATCGTAATGTGATGACAAGAAATTCTAATGCCAACAAGGGTAATAACGGATGCCTTGAGAGGTGAATGGGCGTAACCCATTCCATTACCCCCCCCCCCCCCCAACATGTGGTTGAGATAAATCTTATAAAGATTTAAAAGATTTAAACAAAAAGGTGGGAGCGTGGTGGCTCAGTGGTAGACTGTTGGACTTCTATGCTAGAGGTCCTGAGTTCGATCCCCGTCCGGGACGACCCGCGTTGTGTCCTTGGGCAAGGCACTTTATCCCGGTTGCCCACATGGGGGCACGATGACGCTGTGTACTAAGGCGTACTGCACGTCGATGGTGCACATGTCTTCTACTGCTGTAACCCTGCTTGAGTAGAGCTTGAACAGAGTTAGAATGCTGAGGAGCTGACAGTTGCTCGTCGTTGCTCGGTGGTTCTCCCCAGCTTCCTCCACTCGTAAAACTGTCACGGTCACAATTATCCATTGTGCATAAGTATGTGATCTTAAACACCTATAAATAATAATATAACAAAAAAACAAAAATCTGAAAACTTACCCATTAAAGGCATTTTTTGTTCCAGCAGTTCATTATAACTTGCAGCGATGTACTCAGCTGGCATCTGAGGACGAAAGCGACCTTCAAGAACCATCCTTTCACATGTGCTCATCAAGGTGCGTGGAAATGTTGATGGGTCAATACCATAGTTTCTCCAGCCTCCGACACCATCTGCAATACCTGTAATCAAATTCACTGGAGTTACAGGGCAATAACTCTATAAACGGTGTCCTCTGATGGATGTTCACTTGAGTGGCAATATCCCCATACCAAAAGACACTTTATAATGAATTCAAACTAACCGTAAGATAAGAGACCACAATAAATGATGTTCTATAATATAGTCAAGTAACCAAAAGAAAATAGAAAACAAAAATATGCCTGTGGGGATTACACTGAAAATGTAATGATTATGATTAAAATTACTTTAAATTTTTATGTCTTGTGATTAATCCATTTTTTAAGTAATGATTACAATTAAAATACTAGTTAACTTTAAAGAAGTTGTAGGATAACCACAAGACAATTTGTTGTTTGTCACTTTCAACAGATTTATTCACCTACAAAGCATGTTGAATTTGTACATACAGTATGACACTACTGTTGGGAGGTATTGGGATAATTAAATACCGCGGCATTCAGAAAATGATACCGCGTTATACCATTATACCGATTATATTGGACTGCATGTGCCAAACAATGAAAAGAGACGAAATGTCTGCTTACAACTTCACCCAAAACGTCTGCCAGAAAAACCAAAACGTCTGCTAATAATTACACCCCAAATGGCAGTTTATTAGCAGACATTTTATTCACGATTGCAGTGGCCATTTCGGATGTAATTCTGCAACTTCAGAATGAAACAGACTCGGGGGAGTCTTCATAATATTATCTTCAGCTGTCCGCAGATTCTGAAGTGAAGTGCACGTTTGCATGCCACTCTTTATCACAAGTGTTAAAATGAGCACACCTCAGCACTTGAAATAAACTGACTTTCTGATTGATTGTGGTAATGGGCTGGTTAAGTATCATCATATTTTTATTGGCAGAGGAAGCACAAATGACTTTCTTTTGTTTATTTGAGAACAAAGAGCCTTAGGTGCATATAGCTCTTGTTATCAAACGCCTGTGCGCACACTATTTTGAAAGAAAGATGCTTTCACGACGTTAGTGTGTGCAAACAGCCAATCACTTTGAAGTACAAGTATAACAAGAGGCCCCAAGTGGCCTTAATCATCGGCCTCTAGCCTGAGCCGTATTGGCATTTGGATTTACAGTGCTGAAAGTAACACTAAATACATTAAAGTTAGTCTAATTAGCATAATTTACGCACAAGAAAAAAACCTGTACTATATGTGATGTATCCCATGGTACTAAACATTCATAAAAAAAATTATTCAAATCAGCGCTTTCATACGTATGGAAGTTCTGCGCAAAAATCTGATTGCACCTAATTTTGTACAAAATGGCTGCCAGCGGCCAACTTGAATTTCGGATCGGACCCCAAAACACTCGTTCTCGTTCCATGGTCATAACAAAGGTACCCAAGAAGTTTCGTAAAGATCGGTTCATAAATACGGCCTCTAGTCCGAGCCGTATTGAATTGTTGACGGACAGACGGCCAGACGGATGACTGGCCATGGCATAAGCTCAAATTTGGCTTCGCCAAAGTTGAGCTAAAAACCACACAAATATGGATGTCACTGAAAACAGCTCTTAGAGCTGGTACCAGTGGCATCCATATATTTACGGGGCGTTAGGCCCTATTGGTAAAATTTGGAAATCATAGGGCTTAAATAAAATATAAAGAAATTATTTTTTAAGACAAGAGACCTCAAGGGGACCTTAATCGCTCACTGGCCAAAGTGGTTCAAAGAAGTGTTTGGGTTACATTCAGTTAGACATGGTTCATCAACACTACAAAGGAATGAAGCCATGCAAAGGCAAATTTTATGGAAATGGATCTGAACAAATCTGAACCTAACATGCTCCCCTGTCCCCCCCCCCCCCCCGAACCCTGCCCAAACAGAGCCCAAATAATAAGGCAGGGACTCAAAATGAACAAACTTGAATCTGATCCCTCTTGAGATGTTACAAATGTATATACTAAATATGAAGGAATTCTGAATGGTTGATCTAAACAAGGAGGTTTTTAAAGAAATGTCCTCACGTTGCATTAAGTTAAACTTTGGGCTCAAATAGGGAGCCAAAATATTAACCCAGAGACCTGATTTGAACAAACTTAAATCTGCCCCACCTAGAGATGTTGTATACCAAATATGAAAGGATTCTGATTGGTGGATCTGAAGAAGACTTTTAAAAGAAATTTCCTCATATTGCACTAAGTTGAAATTTGGGCTCCTATAGGAAGCCAAATATCAACCCATAACCTGATTTGAACAAACTTGAATCGGACCCTCTTAGAGATGTTGTATACCAAATATGAAAACATTCTGACTACAGGGTCTAAAGAAGAGTATTTTAAAAAAAATTTCCCTATATTGCACTAAGCTGATATTTGGGCTCCCATAAGGAGCCCAAAAGTTTACCCAGGTAAGCAATTTGAACAAACCTGAAACTGACCCACCTCAAGATGTTTTATACCAAATATGAATGCATTCTGACTAGTGGATCTGAAGAAGAATATTTTTAAAGAAATTTTCTCATATTTCACTAAGTTAAAATTCAGGCTCTCATAGGGAGCCCAAATATAAACCCAGGGACTCGATTTGAACAAACTTGATTCTGACCCCCCCCCCCCCCCTCACCCCCCATAGATGTTGTATACCAAACAAGAAAGGATTCTGACTGGTGGAGCTGAAGAAGAAGATTTATAATGGACACAAAAAGTTTATTTGTACAAGCTTGAATTGACATATGATAAGGAACATGCACACCAAATTTGGTTCAATTTGGTCAAGTAGTTTGGGAGGAGAAGTCGATAATGTAAAGTTCACGGCGGATGACAATGACGGACGGCAAGTGATAAGTTGAGCTCCCTTCGGTGAGCTACATGGAAAAATACCTAGGGCTAAAGAACACAAGGCTCATGCCACACTTTGATTGTCATGTGTCGGCCTCCACAATCTTCTAATGCCATAGTAGGGGCTAGGGGGTAGACTTTCAACTGAAATTCAGTTACACATGGCAGTTTTTTTCAGAACATTGATGAGGGGAGATAACAACATTTAACTGATCATTATGACTATGTGGTGTCACTCACTTGTGGACGGAGCTTACTTTGAAGGACGCATTAACTCTGCTTTCTTTTTTCAATTCTCCACTGAAAATTCTGATACTGATAATTTGATATTTTGATATTCTCCTGTCGATGCTTCTTTCAATCTCTGATAGAGTAATAGAATTAGTGTTGATTACTGGTAATAATAGAGTTATTATGACTAGGTGTCGCTTCATCCGAGCATTTCCCGGGAGCGGGATAGAGTTATTGGTTGATGTCAATGTTGTCTTCTTTTCAGCTCACCTGAGTCAGGGTGAACTATTTTGATCACTTTCTGTCCATCGTGAAGGTGGTGTTTGGGTCTTTTTCTCCCAATCCACTGGCCAGATTTTAATGAAATTTCACATGAGTAGTGGTTATATAGGGGCATTTGGGTTTTTCTTCAAATTGGGTTTCTGCTCATATTGAGGAGGGTGTGGGGCCAAAATGCCTCAATTTTTAAAAAAATCTTTTTCTCATGAACCAGCTGCAGCACAGACTTGATATTTGGTATACAGCTTCCTTTTGAGGTGTAGACTCAAGTTTGTTCAAGAGAAGTTCGAGGGGCAATAATTGTCGTCGTTATGGGAGGGACAAGAATTACTGTCCCGCCCAAAACTTCTATTTTCTAAACCCAGAGGCCGATTTGAACCAAATTTGATATGAAGTATTAATGGGTCATAAGTACATGATTTATGCAAAAATAAATTTTCAAAATGCCCCGTGGGAACCACAGGAACTAAAAATAGAAAAAATTTTAAAATGACATCTCCAAAACTACATGGTTCTGAGAATTTTTATTTGGTGTGAAGCTTCCTTAGGTCGAACAGAATGGAGTGGTCCAAACAAATTGCTATCGGTTTTATCATAGGGTACTTTTTCGGGACTTTTGAAAAAATGTTGAGTCAGCATTTTTGTAACACTGTAGGTAATGGGGAAAACATTTAAGACTCTTCTTCTCCCAAACCACTGCTCCAAAAGCTTTCAAATTTCACATATAACATCTTTGAAAGATTGTTTCACATGTTTGTTGAAATCAAATTCCTGGGTCCATAATTGGACTCTGTATGGGAGCCCAGATGTTTAAATTAGTGCAGGGGTCGAAATGTTCAAAAAAATTTACTTGTCACCTGTGACAAGTAAAATTTTTTTTCACTTGTCACCCATTGAAACCAGCTTGAACAAATTGACTTTCAATACAGTCAGCCCCCTTTGTGCATTCCACAGATTTTTCTGAGTGAATTCAGGGGGTTTTCGTTACAAATTTACCCTAAACTCTTTGCAGATGACGCTGAACATGTTGTCTTTCAACTGTTGTGTAGTTACACTGGCATCGCATGACGGGTATGCATTAATTTTCAATCAATACCAATGTCGTATAAATTTAGTTAAAAATGGAAACAAGTTTTCCCTAGAAAACACTAGATGATGACGAGTAGGCATAGAATCTCCCTCAATATCTATGACGTGTTTGGTTCAAAATAGAAACGAGTTTCCCCCACAAACAAAATGGAAGTGGAATGTACATGTAATTATTGTTAACTGTGCCGACTGTTTCGGATTTTTTTCTGCAATCGGAATGCATATGTTTGGGAATGATTTCAACAACATACAAAGTCATGACAAAAAAACACTTGTCGCCCAGGACAAGTGAATTTATTTTTTGGTTGTCGCTGGTAGAAATTACTTGCCGGCAACAAGTAGACAAGCGTTATATCGACCCCTGTTAGTGCAGTATGAGGAATATTCTTTAAAATCTTCTTCAGATCCACCAATCAGAATCTTTTGATATTTGGTATGCAGCATCCTTAGGGGAGTAAGATTCCCGTTTGTTCAAGCCGTCTCTGTGGGAGCCGAGTTATAACTTAGTTCAATATGAGGAATTTTCTTTAAAAATCTTCTTGTTCAGATCCAGCAGTTGGAATGTTTTGACATTGGGTATACAGCATCCTTTTGGGAGGTGTGATTCAAGTTTGTTCAAGCCAAGTCTCTGAGTCTATATTTGGGCTCCCTGTGGGAGACTGAATTGTAACTTAGTTCAATATGAGGAACATTCTTTAAAAATCTTCTTCTACGTACTAGTATCCACCAGTAAGAATCTTTTGATATTTGGTATATAACTAATTATAACTTAGTTCAATATGAAGAATATTTTTAAAAACATTTTTTCCAATTCCACCAGTCAGAATGTTTTGAAATTTGGTATGTATGGTTTTCTTAATGGGGCAGATGCAAGTTTGTTCAAATCAAGACCCTTGGTTGATAGTTGTCAGTGTTAGGTGAGCGCTCTCAGGTCCCTTGGGGCCTCTTGTTTCATCACATGGCTGTGCTGTTTCACAAAACATGCGCGACATAAATTGCAGTCAGCTCTGGACATGCTTCCAGTAGACCAGCATTTCGTTAATTAGATAAATCCATCGAAACAGTGTGTAGTAAATCCATCGGAGCTGTCAGTTTGTAGTATAATAGTACTCTGCTCAGTCTGTCGATTTCTTGCTAAATATTGCCGTCTGTGACTTGTGACTGGTGTTCGAAAAAAATTGACAACCAATGAAAACCGATATTTTATTGGTGGTGCGATTCAATTCAGATACCCCTATAATCGGACGATTGTCTGCCGATACAGTTAACCATTTGATCACTATACGCAATTGCTAGAAATATAGAGTTGTGCCTCTTCTATTGGCAGCACTGCATATAAGAACATGTAGTGGTCAATAGGTCCAAAAAAGATTTGGAAGTGGCCTCATCATACATCAGGCTATGCAAGGAGGTTCGTACACCCTGGAGAAAAAAAATTCCAGGACTTTTTCCAAGCATCTTCCAGGACCTTCTGATAACATAATGCTGACCCTATTTCATACTTGCGTACCTGTTTATAACATAATAAAACCTGATGCACTATTAAGGGGGCACGCTCTGTTTTTTATGAAAAAAACACTGACTTTATGCACTGTCAATCTATGCAATTACAGCAATTTTTTCCTAAACACGCTAGATTATTGACACTACATATTTTTCAAGCACTTTCTAGGACTTTACTACTGGAGATACGATTTTCAAGCACTTTCCAGGACCTGAAATTTTTTATTTTTTAATTCAAGAACCTTCAAAGACCCGTACGAACCCTTCTATGGTTCATTTCAATTTCCATAAACTGTGACATGTTTCTAATTATGCTAACAGCCGAATAATAAGCACAAATTTAATATTTGCATGTGTACTACTTTCTCCTCAGTCAACTAATATGACGGTCGTAGAAAAAGTTGGTTAACTGATGGATCCTTTTTGTAAACCGATCGTCTGTTCACCTGAATTATTGTTTGTGCAATCTCCAGGCGAATGGAATGATTGTTCGCCTGAATTGTCGAGGTCTGTTTATAGAGTCAAATTCCTAGAGGACTGTTCGGGTTAAATTGGTGGCCAGTTTGCGTTAAATTAATGACCGGTTTGGGTCAAAATGCTGGTGATAGGTTTGGCCAGAGGATGGTTCAGGTATAATTCAATCCATCCCTCACTGCGGAGATATCGCTACTGATGGAAAAAAAAATAATGAAAAATTGACAAAAGTACAGTACAGTCGCCATGGACAGGTTATAATCAATGCATGGGCAGTGATGTCCATGCATGTGTTTACCATGTAATATTGTACTGAGATCATCATCAGCAAAATTTTAATTAAGGAAGCACCAGGTACAACCTGGTGCTTCATGAATTAATTTTTTGATGATTATCCGTATAATTAGTGTTTGGAATCTAAGAATATTGCATCCGTGGAAATATTGCCCACCATGTAAAATGACCAGTCCACGGCAGCTGTATTGTAAAGAAATGGTGAAAAATATGCAGGCAACTTTTTTGGAACATGTGCAGGAGTGGCTTGTCACATGGATCCCTCATACCAAATTTCATTGAAAGCCATCCATCCACTCACTGCTGAGATATCATTGACATTGTGGCTGGATGAACAGCCACATGTATTATGTTATCTCTTCGAGAGTGGAGGTATAACTAATTTTCTGTAGTACTGTAATAGATCACCTTAATCCGATAAAAAATTGTTAACCCTTGAGCCTTTGGGAAACACCAAAACCGTCCTCTGGCCGAACCGTCCTCTGCAATTTTACCCAAACTGGCCGCAACTTTTTGCCCCAAACCGGCCGCTTATGGACCCAAACTGTCCTCAAGTAAAAATTATTTATTTCCCTCTTTTTTTAATATTTTTTAAACTGAATTTTTATTATTCTGAGTAAATAATAAGTTATTTTAGAAAGTTTCAGAGTTTTTCAAAATCATTTTTCATGTTTGTTTTTTATAAGGTACTTGGTCATTGTGTACCCAGGACATTTTGTACCAAGACGTTTTGTACCCAATTGGTCGTTTTGTACCCAAATCGCTGGACATTTTGTACCCAAACTATTGAACGTTTTGTACCCTCCATTGGACGTTTTGTACCGAATCATAGTCAAAACGTCCCCAAACCAAAACGTCCCCGAATGTTTTGGTCAAAACGTCCCCAAATAGTTGGTCAAAACATCCCCAAAAATTAGTCAAAACGTCCCCAACAGTTGGTCAAAACGTCCCCAATAGTTGGTCAAAACGTCCCCTTTGTTGTTTCTTGACTGAGGTCATTGAAAAAACTTGCGATGTTATTTTAAAACAAATTTATTGTTTTACAAAACATTAATTATAAATATCCCCGCTTCTGTCAGGCCGATATTTATGCGTGCCTCCCCTAATTTCGCGCGTGCCTTATGAATATGGAAAACACTTATTAATACCAGTGCCGGTGAAATGGAAATTTGGACCCCAGGGTTAATTCTGTCACAGATATCCTTTCAAAAGTGTCGGGATACTGATGCAGATGCCAAAGGCAAGCACGAGCGTTGATTGGGTTGGACGCGAGTAACAATCGATGATAGGGGTAGGGTGCGGTGCGGTGGGGTGCCCCCCCCACCCCCACCAAAAAAATTAATGAGTTATAAATGGAAACTTCTGACGGGTTTTGGTACCCAAAAATCACGTTATTTTTTTTGGGGGGGGCGTCGTTTTTAGCAGCATGTTTTGAATTCTCAAGTTCGTCAACGAGTGTCCAGAGATCTAGAATTATAGCTTTTAACTGCACAATTCTTGAAGTGATAACTTTATTACGTCAAGTTGATTTAATAAAGTTATTACTTCAAGAATCACGCAGTTACAAATTACAACCGTTGGTCAAGTGCAGAGCTCCATTCACGATGCAGCCCCCTTCTTAATTGACCATCCCGGTTTTAACACTATCTTTGACTTGAACCAATGAAATAATTGTATAGGAATTAAAGAAGGCATAGAACAATAGATTACTATTATATGACAATCACATGGCGCGTGGAATTGAAAATCGAAGATCAACACTATGAAACGTTTTATTAAATTATTGAGAAAAAGTTATGACAAATAGGTGTATCGATACTTTTTTCTGGTTTGTGAATTTTATGCAGCGTTGTCCAGTAATACTATTATGAAAAGGTAAACTGATTTTTCCAGCTTGTAGGAAATACTAGGAATATTTAGATGAATTTTTCCCTGGATGAAATTTATTGCAAAAGGACTAAAAAATATTATTGGTTTATGTCACCGATATTGATTGGAAGTGGGAGTGGCCTGTTATTTTATTTATTCTGTCCCAATTGCTTTATGAACATCGTTAAAAATGACATACATGACTGGGTGTAGTATAATAACATATCACGTATAAGACAATAACAGTGTAGTAAATGCACATTTTTGCACAACAATAGACATCACACACCAGATATACAAAATATAGACAGATAGGTATTATTATTACTATTATTATTACTAAAAAAGCAGAGAAATAAAAACAAGATATCCTAAAAAAACAAGTTTATAATAAAATCTTGCAAATTATGTCAGAGGAGTCCAGTATTGTCTATGGAGAAAACAGTGGTAAGACGCGAAGGGAGTATGGCGAACTGAATTTTGTGGAATAATGTATGTTTTACTTAGCAACCACTCCACAGTGGAAACTGTTACGCGTTTTACACCGGAGAGAATGATTATAAACATGCATTAATTTGACCAGTCCAGTTTTTAATACTATTTTTGACATGAACCAATGAAATAATTGTATAGGGATCAAAGAAGGCCTAGAACAATAGACTACTATTATATGACAATCACATGGCTCGTGGAATAGCCAATCGGAATCAACATGATGAAGCGTTTAATTATATTATTAAGAAAAAGTTGTGACAAATAGGTGTAACGATAATTTTTTTCTTGTTTGTTTCTGGATTTTATGCAGCGTTATCTGGTAATTCTATTATGAAAACGCTAACTGATTTTTCCAGCTTGTAGGAATATTTAGTTGAACTTTTCCCTGGATGAAATTTATTGCAAAAAGGACTAAAAAATATCATTGGTTTATGTCACCGATATTGAAAGTGGGAGTAACCTGTTACTTTATTTATTCTGTCCAAAATTGTCATTTGTTAATTCAGAATAATTGTGGGATAATTATGGCATGGTGGAAACACATCGTAGTTTGTATGAATATTAGTTACAGTTGAAGTCACCAAAATGTTTAAAGTAACAACGGCTTACGTTAACAAAAATAGTTGATATTTTAAATTATCGCAATTCTCAGACGACAAACGCATGTGGACAAATTTTTAGGATCTAATAAAAGTCACAGAAAATTAAAATTATACAATAGAATTAAAGTGCGTGGAGTCAGTGAGGATTGCCTCACCACGCTGGAAACCATGCACCAAGAAAGGATTGAAACAAACTTGCCTGGCTGGGACCAGTGTACATTTTCAATAAATAAACATATGAATAAAGATATAACAACCCTTTAAGCGTTTTTAAGTGTATGTCTGTGAGTGGGAATTTTCTTGTCGTTGGAGGGGGGGGGGGGGGTGCCTACCATCACCCTGTCATCCGTTCCCCTGAAGGCAGACCAGATGGCCAAGGCTCAGCGTCCACTCTACCCTTATAGGCTGATGGGTGACTCCCATCTTTCAATAACACATATTGGTATAATATTTCCTTTTTTATAACCGTTATGGACAATATGTGCTGGGGCTGCTCCCAAACACCGACTGTTTGGGTTTCATTTTCTTTTCTTTTTTCTAAGACAACCATCAAAGTGCGCTTTCAGTATTACCATCCATATAAATACGCCCACGTTTCTAAGTGAAATACAGAGCAGAATCTCGTAGTTATGCACAATTCCAAGTCACCTTCCAGTTCGAGGTTATCGAGGGGGTTTGAGCCCAGTACCTTACTGTTCGTGCGAAGATTACTGTCCCTCGCTTCCGGCCCTTGTGGATCCATAAGCAAGTAAAGTTATTCGGGTTGAAGGGGATTTCAATCCAACATCATCCCAGTGCGCTTTCGGCGCCCTGAAACTTTTCATTCATTCGATAATTAATTCCAGTCTGCTGAAGTCCTGTTCATGCCCAGCCGAGGGCAGAGTATTGGTACAACTGACTTAGAATCCTAGAATTCGACCGAAAAATAGTATAAACATTGCTAAATTAAATATGAAACTACGAAAGAAGGATAAATGAGTTGGGAACGTTTTAACCAACTCTTGGGGACGTTTTGACCAACACTCGGGGACGTTTTGACCAATTGTTGGGGACGTTTTGACCAACTCTTGGGGACGTTTTGACCACCAGCACCCTTTTGTACCCAACTTGAAATCGATAATTACTTATCACTGAATAAACTTCATATGAGTACATTTAATTTGTTGTGATTAATTGTAAAATGTTTGTTTCGTTATCTCTTTGTACTTGTTTATTTAAAATTATTCCTATCTGACCTAGCGATAGTTCATAAATATCATTTTGTTACCAAACGTTCAACATCTGGTAGTAAAATAATATTTATAAACGTCGCTCGGACAATTATTTAAAATTAAACGTTAAATTATTCATGTATTATATGTTACTATATTTTTCAGAATATTTTTGTTGACAAGATATAATATGTTTACGGAGGAAGTGTTAAAAATAAAAGCAAATATTGTGAAAATATTGTTCCTTCTTCTTATTTCCCACTTAGACCTAATGGTCACAATTTGTAGAGGATGGTATGGGCCAAATTGCATAGAGGACAGTTTGGGCACTGTAGAGGGCAGTTCGGGTGTTGTGGTCCAGTGTGGACAGTTCGGGCTAAATATAGCGGCCGGTTTGGGTCAAATTGCAGATGACGGTTCGGAAAGAGGACGGTTTGGGTGTAATTCGAGCCTTTTCATTTCAAATTTTTTATATTACATTTATTACAATATCATCTATTGTCCGTTCAGAAACCCGGGCATGAAATTGGCAGGGTGATGAAAAGAAAAATACACAAAATATCTACTAAGTTTCAGGTTCGGATTATTTAAAATTGATTTTCTACTCATCACATTCGCGTACTTTTATTGCGAATGTGAAGGAAATTCCGTCATCATTTTTTCCCATTATCAATGTAGTTTAGCGTGTATTTTCGGAACAGCATCCATTTCTCAACGACGCTCATTTGACGTAAGTGGGACAGTTCATTTTCGAAAAGGTAAGAATTTTTTTTAATGTCATTGTGCTTGCGCACTGCGCGGCATATTCACGTCTGCTAATTGTTTGCTTCCGTGTTGGTTTCGTTTTAATTTAGTCAAGGTTAGTCAATCGTTTATACCCAATGTTGCCCATTTCAGAGGACTTCCACCCCAAGCATTGGTGACTGGGTCCTATTTTACCAGTAAGACATAACTTGTTTACAATAGTGAACAAGCAGTCTCTCACTTCCCGGGGATCCCCGGGAAGTGAGGCAGTGCTTGCTTACTATGTCTATGATAAACAAACTCTGTTTTACTGGTAAAATAGGACCCGGTAAGCAATGTCTGGGGTGGAAGTCCTCGAAAATGGTCAACATAGTATAAAAGATTGGCTTGACTTGACTTTATATCCATGTTGTGTTCACGATCAGCCATTGTGCACAAGTATGTGACATTAAACACTAATAAATAAATAAATAAATTCAATGATAATTTAACCTTCCAATTATTACTCAAAACAGGCATTCCGTATTCTTATAATAAGAGGCATTATTCGACAATCAACCACTGAAGCTTTATATTTAGTGACAAAACAATTCATTGCCTGTTTCTTTAGTTGGAAAGACGTTTCTCTGAAATTGCCATCTCAATTTCAATTTTCATTACAAATCTTGTGATCAAGGTAGAATAGACATTTAACACCATATGGAGAATGTTGAAAATATGTACATGTTTTGATAACACACTTGATCATCTTCTGGATACTTATGTTTAGGATAGACTGGGGATGAAAGTTGTTTTTTCAGATTAACTTTTCATTTGTCCCATTCAGAAGCCAATGACACTGAACAGTGCTTGTTGACTGATATCTGGTTTACTGATGAAAAATGTGCTGGCATACATTGCCTTCATTGAAGTGCACTGAAATTGGCAATATGGTTTCAAAGTAAACAATCAGCAAAAGTTGACTGTATACCTTTGCTGCAGCCATAATTAGCCATAGATGAACAGAAATGTCTTTAAATGGTAAAAACAAAGAAATGAATCTGTGATAGAAATGTCATTTGCTTATGTGATAAAAAATTTCAAAATTTATTTAAATTGTTTTATACTTTTATGTGCAAGTAAATGTGATATAAATTAAATTAATATTTTATTGTTTCATATTTATTTTTGTTGTTGAATAATAACTTGTTTGATCAAAATTTTGTTGTTTCTCTTATTTTAATTAAGTAGCTGTGGGAATATTCAGACCAGTACCCAACCAGGAAAATATTCAGAATCAGTAATTACTTCATGCAGGGTTCCAAATTTCACATAATGCTTCCACCATTCTCGTGAAGTTTATATATGATAGTATAATTGAACATATATTGGAGGGGGCTTTCAGAGCCATTTCTAATAGTGTTAAACATAATAGCATTTCTAATGCAAAAGAGAAGGAACTCAATAAATGTGTCTTTCATAAATTAATCAGGTCATTGGAGATTGCCAGATATCAGTTGGAAGTGTTCAACAGAATGGGGAGCTTGGTGGCTCATTGAAATTGTAATCTGAAGGTTAATGGTTTGTTCATGACCCACATCATCGACTTTGTGTCCTTATGCAAGACACTTAACCCTTTACCAAATGTGGATTGTAGAAGATACCACCAAAACATTTCTTCAATAACTAAAATTTTCAATTTTTGTCTCAAAAACAAAGCTTATGAACCCCCATTAGAACGAGCTTGTTCCAATGAGGGGTCATAAGCTATGTTTTTGTGACAGAAATTGAACACATAAAAGTTTGAATGGCGATTTTTATGCTCCCCAAAAAATTGGGGGGGAGGGGGGGTGGGGGGCATATAGTAGCTGCTTTATCTGTCTGTCCGTTCTTACGTCTGTCTGTCTGTCTGTCTATCCATCCATGCAGGCCAACATTTGCCCTTTGGGAGGTATAATTTTTGTCCAACTCATGTTTAGGAGGTATTTCTAATTTAGGGAGTTAAATAAGAGTACCCCCTAAAACAAAACCCCCCAAATGGTTCGGCTAGGGCATGGTTAGGGTCAGGGATGGGTTATTTATTTATTTATTGATGTTTAAGGTCACATATTTATGCACAATGGCTAATCATGACCGTGACAGTTTTACGGGTGGAGGAAGCCGGAGTACCCGGAGAGAACCACCGAGCAACGACGAGCAGCTGCCAGCTCCCCAACATCGTAACTCCGCACTGCAGCACAGGCAGGGTTAGATTGGTTGAAGACATGCGTACCATCGACGTGCAGTACGCCTTAGTACACGGCGTCATCGTGCCCCCACACGGGCAATGGAGATGAAGTGTCTTGCCCAAGGACACAACGCGGTTGCCGCAGGTGGGATTCGAACCGAGGACCTCTCGGCTTGCAGCCTGCACCTCTACCAACTGAGCCACCGCGCTCCCCAGGGATGGGTTAGGGGTGCCACCAGAGTAGGAGTAGTTCCAAAGTTAAGGCTGGAGGGGGTTAGGTCCCAGTGAGGGTTTGGGTCAGGGGTGGGATTTTAGGGTCCAAATACCTCATATGCCAAAAATGGTTGGGATCCTTCCAGTAGTTTCCGAGTCCATAGAGGACACACTTATTAAGTCACCTTTATACAGTAGAACAGGGATGAGACATTTCAGCAAATTTATGCACAGAATTCTGAAATTTTATTTCTATAAATGTACATGAAAATGGTCTTGAAAGACCTTTTCGTGTAAATTTATGAAATTAAACTATATGTCAACCAACGGGTTTACTCTGTGTTCTTTTAATTTCATAAATTTGTCCTAAAAAATCCTGAGAGTTCTAACTACATGTGTAATTTCAGCAAATTTAGTTGCATGACAATTTCATCCCTGTCAAGAAAATTATAACTCATTGGCCAGCCGCTGATTTGCCATGGTCATCATAAGAGAGGGCCATCATTCCTATTGCACCCCAACCCCTCTCCCATCAGGGAATAAATAGAAATTTATGGACCATTACTTGCTTATATAACCCAAAGAGGTGATAATCGGTGCTTATGAATTGCTTGAAATAAGGGGTCCTCTAAAGTGGTAATATTAACAAAGACCAGAAATGTCTGTCTCAACACTATTTTATAGTTTTATTCCATTAGTGATAATGCCAGACATAGATAAAAGGAGGATATATAACTTTTTGAATGGATACCGAAATCATTTCAGTGGGGAGAGTGAAAAATAACACATTCTCACGAGTATAATTTTTCATCCTCGCGAATGTGATATTTCTGTATCCATTCGAGAACTGTACATTTCCTTTTTTATTATACCCAATGGGGCAAGGCCCTAAGCCAGCCGAAACTAAATTTTTCCGACGAGGGGGCGAAGGTTGAAAATTTCCGACAAAATTTCTGAAATTTTTGAAAAAATGCCCCCCAAACCTCCATTTTGCACACAAATTCCAGAAAAAGAAGCCAAAATTACCAAAAACCCGTCAAAATTCGACTGAAAAGAGACAAAAATTTCCGAAAAAAGAGGCAAAAATTTCCGTCAGACACTATCATGAGGGAGGGGGCGGTTCCCTTAGCCCCCACACCACCCCACTACCTTCGGGCCTGATGGGGCCCTACCGTCAGACGCAAGCATGCACTTG
Source organism: Pictodentalium vernedei (assembly GCA_031216915.1). Classification (NCBI taxonomy): domain Eukaryota; kingdom Metazoa; phylum Mollusca; class Scaphopoda; order Dentaliida; family Dentaliidae; genus Pictodentalium; species Pictodentalium vernedei. Next base: position 266,725,052 of record CM062294.1, read on the forward strand.
ATTCAGAATTAATTGCATCTTTTCAGTTCCATCAAATAGTCCCATCTCGAGGTTCATTATGTATCGTAACACTCAAAAAACCAATTGGTCATTAAGTTTACCACATGCAACACTTAAGACAAACATGTCTTTTAATACAGTCCACCCGGGGGGGGCAATTAGGGAAATGAGAAGGTTTTTGCTTCAAAATGCTTTTTGAAGGATTTGGAGAAATTTTATGCGAAAACAATTATTTATTTATTTATATATTGGGCTTTATGACACTTTCAGCAGCCAGGGTCACATTGTGTCGAGCAGATTTACGGGTGGAGGAAGCCGGAGTACCCGGAGAGAACCACCGAGCAGCGGCGAGCATCTGCTAGGCTCTCCAACGTACCAACCCGATAAGGGTTAGCATTGGTTGAAGGCATGTGCACCATCAACGTGCAGTACGCCTTAGTACACGGCGCCACCGTGGCACCAAGAAGGCAATGGGGATGAAGTGTCGTGCCCAAGGACACAACGCGGTTGCCGCAGGTGCGATTCGAACGAAGGACCTCTCGGTTTGCAGCCTGCACTTCTACCAACTGAGTCACCGCGATCCCCGCGAAAACAATTACATCTATGACCACTCATCCCTACAAACACTTGGTGTCAATTAGGGGAACTTTTTTCTTGTTTCAAAATACGTTTGAAAGGTTTTAGAGGGGGGGGGGGGGGGGGGGAGGTATCCCCAATGTCCACCCATGTACACATGTCCCCTAAACCCTAAGACAGGCACAGACCACGACCTACGGTGATCAATATAAAAATTGAGATTGACGTTCAACGCCAGTAAAAAGGTTAATTGTGTCTTTTCGGTCTTAGATCTCAATTGGATGTTAGTCAACGCTCCAACCAATGTCCTTGGTCGGAAAGGCATAGCCCACAGAAAGGGTACAGGGTGCTGTTTTTAGCTTCGCAGCTGGTATGATCCTGGCAATCGCACCACGTAGGCCTAACTAGAATGTTATACAGTTGTAGTCAGTCTGTGTGTTTGCGTAGATATATTTAGCCCAGAAGCATTGGGTCAATTTTTTCAATGCATGCTAACATAGAGGTCCCAGATATCCTTTGGCGCCCCTGCTTTTCATAAGAAAATGGATTTTGCAAGCACAAACAGGGGTTACTCTTTCAACCGATCAATTCCATCGCTCCTTGAGTCAAGCGAGTCGATTATGAGTAATGGGTTGTCGTTTTGTTGTTAGGGATTCTGCATTGCTGCCAAATATGCTGTAGTAGGCTGTGAACTTAGTGTGAAGTATCAAACAGATGGAAGGTTACATAGAACAAGTTGTGCAATCTCATTCGCACATAATCCTGTTCCCGCATGTCCTTTACCGCCCCACTCCAGCCCCACTCCAACCCCCCTAGCTATGGGGCACCACCTCCCCTTCAACAACCAGGAGAGAAAATACACAGCAAAAAATGAAGGTGCTTTTAGAACCCAAACTGGTTCTATCCGTGAAGAACCTTTATTTCTTTCAGTGTACCTGCGCCCATTTACCCCCTCCCCCCTCACCCCCCCCCCCCACCCCACACACACATACACACAAACAAACAAGCAATCCCCATCTCCTTTCCAATGTTAGTATTTTCAAATTTCGTTTCACAGGTAAGCAAGATGGACGGAAAAAGGAAAAATACCAGTGTAATTCAGTGGTCCAATCTGAGAAATGAAGGACGCCCCTACTAAAACAAAATATGGCGACGTGAAGACCCCTCACAAATTGATTCCAGTATCGGGTCTAGTACAGGCGTACATGTATGGACCAATTCTGTTAAGGTGGGCCGGCTGGATTTTTGTGCCTGGGAAACGAATGTGTGGGACTATCTGGGCCTGTAACGCCGAGGTTGGAATGAGAGCCCTACCCCCACCCCCCTCCCTCCCCAGCTACCCACCTACAAACACACTTATAGTTGAGAAGAAAATCTAACTTTTTGGGGTCAAATATATTTTTGTGCAAGTTCAGGCCCCCCCACCCCCACCCCAACACACACACACGCGATAAAAGGTAAATTTCTGCAGCCGGTCTTCAACAAAATTTCAGGTAGCCAAAATATGCTGCACTTGCATGGGGAAAATCTTTTTTTTTTTCAAAACGTTTTCATGGGGCATGGTAACCCCCTCCCCCCCCCCCCCTAAAAAAACCCAAAATAATGAAGGAGGTTGCCAATTTAGGTTAAAAATCAAGCCGTCAAAACAAATTTTCAATAACTAAAACATTTGAAAAGTCAAGAGAAAAGGGATTTTCCCGGCTGTTTTTAACTAACTATGGGCTGTCAAACGTCTGCTAAGTACTGCTGGTACAATTGCATTGAGAAAAATGATTTTTTTTTTCCAAAACAGTTAATCATAATTTTGGGTCGGAGCACCGTCCAACACAAACTTGCTGGAGGAAAATATCAAATTTGCCCGAAAAAAATGCATTTTTTCTGGTTCAGTTCAGCGAGGGGTGGGGGGGGGGGGGGGGAGGGGGTGGGGGGGGGGGAGGGGGTGGGGGGGGGGGCTAGAATACCACACACTAAAAAATAAAGTATTAAAACTGACACTTTCAAGGTGTTAAACCCATTCTAACTCTTAGGGTTTGATTTTAAAACTCAAAGTGCAATGCTTTAAGCACTTAAACATTACAATCGTCAGACATCTGAAACTTGAATGGGTGGCACTTCCCATGTGTCTAGCATTGGTGGTTCTTCCAGAATCGTCCATAAAAGGACACAACGCAGATGACAAGGATCAGGCTCGAGAGTTCGAGCCTGATCCGCGTCATCTGCGTTGTTTTCTTTTAAGTGTCGCAACATTACACTTGTCAAGTGGTATTATTGTAACACCTGTCAAGTTCTGGGATATCTACACTTGAACAAAGTGCTAGTTCAGCTCTTAGTGTTAAATTCAGCACTTCAAGTGTAGTTTTTAACACTTTAGTTTTTAGCGTGCATGACGGCCCCGACCCACACGCCTATGTTCCGTTGCGACATTTTATTAACCGAATACCGTAACATGGAGGGAATTCGAACATCGCTTGAGTTTATCACAAAATCGTGCGGTTGGATTTAGGCAGGCATGCCTGGTGAAGGGTTACCTGTGATTTTAAATGAAATCCGGCGGACATGTCGAATCGATCCAGCTTTCCAATTCATATCCACTTTACCGTGGATATTTGAAACTATTTTCGCCCAAAAAGGCAGTGTGAAAAAAAACTATCGGTTATCGATTTCGTTAATATTTGGCCTAGTGTTTATTTAGTCTCTTAATTTCGCTTCCAGAAAAGGCCAATATTTACGGATATTATTTATTAAATTCCTGTAATTTCTCTTATTTTTGACTATAATTTACACTTATGCACATCGATTTGTTGTGGGCCAAAGTGTTACTGTGAGTGTGACTCTTTAGCAGGAGAAACAACACAGCTCAAACGGTTCAAGATTTTATGAAGTCTATTTCCAAAATCCATTAAGAGAAGGCAGCTCGTCGCGTGACGTCACTTGCCTCAACTCCATGAAGTGAAAATAGAATATGCCACTCGTTACGTCATCGATAAACAACAATGTCAGCTGCAGTGCAAAAGAGACGCTGAAGTGCCGTTGAATGTAAACATGGACTGATAAGTAGGGAAATGAAATTCAAACGTCGAAAGTAAACGCGCAGAAAGTTTTGCCTACTCATCTTCTTTAAATTGAGTGGTCATCTATAGTTAAACACCGAATAGAACCTGAGAAAAGGCGAAATATGTGCGGGCCAGGTGGGTTTCTGGACGGATAATAATATATTATTATTAATATTATTACAATTTTTCGCAAGAGAATCTGAAAGAATGTGAAAATAATCAGAAACGGCTCACCAATGACATCGGCAATTTTATTTCTGGCTATGAAATAGGCATCATCACCAAATGTCCATTTTTGTAGAATTTGTGATTTTGTCAATGACTTGGAAAAACCAGCTGAGCCAGTTACGAAATGCACACTTTCCTTTCTTCGTTCTAATGGGGGTTTCACTTGGAATTCACTTTGTATTCCCGTAACAAATGCTCTGGCTATCAGCCTTCCATAAAGAGCCACTGATTGCATGTCACACAAGGAACACCCTTGATATTTATCTGTGTTGATACAGACTGCTGTATTGTCCTTCAGACGGGGATGTAAACAACTGATTCACACATGTTCACTGGAGTGATAAAAAACATCTTTGTGCACAACACGACCCCATCGACCTTCAAACAAGGGAGAAAACTCAGAAAAGAAAAATGTTTTTTACTCGAGCTGTGTTCAATATGAAATCTTAAATATGAACTGGCACCGAAAGGTATGGGGTAATACACCTCTGATAAAACGTCACCATCGATAAAGAAATTAACAAAATATCCTGAACCTTTCTGATTTGTGACTTGATTTCTTGTGAACCTATTTTAATTCCTCAATCAGCTTGATTGTAAGTATATACTTGGCCTTCTTCCCTTTTTTTCTTTTTGTTTTTCATGAAACCCCTCCATTGACTTTTCGGAACACCCTGAGCGACTCACTACACTATATACATGGGGGGGGGGGGGGGGGGGGGGGGTTTGCCGAGCGCCAGCTGTATTGTCACAGTATAGTTCTTTAACGTGCACATCAATTACTGCACACGGAACAGCCATTTATACGTCCTCACATATAATGGCGCCATCCCCGAACATAGTGCCATGGAGGAGCAGTATGGGTATTGCATTACGTTTTCCCGACTGGGGTTCGAACCTACAACACGTGGGCTCTGAACACAACGAGTTACGCTCTCGAAACGTTTGTAATTGTAATTGTGTCTTTTGACAAACTAGGCCTAACATAGGCTACACATCTGACTGCCATTTTCAAATGGCTGTACTCCAATCTCAAAGACTCCCCTGAACTGGGTTGTTATGAAAACGCTACAGACAGTATATGTCGAAATACTAAGCGATGGACAACACTACTACTAAATTAGATTGTGGATTTAGAAAGGGACATGACAAAGGAATCAATTATCTCAGGGAGTGCATGAAATCTTAAGGGCAGTGAAATTTACATCTATACATTGGGGTGTCACCAGATCGACACTTATACAACAGAAACTGACGCTAGTCCCTTATAAAAAAAATACCATGGTAAACCATGGTAAATCCCAAAATACCCTGGTAATACCATGGTATACCATGGTATTACCCGGGTATTTTGGGATTTATCATGGTACTTTTTTATAAGGGGTATTCAAAATATAAGAAAAAGAAGGGTAGAACGATAAAATGGTGATGCTGATCTGTAAGATAATTTCAGTTAGGAGAATCAATGTAGAACCTGAATAAATATTTGTAAAGACAGAGAATGATAAGTTCATACTAGCTGCGTTTTCGGCCTTCTATACGAAACCAATCCTACTTCCAGTGGTATGGTCAGGTTGTCTTGGCAAGGGGTGTCAACAAGTTGTCAATTATCTTGTATAGCATTATCAGTTGATTAGTCGTGAATCTTGCAACTCAGTGTTGCGCTGTTTCTAATATGTCAGATCTTTAGTATGGGGATTCCATATTGTTGTACCCTAAGTCAGATCTTACACAGGCTACATAGGCGTTGGTTTTTATTGTTGGTTGCTGTATTGAATGTTTCTTCACAGAAAATAGAGCACGCTGTTGACTCTCTTCTTAGAGATTCGATCCCTGTGGGTTTTCCATGACGAAGAAAGGTGAATATATATATGGCCTATATGGCCTATATGGCCATATGTTTATGGCCTTTTTGGACGTTAAAAAGGCATACGATGGAGTGTGGAGGGAGATAATGTGGAGAAAGCTTGAGGTTCTGGGCTTGGGAGGCGAATTTGTGGGAATTCTGAAAGCACTATATAAAGATGTACAAAGTGAACTTAGCCTGGGTAAAACAACAACAAAACGTGTGCCTATGGAGATAGGCCTAAAACAGGGGTGAATTCTTTCGCCAATTCTTTTTGTATTGTACATCAAACGTAGCGACGAGGGGTTAGCAGTTGGGGACTTGAAGCTCCCAGGGTTATTTTTGCAGATGGTATTGTGCTGGTGCCAGACAGCGAAGAGGGGCTAGCGAAAATGCTGGGAATTACTGGGAACAAATGGAGACTCGAACTAAATGAAAAGCAAAGTTATACCCGTGTGCCGTAAAGTGGACCCTACTCGAAGGTGGAGAGTAGGGGAGTTTTGTATTCCGGAAGGTAGTAACAAACTCCTTAGTGTAGGAAAGAAAGGTGACTACGAGTATCTGGGGGTAAATATAAACATATCACAGGAAGAAGCATCTACCGACACCTCACAAATAAACTGATTTTGAAGGGAAGGCGAATCCTTATCCAAATGAAACTTATATAGAGAAACAGTTTCAATAAGGTTTTCGTGGGGAAACCCATTTGGGAAATGGTGGGTCTGCCAAGTATAACATATTGTGCGAAAGTGGTAACTCTAAACCAAACGGCTGTAAAGAGCTTGGAAACCCTGCAGAACGATGCAGGTCGATGGATAACGGGGTCGAGTAATGCCGCAGCATTAGAAGCAATGAGGGTGACCTTAATTGGGTGGATGAGGATCAAGGACAAGATAGACTTATTGAAACTCTTATATCTTAATTATTTGGTAAATCTCTCCGACACCCGATGGTGTGAAGTAATGTTCCAGAGTATTTTCAGCTCAAATATCAAGACAGGGTGGATGATCCAAGTGAGGGCGCTAATAGAGAACTGCTCATTGGAGATCTCGGACCTAGACGTAGGGGCAACCCAGGCTAAAAAAAATCGTCAGAGAAAGGGTCATGGAGGATGGTAACCTTAACTGGCAAGAGGGAGTCAAATCAATTGGGTGGTCTGCGTGAGAAAGAGAAACCTGGTTTTGAAGAGTACCTTGAAGGCACCTTTGGGGGTCACTGCTGTTCAAGCTGACGTTGCGGTTCCTGGAGCTGAGGGGAAAATGAGAAAAACAGTGAAAATGAGTGCCAGACAGGGGGAGGGGGGGGGGGGGGCACAAAAAATTTGCAAGACGTGACGTGGGGGTGGGTGGGTCTCTTGAGTGGGCCAAAAATGTGCATTTTCCAACTTGTGCAATTTTTTGAATTTTTAAAAAATATATCAATATATCAGCTAATATATACCATCATTAGTGTTTCAAACCTTACTTAAAGATGATGTTGTACATCACACTCTTAACATAAATACAACATCAGGAGGCTTTATATGTGAGAATATTGGGCTTAATCTGGGAAAATGTCACACGTTAGTAGGGGGTGGGTGTCTTGTTCGAAATATAGAAAATGTGCAGACAATATTCTGGGAACAATTCAAATGAAAATTTGTTCCCGTATATGTACACCTGCTCTGGCCAAGCCTGATTATGAACAGCTTGTCATTTGTAGATTGGGGCCCACAGCAGCCCACAGAGGTTTAAATTGGTGGTACCAGTTTAAGAACATTATGAAAACCCCCAAAAGACAGCTGTGCCTACTAAGTTTATTTTGGATTTTAATGGGACAGTGGGGGTGGGTGTCTGAGAACGGTAGTAGAAAATTTGCACGTAGGGGTGGATGGGTGTAAAAAGGAGCCGAATAAAAAATAGGACGTCACGTCTTGCAAATTTTTAGTGCCCCCCCCCCCCCCCCCCCCATCACTGTGCCAGATGTGAAATTTAGGGGTGGTGGAGACCCTGGAACACTTGCTTCTAGAATGCCCAAAATACCAATCTAAAAGAATAATATTCACTGGGAGTCTTATGGGAAAGTGGGATGGGAGAATGAAGGACATGTGGTTAGTGAGTGACTCAAAGGAGAGGGTTAATATGCTAATCGGAGAGATTGGGAAGAATGGGGCAAGGGGTGTCATCAAGCAGTTCGTCTCCGAGTGTTGGGAGGAGAGAAGAAGCGTGGGAATAGGGAGGCAGTTGGGAGCACAGGGGTAACCAAGGCCTTCTCGCCAGAGAACCGCGACAAATCAGCGGCCGACCAAAGGGTTATTAAGTATTTGTAAGCGCCTAGGTATTTGGGACACTTGTCGACTCGAACGCTGAAGGCGATTCTCTTCACGATTTAATCATGTATATGCGGTTTTCGTCGTCTGGTGACTCGCAACACGATACATTTCAACGAATGGACCTCCATGCCCAAGGTTCGCTCACATTCAGCCAATTTATCAGGTCCTTCTGGTGAGTGTCGTTGTCGTCATGGGAAATAACTTGCCTACACAGTCGCCCGCGCAGGTCTTTGATGCTGATTACGGGCCGTCCGCCAGATCCTCGAAAAAAACGAGATGTAAGCATTGGGGAACTAAGCTGATGACTGAAACTTGTTCAGATGCGGAGCCTTCCACAGTGACTAGTTGGGAATATATCGGTTCAACAGGAATTAAGTAACAATCTCCCATGGAAATTGTATTTAATTCCGTATTGATATAACTTTTTCAGCAGCCACTGGTGGGTGACGGGATCAAACACCTTACTAAAATACAAACTAACTCGTGGACAGAGAGAAATCCAGAGTCAGGCAACAGATTTTTAAGCGACTTGCGAAATAAATGAAAAAGAACAGCTTTCGGTGAGTAAATAGGCTACACATTTTGAAGGGTAATTGTTGTTCAAATTGAGTCAGATATGCCGAAACATGTAGGAACTTGACAGTGGTGGAGCCACAGACATACTGTATGGGAGGCGTGATTAAGGATGGACTTAGTCAAAAAACGTTGCCGGATAATCCACCAAAAGAGGCCCCCACCTTGGTATCATTGTCGAAATGGACCGACCATGGTTTGTCCCCGAGAAGCGTTTGGTGTTCGTGACTGAATATTTGTGGATACCTCGAGTAGTGCGAAAGAACGAAAGAATTTGAAAGGTACCGAGCCCCAAATTTAGATTAACGGAGACGTAAAGACGCAGAAATCATTACATCTGTCATCTGAGTTATGATTAGAATTTTTATCCATGAAAGTAAAAAATAATAATAAATGTAGAAACAAGTTAAATAAAAACGCACTGAATAAATTTTTTAAGTTGTGAACACAAATTGAAAAACAAACAGAAGTCATTTAAATTGGATACATGTTTCCCTATGAAAAACAGAAAAAATAAAATTATTGCAGATTCTAAAACTGTCGTTCGCTATCAAAATTGAAAACAAATTAATTTCAAAGTTATAAAATATAGGCTTTTTAAACAATATTATTCATCTTACCACTAAAAAGATAGAAGATTAATGTCATGTGTTGGTTACGGTTAACGTGATTTTCGTTGGAGAATTAGCATGAACAGTTACTAGACCCGCTAATTGCAATTAAGATCTGTGACTACCGTTATATCACGTAACTTAAATAGATTAACCTGAGTGTTTGTTAACATCACTGAATTGTCGTTGAATTGTCGAATCAAATGGATTCGCGCGCCTTTGGCGCGCAGGGACGGTTTAAGGAGCAAGCCCCTTTCGACCCTCTTTAGCTGAAGAATTTTGGAGTGTCAGACCGTGATAAAGGAGGAGAAGTTGTGGGTTGTTTGCGGCGCTTGCGTCTTTTCTGCTTCTTTTTCAGAGGTGGTGGTTTGGAAGGAGAGAGAGTGGTGGTTGGTGTTGTTGGTGGGCTGCCTAATGGTGATTGGTGAGTTTTGTAGGGTCTGGTCCTGGCCGAGTCTGGAGTGGTTGTGGGTGATTGCTGAGGCTTTTGTTGTTGTAGTAAAGTAGTTGTAGGTTTCTGGCGTCTATTAGTTTTTTGGTTTCTTCGACTTGTTGGAGGAATAGTTGGTAATTCCTGTCCATCTCTTGCTTGTGAAGGTCCCCTTGAAGTTTGTTTTCCCGTAAGATGTTCTCCAGCCTGTCGTCCGCGTCCTGGCATTCTGGTTTAGAAGGAAGAGGCGAGTGGGGATCAGGAAGAGGCGAGAGGGCAGCTTCCATTTCCACCTCAGTCTCCACAGACTCTTCCACATCCGACAACACCGGCTGGGAAGCCGGGATTTGGATGGGGCTGTCTGTGGGAGTGGGAGGGGAAGAGGTGGCCGCCTCTGGCTCTTTCTTTTCTTCACCGTTCTCTTTCTTCATCTCCAAGAATGCCTCCAAGCGTCGGGTATCCCTCCGCTTGGTGGACGGACTCTTTCTTCTCGATTTCCTTCTCTTTTCGGGGCCTCCAGAACCCCTTGGGTGAGGACCAGTGTGAGAGGGGGTCCTCTCAGCAAAGGTGCTACCTCTCCCCGAGGAGGGTGGTGATTCTGTAACTTCGTCGATCTTGAATTCCAGTGACAGATGGACGCTCTTGCCTATCTCCTGGATAGTCCAGGTGATAGGGCAAGAGACGCCCAGAGCTGCAATTGTTTTCTTCAGTCTCGCTAGTAGCTCCAGTTTTCCGTAATTAAAACTTTAATTAGGATGCTCACACTCTGAGTTCAGAGGTGCGAATGATGAATGTTGAATTGAACTGTTTCTCTAATATACAACCGGACCAGCAGCGTAACCAACATGCTGAACAACCTACATAATATAATAACACTTTGGCCGGCCGCTGATTTGTCGCGGTTTTCGTATGTGGAGGCCTTGGTTACCCTTGTTCCACCAACTGCCCACCTATTCCCACGCTTCTTCCCTCCTCCCAACACTAGGAGACGAACTGCTTGATGACATACCTTGCCCCCATTCTTCCCAATCTCTCCGATTAGCATATTAACCCTTTCCTTTGAGTCGCACCCTAACCACATGTCCTTCATTCTCCCATCCCACTTCCCCATTATATACTACCCGTGAATCTTTTCTTTTAGACTGGTATTTTGGGCATTCTAGAAGAAAGCGTTCCAGGGTCTCCACCACGCCCAAATTACACATCTGGCACTCCTTTTCACTGTTTTTCCCAATGTTTCCCCTCAGCTCCAGGGGCCGCGACCTCAGCTTGAACAACGGTGACCCCCCCCCCCCCTCCCAAAGGTGCCATCAAGGTACTCTTCAAAACCAGGCTTCTCTTTATCACGCAGGCCACCCAAAGGTCTCTTTGATTTGACCCCCTCTCACCAATTACGGTTACAATCCTCCATGATCTTTTCTCTGACGATCTTTTACCCTGGTTTGCCCCAACGTCAAGGTCCGAGATCTCCAATGTGTAGTTTTCTACTAGCTCCCTCACTTGGACCATCCACCCCGTCTTTATATTTGTGTTGAAAGTTCTCAGGAACATTACTTTACACCATCGGCTATCGGGGAGATTTAGCAAATAATTAAGATAACTGAGTTTCAATAGGTCTATCCTGTTCTTGATCCTCGTCCACCCAAGCTCACCCCTGATTGCTTCTAGCGCCGCGGCATTACACGACCCTGCATGTTATGCATCGGCCTGCATCGTTCTGCAGGATTTCCAAGCTCTTAACAACCGTCTGGTTTAGGGATACAACTTCCGTACCGTATGTTATACTTGGCAGACCCACCATTTCCCAAATTGGTTTTCCCCACGAAAACCTTATTGAAACTGTTTCTCCCTATAAGTTTCATTTGGTTAAGGATTCGCTTCCCCTTCAGAATCAATTTATTTGTGTGATTTCGGTAGATGCCTCTTCCTGTGATGTTTATATTTGCCCCCAGGTACTCATAGTCACTAGTCTCTCCTACACTAAGAAGTCTGCTGCTACCTTCCGGAATGCAGAACTCCCCCACTCTCCACCTTCGAGTGGGCTCCACTTTGCCGCCCACAGGTATAACTTTGCTCTTGCTTTCATCAAGTTCGAGTCTCCATTTGCTCCCATATTTCCCAACAATTACCAGCATCTTCGCTAGCCCATCTTCGATTTCTGACACTAACACCATATCGTCCGCAAAAAATAGTCCTGGGATCTTCAAGTCACCAACTGCCACCCCCTCGTCGCTATGCAGGAGTTTATCTCCTAAACCTTTGATGTACAATGCAAAAAGAATTGGCGAAAGGATACACCCCTGTTTTAGGCCTATCTCCATAGGCACACGTTTTGTTGTAATGTTTCCCAGGCTAAGTTCACTCAGTACATCTTTATATAATGCTTTCATAATCCCAACAAACTCGTCTCCCAAGCCCAGAGCCTCCAGCTTGCGCTACATACCCTCCCTCCATACTCTATCGTATGCCTTTTTAACATCCAAAAAGGCCATAAACATCTTTTTCTTTTTTGCTTTCGCGGATTCTATCATTTGGGATAGCGTGAAAAGATAGTCAGTGACTCTCCTTCCCTTCCTGAAGCCATTCTGGATTTCTCCCAAAAAAACCTTCTCTTCGATCACCTCCTCTAATCTCCCATACAGGACTTTACAAAAGACTTTTCCAATGTTGCTGCTGACAGAGATCCCTCGATAGTTATCCAAGACGTCTTTTTCCCCCTTTTTGTGAAAAATGTCACTTTACTTTCCCTCCACTCCTTTGGGACCTCTTGTTTTTCTATGGCTAAATTGAATAGGGCAGTTAGGCTTTCCAAGAGTTCCTCTCCCCCTTTTTTGATAAACTCGTTAGGAATTTCGCCCACCTCTCCCGCTTTTCCATTCCTTAATTTTGAGATCACCCTTCGCACCTCCTCAGTTTTGATTTCGCTGCACACGAAGTTCGATAGATTTTCCTCGACCTGGTTCTTCTGTAACTCTGCCACCTACTTTAATACTCTGTGGGTTACTCCCTTTGTTACGTTTGTTCGCCCATTTCCAAAATACGTTCGAACTCGACCCCCCCCCCCCCCCCCCCCCCCTGTCGTTCTTATCGTCTTAGACTGCTATTTCGCACTCTCCGGTTGTCGTCTTTAATCTTATTTACTTCATTTCGTGCTTGTTGGTATTCTTCTTTTGATACCATGGCCTCATTGCTTTCCACCCCCTTACGTTGTCTACTTCTCCTGTATGCAGCACATTTAGCTTTTCCAGGCGTGGCATTTTCAGGAGAGCGATTTATTCGCTCGTCTACTGCTCGCCTTAAAAAAAGTGAGGAGGGCGAAAAATAGCCCTCCTGGCCTTAGAAAAAAATTGATTACCACAACAGTCTATTCCTAAAACTCACAGGCTTTCAGATCACAGCTATTTTAGTGGCCTCTGTAATATGGCCACACTACCCCTCCCACACCCCCGAGCCTTACCAAGGCCCGGAGGTGTGGGAAGGGCAGTGTAGCCGTCTCACAGAGACTACCTGGTTAGCAGCACCAAAGCCCACAAGGCAGAATTCATTAATAGTACAACTTCATTTTGCCAATTTTATCTTTTGTAAGCTTGAGGAAAGCTAATCGCTCCCGTAGGCCATGTGAGGAGAGCTATTTTTAGCCTTCCTACATTTTTAAGAATGCCAGGCCTGGCTTTTCTACCCTTTATGGCTCTTTTCAGTTCTTCGTTCAGTCTGTACCCAAGTTCCCGTGTTGGCACCCTAATCTTTCCTACACTTTCCTCCCCTCCCTCCACTAGGCTCGCAACTATGGCGTCGGCCATCTTCTGGACACTGCTCCCCTTGTGTACGGTTGCAAGCTTTGGTTTCGGTTTTTCTTCGAACTTCGCCCAGCCGGCATTCTTTTTGAGTTCCCAAAACTCCTTGAAGCTTCCTTTGCTTTTATCTAGGTTTTTGGCCCTGATCGTCACTGTAATCAAGTTGTGATCACTATCCAACTCCATTTTGCCCTCATCATCCACTTCTACCCCTATCACCTCCCTCCATAAATTAATATCTGTGAGAATGTAGTCAATTGTTGATTTTCTGTCGTTTCTCTCCCAGGTCCATTTCCCCTTACATCTCGCGTCCCTGTTCAGAATCTTCAGACCGAGCTCATTTGTGAAGTTCAACAGCTTCCTTCCATTCCTGTTGACTTTCTTGTCCCCACCCTCAATGCCTTCTTCCTTATCACCTATGTGTCCATTAAAGTCACCCATCAGAATTATTCCGAGCCCCCTGTTTTCTGGTACAGTGATATTGGACCTTAGTGTTGAGTATATCGAGTCATTCCACTCGGGTTTACTTCCCTCCACCGCACAGTACACAATCCCAAGGGCAATACTTTTGTTTCTCAGACTGATCTCTTTTCCCATCCAATTTCTTGGTAAAAATGGTAAAACTACAGATAAACAGTGGCCAACACTTCGGGAACGAAGAGCTTCTAACAAACTGGTATTGATATATAGAAATATACACAAAGAGGCTGCCATTCCATCGACTCAACTAATACCATCTACAGCTACAGCACGAGGTCATAACATGAGATTCCTGGTTCCGTATGCAAGAATGTTCTAAGATATACCAGGATTCCTTCTTCCCCGATATCATCAGACTCTGGAACAGTCTACCAGCGTGCATCACCAACTGCGGGCACGTCTTTTTACCCAAATGATACCCAAATGATACCCAAATGTACCCAAATGATACCCAAATGTAACTAAACAATAACTTTATGTTGGATACTTGCCTTTAAAGGTGGTTACCATTAGGCCTACTTACATTCCTGTGGCGTGCATTATGTGAATGTAGCATTCTAGTGATATAGCCGGTATTTGCTAAATTCGCGCTAAGGAAATGTTCGATTCACACGAACAGATTCCTGATCATGTTTAGTTCTTGAATATTTTACGGAAACCACAACTGGTAAAATGAATTTGACTTTTTCCTACGAATAGACCAGTAAAAGTCGAATAATTTATTTTATTATGTGACTGTGCAGCTAACACACAGCACCGAATCTGCCGATTCGGTGTTGTGTGTTACTTGCAAAATCGAGACATATAGAAGAGTTCACAGCAAGGCCTATCATTTTCAACAACACATGGAAATGTCAGTGATAAATTTCGTGCATGTGTGTGTGTGTGTGGGGTGGGGGGGGGGGGGTGGGGCTGCCTTCTCGTCGATATAGAGCTTCACATGCTTCCTTCGCCTCCGATTTGCTCTTGGAGTGCTAAATTTTGCAATGTTTTCACAGTAGTCCTTGTGACTTGGAACCTTCCGTGTGTACTATACCATCTCCTCTCATTACTCTTTCCTAACTAGAACCGTCCCGTTATTAGCCCCCACCCCCCTCTCCAGTAGGATCGGGAGAAGGGGCTAATAAGGGGAGGATCCTGGTCAGAACTATAGTTCTCCCACACCCCTACTACAAGTAGCTTCAAATATCACAGACCCCCCCCCCCCCCCCCTTGTAGAATCCTGTCTATTTCCCAGGAACATGAAGCGTTCAACACCAATAAATAACAAATATTATATAACTATAACTTTATTAGGATTTTACGTAAAAGAATACAAAAAAGTTTAGCAAACGTGTGCAAAAATGAAATAATCAATGAAGAAGTCGAAAAAATATCAATACCGTGTTACAGAATTAAGTGAACACGTATTAGGACCCGAAGCCAGGTGAACTCCCTGCACACTTATGTAAAAAGTAAAAAAAAAAACGGTTTCAAGAGAAGATGTTTTCCATAATGCAATAGGGAAATTAACCAATACATCTTGTTTGACAGAGCTCTGTGAGTTCTGTCAAAGAAGATTGAATTGGTTAAATTCCAAGTTGCATTATGGGAGGAGAAATTTGAGTCTCTAAATTTTGTTATTTCGACATCAGCGTGCAGAGAGTTAAAATGAATTATTTTTAAATTATTTACCTAATTTGTTGTGAAAATCTTTTCATTTTCCTGCGATAAGAAGCAGATATAGAATGGTGTCGTTTAAAACCATAATATAAATTATTTGAAGATGAAATGAACTATAAGTCAAACTGTTTGATGTTCCCGCTAAGTAACTAATTAGCAAAGTCCCGATTGTCCCACTCTGGGATGGCATGAGACCGATTTTGGAGCCCAACTGCCTTTCCGACCTTGTAATTTTCTGGGTATAGCTGACTGAATTGGGTCGAAAATTTTCATGTACGAAGGTTTAGTAGCGAAAGTTTCAGCTACACTTTTTAGTGTAGTTTTGTGAAAAAAAAAAATCGGACGTTGTGTCCGGACTTTTGAATCGGACGTTTTTGTTGATTGCACGTTTTGTCTCGGACGTTTTTGTCGATCGGACATTTTGTCTTGTATTCGTGAGAAAATGTCTCTAACATCGTGAAATAACATCGTACAATCATCTGCTTTGGCATATATAATTCGCATCACCCTCTGAGTATACCTTCCAAATTTCACAGACAACAACCGACAAATAAACGGGAGAACAGTAATTTAATTTCCGACTACACTTTTTCTCCGCCACGGACACGGACTACAATTTACTATGTTTTTGAAATTAGTTTATATAATGCTTCCCAAGAAGAGATATGAAAAAGTGAGATTTTCTATGCAACGTGCACGTCTTGATGACTACATGGGTGGTAACTAAAAAGCATGTGCTTTGGGAATTACCAACTATTTGTCTTACCTCGCAAAACACACATTTGGTTCTTTCAGTGTCTTTGGAGCAGACTGCACAAGGGAATTCCTTGCTGCGATATTGCTTTATCTTTCCTTTTCGCATCTTGAGAATGAATGGATGTAGACCGGCAAAAATGGCTCTTTATACTGCCTTTATACTGCCTCGTTTCTAAAGTGCTGTTACAACCATAAACATTCCATAAAAAAGGGAGTGGGACTTCAGCTTACAGTCCCATCAAAATACTACTATTAGTAATAATATAATATTGAAAACGTTTTTGAGCCGTCATCATCTTTAGAAAACGACCAAATCAACAGTTAAGTGTAGTCAAAACAAACTCGGAAATATCTTCTAGCTGTTCATTGTTATAGTATCATTTTTGTGGAGCAGCAGATTGAATGGCAGCTGCAGTGAGTTGTTTTATTTTTGTCTTAAAACTGAATAATATACTTTTTTTACTAAAACGTAAGATTAGGCTGCATTAGAATCTATAATTTGGTTACATTTGGGTATCATTTGGGTACATTTGGGTATCATTTGGGTACATTTGGGTAAAAAGACGTGCCGCCAACTGCGGTTCCATATCCAGCTTTAGACTGGGCTGCAGCATGTGAAACTCCAAAAAGCAGCCCAATTAAGTGATTTTTAAATGTATATACTCTGATTTTAACCAAAGACATGTGTATGGGTTTGGTTGCACCAAGCCAAGTTCGAATAGATGGTCTGAACTAAATAGGAAGAAGAAGAGAAATCACACTTAACTCACTCTAATATCTCAAGGCCGAAAAGCGTGAGGTCAAGAAGCAAATACAGTTGTGCGTCCATCTTAAAGACATCCGTGTTCTTCTGTAACCCACCAGGTTTCGAAGCGAACACACTCTCTTTGGTCCTTAAATAACGTAAGCGACACTGTGAAAACACGTCGCTTGTATTATGATAAAAGTCCACAAGTCGGAATAGACAGTATAACTTCCAAGCATCATGTCGTTTAGCAAATGGACAGGTTTTTATAAATGCAATAAGCGGTAAGCTTCGATCACGTATATATGAATGGTGTTATTTTCATATTCTGAGACGTATTTCGGGTCTGTTGACAGAAAATACGGTAAAAGAGAGATATACAATGTAATTTGTAAAGTGCTCGTCTATTTACCCAAAGGTAGTCCAAACGAATTACAGTAATTTACTCCCAAGACCAAACCGTCCTCGGTAATCCTTTACAATAGCGGTTTTTTTTTTTTTTGTGAAATTAGGCAATTTTTTCTCGCTTCTTTTGTGTTTTTTCTGTTTTAAAACACTTTTCCAACAAAAGCGCATACTTTTTTGATGAAAATATTCATATTTTATTAAGAATTGCACTATTTTATTGTGCCGTTGAAAATCAGTCGACTCGAAGTCGCCATTGTGGTTGCCTTGTTCTTCGTCACTGGTCGGGAGTAAGTGGGTTTGCTCGTATGAAAGTGTAATATACACCCTGGATGGAATACGGGAGAAATCAGTGAAAGATTCGTTTTTAAGGCAAGTGAAAATTAGTAAATGAGTGAATAACTTTTATATCAATCTAGTATCACTAGGGTCAATAGTAACTGAGGCTAGGGTTAGGGTACCCTAAATCATTAGGGTCAGTAGTAGCTGGGGTCAGGTTAGGGTATCCTAACCCAGGCCCTGCTGCTACTGACCTTATTTTGATGTCGCCTCAAATCTTGTTGCACGTACATTGATGCCTCCCTCGCTTTGAAGAAGACATATAGAGGGCGCTGATGCTGAAACGAAATTGAGCTGACGACTCCATTCGAAAACGCTTCACTCAGTGTGTTATTAGAATGCATTTTTTTATTAAATTTCTTGCCCCGGAATGAAGTATTTTTCTATTAATTTGTTGGAAGAGTGTTTTAAAACAGAAAAAAACAAAAAGAAGCGAGAAAAAATTGTCTAATTTCACAAAAAAAACCCAAACCCGCTATTGTAAAGGATTACCCTGTCCTCCAGCCAACCATCCTCCAGCAATTCGACCGGCCGCTAATTTCAGGGGTGTGACTTTTCAGGCACATTTGTGCTGAGTAAATTGATCCAAACTGTATGTTATCTAATCCTTTATTTATCAAGATATGAACACTTGACAAGTGTCAACAATCACTTCATTGTCGTCCATGTTACTTTTCGCCTGTATAAAATAATAACTTGATGCGGAAATGGAAATATGGTCACATTCACGCAGAGGAGGTCGATTATGATCATTGCACGGGGACATTTTATTAGGAGTTACCGTTTCTGAAACGATATTCATTTTGGCAGCAACTCCGGGTTGCGCAAAAAACATGGACAATATCGAAGTGATGGTTGACGCTTTGCAGTATTCAATTCATGATAAATAAAGGATAATACATAGTTTGGATCAATTTACTCTGCACAAATGTAAGGAAATACCAGTACGTGTTCTATCGATTGCAGCCGGTGATCAGGGTGAAAGCTAGTTCAGCGATCCGAACATAGTGGCTACCCCTCTATGTTCAGATTCTTACCATTCAATCGTATAGAAAAAGTTCCCATCAAGTTTTTATGGGAACTCAAAACTCGAAATTAGGAATATATATCAAGCTTTCACCCTTATTACCGGCTCCATTTGATAGTACACGTATTTCCTTACATTTGGGCAGAGTTTATTGATCCTAACTATGTTTTATTCTTTAATTACCGTCATTTGAATACTCGTGAGGGTCAACGGAGATTTCGAAATTGGCCATGTTTTGGTTTAAATATAAAACGGTAAAAACAATAACCCGGTAATGGCGCCGAAACAAATAGACCTTTTCATTGATGTAGAATCGGACATTTGATCACAATTGCGCAGAGGGGGGTTGATAATCTGCTCTGTGTGAATGCGACCGAGTTTGATGACCTCCTCTGCATGAATGAGATCAAGATTCTGATTCCGCATTGATGAAAAGGTCTATTCGTTTCAGCGCCATTACCAGGTTATTGTTTTTACTGTTTTATATTTAAAGCAAAACATGGCCAATTTTGAAATCTCCGTTGATGCCTCACGAGTATTCAAATGACAGTAATTAAAGAATAAAACATAGTTAGGATCAATAAACTCTGCCCAAATGTAAGGAAATATGTGTACTATCGATTGCAGCCGGTAATAAGGGCGAAAGCTTGATATATATTCCTAATTTCGAGTTTTGAGGTCCCATAAAAACTTGATGGGAACTTTTTCTATAGGATTGAATGGTAAGAATCTGAATGTAGAGAGGTAGCCACTATGTTCGGATCGCTGAACTAGGTGGAAGCTTGATATATATTCCAATTTTTGAGTTCTGAGTTCCCATTAAAACTTGATGGGGAGTTTTACCACAGATTGGAATGGGAGGAATCTGAACGTAGAGGGGTAGCCACTATGTTCAGATTGCTGAACTGGGGTGTAATCACACCCCTGTAATTTAACCTTCAGAAAAGGAGTGCTTCTTATGGATAACAGAGCAAAATTTACAGAATACAAATTGTTTATTTTTACTTAATCCACAGCTACGTCACTTTTCCTTTGTTCTGTTGATGTTTTATTGTACAAATATATCGGCATAATGTACTGTAAAAGGTGATAAGCCCAGATATTTGTATCGTTTCAGATATTTGGACGGTACAAATATCTGGACAAAAGACCATTGTTTGTTGAGTTAAGTGAGATTGATTAACACAGAAAGACATTGTCGCGAATGTTGCAAACATTGAAGAGAGGAAACTCTTCCAGTCCTGTTTATATTGCTTTATCGTTAATTTTCACACATTCAGAAAATATTTGATTCGCTCGGTTATGGGAGTGTGCGTGTGGGGGGGGGGGGGGGGGGGGGAGTGATTGTTTACAACAGGTGTGTAAGAAGCATTGTGTACTCGGAGGAATGGCCATAGAAGGGAACTAGCACACTGATATTTGTTATTGGTGGCCTACGAACCTCCGCGTTTGACATGGTGCCCAAAGCTATTTTTGGAACTAAAACATTCTTAATCTACTCCGAGAAAGAAAACGCATTGTTTGCTACTTTTCTGACCAATTCACCAAACAGGTGAAGATTGTTTCGTCCCGGTGAAGAAACATGTTAACTCTTTACCCAACTTAACGCCAAACACCACACAGCGCTATATCAATTACATATTCATTAAACTGTTATTATTTTTTGAATTGTTGTCTTAGAAATATAGATTATGGTCCATCATTCGAACGACCTTATTGAGCTCGTTCCAATGAGGGGCAATAAGTTATGTTTTTAAGACAAAATTTGAGAATTAGTTTAAACATCTTCTAACCGCGTTGGGTAAAGGGTTAATTATTTTGTGAATTGTTTGCACTTTTTAGATAAATCATACGAGGTATCTTTGATCACACTTTAGGAGTAAACAGCATGTGTACCCCATTTCTTCCACTACCCAAGAGCATTGTAAGCCCGCCCCCTCCCACCCCTTCCACTCACAACCCTTAAATATTATTTTGGCATGGTATCTCTCTCTCTCTCTCTCGTTCCCTCTCTCTTTGTGTGTGTCTCTCTCTCTTTTGTCGATCATTTTGTCGTTTGGCAATTGTTGAACTTGTATTTGCGAAAGTGTTAAATCGTCTATTTCATCGGTATGCCAAATTGTTTTGTTTTCAGCATCTTCTACTGCCTGACTCAATAAAAAATCTTCACCGTCATCAGCATTCCACATGATTCCACTCTTCAGATATCGAATATTTGTTAAAAATATGGGTTTAGAAATAGATACTTTAAAATTTGTGTGTACACAGTCGTTAACTCGCGAATATTATTAAATTTGCAATTGGGATATCACATTGCTCAACCAATCACTCGCACGGATGACGATGTGATGTGTGTTCAGTTTATATCCATCGTACTGTCACACTTACACTTAACATATCTATTGTATATTCAGTGGACGTTTCAGATAAGTAACAATGAGATATATCCATTTAATTTTGGGGGGCGATAAGTAATTGTAAAACGCATTTTGACCATATTTTCACTTAAAATAAATTAAGCCAATTTTTTTTTGTTGACATTCCTTAATAGGAAAGGGCTGTGGATTAAAATAGATATACCACACTTTTTGTGATGTATGACAAGATAATTGTACAGTTTGCAGGAGTCCTGTGCTATTGGACTCGGCCTACGGCCTCGTCCAATACCACAGGACACCTGCAAACTGTACAGTTATCTCGCCATACATCACAAAAAGTGTGGTATATCTATTACTTCAAATAAATAAATAAAATAAGTATAAAAAAAACATGTTGGAAATCGTAACAATACTAAATTAAAAATGATCGAGGCCTAAAAAATGACATAAAAAATTATTAAAGTAATTACATGTTATGTAGGTTGTTTTTTACAAATATTATTTTTTATCAGTTGTTGAAATGTACATGTACCAAAGTCTATTTTCAATAGGTGGAAACAAAATAATATTTCTGAAGAAGCACAGGATTCTCTGTTAGTTCATAACTGACATAATGCAGAGGTGTTTTTTTGCAAATGTTATTTTGTTGCTGGTATCAAGAAAGGAAAATTGTTGGTGGCATCAATATTTGAACATGTTTCTGAAAAAAAAATTATTCCTATGTTGGCTTATGGGCATAAGCACACAATTTTCTGTTGTTAGTTAGCTACAACAAGGGCCTAGTTCTAAATCGGAGAGGTGCCGGGGATCTTCTCATTTGTCTGGCAGCTATTGTTCAGGGGAGAAGTGTGATAATCCCTCAGATCAAACATTTACCGACTAAAGTCTGTTTCTGATTGAGGAGCGGTTTTGTAGTTTACTAATCTGTCGAATAGGCGAGAAATTAACTCGGTTCAAGTTATTACTTCCTAACTACATGTAAGCCGATTTGATGCGCATTCACTATGAAGTCTGTCATTTCAGACAAATGACTAAATTATTTATTTATTTCATAAATTTTTTGGCTCTTTCTAGTAATTTTATGAAATGATGAATAATTTAGTCATTTCACGAAATGACTGATGTCATAGTCGGACTGTAATATATTATATACATCTTACTAAAATTATATAATATTACCTGTTACATAAAAATTTACTAAAATCCTATTTGAATGTGATACAGAGTCCAAATAGTCTAATAGTCCTATTTCACCTTTCCTGAATAGTCTTTTAGAATGTTCAATAGAATTGTCTATTTTTCTATATTTCTTCCTCCTTGGGGCATCTTTATAATATATATATTATATGTTTATGTTACTGAAAGGAAATCAAAGGTTAAAGGTGTGTACATGTAGTGAGCCTCAAAACTAAAATAACATTTGTCAGCAACTAAAGCTGCATGGTATTAGCAAAATAAAATACCGAGGTATGTGAGATCGCACACTGCGGTATACGGTAGTATTGGATAATTTTTGTTTTCTCCTAGAAAAACAGAAAAATGCAAGATTCTGATACTAAGTTTATTAAGACATCAGATCTTTGTGTGTCGCTGCTCTTTTGTATATGTTTGCAGCGATCGGCGAAATTGAGAATGTCTTGAATTGACAGTTGACATCACCTTGGAAAGGGGAACGAGTGGGTGAAATTACGGAAATGTTTGAAAAACAAACCCAGTGTCTGTGTTAATGTTATTAGCGGCGCACATGCTGCCATGTCATTTCTCAATCCCCAACGAATAAATAACTGGACTACGTATTTTCAAATGCATCAAAAGCAACTGGCATTTGACAATCAATGCGAGTAAACCAGGAACAGGAAAGATATTGAGAAGGATTTTCATTTTCCGAAGTCAATGTTGCTCTGTATTTTTACTACTTGGTCGCGACTTATCTGTTTGGTACCCTGTGATTTCGAGCCCTAGTGACTTCGACCCGCTCAAAATGGTGAATTCGAGTTTCGACCCGGTATTTTAAACTTTTGTCTGTGATGTTGACAACTTTGCACACGTGATTGATTGGAAAGGGCCCTAATCGAATAATTATACTAATTGACTGCAGCGTACATGTACACGTTAGTGCTCTTTGGAATTTGGAAACTAGAATTATTTAATTTGGTTTCTCTTAACTAGCACACAATGCACAGTGTACAGATACGAGTGTCGAGTGTGCACCAGAAACCATGTGCTCTATCGATAGCATTAGCAAAGTCAGTCGAGTGTAACTAATGTTGGCCCGATTAAATAATCCAATTTTGCGATGGTGTTTGTTTTGTTTTGAGTGACAATATTCATGGGCAATTGCATAAACCATGGAATCTGATTAATTATTGCGGTAATATTGAGTTTTTCAATATACCGAATATTTGAAAAATTCACGATAATGATTACGGTATTATTTCAATACCCAATAAATTCAATATATTGAAATACCGTGCAGCCCTATCAGCAACAAACAAAAACTGTTACTAATTAGTAATCATACTGTTTTATCTTTATTAAACTTATCAATGATACATGTATGTTTATGTTACTAAAAAGAAATAAGATGCTAAAGTTTGCCAGTGGAGTGAGCATTAACACTAAAATAACACTTGCCAGCGTCAAATCCGAATAGATTGTTAATTAATCTGCAACAGACTGTAGCCATGTCTCACACCTTCATAAAATATTCCTTGCCAGACAAATGAGAATAACCCGAGGTATCATTAACAAATATTAATACCTGATATCAAAATGCTATTTATGAACAAGTACCAGGGTATTTTTTGTTTGGGTTCGCATCACAGTTTGCGAAGCAAGATCTCTCATGTGCGATCCAATCACTGAATTTTGTTTGCATTGTGCGATTAAAATTTGTTTGTGCTCATCCAATATTCCAACTCAAAAATGGTAAAACTACAGATAAACAGTGTAACAATACACCAATTTATTATGAACATCCATTGGTCATGCAAAATGATAAATTTAACCACCATTTTAAGAGTGTTATCAAATCAGTTGACAAAACTCCACCCATGTTTTCTACAATGTCACTGCCTCTAAATTAGCTCGCTTGATGTGCATCAGTTATTCTTCGTAATCATCTTCAAGTTCCACAACTTTTTTCTTTCGGGTGGATTGATTTGAAAACTGCCAAGTGGAAGTCAAATCATAAACTGCAAGAGCATGTTTCAATCACTGATGTATTTATTTTTCATTGCCAACCCACGGGGCCAGTGTACTCTAGCTTTTTATGTATTTGGTAAGGTTAGTTGTCACACTCACCAGATGACTACTTACCTATTTTTGGCATAATTACCAGTGCCAGTGACTACAACAATCGTCTTTATTCGAAAACTGAAAAGTACATGCAGAAGGGTGTACTTAGACTCAGGGGGGCCCCTTGGTAACTCACATTTGTAAAGTTAGGTGGGGGGGGGGGGGGGGGGGCTTATACTAGTGTATGAGCTCAGGCACAAGTAACCAGGCAGTGCAATATGTGATAGAAATTGGCACATTGAGGGGGGGGGGGGGGGGGGCTGAAGTTGAAATTGATAAATCATTTTTCCAGGACGGTGATAAAAACTTCGCATCAAATTTTTAAAAACAAAAAATACCCAGAGTACCCTATTTGTTATTGGTTAAAATTCTGATGAGGGTCAAGTTATAATGGATGAGGCCAATCACTACAGTAATGGCTAATAATTCAAGTAATAAACACTGAGCAGCTAACAATAATTGACATTTTAACTATACTCAACTTATGTTTACACAATCATCAATCAAGAAAATAACTTCTACTTGAATAAAACCATTAAAAACTAAAGAAAATGTAAAGAAAAAGTGATCAAAAAAGGTCATCCAACACATTTGATGACTATTGTTGTGACATATTTACAAAATGTGCATTTTTTTTTTTAATATCTTTCCACTGGAGGACGGTTTGGGTTCATCAGTGGCCGGTTCAGGTCACAATGTAGTGGCCAGTTTGGGTCAAATTGCAGGGGACTGTTTGGCCAGAGGATGGTTTGGGGATTATATTTGGTCCAAACATGGCCAGAAAGACCGCATTTTAATTTTTTATTTTTTGTACAACCGATGAATTGAACATTCTTCCCATACCATCAGTGTTGAAAAAATAAATAGCTGATAAAAATCATCAATTTTAGAAAAAAAAATTGTTTTATGATAACAGTATATGCATTTCTGGAAACTTGCAAAGAATGTAAAGTTTCCTTTTCATCGGTACTTTTTGTCTTGTCAGTATCTCCCAATACAACCCTCTGTCTCTCGGTGTTCTTTTTCTGAAAAAGTGTGTTACAGTTTTGAAATCAAGTCATTCAAACAATATTAACCCTTTACCCAACGCAGATGATTGCAAAATTTATTATTTTAAATATCGTGTTTTCAAATTTTTCAAAAAATTTCAACAAAACCATATCATGTGACCCCTCGTTGGTCATCACTTTAACATAGAAAAAGTTGTTCAAACTCTTGAATACATAGATTTATGCATTTCCTTTTAAGTTCATGTAAAATATGATTATCTTCCTCTTCACCCATTCCCATAGAAACCATTTGAAATAATAAATAAATAGTTTTTTTTTTTACACTCTCACCCAACCATAACAAAGTCGAAACAATGGTTATAAAGATCATATGAATGTCTACTGGACTTTGACAAGGTGACAGGGGGTAGAGGTGGGGGAAGATATCTAGAGGCCTGGTTATCTGCCCCTCCTCCTCCCCACCCTCCCCCCCACCCCCACCCATGTCAAAATATAATACAGAAAACTTGGAAGAAAAAAAATTCTTCCTATCATATATTGTTAAATAAAGAGAGCAGTGAATCAGAAATACACAATTTTAGAAACTTGCAGCAATGTTTTGGATAAAAATGGAAGAGGGTGGAGGGGAAGTATCCAGTCCCTGATTATCTTCCCCCTCACCCATTCAAAAACAATAGCAACCATTTGAAAAAAATAAATAGGTTTTATTTACACCCTCACCCAACCATAACAAAGTCCAAAGAAGGGTTGTAAAGGTCGTATGAATATCTACAGAAATTTGACAAGGTGATTGGGATGGGGTGGAAAGATGTCCAGGGCTGGTTATCTCCAGACCCCCCCCCCCCCCCCCCTGTCAAAATATATTACCATCATGAAAAAATGAAGATATATATATTTTTTTTTAATGATATGCTATTAAATCTTATCAACTGAATTAGAATTAGCCAGTCTTACAATCTTTGTAACAGTTTTTTAGATTTTGTCAGGGTTAGGGGGGAGATGTTCGAGGCCTGGATTTCTTCCCCCTGACCTTGTCAAAATATTTATCAACAGTGAAAACAAATTTTAAAATGCTGTAATGAATTAGAAACAGCCTATCTTAGAACATCTGTAACTTTTTGTTGAGATTTTTACAGGGTGAGGAGGAAGATAAATTGTTTCTAAAATTCATTCAAAATATGTCTCTCCCTTTTTTCCACTTTTTGTTATGTGTTCTTAAGTAATTTTATACAAGGATTCAGCTTTTTAATATCAAATGTAATCAAATATTGTGAAATAATAGTAAAAGAAACAAAATTAGATGAATACATTTCAAAATTTATGTGTGGGGGAAGATATCCAGGGTGGGGGGAGATATCCCAGGATATCTCCCCCCCCCCCCCCCCGATATCTTCCGGGGATGGGGGAGAGGTCTAGCTACACAGGCTCATTGAGCCAGTTCCAATGATAGCCAATTGAGCCAGTTCCAATGACAGCCATATTTGTACAATTGTATTGACAAAGTGTCAGGATATTTCAGGTCATGTTAGCCTTGCATTGGTTAATTTGTTACCGCTATGTTGGGTAAAGGGTCAAATCGACTCCATTCTTTTCATACAAATTCTAGCAGGGATGCTGTGAGAATCCACATGGAATCCCACTGTTTTTGTTGCATGAATCTTTGCGTGAATCGATTCTTGGATTCTCATCAAAATGTAAGCCCTGTATGTATTCCTGAAGGCACTCATCGCAGGTCATTTCATGTAACAGGAAGGCTGAGAGAAAGTACCCAGGTTTTTTTGTTACATCAAATGACAGGCAACAAGTGTCTGTCTTACTTCAAACATTTTTACAATTCTTTGTCTACGTAATAAACGATGACCTACAGCTGGGCAGTGTACCAAAAATATTATCTGATATTGGTATTGGTGTGTGTACATGTATGTTTTGGAACAGCTCACATTGGATATAGCTGTGCATTGAGAATCCACTCCGATCAGGCGCACAACATACAGGAATGGCTGACACAGGACACATCGTTGGTGTAGATTCTAAGAGCAGGTTTCCCCCATCATAGTAGGGTGTCTGGGATTCCACCTCTGGGGAAGTTTAGTACCCAGAACTTTTAAAAAAGTGGGCAGTGTTGTTGAGCTTCAGTAGTTACTCACAACTAAATGGGTTTAGTACAGCTAGTGAGATGGGCAGTGTTTCCTGGGTTGGATATTCTTGAAGATCAAACCATTCCAAGTCTAGAAATTGTGAGGGAACACCATACCCATTCAGACAAAAGTAGGGGAACAGCTTTCTCACAGGAAAGTTCCACTGACATGTAGAATGTCAAAGTACATGTACTGTTAAACTGTATGCTATGCACTCTATGTCCTCATTTTCCATATTTTGCTCATTACAGTCTGTTGAATATTCTAAAGAATCAGAGATATATATCCGGTCAGAGGAATGGAGGTTAGTACTTACATTATTATCTTATACATTTCTGTGCAGGAGTATGAAGCAAGATTACACTACACCCTCGAAAGAAGATGTTAATGTATTCATTCATTCAGGCTTTGAAATAATATTCTAATGGTCTATCACCATGAGCAACACACAGGGCTTGGGTAATATAATAAGTAATAACTAATGTAATTTAATATTTTACAATTTTCAAAGTAATGTAAAGTAATACTTGTAATAGAGATTTTTTTTGTTACAAGTAATACAGTAGAACCCACTTAATTGGATATCTCTTAACTGAATAACCTAGTTAATTGAATATATTTTCCCAACACATAGCCATTTACCACACCTCCAGCACTTATTTGACCTGTTAATTGAATATAGGTTAGAGTAATATCCTGTTAATTGAATAAAAAAACATCTAACCTGTCGAGAAATTACCCTGACTCTCCACAGTTTTTCTTTGTTTGTAGACTTATTTGGCCTCAGTACATCCTATACAGGCATTTAATCTATTATATCTTGTTTGACGGAGCTCGTCAAACAAGATATAATAGAATAAATGCTAAGGTTACCTCTAGAACACGGGAAAGTGACACAATCCCTGTTGATTGAATACTCCTGTTAATTGAATACTTTTCATTGGCAGAGTGGCCATTCAATTAACAGGGTTCCACTGTAGTAATATAATAGTCTGAAAAATAACTGAGTAATATTGATTACTTTTTTTATTACGATTGAGAAACTGCAAATGTTTAATATGTGTTTTGGGCAAATCATCAAATAAATTTATAATATATTTAAACATGATATAAACACAGTTAATGTGTGTTTTCACAGGTACATTGTTATCATTTATTGGAATCCTCTCATCATATCCAATAAATAATGCAAGTAAGACTGACAAGGGAATAAAATGTTTTTTTATTTTTATGACTTTGTCACTTGTATTTATATTTAATCCTATTGTTCTCTCCAACTGACTGCTTTAATAGGCGTGACATGCCTACTGTCCTATTAAACAATACACAAAGGTTGCATGAAGAGATTAACAACACTGTAACACAAAATACTGATGTGATTAGTACAGTGTCAACTGAAAAACGTTGTAGTACAAATGTGAATTAATGTACATAAATTATGTCTGTGCTGAGAAAGCCATTCCCTAGTATCATTTTTTGTAAGACAAGATATGTTGTCCTTCAAGCAGTGAAATAATTATAGGCTTTGTAAGTCATAGTTCAGCAAATGTTCTATTTTTCGTGGCTGATATGTTAAAGGATTAAGGAATTTGTCTAGTAGACAGTCCCCTTACTGTATTGTGAGAAAATATAATGCAAAACACAAGGTGTTGTTGATGACAAAAAAGCAGGATGTACTGTAGTACATGTATTGTGCCAATACAGTACATCCTGGTTTTCCTTCATCAACAACACCTTGTGTGTTTGCATTATTTTTTTTAAAACTGAGAATTGACGACTACATATCAAGCAGAAGCTTTTGTTCTCTTAATGCATGTCGTGATCTGCATTATGGGAACAAATTTCTGCATGAAATCTGGGCTTTTGTTCTCTTAATGCATGTCGTGATCTGCATTATGGGAACAAATTCCTGCATGAAATCTGGGTAACTGAGAAATGTAATAAAAGTGATAAAAATTAACATTTATTACATTTTCAAAAGTAATTGTAATATAATGTAATAAGAAAAAATCAAAAGTAATAGTAATATAATATTTTACATTTGAATGTACATGTAATAGACGACAGTCCTGACAGCACATTCATCAAATTCAGATTTTCACTTTCCCTTCCTAAATTGCAAGGGTGATCAAACTGGAAAACTGAACTGCAGGACTCGGCAAAAAATGGCTGAACAATTTTACTGTGTTTGTGCATAAACTGATCAAATCATCTTATTGGGAGGGAACTGGATTAGTGGCACCTATGGATTCCTGACACTTAACCCTTTACCTATCATGCAAAACAGACGACACCTCCAAATACAATTCTTGAACACCAATATTTTTGTCATTTTTTGCATCAAAAACATAGCTTATGACCCCTCATTGGAACGAGATCAACAAGCTCGTTCCAATGAGGGGTCATAAGCTATGTTTTTGATATAAAAAATGAAACAATAAGGAAAATTGAATGGTGATTTTTGCGAATAGCGTTGCCCGGGTTTGGCCATTATTTTGGGTAAAGGGTTAATTCAATCTGGCAAAGGGGCAAATATGTCACATTCTCATTGTTACATTTTCTCTCTTATTGACTCGGAGTCAGTAAGGGAGAAAATGTGACAGTGAGAACCCAATATTGATTAGATTAACTCTGTTCTTTTCTTACCCTAATTTAATTTTTTTCTGGCTGAATTGTCTTGGTAACTGATCCCCTAGAACTCCTAAAGGTGATCAAAGAGAAGTTAGGTTGAACCCAATGGTATAAATACTTACAGACAAGGATTTTTATGGTGATCGTTGTCGTACAAACTATTGCAGATTTTTTACAAGTAAAGCAGTCTGAAGTCTTATTTATTATTTGTTGTTAACCCTTTACCTAATGTAACGGCCAAAACCGGCCAGCGCTATTCTAAAAAATCGCCAATTAATTTTCATTATTTTTTTCATTTTTTGTCTCAAAAACATAGGTTATGACCCCTCGTTGGAACGAGCTCGTTCCAACGAGGGGTCATAACCTATGTTTTTGAGACAAAAAATGAAAAAAAATAGTTATTCAAGAATTATTTTTGCAAATGTCGTCTGCTTTTCAGGTTAGGTAAAGGGTTAACTCATAAGAAAACCGAACTGAAACTGACGTTTCTTCCTGAAACAGAAACCAAATCTGAAAAATCAGAACTTCCGAGCTGTAGTAGTATCTTATGTTTATTTATGAAAGCAGACCCTGCGGACAGCAAGAAAGGGATCACACCAGCAGCGAGCTTGTTTGCTCTACTCAGAGGGAGCATGCTAAATAATGGAGTATGAATACTGTTTGCGAAATTCGATACACTGCCATTTTTATTAGATAACTAGGAAAAATAAAGATACAAATTGGGTTTTTTTTCATTATAATAATGAGCAGTGTGCACTAATTAATATGTTACATAAATCTGAAACAAAGCCTAAGTACAGCAGAGGTAGGCGATGATCTGCCACAAAGTAAGACTAGAGAAGGAAACTTGGTGGATGTTGGGGAGGACGGAGGGCAAATTTTTCTTGCATAAACTACAGACTCGAAGAGCCGTGTAGCCTGTTACCAGATGAACTAAGGTGGTGAAAGGACGCGACTTGCCAGAACTGGACAATATGTATTAAGAGTGATTTGTCTGACCACTTCCACGAGTGTTACCAATTATAGACCAAAACAAAGAAAGTTGCAGAATGGCACTAATTA
This sequence comes from Pictodentalium vernedei, assembly GCA_031216915.1. Classification (NCBI taxonomy): domain Eukaryota; kingdom Metazoa; phylum Mollusca; class Scaphopoda; order Dentaliida; family Dentaliidae; genus Pictodentalium; species Pictodentalium vernedei. The sequence goes on from CM062294.1 coordinate 266,756,404, forward strand.
TTTCATAGTAATATGATCCCCTCGGGTATCCATGCATTGGAGAACATGTGGAAAAGTTGACCGGAAGTACACATTTGGTTTGTGCAGTTCACGAATAGTGCAGGGCTTTGTGGTAAAAATAAAGTGCATACATGTCGAGTAATCTGCTGAATACTCAATGTCACGAGGAAAATTATTTTGAGGCTAGATTCGTTCCCATAAATGTGGCTAATCATTAAAATTCTTATGTTATATATAGATGCAGATCTGACAATAATTTTGTATTGTTAGTATTTTTTGGAAAGCTGCTTGTATCTATGAATGATATTTATTATTATGTCAAGAAATTGGTGTTGGTGCAGTCTGCTAAAACTGGACATGTTTTTAAGTTAACCCTTTACCCAACGTAATGGCCAAATCTGGCCAGCACTATAACATGTACAAAAAAATCACCATTAAATTTTCGTTATTTTTTCATTTTTTGCATTAAAAACATTTCTTACAACCCCTCATTGGAACGAGATTGTTGAGCTCGTTCCAATAAGGGGTAATAATCTATGTTTTTAACACGAAAAGTTTATTTTCAAGTATCTTCTGCCTTTCGTGCTAGGTAAAGGGTTAAAGGCGTGTTGAATTGGTGGTGTAAAGGTTTCTGCTTTTTCATATGAAACTTGGTCAGCAATTTCTTGGGTGCAAATCCTCTAAAGTATAAAGCATATATATTATTGATTGGATAAGGCCTAAAAATTAAAAAAGTTAAAATCTGTTTCTCAGGCCCTCCCACATGGCCCTTTTCACCCCATGCACACTTTTTATAACCAATGCAAACAGCAAAAAAATAGAAATTAAATGGTTTATTTCTGATATTTTACCGAAGTTAATAAAATTGATAAATTTTTCCCCTGAGTGCAACAAGGCTTTGCAATGCTTTAGCACTCAAGGGACGAAATATACCATTTTCCACAACTCGCCTTATATTTAGATCCCAGCATTTTTAAGGTGATATATTGGAGAATGTCATGTGTATTTACATGTAAGCATAGTTTTAGGGCATACAGGGGCCCACTCAGTTGTACACAGGGGCCGATAATGGGCCTCTTTCCCAACGAGAATTAGGTGGTATTTTTCCCATTTTCAAACCCAAGCTTCCCAATCTGTATCAATTGAATACTAACACCAACAGTGGTTGATTACTTCTTTCTGTACATGTCAAGGCATTTTAATATCTTGGAAGTTTCTTCATTAAAAATGTATGAGACATCTTTGTTTGAACAAGTTTTGAATATTCATTTGGTCTTAAATCATCAGAATATTTGCCTGTATATAATCAAAGTCATTTCCCAAACTGGGCTTTCTCAATGCTAAATTTCCCAATTGGAATGGACTGGGACCCTTACCTAAAATAGGGGAGGGATGTTATTGAAAGCTCTGTTGGTATGTCAATACGTCCTTCTGCATGTCCCGGCCTGAAAATAAGCAGTCTGACATTTGCAGAAAGAGGTCTCCAGAGGGTGAATTTGATGATGCTGTCCCATTCAGTGGGCCAATTTATCCTCTGGGTGCCTCTTTCTGTTTAGTTTTGAGATCCTAGTTCAGATTGAGGTTCACAGAGGGTGAATTTAGTGATGCAGGGTAGCATCACTAAATTCACCCTCTGGGGACCTCATTTTACAGATGACAGTCTGCTTATTTTCTGGCTTGGACTTCTCCTTTGGAGGCCGAGGTAGGTGGCTCTCTCCGCTTTTCCGCCAGTTCCAACAGCTCCCGTCGTATCTGCTGCTACTGCTGTTCCGTCTACAATGTCATTGGGCACCGTTTTTAGCCGGCCTCGGTTTATCCCTGCAATGGTCTGCAGGGATGTCTGTAGTGTGGTTGTGGGGTATCGGCCTCAGCCTTCCCCAACTTCAACTCGGCGAAGTCGGAAGTGGCTGCCGACTGAACCCCCTACTATGTCCTCTCAGCCGTTGAGCACAGTAGTTTTATACCTGCAGTGGTCTGCTGCATTGTCTGGGAGTGTAGACGTGGGGGTATCGGCCTCAGCCTTCCCTGACTTCAACTCGGCGAAGTTGGAAGTGGCTGCCGGCCGGACCCTCTGCTGTGGTCTCTGCACCGTTGAGCACCACAGTTGTGTCATTGGATTCGGATGTTCTTAGTGGAGACACTATGAACTCCGTGGCGTTTCCGTCCACTCATTCTGGCCACACGACCAGTTTTGGGGGACCAATGTCTTTTGTGCAGCCTGGACCTTCTGCCCCGCTGAGGTCCGCTGTGACTCTCATGAGTTCCCGCTATGTTGATCCTTGGGGTGTGTCGTACCCCTATACACGTCTGCCTTCAGACATTTTGGCTGCCGCCCGTCGTCCCGCATCGGGTGTTTTGGAGGATCGTGACCCTTCGCTGGTTAAGAAGGTCAGAGGTGAAGCCACTTTGCCGGTTCGTTCCCCTGTCGAACCGGCCAGTACGAGCAGTGAGCTCAGGGAGGCCCTCTCCTTACTCACTGAGGTTCTGTCAAAGAGCCTTCCCGTTGCTTCCAGTGAGGCAGCGAATGGTTTCTAGGTGTCCCCTATGCACCGCCTCCCGGGATTGGAAACAGGCCACTTTCTGATCCCCCTGGTGTTCTGACACCATGGGAGGCGTCAGCTGGTTTGCCCACGATGGGCTATGTGTCTTCCTACTCAGACATGCTTGATGTCGAGAGCCAGCAGTCTTCGGACTTGGGGGCAGCTCTTGATTTTGTGTTTGGGTTCCTTCCGGATCTCAAACCATCAAACCAGCCGACAGTGTCAGCCAGGTCGTGATCATCGCTCGCGTGCCAACAGCCTATGGAGCAACCTGCTTCTGGGCGTCTTCGACCGTGCCAGTCAGTACAGGTGGTTGAAGCTGAGTTCCAAGGCTATGAAGGCTCCGTTCTTCACCAGGGTTGACACATTTTTCCTCCGGCGCGTTATCGTTCCTACGATTCCGCCAATCCGTCAGTCTGCCAGACTTTGACGGTTTTGGATCAGGACTCCCAATTCCCTCTGTCTTTCCAAGCCCAAGTCTGCCGTCATTCCGATGATGACTCTGGAGTCCACGTTGGGATTATCGAGAGAGATGCTTGGTATGCTTTCTCTCTCAGATCACGTCGTCTCAGCTTTAGCTGCTTATATGCCTCCAGTTAAGTTTGACGAGGTACAGGCTCTTTTTGCGTGTGCTGTCCAAGGCGCTCATGCATCTTACTCACACGCATGCCTGTAACACGGCTAATCTGGAATTAGTTCTAAGAGACTCTGTGCTGGACACAGGCCGATCCCTTCCTGAGGAGAAGCACGCTACTCTCCGATCTGCTTCTTTAGCAGATCCGCAATTTTTCCATGGTTCCGTGTCGACGGTCCGGGATGACGTCCTACGTCATTCCAAAGATCAGCTGCTGTTTCGTCAGCTTGATCAGCCTTCTAGGGGAGGCAGGGGCCGTTCCAAGCCTAACAAGTACCCTTCTGCTTCCTCTGCGAAGCAAAAGGCTGATCCTTCTGCTACCACTTCTACTTCTTACTCAAGGGGTAAGGGTAAGCATCAGCAGACTAGAGGGAAGTCTCAGAATTCTACATTCAGTAGAGGAGGTGGTTTCTCCTCTCGCGGGCCTCATCGGGGCTCGAAATGTATGTCCTCACCTCAACTCTTCCCAGGTTGGAGGAAGGATAGCAGAGTTCACAGACCATTGGGCCACCATCACTGTACCAATTGGCTTGGGATCTTCTACTGCTCGCTCAGGATGTCCACACCGGGGTGGATGTTCGTCACATTCCCAGTTGTCTGAACGTCCTAGCCGACTCCCTGTCCTGTCGGGGCAGGGTCATTTCTACCGAGTGGATGCTCCACATGGCAGGTTCCATCGATCTCTTTGCAACTCGTTGGAACCATCGGTGGACACTTTAGTGTCTCCATGTCCAGATGCTCTGGCTTTTGCCGTGGACGCTCTGGCCCAACTTTGGGACGGTCTTGTCGGCTAAGCCTTCCTGCCGGTTCCAATTCTGCCTCAGGTTCTCGTCCAGATATGAACCTTAAGTCGTCGAATCCTTTCGATCACACCCGTCACCTCAGTGGGTGTGGATCAATCTTCTCCGCTCTCTGTTAACAGCGGTTCCAGCATGTCTCCCTCTACCTCGCGACTTTCTTTGCCAAAGTTGCCCGAGGAGGTTTCACGTTGACCCGACTTCATTGTGTCTTCGCACATGCCTTTTATCGGGTCCTGTCTCTTCCGTAGTGGTTTTTCGAGACATGCAGTGGAGTTGCTTTTCTTCTTCAAGGAGGCACTCACTCCACTGGTTTAGCCTCTCGATGGTGTGCGATCACTCTTTTGCTTCTGTCATTCCTTCGATCACACCGCTTGCGGAGTTTCTGGTATATGTTTGTTTTTGGGGGTCTCCAGTAATGGGTACAAGTCCATGCTTCGGAGACCTTTTTCATATGTGGTACCGCATTGTTTCGACACTCATCCTTGCCTCTCCAAGCTTGTTCAGCTCTTTTCCTTGAAAGGCCTAGGACTTTGCAGTTTACTCCAAGATGGTAACTTTCTTGGGTGCTGCTCTGCTTGGGAGTGGGGGGTGTTTGCGCCTTTATCCTGGATGGATATGCATTTTCTCACATGCCAGATCTCTCCTGCATCCATTTCTCGATGGATTTGTCTTGCGATTCGTGCAGCTTCCGCTGGTCTAGCTACTGGTGATTGTATTACCAATTGTTTTTTCCGCCACGAGGTGCATGCATTGTCTTCCTCTTTTAATAACTCTGTCATGTTGTCGGATGACGGATATAAAACTGGCAGCCTACTGGAGAAATGCTACATTCTCCTTTTATCTGTGACAGTTGCAGGAGCCGACAGATGACTTTTGTCGTTGGGGCCCTCTTTCTTCGGCTCAGACTGTTGTCTATCCCAGCCATTCAGCTTTTTCAGGGTCAGTTCCAGCTCTGTGCTGTTACTGCCCTTTCTGTCTGTGTGTCGCCCTTCACCATACACCTCATCTTTCATTGTCTTTTACTAATGTTTGTGATGCTATGGTTTTATCTGTCCATGGTTCCAGTGCTATTGAGTTATGTGTGGGTTGGTTATGTGATTCCCTCCATCCTATTGACTATTCAGCCTGTAGTAAACAGTTGCAAGGTAGGTTGATAAGAAATATAAATTTTATAGTAAATTTCCTTTCTTATTATACCTACCGCAATTGTTTACATGGAGGCCCTCCCGTCTTCTTATTCGGGTAAGAATCCTTCCTCCCCGCTGATCACATAACTCCTGTGTTGTCGGAATCAAAAGAATGATGAATTGACGCACTGTGCATCGGTTTACGGAAGTTGTGGATTTGTACTATGGAAGAGCGTCCCATACTGGGTGTGCGCCCATGGCGCTCGACCCAGTTTTGGCTTATTTTTTTGTGGTGTTAGTACACCACTTTTTATTCCCAAATCTCTTGGGGAAGATTAAAATAGAGAGTATTTTATCCGAGTTAGGTTCTTCCACTGTAGGGCAAGCCTGTAGTAAACAATTGCGGTAGGTATAATAAGAAAGGAAATTTACTATAAAATTTATATTTCTTTTGATAGAGATAGACCAGCTTTGGTAAAGGCTATAATGTAGGGGGGGGGGGGGTGGCTGTGGTATTACCAGAGTTAGAGCCCTTGCTGGACCTTGAAATATAGTTGGATTTCTTGTTTGTACTAACATTTTGTGTCCTAACTCAAGCATCTATAGTCTAATTTGAACATTCTTTAGTATGACAATAGACCAGCATGTGGGTTTTCTACACAACTTGACAAGGTGCGTTTTGTCCACATATTCTCACCAGACTTACAGCCCTTTGTAGTTCACCGAGCAAAGCTCTAGGGGAACTCAACATATACTGATCAATTTCCATCTGTTGTTCGTTCTTCAATCGTCTATCGTTAACTTTACCTTATTGACTTCCTAAAAACTATCGAACATAAGTGAACCAAACTTGGTAACATGTGCATGTTTCATATCATATAATTTTTTTTCAAATCAAAAAAATCTTCAGAACCACCTATCAGAATGTTTTGATATTTGGTATATAGCATTCTTAGGGAGGTCAGATTCAAGTTTGTTCACATTATGTCTCTGGTTTCATATTTGGCTCGAAGTGGGGACGCGAATTTTAACTAAATATTTTCTTCTGCAGACCCACAAAGTCATTGGTTTTCAGCATTGAAAAAAATACTATGATATTCCGGTAAATCTTAGACTAGTTCAGAATCTAAATGAAGTTATACGTACCTGTGACTGATAGTCACTGATACTGATGAATATCTTCAAAGTGCTGAATTAATTAACAAATTAACAATAATTCTCTTCTTATTCTTCGACATCTCTGACTTTAATGAGCATAGTTTAAACATTATATATGCAACTTTTTGACTATTGTTGATCCCATTATATTGTAATATTGTAAATGTTGTATGTGGAAACGACCTTGTATAAGCTTTTCAGCTTTCTGTCGGATCCACCATCTACTACGTTGTATAATTTATATTATCTTGAAATATTTTGAATAAATATTGGTTAAACAAAATTAACAAGGGCAAAAGTTTGATGCGAAAGATTCACCCAAATCTCCAAGTACACGAATCGCGTAAAAAACAAATACTGTTTTTGATTGTGGAACACTTGTTACTGGCTGTGTTATGTTAATTCATGACCACAATACATGTATAAAGTCAAGTTTAGTCACACGTTTTCCCTAAAAATGATCCCCAAATTAATGGTGCATCTTTTTGAAGGATAGACTATTCAAGTTTGGGGTGAAAAACTTGGTCGATGTTCTTGGCAGGTGAGTTCATAAACAGTTGACAACACAGTTATATTTAGGGCGATTAACAATTGAATAAAAATTTACTGTACTCGCTACCTTTTGTTCAACTGAAACCAACATCTTTAATAAAGCATTTTTTACAAACATGCCAGCGTTATTTTATTTTGCTTTAAAATCACATCACAGAGACAGCTCAGACATGTGGGAAAACAATTAAGTGCCATGACTTTTTGTTCCAAAAAAATATCCACAATTCATCACTGTAGTGTTTATTTTTCCTTTGTTCGTGAATATTAATTAATACAGCTGTTTATGGAGTGCGTGCACTTCGCACCCTGCATTTTCCTCTCCATTGCTTGGTTCTTATGACCTATTGCATTTTAAGTGTTGATAGATATGGTCAGTGGTATATTTGTGTTAGTAATTAATGTTCACGACTTCACATAAGCGACCATCATTAATGTCTGAATGGATTATTGTTGTGCAGGCTTCCCTTTCATTTTGTTTCTGTTTCTGCATGTAATTAACCCAAAACTGCAATTGATGTGATGCGTGGTTAACACAGTTCTTAAAAGGATAAGATATAAATACTAGGTTTATTTGAATTCATTAATTTCTGGGATAACATCTGTAAAAAAAAATATTTGAAGTTACAAAAAAATAGTTAAGTTTTAGATTGCTGGTTGTTTATATTTTGAGTTTATATAATTTTGATTTCACGTAACCGCGACAGTATGAGAATAACTTGACAACTTGTTTAATTTTCAAAATAGAACAGTACAACTATTTTGAAAAGTGTCAAATCAGGAGAAAATAGGATGTGACCGTGAGAGCGTGAGTTGGTGCCTCAAACCGGGAGACTCACTGTGAAACTAGGAGACTTAACAGGTCTGGTTGTCATTGTTTTAAAACTGGGATGAAAAGTGACAGGGATATCCAACCCAAGTCTTCATTGCCATTGAACAGCTTATTAATATTCATAAGTTCAAAGTTCACAATGACAGTGTTGATGGAAATGTTGATCAACTTTGCTTCAGCCGTTCTCTGTTTTTGAGGGATAGAATAAATAAAACGAACACTCCCTTTAATGATTTTGTGAGTAATTTTATTATCCACATGGGAAAATGTGAGATTACATACACAAATGTGTCGAAGTATTCATTCCCTGAATTCGACACACTCCCAAAATATTGAACTTTTAGTTTCAGTTTCAAATTGCTTGTATGGTTATACTTATTTGTAACTTATGCAGCTCAAGTATGCTGTAAACTGGGTTTTCATTGGTCGAATGAAGATTGATTGAAATGGACTTCATAACAGGTGTTGTCAGTCTGGGAGGAGTTTCAAGTAGTATTCATCTGTTTTCTATGATTGACATTTGGGGAATGAGAGACATGATAGAATACAGTTTTTTTCTCCAATAATATATCGACTTCAGTGTCAATAATTTGATACAGGTCCCTTTCTTACGATATACATGTACCTGTACTTTTAAAACAATACCGGTATTCATCCGGTATTATTCTCAATATGGTAATTACTGGTATAACTTGCAGCCCCAGTTCACATTTTGGTTCCCAATGGAGCCTGAATTTTAACTTGATGCAATGCGAGGAATATTCTTCATTCTTCAAAGATCTTCTGTCAGATGTATATGTGGGTGGACAAGATCATTGTTTGTACAAATGAAGCCCAACAGGCCAAATGAGGGTTTGGGGATGGGCAGGGGGTCATCAGGTGAAAAATATTTTGCTCTAAAATAAGTTTTGAAGGATTTTTAGTGATTTTAAGCACAAAAACAATTCCCCACCAAACTCTCTGTTCATTGGGTGAAATTTGTGGCGCAAAAAATATCACTGAAAATTCTTCAAAAAGCATTTTAAAGAAAAAAAAATTCTGCCAATGATCTCCTCCTCCAACTTCCCAGTTGAAAGGACAACTTTGACACAGTTTGAACACCAAGTTCTCTGCCCACCCTGGAAAATAGGGGTTTACATTTCCTGTTATTGTAAAAACAAGAAAAAACGTGCCTATTACTGTTATTCTGGGCAATTATATCATCTGACATGGACAACAAAGTTATAAATAATTACAGATTTCATTGTCCTGTAGTGTTTACTGGTCACAAATGCTGTAAACTAAAACAAGTTTCTCAGGTGATTGATTAAGGGGTCTCTTATTTAACTTATATAATACAATAAGTCAAGTAAGATTTTGAATGCCTGATGCATATGCACATGCTTTGACATTTGTGATGCACATGTTATTGCTGGTGAGGAAATAAAAATAAAATAAACTGCTAGTTTTTTACATGCTGATTTACAGTGCTCGATTTACCTGGATTCACAAAGCAGTTTTCGAATCAATTTTCAACTGCGGCTCATCAATTTCAAATGAAAAATCATGAAAATAATAGGAAAGGCTAATCCAAATTTATCCAAATTAGAAAACTGCTATTCAATTTTTAAAAATTAAATCGATTTCTGCTGATTTACAAGTGGCAGTTGGAAAAATTGAAAATATTGAGGTTTAACCCTTTAAGGACTAATTCTGATGCACTTTTTCTTCCCCAGAACAGGTGACACAACCCACAGCCTTTGTGTCAACTTGTCAGTTGAATTCAAAGTTTACTCGCAGTCATTTCTGGTAAAATCCTGGCTGTCTTTATAGGCAACCAAAGTCTTGACAAAAAACCACCACGAAGCTGCAAAACAAAGTTTGTCAGATGTCCCAAAAATTGTTAAAAATTGCGTTGACCCTTTGCCCAACATAATGGCCAAAACCTGCCATCTCTATTCTCAAAAATCGCCAATTAATCTTCATTATTTTTTCCTTTTCTGTCTTAAAAACATAGGTTATGACCCCTCATTGGAACAAGCTCATTCCAATGAGGGGTCATAACCTATGTTTTTAAGACAAAAAATGAAAAGAATTAATTATTCAAGAATGTTTTTTTGCAAGTGTCGTCTGCTTTTCATGTTAGGTAAAGTGTTAAAAAGACTGCATTCAGTCTTGGGGGGTGGGGGGGGGGGGTGGGGGAGGGGTGTGCAGTGGCTCAGTGGTTAATGCATTGAACTTCAAAAACAAAAGGTCTCTGGTTCGATCGTGATCAGCGGTAACTATGTTGTGTCCTTGGGCAAGACACTTAATCCCAATGACCATGTGCACATGGCACATTGGCTCTGTGTACTAAGGCCTACTGCAGGTCAATGATAGTGATTAACAGATATTCGACAATTGCATCTAACATCACCCAGTTTTAAGCCATCATTTGACCATTGGATGAAGTGTTTGAACATCAGTTCATGGCGATGGTTACGTAGAACACTATGGGATAAAAATTGTTTGTATTTACGTTTCATTCATGATCTCATAAAGCAGTAACAAGCTTAATAAGTTGCCACAGTGGTTTTCAGGAATCATGATTGGTCTAATCTCATTGATTGGTCTGATTTTCCCTAGAGCTGGGAGGTTAACCGAAAAACAACTCGGTTTCGGTTATGAAAAAATAACTGACAACCGAGACCGACGATAAACTGAAAAACCGACTTTCTCAGTTATTTGAATGTCACGTGAGAATTACGTTTTTACGTGGTTTTTTTTCTGAAACAATGGCGGCAATTACGGTCGAGAAGAGCCCTATATTGGAACACATTATCAAAACTGATAAAACTTCAAAGTCAGCTGAGTGTATTAACCCAATTTCCGCTAGTGACTCATTGTGTTAGCTACAAATTATTTTTAATTAACTTCGGCAGAGACCGCGAGAGTTCGTCCTTAAAGTTCGTTTATATTATTTCCAAGTGTCAACGACTCGACAAAGTTTTTACACACTCAGGGAGAGTTATTCAATCATTATTTAGTTAATACAACTTAATTTTTTTCTGTTATTTTGGTTTAGAATCTGTTTAATAAAAAAACCGAAACCAAAACCGTAACCCAACTCTTTTATTAAAAACCGAGTTGTAACCGAAACCGACCCAAAATTCAATAACCTCCCAGCTCTAATTTTCCCATTGATAGCTGCTCACGATGCACATACAGTACAGCTGCAATAAACTAGGTATACTGCTGCTCCTGCTCCGATAAGATCAGAATCTGACATCATTTTCTGGAAAGCTCTCAGTGTGAGCTTTCCAGAAAATGATGTCAGCTTCTGGTCCTATCAGTGTAGGAAGATAAAGATACATAGTTTATAGTGGTTATCCTACAACATATTTTGACTTGTACTGTACCACATGTCGTGTGATGACATTGAAATATAACATCAGCAGAAACAAGTTAACAGTGTGGTGTCTTTGATCATTGATCAAATATGCCGTGCTGTTAACGTGTTTCTGCTTACTTTGTATTTTTATTTTGATACACACAGTGACACAATCTTGAAGTCAACGAAACAATCAAGCGTACTCTCTGCATTCTTGAACATGCTACCCCTTTTTGTGGTGACTGTCTGACATCGGCACTCACAGTCGGCGAATTGTGCGCTCAACTAATTGGCAAGTGGAGGGCAGTCACAAATCCTTATTGGTTAATCACCAGTCAATGGTGCACTTGCCTTCAACTGCTAGTAACTCTGCTTCAGGCTTGTTCTGAGTTAATAAGTTGGAGAGTCAAGCCATTGCTTGGGGTTCTATCCTGGTACTCCAGCTTCCTCCACCCATAAAACAGCCCTTCATGATGTGACCCTGGCTGTTGAAAGTATCATTAAACCCCAATAAACAAACAAACAATTCAGCCTATGAAAAAATCTACAGGTCTGATTATCAGTTGTAATTTCTTTTTATTTTAACAGATGTACCCATTGACAAAATCTTGATAGCTAATAGAGGAGAGATAGCATGTAGAGTTATCAGATCTGCACGAAAGATGGGGATTAAAACAGTAGCAGTGTTTAGTGATGCTGATAGACACTCACTTCATGTTCAAATGGTAAGTTGTTCTGGTTCAAATGTAGAGATGGGCAGTATTAGAATGCTGAATCTGGTATCTGTTTCGGTATTTTTAAGGGGATATACAAAGGTATTAGTTTTGTATTCCGTTTCTGGCTCGTCTGAGATTCGCAGATAGTACCAAAGGGGAATTCACATGAGGAAAATACATAAGTTAGGCCACACAAAGTAAATCTTCTGTTTCTCAGGCCATTATTTGTGAAATTGCTTGCGAGCGAGCGGTTTTTTATTTTATTTTTTATTTCAGTAATTTCTTCTTTGCCATCAAAAGTTCATGTTCCTGGTTCAAGTTTTAGGCCTCATAATCTACAGAATAGCATGGGTGGTGGTGTATTTCATCCCTTGAGTGCAAGAAGGCTTTGCAATGCTAAAGCATTGCAAAGCCTTCTTGCACTCAAGGGACAAATTCAACATTTTTTTAACTTGGGTAAAATATCAAACATAAACCATTTAATTTTTTTTTTTTTTAAGTTTAAATTGGTTATAAAAAGAGAGCATGCGGCAGCCAAAAGAACCGTGTGGGAGGGCCTGAGAAACAGATTTTTTATTTTTTTAGGCCTTATTCTTTTATCGTTCTACAACAGAGCCACAAATATCACCCCCAATGAGCTCAAAATTGATATTCTTTTACTAACATAAATCATATCTACAGTAATTTTGTGACTTGTTCTAAACACACCTTAACCTTCAAAGGCTTATTTCATGCTTTGCGATCTCAGAACATGTGCCATTAACATGCCATCACAGAGAATAAAATCTCGAATTTTGAGATAACCTATTTACCATTCATCTGGATATTATAAAGAGGACCAATTACAGTACAGCCATCCTGGATGGGTCAAAAGCTATGGGTGGGCATTTTTCCATGCAAATAATTCAGAGATGATCCGCTATGACACCTGGCGAAATTTCCCAACAATCATACACCGGGGTAATCCTGGTGTCATAGCAGATCATCTCTGAATTATATGCATGCAAAAATGACAACCCCATGAATTTTGACCCGTGCACGATGGCCCTACTGTATGACAGTTCACAGATTTCGAAAGCATCTGTGGCAAGCACAGGAGGCGTCAGTTGTCTTAAGGAGTTTGAGCATTGAAGAAAGGGGTCTTACCACAGAAGCATTTTAAAACAGTGCTATGAAGCAAGGTGATAACACACAACTTTCAAATGGTAAGGAAAACAATGAGAATCAACTTTCATTCTCATTAAATCTTCATTTGATTCTTGTCATAGATTCTGAAAGTGGGGGTGCGATGGCTCATTAGGTAGAGGTAGAGGTTCTCGGTTTGAATTCCACATGCGGCAACTGCATTGTGTCCTTGGGAAAGACACTTCACCCCCCATTTCCCATGTGAGGGCACGGTGGCATTGTGTACTAAGGCGTACTGCACATCGATGGTGCACTTGTCTTCAACCAATGCTAACCCTGCTTGTGTGGAGTTAGTATGTTGGGGAGCCTGACAGTTGCTCGGTGGTTCTCTCCGTGTACTCCGGCTCCCTCCAACCATAAAACTGTCCGACACGAGGTGACTCTGGCTGTTGAAAGTGTCATTAAACCCCAATAAATAAACAAATTCTGAAAGTGTCTTTAACCCTTTACCCAACGAATCGGCCGCATCCGCCCGTGTAATTTCCAAATTCAGCCGTTGAAAAAATATTATTTTTCAAAAAATTTCAACAAAACCATATCATGTGACCCCTCGTTGGAACGAGCTCATCGAGCTCATTCCGACGAGGGGTCACATGATATGGTTTTGTTGAAATTTTTTGAAAAATTTGAAAAAATGTGCCTGGAGAATTCTACTTATTCTTTGCTCTCTCATAAAAACATAACACTTTGACTTATCAACGGTGTCTAGTGAAGTCATGGGCACCTGTACAGGCAGCCTAGACTTCACGGGATTCGGGGAAGCCTCTGATGAAGTACTTTAACTTCCATTAGCAAGGCCCCTAAAAGCCTGTATGTTGGAAAATGTGGTCTACCGGTACATTAAGAAGCTCACCAAAATTGGAACAAGACCCTTAAGTGTCACACTCTAGCAAGCCTGAATATAAGCAACCTGTCATTTGCAAAATGGGGTCCCTAGAGGGTGAATTTGCTGATGCAATCCCATACAATGGGTCAGTTTATCCTCTAGGTACATCTTTCTGTTTTGGCTTGAGACCTTGATTCAGACTGAGGTTCACAGAGGGTAAATTTTGTGATGCAACCCTGCTGTGCAGGGTAGCATCACCAAATTCACCCTCTGGCAACCTCATTTTGCAGATGACAGTCTGCTTATTTTCAGGCTTGTACTCTAGTACATTGTAATTATAGAAATGAGATTTTTAGTTGAGTTTTGACGAAGTCAAACTCAACTTATAGTTTGATGAAGTGGTGGGCGGGTGGGCGGCGGGCGTAAACAATTGGTTTCCGTGCAATAACTTTAGTTCTCTTTGACTCGCCTTTACCAAAATTATACCAGAGGTTACCATATAGGAAAGGAAGACACCTATCGATTTCAGAGTCTCGTGCCCCAAGGTCAAGGTCACTGTTACTATAAATAGAATATTTTATGACAAATTGGTTTCCGGGCAATAACTTTAGTTCTATATGACGCACCTTTACCAAACTTACACCTGCGGTTACCCTATAGGAAGGGAAGACACCTATTGATTTCGGAGTCTGGGACTCCAAGGTCAAGGTCACTGTTACTATAAATAGAATATTTTGTGACAAATTGGTTTCCGGCAATAACTTTAGTTCTATTCCGTGTATCTTCATCAAACTTATACCACAGGTTACCCTATAGGAAAGGAAGACACCTATCAATTTTGGAGTCTGGGGCCTCAAGGTCAAGGTCACTGTTACTATCAATAGAATATTTTGTGACAAATTGGTTTCCGGGCAATAACTTAAGTTCTATCTGATGCACCTTTATCAAACTTATACCAGAGGTTACCTTATAGGAAGGGAAGACATCTATTGATTTCGGAGTCTGGGACTCCAGGTCACTGTTACTATAAATAGCTTATTTCTTCAGAATTTAATGTCAAAACTAGACTTCAGGATCTGTGATCCTCTTGCTGGATTTTTTTTTATTATGGAATGTGTTATATGTACTGGTTGCACTCACAAGCAGATTCAGATTCTAAATTAAAAATTAAATAACTGAAAATTTATTCTTGCAGCAGGAGTTTGTGAGGATCTAAACCAGTTCTCCCAAATTAGGACAATTTTTAGTCGAGTTGTGACGAAGTCAAACTCGACTTATAGTTTGGTGAATGGCGGGCGGGCGGGCGGGCGGGCGGGCGTAAACAATTGGTTTCCGGATGATAACTTGATAGTGGTTCAACTCACATTCATTAAACTTCATACGTAGGTTGGTCTTGGTGGGAGGAAGAACCCTATTGATTTTGGACATGCTACGTCGAAGGTCAAGGTCACAGTGACCTTGAACATAGTAAATCTTAAACAATTGGTTTCCGGATGATAACTTGATAATGGTTCAACTCACATTCATGAAACTTCATAGGTAGATTGGTCTTGGTGAGGGGAAGAACCCTATTGATTTTGGACTCGCTACGTCAAAGGTCAAGGTCACAGTGACCTTTAACATAGTATATCGCAACAATTGGTTTCCGGATGATAACTTGATAGTGGTTCAACCTAGAGTCATGAAACTTCATAGGTGTGTTGGCCTTGGTGCGAGGAAGAACCCTATTGATCTTGGACTCACCAGGTCAAAGGTCAAGGTCACAGTGACCTTGAACATAGTATATCGCAACAATTGGTTTCCGGATGATAACTTGATAGTGGTTCAACCTAGAGTCATGAAACTTTATAGGTGTGTTGGCCTTGGTGCGAGGAAGAACCCTATTGATCTTGGACTCACCAGGTCAAAGGTCAAGGTCACAGTGACCTTGAACATAGTATATCGCAACAATTGGTTTCCGGATGATAACTTGATAGTGGTTCAACCTAGAGTCATGAAACTTCATATGTATGTTGGCCTTGGTGCGAGGAAGAACCCTATTGATCTTGGACTCACCAGGTCAAAGGTCAAGGTCACAGTGACCTTGAACATAGTATATCACAACAATTGGTTTCCGGATGATAACTTGATAGTGGTTCAACCTAGAGCCATGAAACTTTACAGGCGTGTTGGCCTTGGTGCGAGGAAGAACCCTATTGATGTTGGACTCACCAGGTCAAAGGTCAAGGTCACAGTGACCTTGAACATAGTATATCGCAACAATTGGTTTCCGGATGAGAACTTGACAGTGGTTCAACCTAGAGTCATGAAACTTCATAGGTGTGTTGGCCTTGGTGCGAGGAAGAACCCTATTGACCTTGGACTCGCCAGGTCAAAGGTCAAGGTCACAACTCGACATTGGATCTGTGATCCTGAGCGGCATTTTTAAAGTCTGAAATGAGCATTTTTCTTCAGTGTTATTCATAAAAATCATTGTCAAACATCTACTTTGTTAACTGATAAATTCGTTCTTTTTTGTCCTTTTTCCTGGGAGCACAAATTTCAGATTTCCAGTAATGTACATGTACTTGAAAATATTTTCTATTCAATGTACTGGTATCTAAATTTTTGCCAAACCCATTTTGTTTTGCGAGAGAATGCATTTTTACCGAACTTAATTTCCATAAGTTTTCAGTACCCTGCAGTATATAGATCTTTCTGAGGCTAAGCGACAACAGGCCAATCTGTGATAAGGGATTCAATTTCCACAAATCTTACTTTGGTTGGTTTACTGGGATTATGGAAATTCCCTGCTTTCCACCTTGTGACTGTCAGTAATCAGAACAATTATTGAAGTACCACCATAAAATTTAATGCTTAATAATTAATTTTAATCCCACCACCCCATCAGTGATGTGCAGCACATCTCTGTTGGTGGGTGTGTTGGTGTGTTCAAAATTAAGTCATCACGTCCCCAGTGCGCAAGAAGTTTCAAGCAGGGCCCCAGGATTTGATGGACTTACCATACTTCAGCATATCTGAGGACAATTTTGCAATTGGCCTTTCCAAAACCTCTCTCAAAAATGCAGGTTTCTGGCACCTTACTTGAAACATCACCAATTTTCCCAAATGATGTCCATGTGTTGTGGATAGTACTGTATCCCAAACTTACAGCTATAGCTCCTGTGCAGGGTTCTTCTAAGGCATTATAAATTGGTTTCCCTTTTTCAAAATATGAACGAGTTTATACAAAATTGTGATTAATAGTTTGCCTAGTATGATCATGTGCAAAGAAGACAAAGAATGGTCACAATGATTTTCCACAGGCCATGTATTTTGAAATAATGTTGTGGCCTATTAGAAGGCCTTGTAGAAATAATTGATCTGCCCTACTGCAGCATTGTTGGTGTTCATTTTCTTTTAACTTAGGTTCTGCTCTACAGTTTTACACTATTGCACAGGGGGGAAATTCTAGACATAGGGCGTGTGTTGAAACTAATGCCATGTAAATTAGAGATATATTTTTAGTATCAGATATATGATAACATTAGGCTATTTGTTGGAAAAGAGTATTTGAAGTTTTGGTCCAAAAGTTGGAGTCTGATACATGGGGGTAAATTACCAGATGAATTATGGGAAACAGTGGCTTCGAAAAATTGGCTATTTTTTAAAATGTCATTTTTATACGCGTTTGCTACCATACATGTAACTAAAAAATGAGATGGAAACATGGAATTTTATTCCACATTTTAGAAACATGAGGTTATATGCTCCAGGGTTAGGTGAGTGGGGATAGTGGGAAAATTCTGCTTTTGAGGCTGCAGGGTGGCTGAAAATGACTGGTGTCGGCATTTTTTCATGCAGTTTTGCAGGTTGAAGTCTTGCCTTTGTAATAAATTATTTCACCCACCTTTAGATTGCTTATTTCTACTTATTGAGATAGTGTTATGTGTTTTTTGTGGATTTGAGAAATGTAATACATGTTATGGGTTAGATAACTAAGTTACAGAATATTTGCATTTGAAGAGAGTGTATGGCATGTCATTTTTTTTAAATGCCTGGAAAACTGTGGAGCAGAACCTTAATGATAAAATGTTATTATCACGGGGCCCTATGATAGATCCTGTAAAATAGTTTCTGAGGATGATCGCCAGGTTTCTCAGCCTCAACAAAATGGAAGTCTGCTTCCATTTTCTAAAATTTTCCCAGAGAGCCCCCTGGACACTGCCAATTAGAGGGGTTTAACCCCCCACCCCTTCTGTTCAACCCCAACTTTCTGCATGGCACTTTGGATGATCTTTCGCATAATGACCTTTGATTGAAATGTTGTGCAAGCCCATAGCCCCCCCCCCCCCCCCCCCCCCCCCCCCCCCCCCCCGACTCTGAATCCTGGATCCACCACTGGAGATATCCAAGTAAGTGGGTTTGACTGTAGTAAACTGATTTTATTTTTAATTACAGGCAGATGAAGCCTTTTGGATAGGCCCACCAGCGGCTACTGAAAGTTATTTGAGAAAAGATAAAATTCTGCAAGTTGCAAAAGAGTCTGGATCCAAGGTAATCGTATACTGTAACTCAGATGCAAGTTAGTTTCATGTGTCAGTTACTCTGTACACTCTTTAGTTGTGTAATTGGTGAGAAACAGTGGTACAAAAGAAAAGGTTAGGCTTGGGGCCCCTTATCCCTTTACCTAACATGAAAAGCAGACGACGCTTGCAAAAATAATTCTTAAATAATAATTTTTTGTCTCAAAAACATAGCTTATGACCCCTAACTGCAACAAACTCAATGAGCTCATTCTAATGAGGGGTCATAACCTATGTTTTTGAGACTAAAAATGAAAAAAATAATGAAAATTAATTGGCAACCCTTTACTCAATTTTGACCGTTATGTTGTTTATGTAAAGGGTTAAAAGCTTTGAAATTTGAATCAATGATTCGAGTTGTGCTGATAGGAAATTTTTGAATTGTTGAAATGTTCTCGAAATCCTCATTAGTATCTCCTATTTAACTCCTTTTCTATCATCAGGTCTCCTGTACAATAGATCTGATGATTGAAGACGAGTTCAAGGAGGTTCTGCTTCAAAACTACTTTGATTCTGCTTTAGAATATAGTGCTTTTTGTTTGTCGAAACAGATGAGTCATCGTTACATACAATACTTGAGTGGAGACTTAATCAGTATTTACAGTTGTAATACAGTGCAATATCTACAACTTAAAAAGCAGTCAGTGTTTTTTTTTTTATCTGGTTTCAGTTTTTATTCTACCCGGTAACTCAACTACCGATTTTCTGTTGCTTTAAATTTACATGAAAATGATCTGAAAGATCATTTTCATGTAAATTTAAAGAACTGAAATGCCACCAAAACCACTATTTCTACAGGATATCAGTTATATGGGAACATTAAGCTTGATTTTGAAACCTTTTCTTATCTACAAACATGTCTTCTGTTCATTTTATAAGAGTGTAATCACACCCCTGAAGGATAAAGTAAATGAAAGCAGCATCTGAGATTCAACGTTTTTACACTGCTTTTTAACCCTTTACTCAACATAGCGGCTAAAACCAAACAGTGCTATTCACAACAATTACCATTCCATTTTCATTATGTTTTTCATTTTTTGTCTCAAAAACATAGCTTATAACCCCTCATTGCATTCGTTGCAGTGAGGGGACATAAGGTATGTTTTTGATGCCAAAAATTAAAATATTTAGTTATTCAAGAATTGCCGTCTGCTTTTCATGTTAGGTAAATTCTTCTGTGTTATGAAGAATGAAGACAGGAAATTTCAAACAGATTGTGACTTTGAAATTCTCTGTCCACATTTGTAATCACAGTACTATAGTTTGTTCTTCAGGAACTAGGATTGGTATTGTTTATCTTGTCAGTAATTTGTTTTTGTAGGCTATTCATCCTGGTTATGGTTTTCTGTCAGAAAATCAGGAATTTGCTGAGCAATGTGAAAAGGAAGGTGTAATTTTTATTGGCCCACCTGCAACAGCTATAAGAGATATGGGAATTAAAAGGTAGGTGCTAGTATACATATGTCTGATAAACCCTGTTGTATCAATGTGTTTGTTGAGAACTTACATATCAGACTAAGTGGATTTTCTAGGCGACCAGAGTGCTAAATTGTTTTGTAAGATTTATTTTAGACCAGGCATTTTTCTAAATTTTTATAGACTGTCCTTCAGTTTAATTGTTACCTGGTAAAATTTTTATTTGATTTTTTCCTACCTCCACCCCTAGGGTTGTTTGCTGGAGAGAAGCAAATAAGAGTTAAATATTGTTGGAGGACATGCTCTTTTTGTCAGATTTCTACTCTGAAACTTGCACAAGGCATAATTTTGGAGTTTTTTTTCATTAATTTATATTGATTTCTTAAATTTTTTGATACATTTTAAGCATGGCTTTGGGGGGCGTGGTGGCTCAGTAGGTAGAGGTGCAGGCTGCAAGCCGAGAGGTCCTTGGTTCAAATCCCACCTACGGCAACCACGTTGTGTCCTTGGGCAAGACACTTCACCCTCATTACCCACGTGAGGGCACAGTGGCACTGTGAACTAAGGCGTACTGCACGTCGATGGTGCACCTGCTTCAACCAATGCTAACCCTGCTTGTGTGGAGTTAGAATGTTGGGGAGCTAACAGTTGCTCGGTTGTTCTCTCTGGGTACTCCGGCTTCCTTCACCCGTAAAACTGTCGTGGTCATGATTAGTCATTGTGCAGAAGTATGTGACCTTAAACACCAATGAATAATAAATAATAATAAATAAACATGGCTTCCAAGTAGATCTTGGCTGACCACAACTTCCATTAGTTTTTCCATCTTTATTGATACATTGGAACACTATTACCTGTAATTGAAAAGTCATTTGGCCTCTGAATTTTATTTGTAAGGCGATTCAATTAAACCAGCATTTGGTAATTTTTCCACATTCTAGTGAATAGTTCATGGATAAATTCTGTTATGTCTTGTTTGACAGAGCTCATGCATGGAACTGTGTGAAAGGAGATATAAAAGGTTAAATGCTTATATTGTAAGTACTGAAGTCAGAGAAGTCTGTAAAGCTTAGAAACAGTTAGATATCAGTATAATTTTCTGATATGACACATTATTGTTTGTTCGATTCACAAGGACTTGCTCTGTAAAGTATGTGCAATTAACAGGTCAAATTTGTCATAAAGATGTGGTAAAGGTCTCGTGCTTGAAAATTATATACAATTAGCAAGTTAATATTATAGAGCAATATCCAGCTGAGCAGGCTCCACTCTGTTGGAAATGGGATGAATTGTTTTTATAAAATCGTGAGGGGGATATTAAAATGGTGTTTGGCCATCTATCCATTTGTCAGTCTATCCATCAAAAAACTTTGCTTAACTCCTCCTACATTTTTGATGGGACTTTTCGAAAACTTGGTGTGAAGTATCAGTATGAAGTGTAAATGTGCACGTGGGCAGGATTCCACAAATTTTGCTCAGTTACAGCCCATGGTTATAGGTAAAATAGGTAATCGGCAAAAATGTTTGTTAACTTAACTCCTACATTTTGCATAGGATTCTTACAAAACTTGATGTGATGTATCAGTATGAAGTTTAGTTGTGCAAGTGGGCAGGAATATTTGATTTGACAGATTTAGTTACAGCCCTTGCCTTGTTTACATGCTTAACTTAGATACATTTTCTGAGATATTAAGCCAAAATTTTGCACCAAGAAATAATTTTTTATCAGGTTGTACATCAATGGGGCAATTTTACATATGACATTGTATTGATCCTTTAGCCATTAACCCTTCAACCAATAAGTTTTACAAAATTATGGTGCCAATTCTCAGATGCTCATTTTATGCATGTTATAGTCAGCAAGGGGATATGGAAGGCTTTGGACAACCTTGTTTTGCTGAGTATTTTCTTCATTTGGTGAAAAATGTAAAAGAGTATGGCATCAAGAAATCTTTACTCTAATTTGTAGGATTATATTTTGTTAAGGGGCAGAGCTGTACCTCTACTGGGTAACAAGGTATTTTTGCGCTGAACAAGAAAATCCTTTTACAGCAGGCAAAGACTTAACTCTTTTTACCAATCATACTTTTCTGAAACAGTTCCAACATATTCCTAAACAACTTCAAGATTTTCCTGTATTTCAAAATTTAGTTACAACCCATTGAATGAACTTGCTTAAAACCCTTCAAGGCCTAATTCTGACTTTGATAAATTTTTACTGCAACAAAACAGGTTCCCCAACATGCATTCTCTGGGTGAACTTGTACGTACCTTTGCAGTTGTTTCTAGCCAAGTCTTGGCTGCCTATATAGGCAGCCAGGGCTTACCTGGAAACAACATTAAAGCCATAGGATATGTAGACTCAAAACGTAACAAAAAGGTATAAAATCGAAGGTTAATTATATGTGAACCAGTGAAAAATAGTAGATACAATTGGGCTTTTTTTGTTCAGTTTTTGTTTAATGTATGAATTTATCTTGGAAAGACCTATTTTTAGCTGTTTTTCATGCGGGAACCCCCAGGATGTGCTGCAGTGCTTGTTTTCTGTGGTAGACAAGTTTTGTTTCATTAATAAAATCCCATCCGGTAGCCAATGCCTTATGTGGAAATACTCTACAGTGGATAGCATAGATATAAACAAATGGTTTAATTTGTCTTTATACTTGTGTGTTGGTCATGATACTGATGCTGAAAATAACCTGAAACACCAGTAAATAAATAAATAAATAAAATAATAAATAAATTAAAAAATGGTTCATGCTTTTCTGCTCATAAATTTATTCTTTGATTTGTTTTTTCTTCTTTTCACTTTTATTTTTTAAAACTTTTTGTAGCACATCAAAGACTATTATGTCAGCAGCAGGTGTACCTGTTATTGAAGGATATCATGGTGATGATCAGTCTGATTCCAGGTTGAAACAGGAAGCTGCAAAAATTGAATATCCAGTTATGATCAAAGCAGTGAGAGGTGGTGGTGGTAAGGTAAATATCATGCATCTTCACCCGACACTTAGAATATGGCCAAAAAATATGATTGTCAGATTGAATAGAGCTGTAGAATTTCATTTATTTAAAATTTCTCTAACACTGTGTGATGCTCATAAAATGAATGCTGCAAACAATTTTTTTGCACATCAGAAATAAAAAATTTTTATTTCGAGGACCACTTACTGACTTGAAAAGTATTTACCATTAGACATCAGCGGTATAAGAAAATAAAGCACATTTTGTATTATTTGGAGGTTAAGATACCTTGATTAAAAGTTAGTAAGAATAATTTCTGTTTCATCCTTTCATGCATTATGAACTGTTCACAACAAATGTTAATTATTTGTATCTGCAGAAAAACATGCTCCATGCAAAGAAAACCCACTAGGCCTAAAAAAGTTAAAAATCTGTTTCTCAGGCCCTTCCATGTGGTTCTTTTGTCTGCCGCATGCTCTCTTTTTATAAATAATGCAAACTTCAGAAAATAAAAATTAAACGCTTTGTGTCTGATAATTTATCCAAGTTAATAAAATTGATAAATTTGTCCCTTAAGTGCAACAAGGCTTTGCAGTGCTTTAGCATTGCGAAGCCTTCTTGTACTCAAGGGACGAAATACACCACCGCCCATGCTATTCTGTAGATTATGAGACCTAAAACATAAAACAAACCAAGAACATGAACTTTTGATGGTAAAGAAATAATTACAAAAAATTAGGGCTGTCACGATTAATCGATTGTCGATCGGTCATGCCAGAATTGATTAGAATTTTTCATTGTCGAAGAATCGGTAAATTTTACCCTGTTTTAGACGTTTAATAATTTTAAAAAAAATTGATGAAAAAAGTATTGTTTCTAAAGGTAAAAGGTCAAGAACATCAATGTTAAACCTCAAGAAGCCATTAGAAGCATTTGTCTTTTAGGTACATTCAAAGCTTTGATGTTCTGAACTTTTGAACCATCAGTGTAATAATCAAGACTGGTTGGCAGTTGCGAACTTGCGAAGTTCGCAACTGACGACCAGTCTTGATTATTACACTGATGGTTCAACACTTCAGAGAATCAAAACTTTGAATGTACCTAAAAGAGGATCGTCTTCGTTATTTATTTGAGGTAGGTCGACTGAGTTGAAATTCATTTCTTATCAGCCTACTCACAATTGTTTACTACAGGCTTGCACTACAGTGGAAGTCCCTAACTCGGATAAAATACTCTCTATTTTTGTCTTTCCCAAGCAATTTGGGAAAGAAAAGTGGTGCAAAAGCACCAAGAAAAAAATAAGCCAAAACTGGGCCGAGTGCAACCGGCGCAGACCCAGTACGGGATGCTCTCTCCCAAGTACAACTCCACGACTTCCATTGCCAGTGCGCATATACCGTCTCTAAAGACTCATTCTTTTTATCATCCGCTTCGTGTCGAGATGTTTCTGCACGCTTATCAGTATTTATCCAGCTCGTTGTTTGATGATTCCTGATTCATAGTGCATCAGTGTATCCTTTGTATTCTCAGGAACAGTTTTCTTTATATTCTCTTCAATATTATATATCCATAATGTATTTTAATTGTTCTCTCTCGAGTCGCGCGCGAATTTCGTGTGCCATGCGGTTCGGACTTATTATTTTTCACAATTATTGTTAATGCTTAATTTGCAAAATTTTCTAATTGTGTTAGAGTTAGGTGTCCGCGGGGTACCACTCCTACAGTTTTTCTTCTCTCTTTTGAGAGTAGTCATCCTGTTGTGTGGTTCCCGGGCAACCGTCTGGGGTCTTTGTTTCTGTCACCTTGCTCTCTTCTTTGGGGGTGTTCTTCTGTTTTCTGATTTCACCTTCTTTGCTCCTCTCACCTCTATCATGCCCAGGACAATTCCTTGTGGGCAATGTCTGCTGCCAAAGCATGTGGACGATTTACATTCGTCTTGCTCCTCCTGTAATGGGTGTTCGGCCAAGTGGCCATGTGGTGTCTGTGGATCATGGTCATCCACTTTCTGGGCGTCAGTTAACCGTGTCGTTCGTTCTCGTGGCCGTGCCTCCCGCTCCAGCGGGAAAGGAGAACATGGTCGTTCGGGGGCTCCGAGTCGACCTTGTCTGGTGAGAGTTATTCCTCCTCCGTGGGGGATGTGCAGTCTTTTCCTGTGGTGGATACTGCGAGAGCCGTTGAGTGTTCTGGTGAAGAGATGCCTGGTTCCGGGACTACGGTCCCCCTCCAGTCGACATCTGAGGCTGTCACAAGGGTTGTGACTCTTCCTTCGGAGCCAAGCAGGTGTGCTCTCTCCACTTTTCCACCAGCCTCAACGACTCCTGACGTATCTACTACTACTGCTGGTCCGTCTGCTTCGTCGTCAGTTTCAGCCGGCCTCGGCTTTTCGCTGCAGGAGACTGAAGGAATGTCTGGTACTGTAGACGTGGGATATCGGCCTCAGCCTTCCCTGACTTCAACTCGGCGAAGTTGGAAGGGGCTGCCGGCCGAACTCATCTCTGTGGTCTCTATGCCGTCGAGCTCCACAGTTGTGTCTTTGGTTTCGGATGTTCTTAGTGGAGACACTATGAACTCCGTGGCATTTCCGTCCACTCATTCTGGCCACACGACCAGTTTTGGGGGACCAACGCCTTTTGTGCAGCCTGGACCTTCTGCCCCGCAGAGGTCCGCGGTGACTCTCATGAGTTCTTGCTATATTGATCCTTGGGGTGCCTCGTACCCCTATACACGTCTGCCTTCAGATGTTTCGGCTGCCGCCCGTCGTCCCGCGTCGGGTGTTTTGGAGGATCGTGACCCTTCGCTGGTAAAGAGGGGGTCAGAGGTGAAGCCACTTTGCCGGTTCGCTCCCCTGTCGAACTGGCCAGTACGGGTAGTGAGCTTAGGGAGGCCCTCTCCTTACTCACTCAGGTTCTATCTAAGAGCCTTCCTGTTGCTTCCAGCGAGGCAGCAAGTGGTTTCCAGGCGCCTGCTATGGCGCTGCCTCCTGGGATTGAAAACAGGCCGGTTTCTGATTCCCCTGGTGTCCCGACACCTGGGGAGGCGTCGGCTGGTTTGCCCACGATGGGCTATGTGTCTTCCGACTCTGGGGAGGAGTCCGACATGCTTGATGTCGAGGGCCAGCAGTCTTCGGACTTGGGGGCAGCTCTTGACTTTGTGTTTGGGTTTCTGCCTGATCTCAAACCTACTAACCAGCCGACAGTGTCAGCCAGGCCGTGATCATCGGTCGCGTGCCTACAGCCTATGGAGCAACCTGCTTCTGGGCGCCTTCGACTGTGCCAGTCAGTACAGGTGGTTGAAGCTTTTTCAGCATTGGATTCCAAGCTGAATTCCAAGGCTCTGAAGACTTCGTTCTTCACCAGGGTTGACACCTTTTTGCCTCCTGTGCGTTATCGTTCCTACGATTCCGCCAATCCGTCGGTCTGCCAGACTTTCATGGTTCTGGATCAGGAGGACTCCACTTCCCTCGGGCTTTCCAAGCCCAAGTCTGCCATCATTCCAATGATGGCTCTGGAGTCCACGTTGGGCTTATCTAGAGAGATGCTTGGCATGCTTTCTCTCTCAGATCACGTCATCTCAGCTTTGGCTGATTATCTGCCTCCAGATAAGTTTGACGAGGTACAGGCTCCTTTGTGTGTGCTGTCCAAGGCACTTATGCATCTTACTCACACGCATGCCTGTAACACGGCTAATTTGGAATTAGTTCGAAGGGACGCTGTGCTGGACACAGGACGATCCCTTTCCGAGGAGCAGCGTGCTGCTCTTCGATCTGCTTCTTTGGCAGTTTCCGCAACTTTTCCATGGTTCCGTGTCGACGGTCCAGGATAACGCCTTACGTCATTCCAAAGATCAGTTGCTGTTTCGTCAGCTAGATCAGCCTTCTAAGGGAGGCACGGGCCGTTCCAAGCCTGACAAGTACCCTTCTGCTTCCTCTGTGAAGCAAAAGGCTGGTCCTTCTGCCGCCGTCTCTACTTCTTACTCAAGGGGTAAGGGTAAAGGTCGGCAGAATCGAGGGAAGTCTCAGGATTCTTCATTTAGTAGAGGAGGTGGTTTCTCCTCTCGCGGGCCTCGTCGGGGCTCGAAATGAAGGTCCTCACCTCGACTCGTCCCAGGTTGGAGGAAGGATAGCAGAGTTCGCAGACCATTGGGCCACCATCACATCCGATCCGTGGGTGTTAGATGTTGTTCGGTCCGGGCTGCGAATATCCTTCCGACGGCACCCCACTCTGTCAAGGGTGCCTCTTCCAACCACAGTTCCTTCAGACGTTTTACGTCGGGAACTTTTGTCCACGGAGATTGGCAATCTCCTGGCAAAGGGGGCGATCGAGGTCATCAAGAACATTCAGTCAGTGGGTTTCTATTCCCACCTGTTCTTGGTGCCGAAGAAGGACGGCCGACTCCGACCGGTTATTGATCTGAGTATCCTGAACCATTCTATCATTGCTCCCAAGTTCAGCATGGAGACTTTCAGGTCGGCCTGCCAATCAATTTACCAGGGAGATTTCGCTGCCAGCATCGACCTGCGAGACGCTTACTTCCACGTTCCGATGCATCGGGCGTCACGGAAGTATCTCAGGTTCGCTTTTCTGGGGTGAGTTTACCAGTTCAAGGCCATGCCTCTCGGCCTCAACCTGGCTCCTTGGGCCTTCACCAGACTGATGTCGCATGTGATAGCGTTCCATCGCACACAGTCCAGGGTGACTACTTCGGCATATCTGGACGATATTCTCTAGAGGCATTCCAATGCTGCCTTACTGGAGTCAGATGTCGCCACTCTGTTGAGCTTGCTCACGCACGTCACTAGGATTCAGAGTCAACGAGGAGAAGTCGGACCTGGTCCCTTCTCAGTGGTTTTGTCATCTGGGGATGGCTTTCCAAACCCAATTCAATTTGGTAGCGGTTCCCCAGGCCAAGGCTGTGATTCTCTCAGCTTTTGCTCTGACTCTGTCCCAGTCCACGTCCGCGACCGCTCGGAGTTTTCTCCGGCTGATCGGTCTCTGTGGTTCGGTGATGGATCTCATTCCTCTAGGTCGGCTGCGTGTCAGACCTCTCCAACACTTTCTGCTCAGTCGTTGGTGGCCGAATGTAGATTCTCTGGATCAGGTGCTTCCGTTTCCGGAATCTCTGTATCCTCACCTTCTTCCCTGGACAGATGTTCAGTGGATTACGCAGGGTGTTCCATTGGACTTACCCACATCTGATCGCGTTCTGATGGCAGATGCCAGCGATCTTGGATGGGGTGCGACGTTGGATCCTCTCGGTCTTTCCCTACACGGGATGTGGGACCAGGATCAAGCAGCTCTACACATCAACCAGAAGGAGCTTCTTGCTCTTCTTCTGAGTTTCAGGCAGTGGAACCCTCACCTGTCGAATCGCCAGGCCCTTCTGCTGTCCGACAATTCGACAGTGGTTGCTTACATTCGGAACCAGGGCGGCACGCACTCGGTTCCGATGTACGAATTAGCTCGGGATCTTCTACTGCTCGCTCAGGATGTTCACACTGGAGTGGTTGTTCATCACATTCCCGGTGGTCTGAACGTCCTAGCCGACTCCCTGTCCCGACAGGGCAGGGTTATTTCCATCGAGTGGATGCTCCACAGGGCAGTGTTCCAGTCGCTTTGCGATCCCTGGGGACGTCCCCACATCAACCTCTTTGCGACTCGTTGGAACCATCAGGTGGACACTTTCGTGTCCCCGTGTCCAGATCCTCTGGCTTTTGCCGTGGACACTCTGTCACTCGATTGGAACGGTCTAGTCGGCTACGCCTTCCCGCCGGTTCCGATTCTACCTCAGGTTCTAGCCAAAATTCGAACCTGCAGTTGTCAAATCATTCCGATCGATCCCCTGTCGCCTCAGCGGGTGTGGATCAATCAGCTCCGCTCGCTGATGGCGGCGGTTACAGCACATCTCCTGCTACATCGCGACCTTCTTTGTCAAGGTCGCCCGAGGAGGTTTCACGTCGACCCGCCTTCATTGTTCCTTCACGCATATCTTTTGTCAGGTCCTGTCTCCTCCGTAGAGGTTTTTCGAGACGAGCAGTGGAGTGCATTTCTTCTTCAAGGAGGCACTCCACTGGTTTAGCTTATGCAGCTAAATGGAAGGTCTTCTGTCGATGGTGTGCTGATCACTCTATTTATTATGCCAATCCTTCGATTTCACAGATTGCGGAGTTTCTGGTATATCTGTTTGATTCTCGGGGTCTCCAGCCTGTTACCATCAAGGGTTACAGGTCCATGCTTTCAGAGACTTTTTCTTATGTGGGGAAGCGTCGTATCGGCACTAATCCTTACCTCTCCAAGCTTGTTCGGCACTTTTCTTTGAAAAGGCCTCGGACTTTGCAGCTTACTCCACGATGGAATCTTTCGTGGGTGCTGCTTTGCTTGGGGGGGGGGGGGGGGGGGGGGGGGCCATTCCATTCAAACCTTTATCCCAGGTGGATATGCATTTTCTCACATATAAGACGGCTTTTCTGATGGCATTTGCTTCGGCCAGACAGGTTAGTGAGCTTCACGCCCTCTCGGTTGACCAGGCCTTTTTTAGGAGCTCCCCCAACAGTGTTACTTTTACCACTGATTGCTCTTTTTTGGACAAGAGTCCGTTACCAGATACTACTCCTCCTCCTATCTGTATCAGGGCTCTTCCTTCTGTTGAGGGTAATCGCCCTTTGCTCTGTCCGGTCCGTGCTATTCGCATTTATCTCGATCGGACACGTTTCATACGGAAAGGCAGGAAACGTTTTTTTCTGTCTCTTATTCCGGGTCGACAGAAGATCTCTCCTCAATCCATTTCTCGATGGATTTGTCTTGCTATTCGCATGGCTTACGGTCGTTTAGCAGCTGGCGATTGTATTACCAATCGTATTTCTGCCCACGAGGTGTGGGCATTATCCACCTCTTGGGCTTATTCTAACTCCGTCAAGTTGTCGGATGTTATGCAGGCAGCCTACTGGAGAAATGCCTCTACTTTCTCCACCTTTTATCTGCGCCAGTTGCAGGAGCAGTCGGAGGACCTTTTTGCCCTGGGTCCTCTTTCTTCTGCTCAGGCTGTTGTCTGCCATAGCCATTAGGCTTCTTGAAGGCCAGTTTCAGCCTTGTGCTGTTACTGCCCTTTTTCTGTCTGTGTGTCACACATGCCCATATGTCTCCTTTCATTGTCCTTTACCAATGATTGCGACGTTATGGTTGATAAGCCTCGGGACCTCTTCCTTCTGCTTCACGGTTCCAGTGCACTGGGGTTATGTGTGAGTTGGTTATGCGATTCCTTCCAGCCTATTGTCTATTCAGCCTGTAGTAAACAATTGTGAGTAGGTTGATAAGAAATCTAAATTTTATAGTAAATTTCCTTTCTTATTATACCTACCACAATTGTTTACATGGAGGCCCTCCCGTCTTCTTTACGGGTAAAGAATCTTTCCTCCCCGCTGATCACATAACTCTAACGTTGACGGATTCAAAAAGAATGAGTCTTTAGAGACGGTATATGCGCACTGGCAACAGAAGTCGTGGAGTTGTACTTGGGAGAGAGCGTCCCATACTGGGTCTGCACCGGTTGCAGTTTTGGCTTATTTTTTTCTTGGTGCTTTTGCACCACTTTTCTTTCCCAAATTGCTTGGGAAAGACAAAAATAGAGAGTATTTTATCCGAGTTAGGGACTTCCACTGTAGTGCAAGCCTGTAGTAAACAATTGTGGTAGGTATAATAAGAAAGGAAATTTACTATAAAATTTAGATTTTTAATGACTTCAAAGAGAGTGAGAGAGGAGGTCATCTAGGTTTCATTATTATTGATTATTTGTGACGATTAATCGATTCCTAAATTAAAAAAAATCGTGACAGCTTTAACAAAAATAAAAAAAGTAAAAAACTGCCAACCCACATGCAATTTTAAAATAAATTACCCGAGAAACAGAAGATCTTCTTTGTGAGGCCCTATAGATGAGAACCATTTTCGAAATAAAATATATTATTCATTTTAGGTAAAGAACACCACGATTAAACTTTACTTAAATGATGAAGCTTAGCCCCTTAAAGAAAAATATCATCTTCAGCAGTATCTTTACTTTCTTGCATGAAGCTGTTGTTTTTTGTCAAACCTTTCATTCATGTCATAACATCAATCAGATGCAAACAACCAATCAGATGCTTTCTTACATGCTTAGTTTTGCTGTAGACCGTATTCCATGTGGGATTTCCTCATGCATTTCCCAATGCACATATTCTATTGCGTAACATTGATAACAACAAATATTATTTTTCATTTTTATCCTTTTTATGTGTACCCATACTATGTATGGTACACATAATGCCGGCATCCGGGGTGACCATCCGTCGTTCGTCCATTCTTTGTCCGTCTGTCCGTCCATCTGTCTCTCCATCTGTCCATCCGTCTGTCTCTCTGTCTGGCATCCGTATCCATTTCTTTGGCATTCGATAACATGAAAAATATTTCTTGGATTGTCAAGTTCCTTTATATTTGTGTTCAGGTTACTGATGTGCCGAGCTGTATAGTTTTTGGTGTAAATCGGATAATTTGATCCTGAGATATTGACCCTTTATCCTTCAAATTGAAAATTCCTCCAATCCCTTTGGCATTTGATAACTTGAAAAATATTGCTTGGATTGTCAAATTACTTTATATATTTATTCAGGTTACTGATGTGCTGTGCTGTATAGTGTTTTTATGTAAATCTGGTAATTTGCTCTGGAGATATTAACCCTTTATCCATCAAATTAGCCACTCCTCCAATCCATTTCTATATGTACCCATACCTTGTATGGTGTACATAATGTCGGCATCCGTGGTGGCCCTCCGTCATACAGCTTTCTACTAGTTGCGCGTGAGCTCAGTGAGCTCTGTCAAGCAAGATTGAATTGCTTAAAATTCCTAGCTGCATCATGGGAAAAAATGCAAGTTGAAATTTTGATATTTTGCCATTAGTATGCAGACGGTTAAATTTGGATAAAGACTTGAATTTGGTTAAAATAGACACGGGTTGGTGAAATCAGATATTGGTGTGCATTATATTATGCTCTTCTACAAAGAAAATGTTTTTCTGTGTACGAATATAAAACATCATCTGCATTGAATATTTGAAATAACCAAATTGACTCACATTACAGGGAATGAGAATTGCATTTACAGAAGCTGAATTTCAAGAGCAGCTTGATTCTGCAAGAAGAGAAGCACAGAAGGCTTTTGGAGATCAAGTTATGTTGCTAGAAAAATTTGTGGAACAACCAAGGTTTGCTAGATTTCTATTTTCTTCCATCACCCACGGTAGTAATATCAAATGTGTTCAATTACCAACCCTATGGGAACACTGAGAAGGTGGAGCAGTGTTTGTTTCCTGTGATGTTGACTATACTTGACTTATACTTTTGTTGCAGTCATGATATAGCCGTAGGTGGTGAAAGTGACCGTAAACATCAGTGAATATATAAATAGTTCAGTTATGAATAAAACTTAATGTTCAACAGAATTGAAAATGCAACACAGAGATCTAATTGAGGTGTGTAAAACTCTAAAAATTAGAATATGAAGAATATATCGATGGTCTAAATGTGAGTTTGAATACAGATTTCAGATGGTCAGTATGCCTGATGAACATAACATTTCATTGATAATGAAATATCATATGCCATTGACATTGTAGTATCTAATGATTTACCACACCTCATATATGCAAATAATAGAATAAATATCCTACTCTTAGCAACATCTCATTGGTCTATGAGCTTGTTCAACTAAATGGTCTTAACTCCTTGCATGCTGCTGACGGGTATTGCTGCCAGGGACAGAATTTTCTTGTCACTGTAATAAGTATAATTTGGACACATTTGATCAAATTTACCTGTGTAGACTGAATGGATTTTTTCACAAATGATTTATTCAGTTAAATTTGTGAGTTTGAATACAGATTTCAGATGGTCAGTGGGTTATGGGTTAAGCAGGTCTGTAGAAATTGGGATCAAATATTCTTTTGTTCACCTTAGCCAACCCATTGTTTTATCACATTCACTAGACCTTTCACAAATAACATGAGCGTACCAGAGAATTGCACTTTGTAATCATTTGCTAACTATCTACTTTGTAGTGATGATAAAAATACATGTTCTTGGACATTGAGGATGAAGTGCTGTGTTGTAAAACACTGTTAGATAGGCCTCTCAGAGCCCTTTCCAAAAGTGTATTGTATGACAGCACCCATCGGCTCAGTGTTGTATTGTATGAAATGAACTGCAATATTCTTGGTTCTTCATCTCAGCCACTGCACTAACACTGCTAAACATATCAGTTTTATTTACAATGGCATACCAGGGGTTCGATCCCACGACTTCAGTACCAACCATCTAGCAATACTATACTAAACCAGTTTAAAACCACACACACCTCTTGGTCAACATGCAGAACACACTGAATACTTCATGAATACCATGTGCACTTCTATGGTACAAGAGCGTACTATAGAATTGCACTTGGTATTCATTTGTTAGCTTCTTCAGAAAAGCTATCTAAACATGATGAATAAATATCAGTATTAGTTTACCTTCGTCATACTCAAAAAAATCAAAATAACGTATTGCCTGACCAAAAATTGAGGTGATCCTGTTTCAGGTTGCCCCAGTTTCTAATTTGTAAGTTGGGTGCACAGTGGCTCAGTGGTTTCTCCATTGGACTTTACCCCGAAAGATCCATGGTTTGATTTTCGACAGGAGCAACTGCATTATGTCCTTGGTCAAATAATCCTGATTGCCTTAGTTGGGAATGCTGGTGCTGTGTACTTTGGCATACTGCACATCGATGGTGCACTTGCCTTCAACCAATGCAAACCCTGCTTGTGCACAGTTGGTATGTTGGGGAGGCCTGACAGTATCTTTCCATTGCTTGGTGGTTGTCTCCATATACTTAGGTATTCCCCACCTGTAAAACTGTCTGACATGAGGTGACCCTGCCTATCAAAGGGATCGGTAAACCCTAATGAAACAAACAATTTGTAAGGTGGAGAGTGGGTGTTGGGGATATCTTTTTCTTTGTTAAATGATAGGTGAAGTAATCAAATGGAATTTTTGTGTCTAAAATTTTAATGGAAGAAATCAGTGTTGAAATTATGTTCTGAACCGGGAGTAGAAGTTCTCCTGATGTTAGAAAGTGAAAGAGAGCTGTGTAAGACAATGCTCAAAATCTCAAGCAATATATTATCGGTTACGCAATGAACCTTACTTAATTAAATATTAAATGTTAAATATTTCTTAATTGAATAACCCTATTCATTGCATTAACTGGTACAGTGCTAAAATATTTTTAGTCATCAAAATTGGTTCAAAAATCTTTGCCTTGTTACAATATATTGGAGAGTGCCCACAGGCACTCTCCCTTAAATTGTAACAGGAAAATCCATACAGACCAAACAATTTAGATTTAAAGATAATATGAAGGATAGTGATGAACCGATTATGGGGGATCGGCCAATTATGACAATCGGTAGTTAAAAAAAAATGGCACTTTCCGGTTATTTGTGTTCAGCTGGTAGTCTGTAGTTCTTCATGATGCAAGCATCACAATACAATAAGAAATTAAAATTGGAGAAAAAAAACTAAAATAGACTATTTTTTCAATGATAGATGATTGTTATGCAACATGTAAGTCGCATGACTGTCTCAAACGCGTTTTCTGTTTGTCAAGATCATTTTTAAATTCAGTTACCTCCCTTGATTATCTCTCCATTGTTGATTGCAGAGTACATGTAAACACTGGAGAAACACATCAAGGGAGGTAACAAGTTGAAAAATGAACATTAAGTAATTAATTCTGACATGTCACGTGTGTATCTGTAAATCATGTGTCATACAACTTCACATCACACATTAATATCAAAGTTTTTATTCCCTTAAGACTCAAAGTATGTGTGCTCAGTATATTCCTGGTTAATACAGCCAAGTGTATTGTATTCTTACTCAAAACCATATTAACACTATTTACTGGAATAAACACAATATTCACAAGAGAACAATATCGTGTGATTGTCCCACACTAAACATGCACACTCTTGAGAACTTATGTGGTATTATGTTTGTATAATTGGTGATTTATAAACAAAATAAATAGTTTAAATCATTCTGTTTCCAGTATGCATTGATAGTTCATTGATGTGAATAATTTACTAAATGATTTTCTCTTTTGCTGTGTTATTATAGGCATGTGGAAGTTCAAATATTTGGTGATCACCATGGTAATTATGTTTATTTATATGAAAGAGATTGTAGTGTTCAAAGAAGGCACCAGAAGATTATTGAGGAAGCTCCTGCAGTAAGTCATATGATATACTTACTATCAAGGCCTCAGAAAATAATTATCAGTTATTTCAACTCCCACCCTTCTCCATGCCTTCTCCCCTCACATCTGGTAATTTTTGCTCTCGATGGAATGTTACTTCTCCCATGTAAATCCACAGTGTTTTTGTCACCAATTAATCAAATCAGCATTGTCATAAAGCGATAGAGCAATAGACTTCTTACATTTTTCAGTCAATTAATTCATAAACCACATATTATGTCCATATGTCCAAATGTTGTCTTCTGTTCATGTTGGCTAAAGGATTGAAAGATTTTAGAAAATGATACACATATTTATTTCACAAATAATTTATACAATTTCTAAACACAAGCTTATTGAAATATATCCGATGATATGTTCTATTTAAGTGCCCAAACCGTTTTAACCCTTTAGCAATATAATAACTAACAGGCCACTGTTATACATAAAAATTGCCATTTAGATCCTAATATTTTTTAAACTTTTCATTTCAGGGACATGGTTATGGTCCCTCATTTGAACAAGCTTATAAAGAAAATTTTTTGGTTAAGGCCCCACAAAAGAGATCTTCTGTTTCTCAGAACATTTTTTTGTAAAATTGCATGTGGGCGGACGTTTTTTTATTTTATTTTTTATTTTTGTAATTATTTCTTTGCTATCAAAAGTTCATACTCTTGGTTTGTTTGTTTTAGGCCTCACCACCTGCAGAATAGCATGGGTGGTGGTGTGTTTTGTCCCTGGAGTGCAAGAAGGCGTCGCAATGCTAATTTATCAATTTTATTAACTTGGGTAAAATATCAGACATGAACCATTTAATTTTTATTTTTTTAAGGTTGTATTGGTAATAAAAAGAGAGCATGCGGCAGCCTAAATGATCATCCAAGAAGGCCTGAGAAACAGATTCTTAACTTTCTTGGGCCTAATTGATACCTGTTTTTGCAACTGTTGTCTTCCATCCATGTTAGTGCCAAAGGGTTAAATTATTTTTGGGTGCAGAATTTTCTGATTATGAAAATTCCTATAACTCATTCCTTGAGTTTAGGTTCCCATATCTGGACCTTCTGGAAACTCATTAAAATTGAAAAAATAAATTCCATTGCCCCTGATATTCCTTGAATATTGCAGGGTACGAAATTTGAGACATACACAAAAGTTATTGTGAATGGAAAATCATTCACAAAAAGGTGTGGTGATTCAGTTTTGCTTGGGCCAACCATGGTTAATTAAAGGATATTTTTTTTACCACCCTAAAAACGTAATTTATCAGCATTTGAGGAGTAATTTAAGAAGCCTTTTTCCAGATTTGTTTTATGTGACAAATGGCAATGTCACCACAAATGCCATCACCAAGTAGCCATACCTTGTCAAATAATGTTTAATCCAAGGACTGAGGTTATTGTGTGCATGTTTTAGTCACAATGCTAAAAGATGTCATATCTTGTTACTGTATTTCAAAAGATAACAACATTTCAGTGAAGTAAAATATCCAATAAGTCAATAGAATGATTTACCTTGGTATCGGTATGGTATGCAATGTCAGTAACATACTTGTACCCACACTGATACAATTATGAGATCGTATTTTCGGTATACTGCCCAGCTGTAGTTCACCGTTTTACAGCAGCCAAAGCCACCGAAGTTACATAAAGTGGTTGGTGGTGACTGTCTTTAAAAATACATAGTCCACAGGCTCTTCTTGTCATAAATTTTGGGTAATGTTCTGTTTTTTGTCCTTTTATTTTTTAACTATTAAATGTTGGGAATATTTTTTAATATCGAAATTTTGTTTTTTTATACAACCAATGGTCCAGACTAGCTGGTGCTAACTCAATTTAATTCAGGGCCAAACACAACTTTTGCACCCCCCAATTTCCAAAATTTGCATACAGAATAAAAAAAAACAAGTCGTATCTGGTCCTCCATACTTTGGTTATCTGTGCATGCGCAGTATCCAGGAAGTACCGAAAATGGCCGCAAACCATCATTTCTTTGTTTGGCCCTAAAGTCAGTAACAATGATCTGACATCTGGGCTTTAAAATCTCCTTTTTTGAGGATGCCAGACACAAATCAATGAAAGAATTAGTGGATCCAAGGCTGTAAATGGATGATGGAAGTGAACAATGGTGGTTTCAAACATTCAGGGCTGTAATTTTATAAAAATTATTTCATGTTTCCCAATTTCGGGACATACGCCTGACGTCATCATTCTTGCTAATGATTAATCCACTGTTTGTTAAGTGTTCCTTCCCTATCCTTCCATGACACCTTCCTGTTAAACTCCTAAGCTTTTTGGCTATTTTTATTGAATTTTTTTTATTAAATTTCTTGGGAGTTTAACTTGTATTACAGAATGTTTATTCTGTTTATCCCCATGGTTACGTCCTCACCCTAGGGGTGTTAGGTTGTTTTGGTCTTGCTTCTTCTGTCCGATGTATCGTTTTTTCTTAGTATGAAGATCTAGCTTTGCATCGGGTAGCATTGGTAACGTCCTCAAATATATGTAGTATTTATTATTATATTACTGTATAATTACTGTAGGATACATTAATTATGATTCTGGTAGTGTAGCTCAAAAAATTTGGATTTTGTCCACACTTAGGCTAGATCGGGATGCATTTTGGCTCATGATGTTCCCTTTAATTTTTATTGCTATTATTATACCCCCACAAAGTTTGGGTGTGTATATAGGAATCACCCTGTCCGTCCGTCCGGGCCAACTAAACCTTTTTAGGAGCTATTATTTTTAGGAGGTTAGTCGAAATTAGGGTCCATCCATCCAGGCCAACATTGGGGGTTTAGGGGATATTATTATTAGGGGCTACCTCCAAATTAAGGTAGTGTTAGGGTTAGGAGTGGGGTGGGGTTAGGGTTAGGGGTAGCCCCAGAGTAGGGCTTAAGGTTGGGGAGGGTTAGGTCCCCAGGGGGGGGGGGTAGGGTTGGGGTCAGGGGGGGGGGGGGTTAGTTTTAGTAGCCCCTAAACAGAAAAATAGCTCCTAATCCTATTGGTTTGGCTAGGGTGGGGTTGGGTCAGGGGTGGGTTGGGTTGGGGGTAGCCCCAGAGTAGGGCTTAAGGTTGGGGGGGGGTTAGGTCCCATGGGTGGGTGGGGGTTAGGGTCTGGGGTGGGCTTTTAGGGTCAGGGGGGGTGGGGTTAGGGTGTGGTTTTTGGGTTGAATGGTGTGGTTAGTGTTAAATATAAATTCTAGGGTGGAGGGGGTGGGGTTCTGGGTAAAATAAGGTTTTGGACATCCAAAATGTTTTTTTGGTAGCCCATAAACCCCAAATGTTGGAGCATCCGTCTGTCCATCTGTCCATCCTTATAAGCGCAACTCCTCCTAAACTGTTCGAAGAATTTTCATGAAACTGTACACAATGGAAGAACTCCATATGAAGATGTGCATGAAGCAATACCGTTCTGACATTTCCAAGTGGAGATAATCTAACTTATACATTTCAATTGCTACATCATATGTTTGTGTCCTCGTAAGCGCAACTGCGCGGGATGGGGGGGGGGGGATGGGGGGGGGGGGCGTATCACTTTGTGAGCTTGCTCACAGTACCTCTAGTTCATGTATCTTTATCATATATTTTGTTGTGGAATTTGTAGGAGTGCTGTTGACTTTGTATTTTGATTGTAATTATGAAAGCTTACTGCTCTAAATGCAAGGCGAGGAAGTCTTCCTTGGATTTACATGCTTATTGCCTTGCCTGTAGTCGATGCACTCCTACAGATTCTTGTCCTACTTGTGTACATTGGGATGACGAACGTTGGAGATGGGTGTGACGGTACGTTGTTGGCGGTGAGGTTCCTATGCTCTCACCGCAATATAATTCGAGTTTTTCAGTTTCTGTTTCAGAGGAACAAGAACATGATGATGGTATTGTGACACTCATCAAAAGTGTGCTACCGTCATCGTGCTCTGATAAGCAAACAGAGCTAGCTGCAAAGGTGCTCATGAATATTAAGCAAGGAATAAGGCCTCTAGTTAGTGTTCTTAATCCTTTGCAAGCAGCTAGCTCGACCGGTGAAGCGTTGACTCCGTCCGTGGGAGCCATGATACCGGGTAAGTCTGTTGCGGTTGAAGAAAGTGTAGATTTGGGTAGAGCGAGCACCTCAAAAACTAAAGCTCACACAACGATAATGGAAATAGGGAGGAAGTCAGTAAGTTTCTCTTCGGGTAGCTTGGCGAGGTCTTATAGACCGCGAGCGGGAGAGCCTTCTCTAACCCAGCAACATTTGGGGCCAAATGTTGTTTTGAGAAACTTGCATGAGTCGGAGCATACGTTCACACCCACCGCTCGGGACGCTCCATCTAGACTGCAGCCAGGGACGGCTTCTGTCAACGCTTCCTCTGCTACATTAGTAAAGCACACATGATGGCATGCTAGCTACCCGACTTTGAATATCCAGCCAGCTGCGTGAAAGACGGAGCCAGTCTTCGCCTGTGAAGTCGGACCATCTGGTAGCTAGTGATCTGAGGCTTCGTTTCTCCTCCCGTAAGCCTCCTAAGTCAAACAAGTGATAGACAAGACCTCTATTGCTTGCCAGTTGGCGGAAGGTTATCAAACTTTCCGAGAAACTGGATAGAAGTCATAGAAGATCAGTGGGTGAGAGGTGTAGTCTCGTAAGGCCTACGACTATCATTCCGAACCAAACTCCCACTTACAAGATGTCCGCATTGGACAAATATTCCGGCAGATCCTTTCAAAGAGAGTCTCTCCTTGCGGAAGTACAGGCTCTCTTATTAAAGGAAGCAATAGAGGTCGTCTAGAATCAAAATTCTCAAGGTTTTTACAGTCACCTGTTCCTCGTACTGAAGCCAGACGACTCGTTCTGACCGGTAATAGACTTGAGCTGAATAAACAAGTTGATCGTAGCTTCAAAGTTCTATATAGAAACCATTCGGTCGGTAAGAGCGAACATTCAAGTGGACGATTATGCGGCAAGCATAGATCTAAAGGACGCCTACTTTCATGTCCTGGTACATACGGCATTCAGAAAGTATATGCGGTTTGCTGTGCAAGAAGAGGTTTATCAGTTCAGAGCAATGTGGGTCTGAACCTATCTCCTTGGGCTTTCACTTGAATTATGAACTTGGTAATGTCATACTTCCGAGCCCATTCGTCTGTGGTAACGTCGGCTTCCTTGGGCAACATTCATCAGAGATACGGCAACAGAATTATTCTTCAGAACGATGTTTAGATTCTGCTTCTATTGTTCTGACCTCTCGGTTTCATAGTAAATGAGAAAAAGTCAGATCTAGCTCCATTCTTTCATTCACTTGGGAATGAGCTTCAAGACTCACAATAATCTGGTTCGTCTGCCATTACCCAGAGCAAAATTAGTCAGTTGTTATGCTCACTTTTGTCTAAACTCTCCTGCAGTGACGGCGAGGGAGTTTATGCGACCGATGGGGCTGTGCGGAGCAGCTGCGAATCTTATTCTGATGGGCTGCTTGCGCACGCTTCCACTCCAGATATTCTTTACTCAGAACTGGAGTGTGAAGATGCATTTGCTCGAAACTAGGATTGTTTTAACGGATCTAATAAAACAAAAGGTTCAGATTTGGGCAGACCTCCAGGGGTTGACTCAAGGAGTTCCGCTTCAACTGCTGGATCCGGCTTTCAAGATTATGACGGATGCGAGTCAGGCGGGCTGAGGTGCGTCCCTAAGTCCTGCAGACTTGAAGTGTCAGGATCTTTGGGACTCTCGGTTCCTAGAGAAGCACATAAACATCAGGAGATGATGTCCATCTTGCTACCACTACAACATTGGATTCTTCAAATAGCGAACGTCCAATTTCAGATTCTGTCAAACAACTCGACAGTAGTAGCTTAGCTCAGGAACCAAGGTGGCACTCACTCGATTCCGTTATGCAAATTAACGGAGAAGATTCACCTATTCGTTCTGAATCATCATGCTCATCTCCCAGTCCATCATATACCAGGTCGTCTGAACGTACTGGCAGTCTCGCTCTCTCGGAAAGGTTGCCTGTTGCCATCAGAGTGGACTCTCATCAAGTGAATATTCAGTCAGATCTGCTACCAGTGGGATTGTCCCATGATAGATCTTGTTGCGACACATGTAAACTATCAGTTACCGACGTTTGTGTCTCCATGTCCGGATCATCGAGCGTACGCAGTAGACGCTCTGTCAATCTCATGGATGGAATGATAGGATATGCATATCCTCCAGCTCTGTTGATTCAGCAGATTCATCAAACAGTCACACTACAAAATCATGCTAGTAGCACCTCTGTCATCACAGAAACCTTGGATCAATCTTCTCAGGTGTCTGTTATGGGACATTCCCCAGAAGCTTCCTCCTCGAAAGGATCTTCTGTATCAGGGGAAGTCTCTCGCACTGCATCACAACCCGGACGGTCTCAATCTTCACGTATTTCCGTTGTACGGTCCTTCTTGCACGGAAAAACATTTTACAGGACGAGCAGTGGACGCAATTTCTAACTACAGGAGGACCTCCTTTTCGTTGAATTATGCAGCGAAGTGGAGAGTTTTCTTCCGTTGGTGTACAGACCAGTCTGTAGACGTCTATGATCCATCCATTCCACAGACTGCCAATTTCCTGGTCTATATGTTTGATAAACTCAAACTGCAGCCCATCACTATTAAGGGATATAGGTCTATGTTATCAGACACTTACGCTCATCATGATAACTTAGCTTTTGGATCAGATACTTCTTTATCCAAGCTAGTTAGAAATTTTTTGATCAATAGACGTAGAACCCTCAGATTAATTCTTAATGGAATTTGGCTTGGGTTCTGTTGAAGCTTCAAGAAGCTCCATTTGAGCCGTTGAACGATGTAGCTTTCAAATTCTTGACCTATAAAATGGCTTTTCCCTTAGCCTTTGCCTCTGCCAGAAGAGTTAGTGAACTTCATGCATTATCTGTCGATGATTCCCATTACCATAGTGTGGTTAATACTATTACCCTCACTACGGAAATGGGATTTTTGGCTAAGAATCAGATTCCAGATAAGCTTCCGGAGCTTATTATTATTATTGTTTTACCGTCCTCGGATAACCAAAGACCTACGCTGTGTCTAGTAAGAGCAATGCGCATTTATAAATGTCGATCGGATTTTATTAGAAAAGGAAGAAAAAGATTCTTTCTTTCCTTGATTCCTAACATATATCTGTTCATTCTATCGCTAGATGGATTCAGTTGGCAATATGTATTGCCTATGAAAGTGTATCTTCAGATCAACATTCTGTCAACAAGATTTCAGTGCATGAGGTTAGAGCATTGTCCACTTCTTGGGCTTATTCTAACAGTATAGCCATTACTGATCTGATGAAGGCTGCGTACTGGACACAGCCCTCTTCATTTACCAAGTTTTACCTGAGAAATTTAGAGTCTATCTCCGGTGATCTTAGATCTTTGCATCCTCTTTCTGTTGCTTAGAATGTCCTCCATTAATTTTACATCTACAAGGTGTTTAGGCAGTCTGCTCGAGCACTGACACCATTCTGCTGCCCTCTTCATTCTGAGGAATTTATCCTCAGAACAAGGGGAAGGTTGGGGAGTGGACGGTATTTCTCTTAGGTTGTCTGGCTTTATAGTGAAAAGCAAGGGAATACCTCCTCCAGGGTCAGTAGTCCAGCGTCGGTGCTGGGTAGTTGTAATGTGTAGCTCAGTGTGAAGCAATAACTATGTCTCATTTATGTACTGTTTTCAAAAGTGTAGCTCAATGTGAAGCAATTGTATATGTTACGTGTCATACAGGCGTTAATATACAATCCTCGGACACTTTTAAATGGGTATAAAGCATCTCATTCTCTGAACTAGCTTTATATATTGGTTTCCTTCACCGAATTAGCATAATGGGTTATGCTAGCATTAAATGGAGAAATTATGTAATGCTCAATTACATTGTTGGTGTTATGTCATTCTCTTTTCTTATAAAAGAAAAGGACATATGTAGTTCCTATGTCTTCTCCTATTCTCCTGCAGGAGCTATTCTTTATCGAAGTAATTGAGAGATTGGATTTTCCTTCAAGTCCTAGGCCCTCCAGCCTTTTTACGATTCAGCTAGTCTGGGCCATTAGTTGTAGAATAAAAATATAAATCTTAAGTAATTTGTATATTTTTTATACTTACCAATGGCTCAGATGGGGATGGCCCTTCCATGAGTGGGCACTCATACCTCCCTGGTGAGTATAACATTTAGCAGGCACTGTAGAAAGAATTATGGTTGGCGCCAATTTGGGTACCTTCCTGGATACTGCACATGCGCAGATAACAAAAGTATTGAGGACCAGATAGGACTTGATTTTTTTGGTTTTGTGTGCAAATTTTGGGGATTGGGGGTACAAAATTTGTGTTTGGCCCTGAATTAAATTGAGTTAGCACCAGCTAGTCTGGGCCATTGGTAAGTATAAAAAAATTTTCAAATTACTTAAAATTTATAATTTGTTTGAGATTCCCTCGGTACAGTAAATCGGTATTGGCTTGATACCGATACCAAATGGTATTTACAATATAACACCCATCTCTAGTGTCTAAACTTCCTTAAATATCCTTACATTGTTTTTTTATATATCGCATATGAAATCCATCATTTAATTTATCAATTTTCCATTTTTCCCCCTCAAATCTTGATGTGATGACATGTCATTAGAGCAAGCTCTAAATGATTTCAGTTAGGTCAGTTTTTGTATTTAGAGCAAGGCACCCCAAATTACAGCCTTTGTTTAAATTTGCTTGGTACATTCGTAGTTTGCTGGCAGTAGTTTCCAATCAAGTGTTGACCACCTGCACAGATTTGTCCTAAAGTTGTGTGGTATTCAAAACTGAATACTGGTATCGGTGATAAAAAAATACTGTGATGTACTGCTATATTTAAAGACTGTTCAGATATCTGAATATACATTCCATAATGGAACTTGAGCCAACAGAGTTGGAACAAATCAGCATGCCTCGATGATGCAGTTCGAATAAATCTTTACCCAATGCAGACAATGTCAAAATTTATTATTTTAAATATTAGTTTATCAATGTTTTTCAAAAACAGTTTCAACCAAACTATATCATATGACCCTTCATTGGAACAAGCTTGATGAGCTTGTTCCAATGAGGGATTATGTGATATGGTTTTGTTGAAATTTTTAGAAAAATAATATTTGTTTCAACTGCTCCATTTGTATATTATGTGGGTGGATATGGCCGATTTGTTTGGTAAAGGGATACTATTATTCATTTGGGACTACAGTTAAAAAGAAGTCAAGATGTCTTGAAAATTAAATTGTGGGTAAATAAATAATGAGGGTTATCCAATATTTTTGTAATTACACCGGTATTCAGTCGATACTGGTTTGAATACCAGTATGTATCAGCTCATTGATACCGCGCAGCCCAACCTACACCATTGTCTATACTGCTGCAATGCTACAAGTTAACCTTATCAGGCATGGCAGAATTGTGACACCATCAAGGTTTAATATGAAGAAGTATTTATTTAACTTTCCAATTTTTGCAGCCTGGTATAAGTGAAGTTGTTAGAAAATCATTGGGACAAACTGCAGTGCAAGCTGCTAAAGCAGTGAATTATGTTGGTGCAGGTGTGTATACTGTTTTAACATCATGTACCGGTAACTTCATACCTGAAGAATTGTCACATCTTTTATGTGCTGTTTGACTAACAATGCAAGTGATAACAAATTTTAATTTTTGACTTTCCAAACATAGCTTGTATCAGTTACTCAACATGCCACACAATATTATATTGTATGACAGTATGCCACAGAACAAAATGCCATAATGAAAATATACCA
This sequence comes from Pictodentalium vernedei, assembly GCA_031216915.1. Classification (NCBI taxonomy): domain Eukaryota; kingdom Metazoa; phylum Mollusca; class Scaphopoda; order Dentaliida; family Dentaliidae; genus Pictodentalium; species Pictodentalium vernedei. The sequence goes on from CM062294.1 coordinate 266,801,165, forward strand.
TAACAACAGTATATCACAATAAAAGGGAAAGTGGTGGCTCAGTGGTTACAGAATTGAACTTCAAACCAAAATGTTCAAGGTTCGATCCCCGCAAGGGGTAACTGCATTGTGTTCTTGGGCAAGGCACTTAATCTTGATTGCCCATGTGGGGCACAGTGGGATTGTGTGCTAAGGAATATGACACGTCGATGGTGCACTTGTCTTCTACCAATACTAACCCTGATGGTGCAGAGTTTGTACATTGGGGAGTCTGACTGTTGCCTGCTGCTACTTGGGGGCTTTCTCTGGGTACTCTGGCTTCCTCCACCTGTAAAACTGTCCGGCACAAGGTGATCAAGTGTTGTTGAACCCCAATAAAAAGAAAAAAAAACAATGACGGTATACATTATGACTTAATACTGCATAGATTCAGAATAATAATTCTCATATCTTTCACATAGATAAGGCAAACTCCAGGCAGAAAATAGCCAAAGGAGAAACAAAGGAGGTCATGCTGTGTCTTGAAAGCATCTGATTTCGAAAAAAAAATTCCAAACAAGGAGTGGGTTGGGGTGGGGGCAGTAGGGTTCACATCCTCTCAATATCAGGAGGAAATCTATACCATAACATTTCTGACAGTGAAACTATTTTTTACCTGCGTCGCCAGCGGCAGAGCAGGTCTAGTAACCGCTCAACTCCGTCCATCAGTCCGTCCATCCATCCGTCAGTCCATCCGAAACACTTCTTCCGGCAAAGTTTTCTTGGCTTCTATGAAAGGAAATAATTTTATATTTGGCCTGCTGCTTCATAATGATCAGTTGTATCGTGTATCTAATTTTCAGATCTGCTGTGCAGCCTTTGCATGCACCGACGCAGGTCCAGACCCAGTATTCGTCTTGGCTTGTTTTCACGTAAACTTGAGTTAATAGAAATAATAATTTACATGGAATTTTCGAAATATAAAAGAATGTGAATTTTTATAGACTTATAGACTGCTGTATGATGTCATGCATCATATTATTGTTGCGGCACATTGTCACTACAGCTAGAGATTGGCAGTATTGCAATTTCAAGTTTGGTATTGGTAATTTTAGAATGATTTACCTTGATAGCAGTATGATATTCAGTGTCAACAACATACATGTACCCATACCGATACTATTAAATTATTATGCCTCACGTTTGTAACATCAGCCGTGATTGGTTAAGTTGACACCTTCTAAAAGTCATAGTACTCGAGTTTTGGGGCAAAACATGGGTACTATCGGAACGTTTTTCCCTGGAGACAAGAGAACGAAGAAAATGTAAGCGCCACTTCCATTGATCAGCGTTGATTGGAATTATCTCAACACCAAACGCTGGCTCCGTGTCCGTTTAACTTTTAACTTTTTTTAAACACCGGTAGACACAAACTTACCAACAAATATATCATCATCAGTGGGTGTGTTTTCAATTTTAACTGCAAACAATGAATTCAAAAGAATCAGAAATATTAAAAACTCACTCACGTGTTGTTCACCACTTCAGTGAATCCTGAATATGAGTCTCAGTTATGACTTCAATCAATTATATTTCCACAAGTTTAGTACTCCTCGACCTCACTGAGCCTCCACCTCAAGTTCAAAATAAATTGTTTCACTCCGCTTAATTCTATGAACTGTTGACATCCGAGAAACATGAATTTATATTCCATTAATTTATATCACTTTTAACACAAGCATTAACAATCAATTATAACATGAACAGCATGATGCAGTTGTAAACACTGGCATTTGGTGAAATAGAAACTCCCAAAGCGACGGCACTTGTGACAAGTCATTTTCGAAGAGACGTTCGAAATGACGTCATGTTTTTGGATTCGACTACATTGTTATTACAAGATTGATGACATGTTACAGTTAACACTTAACAATGAAAGTTATTTTTTGTTCGGCATAATAAAATAATTAGAATGTTTCTTTTCATGTTCTATCGGTCGATAGTACCTGAGTTTGTGTGATTTCGCTGCTTCAGGTTTTATTTCAGAAATCACACAAACTCAGGTACTATCGACCGATAGAACATTAAAAGAAATGTTCTAATATTATAATAGTATTTTTGGTGTACCACTCATCTACAGTTCACCGTTTTATCACAAACAAAGCCACCAAAGTGTCAGAATGTTGGAAGCTGCACAGGCACTCATCAGTGGTTATTTAATGTAACAAAAAGGCTGAGAGAAAATACCCTCTGGGAATTTTCTCTCAGCTTCTTTGTTGCATAAAGTGGCCGGTGGTGACTGCCTTTAGAAATACATAGTCCGTGGGATCTTCTTGTTGTGAATTTTGTGTAATGTTCTGTTGTTTGTCCTTTTATTTTTTAATTTATGTCGAGAATATTTTTCAATTCTGAAATTTTGATATTTTGAGATTCCTTTGGTATGGTAAATCGGTATTGACTCGATACCAATACCAAACGGTATTTACAGTATAGGGCACATCTCTAACTATAGCATATTGCCATGCAGCATTTTGTCATCTGGCACAATGACCTGTGGCATCATGTCAGGTAACTGCTTGAATCTCCTCAGTAGAATGAGTGTATGAATATTTTCATTGTGAGGACATAAGTTTTCTTTCTGAACATGAAATGGTATTTCAGAATTATTTAGGAATAAGTACAGAGTAATCATATTAATTGAATTCCATCTTTTCCTGTGAAAAATATTCAGTTAACTTATTTGGTCAGCTTCCCATAGTCTGGTAATAAACATATTTATTCTGTTTTGTCACACTGCTAAGAAAATTGTCGTATTTTTTTGCCAGGCTACCTACAGCTATGTTCACCTTTTTTCTGGGGTACCTAAAATTGTGCAATGTTCTGCATAGTCAAAGCAGAAAAATCACACTTGAAAATTGAACCGAGAAGATGATTACATTCCAAAATAAAGTTACATGTTGTTTGAAATCTAGAAATCAAGTAAACATGAAAAGATTTGTGAACCATACAGCCTAAAGTTAGTGTTACAGGTGGTTGATTTGAGGTGAATGGCCGTTTGAGTCTCATGGAGGTTACCTAAAATGAAAAACACGCAAACGAAAAATGGGTCACGCCAATTTATCGCTGTGTCATGCAAAAGTTTCGCCAAGTTGAATGATACAGTATGTATGAATGGAATGATGTTGAGCATCAACCAATCATCAGCTGCTCAGGCATTTGCATCTGTCTGAAGTATAACTGCTCTGTTGGCCAAAAATTGGCCAACAGAGCAGCTATACTTCAAGCAGATGCAAACACCTATGCTGATGATTGGTTGATGCTCAACATCATCTTAAACTGTTGATCATCTTAATATGTCGCATAAGTATAAAATCAGGAAATGGCAATAATTCATGTCTCTTCCACAAATAGTGATTATGGATTCCAAACTCTTTGCAGCATGTTATTCCATGCCAAGATTAGGCTATAATTGCAACTAATTTGTATCTGAATTGCTGCAACACAGCCTCATTATTTTTCCTAAGGATTCATCTTTATTCATCAGGATATTGCCCAAAGGAGCAAGAACTTTGCTGTTGATACAATAGTTCATGTATCAGAATAGTTGCAGTACAATATATGTTTGGGTTACCTCATGGGTTACCTGAATCAAGTACAGGGGAATGAACCATAAGGTACCAAACTTAAGACCAGGTGAACGATAAATGGGTTACGCAAAATTCAGAAATGTGATTACTCAAATAGATTGGGTGTAAGCTTTTTTGCTAAATTTGTTGCAGAAGTTGTGGGTAATATAGCCAGAACTGTTTGTTTCTTTTTTCATTGAGGTCATATGGTTATCTCATGTTAGAGTGTGCTTCTGTCATATGTTGTATTTCTACCGTAAATTGTACTTTATCCAAACACTTTGTGAAACAAAAGTACATATTTTTATACTGTACCAATGACCCAGACATAGCTGGTGCTAACTCTTAAAATATAGGGCCAAACACAAATTTTGCCCCCCAATCCCCAAAATTTGCATCTAAAACCAAAGAAAACATGTCCTGAATGGCCCTCCACACTTCACCTCTACTGCGCATGCGCAGTGTCAAGGACGTTCCGAAATTGGCGCCATTAATCATTCTTAGTTTGGCCCTTCATCAGTTAACATCTGACTGATCTTTGTGCTTGTAAATCTCAGTTTAAATGATGCCAGACACATAAATATTAGTGAAATGGTGATTCTAAGGAGGATATAGAAGGAGGAGAGGAAAAATGTGTGACAGAAAATTATCAGGGCTGTAACTTAAAATTTTTTAATGAAATTATGTTAAGTTACCTATTTTCGAGGCAGCAGCCATTTTGTTGTCATTCTTGTTATCAAGTTACACTGATTGTTCAGTGTTTTCCTCTCTCCCTTTCCTTTAAGTCCCCTCTTGCTATTCTCCCATGCTTTTGGCATATTTTCTGTAATTATTATTACTAAAATTTCTTGGGAGTTTTAGCTGAATAACAGAATGAATTCTGTTCTTTTCCCCATGTTTACGTCTTCACCTATGGGTGGTTAGGCGTTGTGTTCTGCATCTACCATCTGATGTTCTGCAGTTTCTTCCCTGGAAGTCTCTGTTTTGCATCAGATAGTGTATTATTGGTAACTGATTTCGGGCCTGGGTGCCTGGAGTCTTATTTTAGTGTTTTTACACTTATTGTTTACATTTACAACAGCTCTCTGTGTGAGGGGGGATTTCTTGAAAATAATATCTTGATGTTAATTTAATCATAACTAGATACATTATTATTGTTCGTAAGTGTTGCATAAATTGTTTAAAATATTTTTAAAATTTTTGTCCACACTTAGGCTTGGGATCCATTGGGGCTCAACGTTACTTTTCAGAAACTTGGGCTGTTCTGAAAAAATATTTTTTCAAAATATTTTGATTTCAATTATTTTTTCTATGTTAATGGATCATATTATTATGTATTTTGATTGTCAGGGGTTGGTGCGAGTACTAGGACTTTGTTTTCTTTTCACATTGAAAGGATTTTGATCAATTGTAATAAGAGGAAGTCTTCCTCTGACTTTTATAATCATTCTATATGTAGTCAGTGTACTCGCACTAACTCCTGTTCTGTATGTGATGATTTCGATGACAACATGGGAAGCGTATGTCACGGTATGTTAGTGGGGAATTGGACATTCCGGTCCTTTCCCCGCAGGGTCACTCTACTTTATCAATTTCTATTTCAGACGATCAAGATTAGGGTGATGTATCCGTGATGTCTTCCAACAGTGTGCCTCCGTCGTCACAATTAATGAAGGGCTAGCGGAAAAGTGCTCATGTAAATACGCCAATTGCCTAAGAGGACCCTAGTAGGTTCGACGGCCTTTGACGTCCGCTAGCTCGCCCGGTGTAGCGTCCACTCATCGAATGGTTCAGCAGCCGGGTTCGTCCGTTGCGGTCTAGAAGGAGTTTTGGGGTGATGCGAGCACTATAAATCAACCAAATGCACACCCAGTGACGGCGGATTGGAGGGAGAACGGAGGAAGCCTTTTAGTCCGGTTCCTAGCTCGTTCAGGTCCATCCGGACGGCGAGCGAGAGAGGCCCCTCTCTCGTACAACAACATCTGGCCCCAGATGTTGTGGTACAAAATGTTTCGCATTCGGAGCATACGTCCGCCGCTCGGGACGCTCCGACATATAGTCAGTCCGGAGAGACTGTCAATAAGGCTTCCTCATTCTCATGGTAGCGCACACGACCGCTCTTGGCTACGTGACCTCGGATATCCAGTCAGCTTCGCCAGTCAGAGAATCATCGGCGACCAGGTCACACCATCCGGTAGCCAGGGACACGAGGCCTGCAGACTCTGGACGTTCGCATAAGAAAGTGTGCGGGAGTCAACGTACACGGAGCTTCCGGCGGCAATGCATCGTTAGACCGCTACTGCACAGGCCTCGGGGACGGACGTGCTATCCTAAATAGCACAGCTTATCGCAGCATCCCAGCAACAACTGAATCTGTCGCATAATGTATTATCCGACGATGCTGGGTCGGGACGCTCCGCGGAAGCGGGTACGGACGTCCGAAAATTTCATCCGGTCTGACGGGATACCGAAAGGGATTCGGAGGATTTCGAGCTTTCCCTTTCAGAACAACATATGCTGTTGTGTATGTCATCTGACTTGATCTTCTACAGGTTCTTTCGTCAGACCAGAATGCTGCGATGCCGGATAAGAAACTGATAGCGTCGGTGGACTTAGAAATTTTTGGTTCGGTTCAGGGACATCGTCCCTCAGTTCCGACATAGTCCAATAATGTCACACAAACTTTCGAATTATTGAACGACGCTATATATTTATTATTATATGCTTGCTATTACCAAGCATTTCTGGTTTCTTGTTCGCAAAGTTACGGAGATGCCTTTCAAAAGTGTGCCTCTGTCGTCATAGTTAATGAAGAGCTAGCGGCAATAAGTGCTCATGGAATATGTCTATCGCCTAAGAGGTCCCTTGTAGGATCGACGGAGTGACATTCGCTAGCTCACCCGGTGTAGCGTACATTCATCGAATGGTTCGGCTGCCGGGTTCGTCCGTTGTGGTCTAGGAAGGAGATTTGGGTGATGCGAGCACTATAATAACTTTAGTACTCACCCAGTGACGGCGGATTGAGGACAGATCGGAGGAAGCCTGTTAATCCGGTTCCTGGCTCCTCCAGGTCTGTCCGGGCTGTGAGCGAGAGAGGTCCCTCTCTCGTCCAACAACATAGGGGACCGCATGTTGTGGTTCAGATATTTTACATTCGAAGCATATGTCCGCCGCTCGGGACGCTCCGTTATATTGACAGTCCGAGAGACTGTCGATAATGCTTCCTCATCCTCACAGCAGTGCACACGACCGCACATTGGCTACGTGACCTCGAGTATCCGACCAGTTTCGTCATTCAGTGATTCCACGGCGAACAGGTCACGCCATCCGGTAGCCAAGGGACATGAGGCCCATACACTCCGTTCGCTCGCATAATAGTAGTATGCACGGGGTAACGATCACGGAGCTTCCAGCGGCAATGCATCGTAAGACCGCTTCTCCACAGGCCTCAGTGACGGACGTGCTATCCAAGTTAGCACAGTTTTTTGCAGCATCCCAACAATCGACAGTTTCTCGGTCGGATCAGGAATTATCCGACGGCGCTGGGTCGGTGCGGTCCGCGGTTGCATCAGGTTCGGACGACCGAATGCTTTATAGGGTCCGACAGGATGGCAAAAGGGATTTGAAAGATTTCGAGTTTTCCCTTTCGTAACATCGGAAGCTGCCATACATTTCTTCCGGCATTATCTTCCAGTGGTTGTTCCTTCGGACTACATTGCTGCGATGTTGGATAAGAGACTTATAGCGTCATTGGACACGGAATTTTGGATCGGTTCAGGGACATTGTCCCTGACTTACCGACACAGTCCAATAATGTCATTAGAACATGTGTATTTTTTATCGACGCTATATATATATAAGCCGGCTACCAAGCATGATAGTTTAGTTTCTTGTCCGCAATGCTCATTTCTGCCTTTTATCATTTATAGGAATAATTTATTTTGGCAGGACAGGGCATACCGAGAGTTCATATGCATCTAGACGGCGTGGTTAAAGACTGGAAATAATCTTTTTCACCGTCTATGTCTTTTCCAACCACAATGTTGGAAACGACAATGATGTCTAATAGACTTAACTTAGACGCTTTATCATACGTAATCCACCTTACTGAGGCGTTATCATTACGTCTTCAAGAGAAAGAATTCCGGGATATGATCCTCAATGTGATTTCTTTTGAGGGCAGTAGTTTGTTCACGTATAACTCCGCCCTTCAGTGGCTACTTGGAGTTGGTTAGACGTGACGCAGCCCTAGCTACATCCACGCGCATGGATAGTAAGGTCAAGAACTCTCTCAGAGTTGCTTCGTTCTCGGAGAAGCTTCTCTTCGACGGCAACTTTTCAGCAATCCATGAATTGCTCGATTTACACGTTCTCTTGTCTATCTAGTGTAGCAAGAGATTCAGACTGGGGCAAACATTCGGTGGTTGACTCAGAGAGTGTCACTGCAGTTGCCGGATCCGAGTTTTATAATTATGACGGTTGCCAGTCAAACAGGTTGGGATACAATATTGATCCCAACGGATTCGAAGTGCCAGGGTCTTTGGGTTCCGCAGTCTCTAGGCAAGCACTTATCTTCCACGGAATAATGTTTTTTAGGCTTGCTTTATGTCATTGGATGAACATTATTCAGAAACGCATGTCCAAATCCTGTCCGATAACAGTAGTGGCGTATCTCCGGAACCAGGGAGGCACTCATTCGTTTCCGTTATTCAATTTAATGGAAAGAATCCTTCTGTTTGTTATAGTACACCAAGTTCTGCTTCGGTCCGTCATATTCCGGGTCGTCTGATTGTATTACCGGACTCCCTTTCACTTATGGGTCGCTTGTTGCCATCAGAATGGACTCTCAACAAACAAGTATTCAATCAGATTTGCTATCAATGGGAGCGCCCAATGATAATTTATTTACGACACAACTTGCTAATCAGTTGCAGACGTATGTGTTTACATGTCCGGATCTCTGAGCTTATGTTGTTAACGCTCTATTGATCTAATAGGACGGAATGATAGGATATGCGTATCCTCCTGCGCTGTTGTTTCAGCAAGTATTGCTAAGATAAACAACCACAATACATTTCTGTTGATAGCATCTCTGTCTTCACAGAGACCGTGGGTAAATTTATCTCTGATGTCTACTGTGGGACTTAACGCGAAAACTTCCTCCATGAGAGGATCTTTTTTCGCTGGGTAAAATCGTGTCATCTTCATCGCAGCCCGCAAGGTCTCAACCTTCACGTATTCCATTTTGTGGTCCTTATTGCATTGTAAGCATTGTACTGGACAGGCTTTGGATGCGATTTCTTACTGTAGGAGAACCTCTTCTTCGCTATACTATGCGGCTAAAGTGGAGGCTCTTCCGTCGTTGGTGTAGGGATCATTATGTTGATATTGTTGATCCCTCCATACTAGTCATTGCAACTTTTTAGTATACTTGTTTGACAAGATCTACTGCAGCCTGTTACTATTAAGGTTATAGGTTTATGTTATCTCATAGCTATGCACTCTATGATAGTTTACAATTGAGTCTTATGTCTCTTTATCTAAGTCAGTTAGTAACTTTTCGATAAATAGACTTAGAATCATTAGATTAAATTTCTATACGGAATTTAACTTCGGTTCTTATTTAGCTAAGTAATCATTTGAGCCTCTGGAAACAGTAGTTTTCGAATTCTGACCTTTTAGACAGTAATTCTGTTGGCTTCTCTTTTACTGAAGAGTCAGTGAGCTTCATGCACTATCGGTGGATGATTTTCACTTTCATAGTTTCGGAATCACTACTTCCTTTAGTATTTAGGTTGGATTTTTGCATAAGAGTCAGGCTCCTAATAAATATCCGGAACCTATTGTTATTAAGGTCCTTCCGTCTTCGTACGGGCATAGGCCTTTACTCTGTCCGGTTAGAGTTTACGTATTTATAAACAGATATCTGTTTATTACTACGGGCGTAAGCTTCTTCTGTCATTGATGCCTAATAGAAGGACGTTACGCTCCATTCTATTGCTAATGGATTCAATTAACTATCAATACTGCTTATGGTATATCATTGACTCAGCAGTTGTGCTTGAGATTTCGGCTCATGAAGTAAGAGTTCTTCTACATCTTGGGCTTACATTAATAGTGTCGCTATTATAGATTTTTGAAGGCTGCTCATTGCGCTCAGCCATTCACATTCATGAATTTTTATCTCAGAAATATCGAGTCCATTTCTGGAGGCCTCTATTGTTAGGTCTATTATCTACTGCTCAGAATGTCATTCACTTAACAGTTGCTACTATAGCTAGGTAGGCTGTCTGTTTCGGCAGTGACTCCGTTCTGCTGCCCTCTTCGCTCTGGGCTATTTGACCCAGGGCAAGAAAAAGGGGGGGGGGGGGGGGTGGGGGGGGAGGGTGTTCCCTTGGGTCACCTGTTTTACTATGAAACAAGGGGATACCTCCTCCGGAGTTAGTAATTCTGAGCTGTTATTGGGATGGTTGTTTAGTGAGAAGTTTATGTTTTAAAAATTCATTCAGGTCTTAGTTTTTAAAGTATAGCTTTTGAATACAGCACGTGTCAACGGACGTTATTATACAATCCTCAGACACTTTTAAGGAGTATAAAGAGTCTCTATTCTCTAGACTTACTTTATTTATTGGCTTACTTTAAAAATTATTAGTATAAGGATTATACTAGATATTAATAGAGTACATGGATGTATGATGCTCAATTTTGGAAGGTGTTGTATCTTTCTAATTTATCAAAAATAAGAAAGATACATGTAAGGCCTAATACTTCTTTTTCCCTAGAGGGGATGACTCTATTTTATATAATTGAGCGTATTCCAACTTGCTCTATGTCCTTGGCCCTCCAGCCTTTTTACTATTCAGCTATGTCTGGGTCATTGGTACAGTATAAAAATGTTAAAAAATTTTTAGTAATTTATATATTTTTTATACTTACCAATGACCCAGACGGGGATGGCCCTCCCAGGAGTTGGGAACTCATACCTCCCCGCTGAGTACATAGCGCTTACCAGGCACTGGTTATAAGAATGATTAATGGCGCTAATTTCGGAACATCCTTGACACTACGCATGCGCAGTAGAGGTGAAGTGTGGAGGGCCATTCAGGACATGTTTTCTTTGGTTTTAGATGCAAATTTTGGGGATTGGGGGGCAAAATTTGTGTTTGGCCCTATATTTTAAGAGTTAGCACCAGCTATGTCTGGGTCATTGGTAAGTATAAAAAATATATAAATTACTATAAATTTTTTAACTTTTTTTCATTTTTATTTTGAGAAAAATGGAAGGGTTAACGTTTTCGGTTGTCATTTCTGTGAGAATAACTTTTTGACTTTTGTGGTCTCTATAGCTACTCTGTTGATATATTAATGGGAGATGATGACAGTTTAAAGAGAAAAAAATCATTAAATTTGTTGTTTGGAATCATTTTAAAAGGAAAAATGTAAAAATTAACGCATGATTTTTTTCACTCAAACAAACAAACAGGGTGGTTTAATTGTAATGTTGATAGATCAGACAAAATGCATTGATATTTGAAAAAAAAGATTTAATAGATTAGACAGTATTTTGTCTTTAATTTGAACCCATAATTACAGATATTTTTTTCAACTTTGGCAAAAGTATAGGTTACAATACACTGTTTTCCTGCAAGAAGCACCTCTAGTGGTTTGCACCCCAACCTTTAATGGAGGATAAAAGTTCCCTGATTTGTGCAATTTGTGGAAAATGAACTGAGGTTGTAAGTGTGAATAAAATTGTAAAGGGCATGTTTTGAAAACATTATAAAATATTGGTGATAACTGTCTTCTGAAAAGTGTAAAAGAAGATAAATATTGGGTTATGGTAGGTAAAAGAATGTCTATTTTATTCAGTTTGAAACTGGACTGGAGTACAGGAATCACCAAATTTAAAGGCAAAAGTCCTATGGCAACCTATATTTTTTCAGTATATTTTATTCAAGAGGTGATAAACTAAATGGATAGAGGGTTGTTTTTGCCAAAATTAGCTTGATGAGGGCAGGAGAGGGTGAAAGATTTGTACTGTCGCCAATGAAAAAAAAAATGGATTGTTACCACATATCAGAATGTAATGTTAATTTTTCAACTTTTTACCTCCCTTGATGTGTTTTTCCAGTTTTTCCTGGAATGCTGTCAACATTGGAGAGACACATCAAGGGAGGTAACTGAATTGAACAATGAACTTTACACACTGAAAACAATGTCTGTGACGGCCATGCGACATATATGTTGCGTAATAATCATTTTCCACTGAAAAAAAAAAATTATTTCAATTTTTTTGTCCATTTTATTCTCCTATTGTGTTGTGATGTCTGCATCATGAAATCATATTGCAGACAACTGGCTGAGCACATTGTATTTATTCTTTATCATTATGTACTCAACGCAACATTACGCCATGGTTGAAGGCCAGTGAATTTGATCAGCCTTGAAACATCGTGGCCATTATCAAAAATAATATCATTCCAATTATTGTGTAACTTGATCCTGGATATCCTTCTCTAGAGCTTATTAGTGGAATTGACAGGAACTGCATTCTCTGAGCAGTTTTACGTTTTTATCAATCCAGGAGGGGCATTGGGGGATGATATCTCTACATGATAATATTTTGATTTTTTTTTACTTCTGACAAAATTACTAATGATATTTTTTTTTATAACCTGGTTATACCCGATTGATTAGGAAATCACTAAGCACTGGTACCCTGTCCAAATTTTATGTTCCTTGAGCCCAGTAATAATATCTTAGATCTGTCAAAAATGATATCATGCATTAATACTTATTTTGGAAGGCTTGGGTCAAAGAACTATTTATAATGCAGGGGAAGTTTTCCTGATAAAACAATGTGTAATGCAGGGAAAGGTTATGACATTTTTATTCAACTGAATGCCATTTACTTTATCATCCATGTGCAAATATCAGGCGAGATTTATAACAACAGATATAGTGTATATATAAGGCTAAATTGCCAAATGTTCAAGTTGTTGAGTCGTCACCTTAAAATTGAAGGAATTTGCACATGCTGTCCCATACAGTGGGTTAGAATCCCAAAATTTATCCTCGGGATACCTGTCTTTGTTTAGGCCAGAGACCTTGATTCAGATTGAGGTTCACAGAGGGTAAATCTAGTAATTCTACCCTGCTGTGCAGGGTAGCATCTCCAAATTCATCCTCAGGGTACTCATTTTGCAGATGACAGTCTGCTTATTTCCAGGTTTGACTGACTTGATTAATCAGAGGATAATGTTCAAGATTCTTCTTCTTACCTACAAATCTCTGAATTGCTTAGCACCTCCCTATCTGTTCAGTCTAGTTTCACACTACATATCTGTTAGAGACAGGTGGTCATCTATGTCCGATAATAATAATTCACGGTGACCTGGTTACTGCAGATGAAAGAGCTTCACTGTTGCTGTTCCCTACTTATGGAATCTGCATCCTGACTATCTCAAAAGACCACAGAGTCTGAATTCTTTCAAAAAGTTATTAAAACATATCTCTTTACAGCTGTACTTGGGTCTGCTACCAATGTTGAAGTATAATGGTAAAATTACAGTATTCTGTTTGTGAATTGATATTCCTGTTATATACAGCTGAAACGGTTAATTGATTAATCGATTAATCAGTGATCAACATCTTGATCGATCCAAAAAGTAATTGATCGATTAACCATTATTTTGAAGAACTGTGTTATTTGGGTTAACAAAGGAACAAACTTGCTCCAAAAAAGGCAAACATTGTCACACTGACTCACATCAATTATATGAGACAGAGTAAAGCATGCAAGTTACTTGCTGACATACTTGTTTACTTACGTGACCTTCATACTGTATCATTGGCTGGAAATGGTCATTCCTAACCATTTACCCATTGCGGATGGCAGATGATACTTGCAAAATAAATTCATGAATTACTAAAAATTTTAAATTTTTGTCTCAAAAACATAGCTTATGACCCCTCATTGGAACAAGCTCAACAAAATCGTTCCAATGAGGGGGTCATAAGTTATGTTTTTGAGACAAAAATTGAAAACAATAAATTTGAATGGGGAATTTTGTATATAGGCCTACTCTGTTTTGTTTGTTACGTTGGTTAAAGGGTTCATGTTGTAAATCATCAACGGTATGGCAATTATTCAGATATATAGTTGGACAAGTGATTAATTGGTTAACCAAGGTTATTCAACGTGATTAATTGATCAAGAAAAACCCTTAACCATTTCAGCTCTGCTGTTATATGGCTGTATCATTGAGATGTGCTGTGCTCCATGAAGAAGTGTTTTGTAACTTCTTAGTACATTTAACAAGTTTATCTTATTAACCAATATTCAATTAAGTACTAGTCTTATAACGTCTCATGTTCAACTGTTATTACAGGAACTGTTGAATTTATAATGGATAAAAATCAGAAATTCTATTTTATGGAAATGAATACCCGATTACAGGTGGAACATCCTGTTACAGAAATGGTCACAAACACTGATCTAGTTGAATGGCAGATAAAGGTAACAACTAATAAAATATAGATAGGTAAACACGATTTGTTCCTTATGCCACCCTGACACTTCCACGTATTTTGGTCACGAACAGGTCCACATTCTTGCATGCCAACACACACCACATTTGGGGAACGAAACACGACATAGTTAAGCATAGTTAGTGCCAAGTTGTGCCATCTGACATGCATTAGTTACGAACTAGGTCCGCATCTGCCACGAACACGTGATACATCTATGTCATGCAATGGCACACCATGGCAATCGTCATTATGCCATAGTTGCACCAAGAGTACGCACTATTTGCACATAAGTTGCGAGGTTGTCACACCAGGGCACAGATGGTTACTCATTAACATGCCATAGTTGCACATGCATAATGTTATCATAGAGGAATTTGTCGTGCGACTGTCCACGCATTGGGATGCTAAAGCAGTCATGTGTGTATAAACTATGCACAAACTACGCATACCGTTGCATGCCACTGCATTCCTCTGGTGTTTGCATAGCCATGCATTACCAAGCAGTGACACTCAGTGGCCCGCAAAATTTGCGCATAGTTTGAACATTAGGCATGTCACTGACACGAAAATGATGTTGTGACATCTCAAAATTTATTTTTGAAAATTTTGGAATTATGGTCATGGCCTCTCACGCACTCGCATGAAGCCCCAAGCACACTTCCATGACTAGATCCCTCATTGGCACGTCTCAATGCATACCTCTTCATGCTACCTCTGTCATGCAAGTGTCAGGGTGGCTTTATTCACGTTGATGAGTACAAAATATTGTACAAATTATGACCTACCATTTTGATAAACTTCTATTTGCCAAAATATCAAAAATCTTTTTGTTTTCTTGCTGAATATTAGGATTGTTAAATCTTCAGTATCCATTGCAATTCATTTTAGTATTCAGCTTATACACTCTTCATTATGGCAAGTAATGTATATAACACTTGCTTTTTCTTTTCTGTGCATTTCCCAATTTATGTGACTAAAATGTGTAGTTACTACAGTGTTCATGGTGATGGGTGCCAATTTAACCAGTTGCACTGAAAGTTTTGATTTGGCACCCAAAAATCTTTGTTGTCTAAAATTTTGAGACGAAAAAAGTGTCTTTCACTTGTGAATAAAGGCCACTACTGTAGTGAAGAGTGCAATCGATGACATAAAATACAAATATTTTGTTACTTATAGAACAATGAAATCATCAGCTGGCAATAAAGGGAGAAACAATAACCTGTTTTCTAGAGATGGGCAGTATTATCGAAAAACCAAACCAGTACTGATATCACACGGATACAGAAAAACTGAACCGAACCAATCTTGGAATACCGAAACCATCAGTATTTTCCTATGTTCGCTATTTATAAGGTCTTGTTGAGTCTTGATAGCAGTCGAAGTGTTCAGTTTAATGAAAGAAGTGACTGATTTTCTTTTCCAGTTTTGTTAACCCTTAACAGCCTTGGCAGTTGTCCTTAATTCTCAATAGACTACAACCTGTACATGTGCAGTTGCTTAGCAGTAATTTCTAGTAAAGTCTTGGCTGCCTTAACAGGCAGCCAAGACTTGGCTAGAAATCACTGCCTCGATAATTTTTCTACTGTCAGCAGGACCTCCTTAAGATGGCATCTTCACGACACATACTCTAAGATTACAGATGCCTTAAGTAGACCTTGAAAGGTTAAGGTGTGTTTAGAACAAGTCACCAAATTACTGTAGATATGATTTGTGTTGGCAAAAGAATGTCAATGTTGAGCTCATTAGCAGTGGCATATGTAGCACTTTGATAGAATGTTACAAGAACAACTTATTCTGTATTTTCCTGATGTGAATTCCCCTTTGGCACTATCAGTAAATCTCATGTCAGATACCGAATATTGAGCCGATACTGCGGTATGCCCACATAAAAATACCAAAACCAATACACAGCTCGAAATTCCAATACTGCTCATTTCTACTATTATCACGAAACACACTCCAATTCAGTTATTGAGTCAATAAGGTGTATGAAACAGTGTTAGGACAAACTTTTGTTAGTCACTCCTTCATCAGTGTCAATTATCAGTGAGTGGTAATGAGGCTTTGTCTGTTCTTCAATATAACATAGTTTACATCCTGTATAAAAGTCAATATTTAATTAGATAAATATTTTACACCATCGACCAGGTAAACTTTGTGGATTTATGGTAATTAGTTAATTAATCTGTTATTATCTAATCAGTGGCATAGATATAACTCAGGTGACCACCCTCTTCTGGCTTCATATTTTGTTGATTGATTGTGTATTGTCTTTGACATGAAGATGTTTCATCTGTGTGGATGTACAAATTTAAGCAAGGGTTCCTGTAGATACGCTCCCATAAAATGTAACAAGGCAAAGACAAATCGAACAAATTTCGATTTTAAAAAATAATTCAGCTCTCTTCCAGTTAATATCTTTGAACAGTTTGAAAACTAGTTACTTCCGATTTTGCATACCTAAGTTACGCCCTTAACATACTAAGTTTCCCTGAACTTTAGCCCATTATCGTGATAATGCAAATAAACATCAGTTGATTCCACAAAATTTTGGTATGTTTATTTGTTGCTAGAATTTCTTTATCTAAATATCTAGTTTTGACTGATTTTCCTTTCTTGAGTTATGGCTCTTAGCATGTAGATTTTTTGATTGAAGCTTTTCTTGCAGTTGCAGTCACAACTTGACTCAGAGTTCACACAATCATACAAAAAGTCTTTAATTCAGCGATGTGCCCTTAAAAGTCCTTGAAATATAAGCTTGCCTTGAAAACTATTTAAAAATTGACTACCAACCTTATAAACTCCTTGAATTTCAATAAAACACTTCCAATGGTTGTGGGGGGTAGGGGGAGGAAGCAGTGTCACAGGATATGGTTGTCCTGAAATTTGTTTAAAAAAAAAAAATTTTCAACTGCTGAATTAGTATGTTATATGGGTGTTTGCAAACAATTTGTTAGGTAAAGGGTTAACCGTTAAGGTAAGGGCCTATTTCTGACTTTCGTCAATTTTTACTATTTTAAAACAGGTGCTCCAACTTGATGTGTTTGGGTAAACTTGTATGGTACACTTTGAGTACATTGGCAGTTTCTTGACAAGTCTTGGCTGCCTACTTGGGTAGACCCAAATGCAAAATAACAGAGCATGAAATGTCACAGCGTAGCAAAAATGTTTGAAAAATCTCCAGGCCTTTAAGGGTTAAGTATGTTCTGGGTTATTCTTTGGGCAACAGAAGCTGCTTGGCCTTTATCATGGTCTTCCTGCCTGCTACATGTATTGGATCTTATTTTGCCCTCTAAGTTTTGTTTCTTTAGAAAAATCTTTGCTTTAACATCAGGCTCAATTTTATAGGTGGCTGGTGGAGAAAAACTACCCTTGAAACAAGAAGAGATTATGTTGACTGGACATGCTTTTGAAGCCCGAATATATGCAGAGGATCCCAATAATGCATTTATGCCTGGAGCGGGACCTTTGCATTACTTGAGCACACCAAATCCTGATAAAGTAACAAGAATAGAAACTGGTATAAGGCAAGGTAATAAAATATGTAATTTTTCTGAATACTCCTTCCTTTTTTACTCATACTATGAGAAGTATTTGTCATTAGAACAGTGAAATTTTTTTTTTCACTTGCCTTACATTTACACTCTCAACAAGATAATTCATTTATTTCAAGTGGCACTGAGATACAAAGAAAGTTCACATGGAGGTTTTATTGGCTATTATTGTAATCTGATGGTT
This sequence comes from Pictodentalium vernedei, assembly GCA_031216915.1. Lineage (NCBI taxonomy): Eukaryota > Metazoa > Mollusca > Scaphopoda > Dentaliida > Dentaliidae > Pictodentalium > Pictodentalium vernedei. The sequence goes on from CM062294.1 coordinate 266,819,020, forward strand.
TTCATGTGAATACGCTGTGAAGTGAAATTTGTTCTTATGTTGCCCTAAAGTATTTGGGTAGTAGAATTTTTGTCCAATAAACTGCTCAATTAGATTGTTCTTATGCTACCAAACTTTCTCTTCTGTTTCAGACATTTCAAAGCTTTTCAGTTGACTCCAGGAGGTTTTGTTTGTTTATTGAGCCTGTAGCAATCGTCAAAATATTTTTAATCTTTATTCAGTCATCAGCAGAAAGAGTTGTACTTCAGAAAAAGTAACTTATCTTTGTTCCGAGTTACTTTTTTTTTCAGTTAAAAAATATTGAAGTACCAATATACTCCACTTCTCAGTGTAATATTAACCCTTTACCTAACATGAAAAGCAGACAACAGTTGCAAACAAAATTATTGAATTACTAATTTTTTTCCATTTTTGGCCTTAAAAACATAGATTATGACCCCCCCTCCCCCGCCCCACCCCACATTTGATTGAACTCAAGGTATGCTCGGCTAGGTCTCCCTGGACCGTGAGCAAGAGGGAGCCCCCTCTCTCTTTTTACAACATCTGGGGCCAGATGCCGTTGGTAGGAACTTGCATCATTCGGAGCTTACGTACATGCCTTTTGTCCGGAATGCTCCGTTTAATTCGGCTTCTTCAGCATCTACCAAGCACTCCCGACTGCACCTTGGCTAAGTGACTTAGGATATCTAGTCTGCATCGTCAAGAGGTCCACTTTTTGTGAAGAAAGCTGCACCATCTAGTAGCCAAGGAGATGAGGCTTCATTCATCGGGACGTCCACAGTAAAGAGCCATCTTGGACACACTGTCCCAGGAGCAGTTGGCGGATAAGCAATACATGATCGCTGCTCCTCAGACCTCCGTAATGGACTTGCTGTCGCAAATTGTGCAGCTCATCGCAGTATTCCTGCTAAGGCAGAAGCACTCAACGCCAGTCTCAAAACTTGAACTGTTGAATGATGCTTGAACGGTCCGGTCATCTGCCTGTTCAGATGCCAGTGACCGTGATTCTAACTGATTTAGACGAATGATGAAAGGGATACGGATAAGAATAACCATCCCTTTCGGAACGACTCATGGATGATATGGATACTATACATTATCATTTCCTTGAACTTGTTCCAGTGAATCACTATGCTGCGAGTAATTGTGAGAAACCGCTAGCATTGTTAGTCGCTGACTTCATCCGGACAAAGAGCAGGATAATAAGATCTCTTTCCGGTTAAGTCTACATGGGTGTCACAGGTCTTCGATTATGTAGACGATGCCATATTTAACTTCTTGTGGGAAGAAGTAATACGGTTTCTTATCATCATCTGTATATTTTTATACTGTACCAATGACCCAGACATAGCTGGTGCTAACTCTTAAAATATAGGGCCAAACACAAATTTTGCCCCCAATCCCCAAAATTTGCATCTAAAACCAAAGAAAACATGTCCTGAATGGCCCTCCACACTTCACCTCTACTGCGCATGCGCAGTGTCAAGGACGTTCCGAAATTGGCGCCATTATTCATTCTTAGTTTGGCCCTTCATCAGTTAACATCTGACTGATCTTTGTGCTTGTAAATCTCAGTTTAAATGATGCCAGACACATAAATATTAGTGAAATGGTGATTCTAAGGAGGATATAGAAGGAGGAGAGGAAAAATGTGTGACAGAATATTATCAGGGCTGTAACTTAAAATTTTTTAATGAAATTATGTTAAGTTACCTATATTTTTATACTGTACCAATGACCCAGACATAGCTGGTGCTAACTCTTAAAATATAGGGCCAAACACAAATTTTGCCCCCCAATCCCCAAAATTTGCATCTAAAACCAAAGAAAACATGTCCTGAATGGCCCTCCACACTTCACCTCTACTGCGCATGCGCAGTGTCAAGGACGTTCCGAAATTGGCGCCATTAATCATTCTAAGTTTGGCCCTTCATCAGTTAACATCTGACTGATCTTTGTGCTTGTAAATCTCAGTTTAAATGATGCCCAAAAAAAAGACACATAAATATTAGTGAAATGGTGATTCTAAGGAGGATAGAGAAGGAGGAGAGGAAAAATGTGTGACAGAATATTATCAGGGCTGTAACTTAAAATTTTTTAATGAAATTATGTTAAGTTACCTATTTTCGATGCAGCAGCCATTTTGTTGTCATTCTTGTTATTTAGTTACACTGATTTTTCAGAGTTTTCCTCTCTCCCTTTCCTTTAAGTCCCTTCTTGCTATTCTCCCATGCTTTTGGCATAGTTTCTGTAATTTTTATTACTAAAATTTCTTGGGAGTTTTAGCTGAATAACAGAATGAATTCTGTTCTTTCCCCAAGTTTACGTCTTCACCTACGGGTGGTTAGGCGTTGTGTTCTGCATCTACCATCTGATGTTCTGCAGTTTCTTCCCTGGAAGTCTCTGTTTTGCATCAGATAGTGTATTTTTGGTAACTGATTTTGGGCCTGGGTGCCTGGAGTCTTATTTTAGTGTTATTACACTCATTGTTTACATTTACAACAGCCCTCTGTGTGAGGGGGGGATTTCTTGAAAATAATACCTTGATGTTAATTTAATCATAACTAGATACTTTATTATTGTTCGTAAGTGTTGCATAAGTTGTTTAAAATATTTTTAAAATTTTTGTCCACACTTAGGCTTGGGATCCATTGGGGCTCAACGTTACTTTTCAGAAACTTGGGCTGTTCTGAAAAAATATTTTTTCAAAATATTTTGATTTCTATTATTTTTTCTATGTTAATGGATCATATTATTATTATGTATTTTGATTGTCAGGGGTTGCTGCGAGTACCAGGACTTTGTTTTCTTTTCACATTGAAAGGATTTTGATCAATTGTAATAAGAGGAAGTCTTCCTCTGACTTTTATAATCATTCTATATGTGGTCAGTGTACTCGCATTAACTCCTGTTCTGTATCTGATGATTTCGATGACAACATGGGAAGCGTATGTCACGGTATGTTAGTGGGGAATTGGCCATTCCGGTCCTTTCCCCGCAGGGTCACTCTACTTTATCAATTTCTATTTCAGACGATCAAGATTAGGGTGATGTATCTGTGATGTCTTCCAACAGTGTGCCTCCGTCGTCACTATTAATGAAGGGCTAGCGGAAAAGTGCTCATGTAAATACGCCAATTGCCTAAGAGGACCCTAGTAGGTTCGACGGCCTTTGACGTCCGCTAGCTCGCCCGGTGTAGCGTCCATTCATCGAATGTTCGGCAGCCGGGTTCGTCCGTTGCGGTCTAGAAGGAGTTTTGGGGTGATGCGAGCACTATAAATCAACCAAATGCACACCCAGTGACGGCGGATTAGAGGGAGAATGGAGGAAGCCTTTTAGTCCGGTTCATAGCTCGTTCTGGTCCATCCGGACGGCGAGCGAGAGAGGCCCCTCTCTCGTACAACAACATCTGGCCCCAGATGTTGTGGTACAAAATGTTTTGCATTCGGAGCATACGTCCGTCGCTCAGGACGCTCCGACATATAGTCAGTCCGGAGAGACTGTCAATAAGGCTTCCTCATTCTCATGGTAGCGCACACGACCGCTCTTGGCTACGTGACCTCGGATATCCAGTCAGCTTCGCCAGTCAGAGAATCATCGGCGACCAGGTCACACCATCTGGTAGCCAGGGACACGAGGCCTGCAGACTCCGGACGTTCGCATAGGAAAGTGTGTGGGAGTCAACGTACACGGAGCTTCCGGCGGCAATGCATCGTTAGACCGCTACTGCACAGGCCTCGGGGATGGACGTGCTATCCTAAATAGCATAGCTTATCGCAGCATCCCAGCAACAACTGAATCTGTCGCATATGTTTTATCCGACGATGCTCGGTTGGGACGCTATGCGGAAGCGGGTACGGACGTCCGAAAATTTCATCCGGTCCGACGGGATACCGAAAGGGATTCTGAGGATTGCGAGCTTTCCCTTTCGGAACAACATATGCTATTGTGTATGTCATCTGACTTGATCTTCTACAGCTTCTTTCGTCGGACCAGAATGCTGCGATGCCGGATAAGAAACTGATAGCGTCGGTGGACTTAGAAATTTTTGGTTCGGTTCAGGGACTTCGTCCCTCAGTTCCGACATAGTCCAATAATGTCACACAAACTTTCGAATTATTGAATGACGCTATATATTTATTATTATATGCTTGCTATTACCAAGCATTTCTGGTTTCTTGTTCGCAAAGTTACGGAGATGTCTTTCAAAAGTGTGCCTCTGTCGTCATAGTTAATGAAGAGCTAGCGGCAATAAGTGCTCATGGAATATGTCTATCGCCTAAGAGGTCCCTTGTAGGATCGACGGAGTGACATTCGCTATCTCACCCGGTGTAGCGTACATTCATCGAATGGTTCGGCTGCCGGGTTCGTCCGTTGCGGTCTAGGAAGGAGATTTGGGTGATGCGAGCACTATAATTACTTTAGTACTCACCCAGTGACGGCGGATTGAGGACAGATCGGAGGAAGCCTGTTAGTCCGGTTCCTGGCTTGTCCAGGTCAATCCGGGCTGTGAGCGAGAGAGGTCCCTCTCTCGTCCAACAACATAGGGGACCGCATGTTGTGGTTCAGTTTTTTTACATTCGGAGCATATGTCCGTCGCTCGAGACGCTCCGTTATATTGACAGTCCGAGAGACTGTCGATAATGCTTCCTCATCCTCACAGCAGTGCACACGACCGCACATTGGCTACGTGACCTCGAGTATCCGATCAGTTTCGTCATTCAGTGATTCCACGGCGAACAGGTCACGCCATCCGGTAGCCAAGGGACACGAGGCCTATACACTCCGTTCGCTCGCATATTAGTAGTATGCACGGGGTAACGATCACGGAGCTTCCAGCGGCAATGCATCGTAGGACCGCTTCTCCACAGGCCTCAGTGACGGACGTGCTATCTGAGTTAGCACAGTTTTTTCGCAGCATCCCAGCAATCGACAGTTTCTTGGTCGAATCAGGAATTATCCGACATCGCTGGGTCGGTGCGGTCTGCGGTTGCATCAGGTACGGACGACCAAACGCTTTATAGGGTCCGACAGGATGGCGAAAGGGATTCGAAAGATTTTGAGTTTTCCCTTTAGTAGCATCGGAAGCTGCCATACATATCTTCCGGCATTATCTTCCAGTGATTGTTATTTCGGACTATATTGCTGCGATGTTGGATAAGAGACTTATAGCGTCATTGGACACGGAATTTTGGATCGGTTCAGGGACATTGTCCCTGACTTACCGACACAGTCCAATAATGTCATTAGAACATGGGTATTATTTATCGACGCTATATATATATAAGCCTGCTACCAAGCATGATAGTTTAGTTTCTTGTCCGCAATGCTCATTTCTGCCTTTTATCATTTATACGAATAATTTATTTTGGCAGAACAGGGCATACCGAGAGTTCATATGCGTCTAGACAGCGTGGTTAAAGACTGGAAATAATCTTTTTCGCCGTCTATGTCTTTTCCAACCACAATGTTGGAAACGACAATGATGTCTAATAGACTTAACTTAGACGCTTTATCATACGTAATCCACCTTACTGAGGCGTTATCATTACGTCTTCAAGAGAAAGAATTCCGGGATATGATCCTCAATGTGATTTCTTTTGAGGGCAGTAGTTTGTTCATGTATAACTCCGCCCTTCAGTGGCTGCTTGGAGTTGGTTAGACATGACGCATCCCTAGCTACATCCACGCGCATGGATAGTAAGGTGAAGAACTCTCTCAGAGTCGCTTCGTTCTCGGAGAAGCTTCTCTTCGACAGCAACTTTTCAGCAATCCATGAATTGCTCGATTTACACGTTCTCTTGTCTATCTAGTGTAGCAAGAGATTCAGACTGGGGCAAACATTCGGTGGTTGACTCAGAGAGTGTCACTGCAGTTGCCGGATCCGAGTTTTATAATTATGACGGTTGCCAGTCAAACAGGTTGGGATATAATATTGATCCCAACAGATTCGAAGTGCCAGGGTCTTTGGGTTCCGCAGTCTCTAAGCAAGTACTTATCTTCCACGGAATAATGTTTTGTTTTTTTTTAGGCTTGCTTTATGTCATTGGATGAACATTATTCAGAAACGCATGTCCAAATCCTGTCCGTTAATTCGACAGTAGTGGCGTATCTCCAGAACCAGGGAGGCACTCATTCGTTTCCGTTATTCAATTTAATGGAAAGAATCCTTCTGTTTGTTATAGTACACCAAGTTCTGCTTCGGTCCGTCATATTCTGGGTCGTCTGATTGTATTACCGGACTCCCGTTCACTTATGGGTCGCTTGTTGCCGTCAGAATGGACTCTCAACAAACAAGTATTCAATCAGATTTGCTATCAATGGGAGCGCCCAATGATAATTTATTTACGACACAACTTGCTAATCAATTGCAGACGTATGAGTTTGCTTGTCCGGATCTCTGAGCTTATGTTGTTAACGCTCTATTGATCTAATAGGACGGAATGATAGGATATGCGTATCCTCCTGCGCTGTTGTTTCAGCAAGTATTGCTAAGATAAACAACTACAATACATTTCTGTTGATAGCATCTCTGTCTTCACAGAGACTGTGGGTAAATTTACTCTGATGTCTACTGTGGGACTTAACGCGAAATCTTCCTCCATGAGAGGATCTTTTTTCGCTGGGTAAAATCGTGTCATCTTTATCACAACCCGCAAGGTCTCAACCTTCACGTATTCCGTTGTGTGGTCCTTATTGCATTGTAAGCATTGTACTGGACGAGCTTTGAACGCGATTTCTTACTATAGGAGAACCTCTTCTTCGCTATACTATGCGGCTAAAGTGGAGGCTCTTCCGTCGTTGGTGTAGGGATCACTATGTTGATATTGTTGATTCCTCCATACTAGTCTTTGCAACTTTTTAGTATACTTGTTTGACAAGATCTACTGCAGCCTGTTATTATTAAGGTTATAGGTTTATGTTACCTCATACCTTTGCACTCTATGATAGTTTACAATTGAGTCTTATGTCTCTTTATCTAAGTCAGTTAGTAACTTTTCGATAAATAGACTTAGAATCATTAGATTAAATTCCTATACGGAATTTAACTTCGGTTCTTATTTAGCTAAGTAATCATTTGAGCCTCTGGAAACAGTAGTTTTCAAATTCTGACCTTTTAGACAGTAATTCTGTTGGCTTCTCTTTTACTGAAGAGTCAGTGAGTTTCATGCACTATCGGTGGATGATTTTCACTTTCGTAGTTTCGGAATCACTACTTCCTTTACTATTTAGGTTGGATTTTCGCATAAGAGTCAGGCTCCTAATTAATATCCGGAACATATTGTTATTAAGGTCCTTCCGACTTCGTACGGGCATAGGCCTTTACTCTGTCTGGTTAGAGTTTATGTATTTATAAACAGATATCTGTTTATTACTACAGGCGTAAGCTTCTTCTGTCTTTGATGCCTAATAGAAGGACGTTACGCTCCATTCTATTGCTAATGGATTCAATTAACTATCGATACTGCTTTTGGTATATCATTCACTCAGCAGTTATGTTTGAGATTTCGGCTCATGAAATAAGAGTTCTTCTACATCTTGGGCTTACATTAATAGTGTCGCTATTATAGATTTTTGAAGGCTGCACATTGGGCTCAGCCATCCACATTCATGAATTTTTATCTCAGAAATATTGAGTCCATTTCTGGAGGCCTCCATTGTTAGATCTATTATCTACTGCTCAGAATGTCATTCACTTAACAGTTGCTACTATAGCTAGGTAGGCTTTCTGTTCCGGCAGTGACTCCGTCCTGCTGCCCTCTTCGCTCTGGCCTATTTGACCCAGGGCAAGGAGAAGGGGGGGGGGGGGGGGTTCCCTTGGGTCACCTGTTTTATTATGAAAACAAGGGGATACCTCCTCTAGACTCTAGTTAGTAATTCTGAGCTGTTACTGGGATGGTTTTTAAGTGATAAGTTTATGTTTTAAAAATTCATTCTGGTCATAGTTTTTAAAGTATAGCTTTTGAATATATCACGTGTCAAACGGGCATTATTATACAATCCTCAGACACTTTTAAAGGAGTATAAAGAGTCTCTATTCTCTAGACTAACTTTATTTATTGGCTTACTTTAAAATTATTAGTATAAGGATTATACTGGATATTAATAGAGTACATGGATGTTTTGATGCTCAATTATGGAAGGTGTTGTGTCTTTCTAATTTATCATAAATAAGAAAGATACATGTAAGGCCTAATACTCCTTTTCCCCTCGAGGGGATGGCTCTATTTTATATAATTGAGCTTATTGGAATTTCCTCTATGTCCTAGGCCCTCCAGCCTTTTTACTATTCAGCTATGTCAGGGTCATTGGTACAGTATAAAAATGTTAAAAAATTTATAGTAATTTATATATTTTTTATACTTACCAATGACCCAGACGGGGATGGCCCTCCCAGGAGTTGGGAACTCTTACCTCCCCGCTGAGTACATAGCACTCTCCAGGCACTGTTTATAAGAATGATTAATGGTGCCAATTTCGGGACGTCCTTGACACTGCGCATGCGCAGTAGAGGTGAAGTATGGAGGGCCATTCAGGACATGTTTTCTTTGGTTTTAGATGCAAATTTTGGGGATTGAGGGGCAAAATTTGTGTTTGGCCCTACATTTTTACCAGCTATGTCTGGGTCATTGGTAAGTATAAAAAATATATAAATTACTATAAATTTTTTTAACTTCGATGGGTCGCTCTAGACCTGTTTTGTTTTAGCGAATCTTTTAACATAAGGTAAAGTTTGGGCATATATTTAACGGTTTTCTCAATTATGATGGACGTGAGTTCATATATTGGGTTACAATCCTGAGCCCGATAGTCTCTCTATGCAGGGATCTTGGGACCCTCGGTTCTTGGAGACCACATATTCAGAAATGATGTCTTATTGTTTACGCTACATCATTGAATTTATAATATTAGCGATCATGTATTTATAGACACAGATCAGAGTTTATCAGAAGAGAAGAATGCTTCTTTTGTCATTAATTTCCAATAGAAGGGACATTTCGGTTCATTCTATTGCTAGATGGATTCAATTAGCTATTCGTACTGCTTAGGAAAATTTATCTTCCAATCAGCAGTCAGTGCTTAAGATTTCAGCGCATGAAGTAAAGTGCTGGCAGCATCTTGGGCTTATTCTAACTGTATGGCTTTTACATGATCTTATGTAGGATCGCTTCAGGATAGTTAAGTTTGCGGTGCACAGGATTAATAGTTTCTATCATTTGTGTCACCAGTATTAGGCATTTGAGTGCATACAATTGACGCCCAGCGTATTCATGGGAATGAATGATAGGATATGTGTATCCTTCAATTCATTTGTTTCTATTGATTACATTCAGGTTAAAGTGTCTGTTATTGAACATTCGTCAGAAGCTTCCCCCTCGAGAGGGTTTTCTTCTTCAAGGGAAGTTTTGATATTTTTATACTGTACCAATGACCCAGACATAGCTGGTGCTAACTCTTAAAATCTAGGGCCAAACACAAATTTTGCCCCCCAAACTCCCCGGACCTCCATACTTTGCTCCCACTGCGCATGCGCAGTGTCAAGGACGTTCCAAAATTGGCGCCAATCACCATTCTTTGTTTGGCCCTTCATCAGTCAACATCTCACTGATCTTTGTGCTTGTAAATCTCAGTTTAAAGGATGCCAGACACATAATTATTGGAGAAATGGTGATTCTAAGGAGGATATAGAAGGAGGAGAGGAAAAATGTGTGACAGAAAATAATCATGGCTGTAACTTAAAATTTTTTAATGAAATTATGTTAAGTTGCCTATTTTCGAAGCATGGGCCTGTTGTTGTCATTCTTGCTATAAAGTCCCCCCTTGCTATTCTCCCATGCTTTTGGCATATTTTTGAGAAAGATCATTTCTAAATTCTCTTTGGAGAATTAGCTTGGTTACAGAATGAATTCTGTTATTTTCCCCATGTTTACGTTTTCACCCATGGGTGTTTAAACGTTGTGTTCTGCATCTACCATCTGATGTTCTGCAGATTCTCCCCTGGGAGTCTCTGTCTTGCATCAGATAGTGTGTAATTTTGATGACTGATTTCGGGCCAGTTTTGTCAGTGCCTGGAGTCATGTTTTCTGGTGTTTTTACACTGTTTGTTTACATTGGCAACAGTCTCTTTTGAGGGGGGCTGTTTGCCTTTGGAGTAGTTTATCTCACTATAAGATACATTATTATTATTATCCGTAAGTGTTGCATTAATTATTTAATATAATTTTCAAATTTTTGACCACACTTACCCTTGGGATCCATTGGGGCTCAACGTTACTTTTCAGAAACTTGGGCTTCGCTGAAAAAATATTTTTCAAAAATTATTTTGATTTTCAATTGTTTTTTCATTATTAATGGATCATGTTATTATGTATCTTTGTGTTTAGGGGTTTGTGCAAGTACTAGGACTTGTTGTTGACTTTTCACAATGAAAGGATATTGTTCAAATTGTAATAGGAAGAAATCTTCCTCTGACTTTCATGATCATTGTATTAATTGTAGTCAGTGTACTCGCACTAACTCCTGTTCAATATGTCAATATTGGGATGACAAACATTGGAAACGTGTGTCACGATATGTTGTTAGTGGAGAGAGGGCTATGCCGGCCCTTTCTCCGCAGGTCACTCTACTCTATCAGTTTCTATTTCAGAGGAACAAGCACAGGGTGATGTTTCCATGTTATCTTCCGCAAGTGCGCTTCCGTCGTCACAATTGAATGCAGAGCTAGCGGCAAAAGTGCTCTTGGAGATACGACAGTTGCCTAAGAGGTCCCTAGTAGGATCGACGGCGCTGTCGTCCGCTAGCTCGCCCGGTGTAGCGTCCATTCACCGAATGGTTCGGCAGCCGGGTTCGTCCGATGCGGTCCAGGAGGAAATGTTGGGTGATGCGAGCACTATAAACATTCAAGGTGCACACCCAGTGACGACGGATAGTAGGAGAGATCGGAGGAAGCCTTCTAGTCCGGTTCCTAGCTCGTCCAGGTCCATCCGGACTGCGAGCGAGAGAGGCCCCTCTCTCGTACAACAACATCTGGGACCAGATGTTGTGGTACAAAATGTGTCATTAGCGGAGCACACGTCCGTCGCTCGGGACGCTCCGTTGTATAGGCAGTCCGCTGAGACTGCTCAGGCTTCTTCTTCCTCTCACCAGCGCACATGACCGCACCTTGGCTACGTGACCGCCGATATTCTACCAGATTCGCCGATCAGGGATTCTTCGGCGACCAGGTCATGCCATCCGGTAGCCAGGGACACGAGGCCGGTTGACTCCGGAAGTTCGCATAGGAAGAGTATGCGGGAGTCAGTAGATGCGGAGCTGCCCTCGGCGAAGCAGCAAAAGACTGCGCCTCCGCAGGCCTCGATGTCGGACGTGCTTGCTCAAATAGCACAACTTATCGCAGCATCCCAGCAACCGACAGAAACGGTGTCGGATCGGGAATTATCCGATGGCACTGGGTCGGTACGCTCCGCCGAAGCATCGGGTGCGGACGACCGGGAGCATCATGAGGTCCGACCGGATGGTGAAAGGGATACGGATGACTTGGAGTTATCCCTTTCGGAACAACATAAAGCTGCCGTGGACTTCATCCGGCACTTTCTTCCTCAGGTTGTTCCTTTCGGGCCAGACTGCTGCGGTACCGGACAAGAGAATTATAGCGTCATTGGGCACTGATTTCTTCCAGCGGTTCAAGGACATCGCTCCTGAGTTTCCGTCTCAGTCCAATAATGTCACAAGGACATTTGAATTATTGAACGACGCTATATGCAAGCTTGCTTCCAAAACAGGAAAAGCGGGTTTCTTGTCTGCCAATGCTCTTAACCTGCCTTTCATTAATGCAAGGAATAAATTCGATACGGCAGGACAGGGTATCCCGAGAGTTCCTCTGCGTATGGACGACGAGGCGGAAGACTTAGATTTATGATTACCGTTGTCTACGTCTATCCCAACCGCGGTGTTGGATATGACTATTTCGTCTAACAGAGCCAGTTTAGATGCTTTATCTTACGCAGACCACCTTGAAGAACTCTCTCAGAGTCGCTTCGGTCTCCGGAGAACTTCTCTTCGACGGCAAGCTTTCTGCAATTTACGATAAAATTACTAAGAAAGCTTCGGATTCTCTGCTGTTTAAATCCACTTCTAAGAAGACGGACACGGCAGATAAGAGTAAGACATGCACTTCTGGGTCTAATGCGCCCAAGAGAGGTTCCTATAGAGGTTCCGGTGCGTCCTCTTGGTCTTATTCAAGAGACCGTCAAGGCAGCGACTCACGTGCGGGACGTCCTTCGGGCCGGGACAATCGGTCGGACGCCCCGAGGTCGACGGGACGAGGTGCGGGTCGTGGAGGACGAGGTTTCTCCTCCCGCAGGCCTCGCAGGTCCAGAAGGTTGTCGAGTTTTTCAGAAGAGTGGGCGTCGATTACGGACGACCCTTGGGTGAGAGAGGTGATTTCGGAAGGTCTAAGAATATCCTTCAAACGAAAGCCTCCATTAACTCGAAGTCCAAAATGGACTCAACTTCCGTCAAATCCGCAGAAAAGAGACGCTCTGTTATCAGAGGTGCAGTCTCTTTTAATGAAGAACGCGGTAGAGGTCGTAGAAAACCAGGAAACACCGGGATTCTACAGCCATCTGTTTCTGGTTCCGAAACCAGACGGCTCGTTCCGTCCAGTCATAGATTTGAGCTGGATAAACAAGCTGATCGTCGCTCCGAAAGTTTTATATGGAGACGATTCGATCGGTCAGAGCGAGTATTCGGGTGGACGATAATGCTACAAGCATAGATCTCAAAGATGCATACTTTCACGTCATGGTACATCCGACATTCAGAAAGTATCTACGCTTCGCAGTCCTAGGAGTGGTGTATCAATTCCGGGCGATGTGCTTCGGATTGAACCTAGCACCCTGGGCTTTCACTCGGGTAATGAACTCGGTAATGATGTATTTCCGAGCTAATTCATCTGCGGTAACGTCGACCTACCTGGACGACATTCTTCAGAGGTACGGCAACGAGTTAACGCTTCAGAACGATGTGCAGAATCTGCTTCTATTGCTCCGACGTCTCGGTTTTATAATAAATGAGGAAAAGTCGGATCTGGTGCCGTCCAAGTCATTCACACATCTGGGAATGAGCTTCGAGACGCACAACAATCTCGTTCGTCTGCCGTTAACCAGAGCGAAATTAGTCAGTTGTTACGCTCGCTATTGTCTTCACGCAGACAAAGTCACAGCGAGGGAGTTCATGAGACTGATAGGTCTGTGCGGAGCTGCTGCGGATCTCATTCCGATGGGGCGGTTACGCACTCGTCCTCTCCAAATTTTCTTGACTCAGAATTGGAGTGTGAAAATTCATTCGCTCGACATAGACGTTCTATTGTCAGAACAAGTGAAACGAGAGATTCAGACTTGGGCAAACATTCAGTGGTTAACTCAGGGAGTTCCGCTGCAGTTGCCGGATCCGAGTTTTACGATTATGACGGACGCCAGTCAAACAGGTTGGGGTGCATCATTGATCCCAACGGATTCGAGATGCCAGGGTCTTTGGGATCCGCAATTCCTACGCAAGCACATAAACATCAAGGAAATGATGTCAATTTGGCTTGCGTTACGTCATTGGATGGACATTATTCACAATGCTCATGTCCAAATCCTGTCCGACAATACGACAGTAGTGGCGTATATACGGAACCAGGGAGGCACTCATTCAGTTCCGTTATTCAATCTAACGGAAAGAATCCTTCTGTTTGCTCTAGAACATCAAGTTCTACTTTCGGTCCGTCATATACCGGGTCGTCTGAACGTACTAGCAGACTCCCTTTCACGAAAGGGTCGCTTGTTGCCGTCGGAGTGGACTCTCAACAAACAAGTATTCAATCAGATTTGCTACCAATGGGAACGGCCAATGATAGACTTATTTGCGACACATCTCAACAGTCAGTTGCAGACGTATGTGTCTCCGTGTCCGGATCCAAGAGCATTTGCAGTAGACGCTCTGTCGATCCCTTGGGACGGAATGATAGGATATGCGTATCCTCCAACGCCGTTGATTCAGCAAATATTGCTAAAAATAAAACAATCTCAATGCAAGATTCTGTTGGTAGCATCTCTGTCTCCACAGAGACCGTGGATAAATCTACTCAGGTGTCTGTTGTGGGACCTACCGCGAAAGCTTCCTCCACGGGAGGATCTTCTTTCGCAGGGGAAACCGCGTCAATTTCATCACAACCCGCAAGGTCTCAACCTTCACGTTTTTCCGTTGTGCGGTCCTTCTTGCATGGCAAGCACTTTACAGGACGAGCAGTGGACACGATTTCTAACTGTAGGAGGACCTCCTCTTCGCTAAACTATGCGGCTAAGTGGAAGGTCTTTTGTCGTTGGTGTAGGGGTCATTCTGTTGATATTTTCGATCCCTCCATACCAGACATTGCAAACTTTCTAGTATACTTGTTTGACGAAATCAAACTGTAGCCTGTTACTATTAAGGGTTATAGGTCTATGTTATCTGATACCTATGCACATCATCATAGTTTACAAATTGGATCTAATGTCTCTTTATCTAAGTTAGTTAGAAACTTCTCGATAAATAGACCCAGAACTCTTAGGTTAATTCCTAAGTGGAATTTAGCTTGGGTTCTTCTTAAACTGAAGGAAAAGCCATTTGAACCTCTTCGGACAGTAGATTTCAAATTCTTGTCTTATAAGACAGCTTTTCTCTTAGCTTTCTCTTCTGCTAGAAGAGTCAGTGAGCTTCATGCACTGTCGGTGGATGATTCTCACTATCGTAGTGTCGGGAACACTATCACCTTCACTACTAATGTGGGATTTTTAGCTAAGAATCAGGCTCCTAATAAATATCCGGAACCTATTGTTACTAAGGCCCTTCCGTCTTCAGACGGGTGTAGGCCTTTACTCTGTCCTGTTAGAGCGTTACGTATTTATAAACAGAGATCTCAGTTTATCAGAAAGGGACGAAAACGTCTCTTTCTGTCTCTGATGCCTAATAGAAAGGACATTTCGGTCCATTCTATTGCTAGATGGATTCAATTAACTATCCGTACTGCTTATGAAAATTTATCTTCTCAGCAGTCTGTGCTTAAGATTTCGGCTCATGAAGTAAGAGCTCTTTCTACATCTTGGGCTTACGCAAATAGTATTGCTATTACAGATTTAATGAAGGCTGCTTATTGGTCTCAGCCATCCACATTCACGAATTTTTATCTCAGAAATATTGAGTCCAATTCTGGAGACCTGCATTGTTTAGGTCCGTTATCTGTTGCTCAGAATGTCGTCCACTAAACAGTTGCAACTATAGTTATGCAGGCTTTCTGTTCCGGCAGTGACTCCGTCCTGCTGCCCTCTTCGCTCTGGGCTGTTTGACCCAGGGCAAGGGGAAGGGGGGGGGGGGGGGAGGGTGTTCCCTTAGGTCACCTGCTTTATAGTGAACAGCAAGGGAATTCCTCCTCCGAAGTCAGTATTTCTGAGTCGTTCCCGGGATGGTTTTAAAGTGTAATATTAATATTAAAAATTCATTCATGTCATGTTTTTAAAGTGTAGCTCGGTGTGAAGCATTTGTATATGTCAAGTGTCAAACGGGTGTTAATATACAATCCTCGGACACTTTTAAAGAATATAAAGAGTCTCAATTCTCTGGACTAACTTTATTTATTGGCTTACTTTAAAAATATTTAGTATAAGGGTTATACTGGATGTTAATAGAGAACATGAATGTTATTGTGCTCAATTATGAAGGGTATTGTATCTTTCTAATTTATCATAAATAAGAAAGATACATGTAAAGCCTAATACCCCTTTTCTCCTTGAGGGGTTGACTCTATATTATATAGTTGAGCTTATTGGATTTTCCTCTATGTCCTAGGCCCTCCAGCCTTTTTACTATTCAGCTATGTCTGGGTCATTGGTACAGTATAAAAATGTTAAAAAATTTATAGTAATTTATATATTTTTTATACTTACCAATGACCCAGACGGGGATGGCCCTCCCAGGAGTTGGGAACTCATACCTCCCCGCTGAGTACATAGCGCTGACCAGGCACTGCTTGCAAGAATGGTGATTGGCGCCAATTTCGGAACGTCCTTGACACTGCGCATGCGCAGTGGGGGCAAAGTATGGAGGTCCTTCAGGACATGATTTCTTTTGGTTTTAGATGCAAATTTTGGGGATTGGGGGCAAAATTTGTGTTTGGCCCTAGATTTTAAGAGTTAGCACCAGCTATGTCTGGGTCATTGGTAAGTATAAAAAATATATAAATTACTATAAATTTTTTAACTTTCACGTCATTCTCTGCTCTCAGTAGCATAATGGAGTATGTCAGACGTGAGGGAGCTTTGCTGTTACTATATTTTTGCTGTCTGGACCAGCAATGATTAAGTAATGTGGGTGAGGAGGTTTCGACATGAATTCAAATTCCCTCCCCACACTCACACACTGTCGCGTTTCTATATCTTGATACATACATACTATGCATTTGGGTCGTGTTGCATGGCGCCCTCATTAGTTTCCGGTGTTTATTTTCTGTTTTCTAATATACAAGAACTTATTAATCATCATAATTGCTGCTATTTGAGTTCATAGGTGACTGCATAACCACTTAGTGGTTTTTTAGATGATTACAGGCTGGATTTTAATGCACTCAAGCAATATTTTATTACGCTATTGCTTTGGTGAACCTTGAAATTATTATATATTTCGGGGGCGGTCTGTGTTGGAGCCGGTTAATCATGCATACCTCCATTTCTAGATCCTGGTCTCTATTTTGTCGGTTCTCAAATCGCATATTCTCACGTGTTTATAGTTGTAGATATCAAATAGTACACGTTGGAGAGTGTTCTTACCGGATTTAATTGTACAGAGGCCGCATGTGAATGATCTTTGAAGCATGTTTTCTCTGCAGAGATTGTTCATCGCATCTCGCTTTAATATGTGTATGTTATATTATTATTCACTGATTTCATCGTACCTGTATATGCCGTCTGCAGTGCATATTTTGTAGCGGATAATGTTATTTACCAAAATCGTTGCTATAGCCTTGGCTTGTGAAGTGGCATTAAGCACCATTTATTATTCATGAATTAATTCCTGAGTGCCTGATCAATATTTATTTATATTGTTTTCCTGGTACCGTTTATTGATTCCAGGGCTCTCCCCACTTTCTTTTGAAGATATGTTAAAAAAAGGGGGGGGGGGGGCATTTTCTCCACTTCTCTGGCCTATTGGGTTTGTAACTATGAAGGAAGCTGTTTTGTCCGTACTATATTCGGCATTCAGCTGTAGTATTATTGTATGGCATAGGTTTATGGGCAATTTTCTCTCATTCTCAAATATGCCATCCTAATTTTTGGGGCTTAGTCCAGACTAGCCTTAAAAATTTGTGAACTCGTTACATCCTAATTAGCATGATTTCATGCTCAGATTTAGGATTTACATAATTGGGATCCATATTAGGATATGTCTCCTCTTTTATGGTATAAAGAGACATACATGTAAATTCCAATTTTCTTCATCATGGATTGAAGGATTTGATCTCTGTTGATCTACTATTTCGGAAGTTCTAGGCCCTCCACATTTTTACGATTCATCTAAGTCTGGGCCATTGGTGTACAGTATAAAAAATATGAAAAAGTTTAAAGTAATTTATATATTTTTTATAGTTACCAATGGCCCAGACGGAAATGGCCCTCCCATGAGTGGGCAGTACTGGGCACTCATACCTCCCCGCTGAATTATTGAATTATAATCTTTTTTACAAAGAATAATGTTGGCGCCAGTTTCGGTGACTTCCTGGCGTCTGTGCATGTGCAGAGAGCTTGGCCTTAGATATTTTTGGGTTAGCACCAGCTAAGTCTGGGCCATTGGTAAGTATAAAAAATATATAAATTACTTTAATTTTTTTCATTTCTGGACGGTAACTTGTCTGTGGTTCAACCCAAATTCATGAAACTTCATAAGAAGGTTGGCCATCTTGAGAGGAAGAACCCTATTTATTTTGGACTCACTAGGTCAAAGGTCAAGGTCACAGTGACCCTGAATATAGTAAATCTTAACAATTGGTTTCCGGATGATAACTTGATAATGGTATGACCCACATTCATGAACCTTCATAGGTAGGTTGGCCTCAGTGAGAAGAAGAACCCTATTTATTTTGGACTTGCTAGGTGAAAGGTCAAGGTCATAGTGACCTTCAACATAGTAAATTGTAAACAATTGTTTTCCGGATGGTAACTTGATAATGGTTTGACCCACATTCATGAAACTTCATAGGTAGGTTGGCCTAGGTAAGTGGAAGACCTTTATTTATTTTGGGCTTGCTAGGTCAAAAGTCAAGGTCACAGTGACCTTGAAAATAATAAATCGTAAACAATTGGTTTCCTGATGATAATTTGACAATGGTTCCACCCACATTCATGAAACGTCATAGGTAGGTTGGCATTGGTGCAAGAAAGAACCCTATTTATTTTGGAATCTCTAGGTCAAAGGTCAAGGTCACAGTGACCCTTCATATAGTAAATTGTAAACAATTGGTGTCTGGACGATAAGTTGATAATGATTAAACCCACTTTTGTGCTGTCACAACTCGACTTTGGATCGGCTATCCTATCGGCATTTTCTGCTTTTAGAAGAATGAGTTATCTGTCATAGGTTCATTTTTCCTTTGAGAGAAAATGATGATGCATGAAATCAATTTTCTCGACCTCTATTCACTCTGGCTTCTGAGGGGGTATACATCGCCATTGCCTCACCAACAATACATTTTTTGCCTCACGTAATGGCACGGATTAAGAAAAGACTAGCAACTTTTGAGTATATAATGAGGAAAAAAAATTCAGATTGTGGGGCAATCAGGGTGGAGGGATAAACTAGGTTATCTTCCCTAAGGGGAAGATAATCGGGTGGGGACATAAACTACTACACCGATAACTCAGAAATAATTGAAACCAGTGTATTCAGTAGGTATGTTGTAATGCTGTGAGACCCACTTAATTGGATATCTCATATTTAAATAACCCTGTTAATTGAATATAACTTTAAAACAAAAACCATTTACCATATCTTCAGTACCAATTTGACCTGTTAATAGCAAAGAGGTTTTAAAACAAACTCATGTTAAGGCAGTAAAAGATTTTTAAATCTGGTGAAGAATAACTTTGACATCCACTGTATTCCCCATATTTATAGACATTTGTGACCTCAGTACATCCAATATAGACATATAATCTATTTTATCATACACTATTTGATAGATTATCAAAGAAATTACAGAAAGATAGAAATCGTATCCCCCACTGTGAAGATATAAAAATTTTCACTTTCACTATATCAATCAAAATGGTGGCTTTCAAAGCATCACTTCAAGGGAAAACGACCCAAATTATCACAGGAAATGACCAATTCGTTCTAGAAACATATAATGAAAAGAAAATCTAGTGTTTTTGAGTGGATACCAATCATTTCCAGCAATAATTCAACACATATTCATCTTGAATTTATGCATGAAACCCGCTAGTCCAAACATGGCCTGAAAGTCTGTAATATAAGTTTTTGGTTTGGTATGTCCTTTCAAAGGATGTACCAAACCAAAAACTTTATTACAGACTTTCAGGCCATGTTTGGACTAGAAATCCCTTCAACTGAATGAGATAGCAAGACGCTACCTGTTCCAAGTATCGATCAGATCACTTCCGTGTGTCAGTGACTCAATGCGCTGTTTACTTTTATGCATCAATTCATGGTTGAAATGGTGGAATTATCAGATTCTTATAATAAGCATATAATACAAAGAAAATCAAGTGTTTTTGAGTGGATTCCGAAAATTATCTCACTTGTGACCGAGACAAATGGTTTGTATCGGTCACTCATGAGATAATTTGCGGTATTCACTCAAAAACATTAGATATCCTCTATATATCTTGTTTGACTGAGCTCACTGCACTCTGTTAAACAGGATAATAATAGAATTAAAATGCAGTTTATAACTAGATAATAGATGACCCAATTCCTTGTATTTGTTTACTCCTGTTAAATTATTGTTGAATATTTTTCTTTGGCAAAGTGGCTATTCAATTAACAGGGTTCCACTGAACAATCCCCATGGGAACCCCAGGAAATGAAGCAGTGTTTGTTTACTGTGGTAATCAATCTCTGTTTTACTGGTAAAATATGACCCAGTCACCAATTCTTGGGGTGGAAGTCCTCTAAAATGGGCAACATGGGTATAAATGATTGGTTGGACTTGACTTTATCTCCATGTTGCAGTCACGGTTTGACAGTGTGCAGAAATATGTGACCTTAAACTTCAGTAAATAAATAATTCCACTGAACAAACATTTTTGTGTCGCCGCCCCATGAAGTGGGGAGTGACATAGGGATTACTTTTGTCGTCATGCGTCGTCGTCCGCGTCGTCCGCATCACACTTTCTCTTATCCGCCACTCCTCTTTAACCTATGAATGGATTTTGATAAAACTTTCAGTGATTCTTTATCACATAATGGCATTGTGCACCTCCTATTTTATTTTTTGATCTGCTGTATTTTTTCCAGAGTTATGCCCCTTTTCCACTTAGAATTCTGTCTGAAATATTAAAATATAGTGCAGGCAACACACGTCTTCCATGGAAGACTCACATCTAAGTTCTTTGGCAAAGTGTCTATTCAATTAACAGGGATCCACTGTACAAACATTGTTGAGTGTTATGACAACTAAGTTTCTTTATTTAACTTGTGGCTTAAGGAAAGGCTATACTCACCCAGTGAGCTTCTTTTAACTTCCTATTGAAGAAAGCTTGAGGAGACTAGAAGTCCCTAACTTATAATACTGTGTCTCTTTTAACTCAATTAACTTCTTCAATTTATTTTTGCAGGTGATGAAGTTTCTGTCCATTATGATCCAATGATTGCTAAACTTGTAGTCTGGTCAGATGATCGGAGTTCAGCTCTTCGAAGAGTCCAAGCTTCATTGCAAAATTATCATGTAAATAAATGGTTATAATATTTATTCATGTATCACCTGAAAACCTGGTGAAGAATTGAGTTAAAAATAAAATTTTAGTGCTGTAACTTTATTGTTGGAGAATGATGCTTCAACCATTTTTTGGCATTTCATCAACAATTATAGAGAACTAAGATGAGAATACATTAACCATGAAGGACCAGGAGATTTTTATACATTTTTGCTGTACTTTGAAAGTCTACATCCTGTGGCTTTGCAGTTGTTCCTAGTCAAGTCTTGGTTGCCTACTGAGGCAGCCAAAACGTGCCTACAAACAACTGACAAGGTACTTAGAAAACAAGTTTTGAGTTTACCCAAACAGTGCATGCTGGGACACCTGTCCCTGTCCATTAAATAGTTCTCAAAGTCAGAGTTATCCCTTAAGGGTTAAGAAGTAATTGGGGAAAAAATGAAATATGGATGCTATTCCAACATTCTCATTGGGCAAACTAACCTTGAGGTATAACAATATAATACAGTGGAACCCTGTTAATTGAATAGCCACTTTGCCAGTGAAAATTATTCAATTAACAGGAGTATTCAATTAACAGGGATTGTGTCACTTTCATGTATTCCTGTATTGACAGAGCTCCATGATACAATCAGAATCAAAACCACCCAAGTAACCAAATCTTTTTCTTAGAGTGCTCCATTTTTGCAAATAAATAATTTCTCACAGTTTGACTTTCCAATACTATGCTTAAGTTTTCTGTTATTTTGTTAATTTATCACACTACTAGTGCAGTAATTTGTTCTGGATAGCACAAATTTGAAAATTGTCTTGTATTCCGTCTGTGTGTAAAGCAATAAAAAAATATAAATAACTTTAATTGAAAATAAATGCAGTTTCAGTTTCAATTACATATTAATAACCCTTGGTTTTGATTTCACATGCAAAATGTGCTTTTTCTCAGTGATAAATAGATCACTATGACAGCTAGGTGATCAGTATTTTCTTTGGCAACTTGATTGATCCAGTAATCTGACCATGTCACCTTGATGGAATACAACAAACTTGATCACTTGACTGTATAGTGGAGCCCACTTAATTGGATATCTCGTAACTGAACAACCCTGTTAATTGAATATAATTTCCCAACACAAAACCATTTACCATACCTGCAGTACAAATTTTATCTGTCAGTTGAATATAAGTTATAGAGTAAACTCCTATTAATTGAATAAAAAAATCTTGTAACCTGTCAAGAAATAACCCTGACTTTCCCTAGTGTTCCTTTGTTTATAGACCTATTTGGCCTCAGTACATCCAATGCAGGCATTTAATCTATTATGCCTTGTTTGACAGAGCCCATGGAGCTCTGACAAACGAGATATGATAGAATAAATGCTAAGTTTATATCTAGAATACAGGAAAGTTACACAATCCCTATTAAGTGAATACTCTTGTTAACTGAATAATTTTCATCGACAAAGTGGCTATTCAATTAACAGGCTTCCACTGTATTAATAATTTATGTTCACTGTGTATTAATAATTTATGTTCACTAAATGGATTGCCAGCTCTCTAGGCTTAGAGACGTAGGTAAGTATTTTTCATATATGAAGAGATCAATTGCTATTTTTGACCCAAGATTCGAGTTTGTCCTGTCAAATGCATATTCGTCATGGCAAACTTTCTCTTCTCAACTGCCTGAAAATTAGAACATAATAGGCATACCAACATTCCTTATTTTAATGAAAAAATATATTGCACACAAAATGCTTCGAGATATTCTCTGCACCTCCAGACGATTTCAGTCTTGCAGTGCGCACCATCTTGGAGGAGTTGCGATTACATTCATATAACTCATCTGCTTTTTACCTGCGTCGTTAGCGGCAGAGCAGGTCTAGTAACCGCTAGACTCAGTCCGTCATTCTGTCAGTCTGTCAGTCCATCCGAAACACTTTTTCTGTCAAAGTTTTCTTGGCTTCTATGAAAGGGAATGATCTTATATTTGGTCTGCTGCTTCATAATAATGAATTGTATCGTGTAAGCAATTATCAGATCTGCTGTGCAGCCACTTCCTGTTTGCCGATACTTTGAAATTTTACTGTACCCACTGAACATTGAAATATTTTTATACTGTACCAATGACCCAGACTTAGCTGGTGCTAACTCCAACAAAACCAGGGCCAAACACAAATTTTGCCCCCCAATCCCCAAAATTTGCATCCAAAACAAAAAGAAATCATGTCCTAAAGGACCTCCATAGTACGCCTCTACTGCGCATGCGCAGTGACGCAGTCGTCCCGAAATTGGCGCCAATTATCATTCTCTGTTTGGCCCTTCATCAGTCAACATCTCACTGATCTTTGTGCTTGTAAATCTCAGTTTAAAGGATGCCAGACACGTAATTTTTGGAGAAAATGTGATTCTAAGGAGGATAGAAGGAGGAGAGGAAAAAGAAGTGGCAAAAAATAATCAGGGCTGTACTTAAAATTTTTTGATGAAATTATGTTAAGTTGCCTATTTTCGAGGCATGGGCCTCTTGTTGTCATTCTTGCTAATTGTTGCACTGCTTATTCAGTGTTTCCTCTCCCCTAGCCTTCTAAAGTCCCCCCTGGCAATTCTCCCATGCTTTTGGCATATTTTTGAGAAGTTTCATTTCTAAAATTTCCTGGGAGAGTTGCTTGGTTACAGAATGTTTTCTGTTATTTTCCCCATAGTTACGTTTTCACCCATGGGTGTATAACGTTTGTGTTCTGCATCTTCCATCTGATGTTCTACAGATTCTCCCCTGGGAGTCTCTGTTTTGCATCAGATAGAGTGTAATTGATGACTGATTCCGGGCCAGTTTTTTCAGTGCCTGGAGTCATGTTTTCTAGTGTGTTTACACTGTTTGTTTTCATTGGCAACAGCCTTTTTTGAGGGGGGCTGTTTGCCTTTGTGGTAGTTTATCTCATTATAAGATACATTTATATTATCCGAAAGTGTCTCATTAATTATTTTATATAATTTTAAAATTTTTGACCACACTTTGCCATCGGATCCATCGGGGCTCAACGTTACTTTTCAGCAACTTGGGCTTTTCTGAAAAAATGTTTTTTCAAAATTATTTTGTTTTGCAATTGTTTTTTCATTTATTAATGGATCATGTTATTATGTATCTTTGTGTCAGGGGTTTTTGCGAGTAACTAGGACTTATTGTTGTTCTTTCACAATGAAGGGACATTGTTCAAATTGTAATAGGAAGAAATCTTCCTCTGACTTTCATGATCATTGTATTAATTGTAGTCAGTGTTCTCGCATTAATCCCTGTCCTATATGTGAACATTGGGATGAGAAACATTGGAAACGTGTGTCACGATATGTTGTTTCTGGAGAAAGAGCGATACCGGCTCTTTCTCCACAAGGTCACTCTACTCTCTCAGTTTCTATTTCAGAGGAACCAGAACAGGGTGATGTTTCCATGTTATCTTCTTCAAGTGTGCGTCCGTCGTCACAAATGAATTCAGAGCTAGCGGCAAAAGTGCTCATGGAGATTAGACAAATGTTGTCCGCTAGCTCGCCCGGTGTAGCATCCATTCACCGAATGGTTCGGCAGCCGGGTTCGTCCGATGCGGTCCAAGAGGAAATTTTGGGTGATGCGAGCACTATAAACATAATAGATGCACACCCAGTGACGGCGGATAGTAAACGAGAACGGAGGAAGCCTTTTAGTCCGGTTCCTAGCTCGTCCAGGTCCAGCCGGGCCGCGAGCGAGAGAGGTCCCTCTCTCGTACAACAACATCTGGGACCAGATGTTGTGGTACAAAATGTGTCTTTAGCGGAGCATACGTCCGTCGCTCGGGACGCTCCGTTGTATAAGCAGTCCGCAGAGACTGTTAAGGCTTCCTCTTCTCGTCAGCGCACACGACCGCACCTTGGCTGCGTGACCGCCGATATTTTACCAGCTTCGCCGATGAAGGATTCTTCGGCGACCAGGTCACACCATCCGGCAGCCAGGGATTCGAGACCGATGGACTCCGGACGTTCGCATAGGAAAAGTATGCGGGAGCCATCTGATGCGGAGCTGCCCTCGGCGAAGCAGCGAAAGACTGCGCCTCCGCAGGTCTCGACGTCGGACATTCTTGTGCAGATAGCACAGCTTATCGCAGCATCCCAGCAGCCGACAGGAACGGTGTCGGATCGAGAATTATCCGACGGCGCTGGGTCGGTACGCTCCGCCGAAGCATCGGGGGTGGACGACCGGGAACATCGGGAGGTCCGACCGGATGGTGAAAGGGATACGGATGAATTGGAGCTATCCCTTTCGGAACAACATAAAGCTGTCGTGGACTTCATCCGGCACTTTCTCCCTCAAGTTGTTCCGTCGGGCCAGACTGCTGCGCTTCCGGACAAGAGAATTATAGCGTCATTGGACTCTGAATTTTTTGAGCGGTTCAGGGACATCGCTCCAGAGTTTCCGTCGCAGTCCAATAATGTTGCAAGAACATTTGAATTATTGAACGACGCTATTTTTAAACTTGCTTCCAGGACGGGGAAAGCAGGTTTCTTGTCCGCTAATACTCTTAACCTGCCTTTCATTAATGCAAGGAATAAATTCGATACGGCAGGACAGGGTATACCGAGAGTTCCTCTGCGTATGGACGACGAGGCGGAAGACTTAGAGCTATCATTACCGTCGTCAGCTTCTATTCCAACCGCGGTGTTGGAAACAGCTATTGCGTCTAACAGAGCCAATTTAGATGCCTTATCTTACGCAGATCACCTTACTAAGGCGTTATCACTGCGCCTTCAAGGGGAAGAGTTTCAGGATATACAATCTTCTTTAAGACTTCTTTCAAGGGCAGTAGCTTATTCCACGTGTAACTCCGCCCTTTCAGTGGCAAATCTGGAGTTGGTTAGACGTGACGCAGCCCTAGCTACATCCACACTAGTGGATTCTAAGGTGAAGAACTCTCTTAGAGTCGCTTCGGTCTCAGGAGAACTTCTCTTTGACGGCAAGCTTTCCGCTATTTATGATAAAATTAAAAAGAAAGCTAATGATTCTCTGTTGTTCAGATCGGCTCCTAAAAAGTCGGATACAGCAGACACGAATAAGACAGGCACTTCTGGGTCTAATGCGCCCAAGAGAGGTTCCTATAGAGGTTCCGGTGCGTCCTCTTGGTCTTATTCGAGAGACCGTCAGGATAGCGACTCTCGTTCGGGACGTCCTTCAGGCCGGGACAATCGGTCGGACGCCCCGAGGTCGACGAGGCGAGGTGCGGGTCGTGAAAGACGTGGTTTCTCCTACCGCAGGCCTCGCAGGTCCAGGAGGTGATGGCTTAAACCTCTATCACGTTCCGGTTGGCGGAAGGTTGTCGAGTTTTTCACAAGAGTGGGCGTCGATTACGGACGACACTTGGGTGAGAGGAGTGACTTCGGAAGGTCTAAAGATATCCTTCAAACGAAAGCCTCCATTAACTCGAAGTCCAAAGTGGACTCATCTTCCGTCAAATCCACAGAAAAGAGACGCTCTGTTATCAGAGGTGCAGTCTCTTTTAATGAAGAACGCGGTAGAGGTCGTAGAAAACCAGGAATCTCTGGGATTCTACAGCCATCTGTTTCTGGTTCCGAAACCCGACGGCTCGTTCCGTTCAGTCATAGATTTGAGCTGGATAAACAAGCTGATCGTCGCTCCGAAGTTTTATATGGAGACGATTCGATCGGTCAGAGCGAGTATTCGGGTGAACGATTATGCAACGAGCATAGATCTCAAAGATGCGTACTTTCACGTCATGGTACATCCGACATTCCGAAGGTATCTACGCTTCGCAGTCCTAGGAGTGGTGTATCAATTCCGGGCGATGTGCTTCGGATTGAATCTAGCACCCTGGGCTTTCACTCGGGTAATGAACTCGGTAATGATCTACTTCCGAGCTCATTCGTCTGCGGTAACGTCGGCCTACCTGGACGACATTCTTCAGAGGTACGGCAACGAGTTAACGCTTCAGAACGATGTTCAGAATCTTCTTCTATTGCTCCGACGTCTCGGTTTTATAGAAAACGAGGAGAAGTCGGATCTGGTGCCGTCCAAGTCATTCACTCATCTGGGAATGAGCTTCGAGACGCACAACAATCTCGTTCGTCTGCCGTTAACCAGAGCGAAATTAGTCAGTTGTTACGCTCGCTATTGTCTGCACGCAGACAAAGTCACGGCAAGAGAATTTATGAGACTGATAGGTCTGTGCGGAGCCGCCGCGGATCTCATTCCGATGGGGCGGCTACGCACACGTCCTCTTCAAATTTTCCTGACTCAGAATTGGAGTGTGAAAATTCATTCGCTCGATGTAGACGTTCTCTTGTCAGATCAAGTGAAACAAGAGATTCAGACTTGGGCAAACATTCAGTGGTTAACTCAAGGAGTTCCGCAGCAGTTGCCGGATCCGAGTTTTACCGTTATGACAGATGCCAGTCAAACAGGTTGGGGTGCATCATTAATCCCAACGGATTCGAGATGCCAGGGTCTTTGGGATCCACAATTCCTGTGCAAGCACATAAACATCAAGGAAATGATGTCAATTTGGCTTGCGTTACGTCACTGGATGGACATTATTCACGATGCTCATGTCCAAATCCTATCCGACAATACGACAGTAGTGGCGTATATACGGAATCAGGGAGGCACTCATTCAGTTCCGTTGTTCAATCTAACGGAAAGAATCCTTCTGTTTGCGTTAGAACATCACGTTCTTCTTTCGGTCCGTCACATACCGGGTCGTCTGAATGTGCTAGCAGACTCCCTTTCACGAAAGGGTCGCTTGTTGCCGTCGGAGTGGACTCTCAACAAACAAGTATTCAATCAGATTTGCTACCAATGGGAACGGCCAATGATAGACTTATTTGCGACACATCTCAACAATCAGTTGCAGACGTATGTGTCTCCGTGTCCGGATCCAAGAGCATTTGCAGTAGACGCTCTGTCGATCCCTTGGGACGGAATGATAGGATATGCGTATCCTCCAGCGCCGTTAATTCAACAAGTATTGCTAAAGATAAAACAATCTCAATGCAAGATTCTGTTGGTAGCATCTCTGTCGCCACAGAGACCGTGGATAAATCTACTCAGGTGTCTGTTGTGGGACCTACCGCGGAAGCTTCCTCCACGAGAGGATCTTCTTTCGCAGGGGAAATCGCGCCAACTCCATCACAACCCACAAGGTCTCAACCTTCACGTTTTTCCGTTGTGCGGTCCTTCTTGCATGGCAAGCACTTTACAGGACGAGCAGTGGACGCGATTTCTAACTGTAGGAGGACCTCCTCTTCGCTAAACTATGCCGCTAAGTGGAAGGTTTTTCGTCGTTGGTGTAGGGATCATTCTGTAGATATATTTGATCCCTCTATACCAGACATTGCAAACTTTCTAGTATACTTGTTTGACGAAATCAAACTGCAGCCTGTTACTATAAAGGGTTATAGATCTATGTTATCTGATACCTATGCACATCATGATAGTTTACAAATTGGATCTAATGTCTCTTTATCGAAATTGGTTAGAAACTTTTCGATAAATAGACCCAGAACTCTTAGATTAATTCCTAAGTGGAATTTAGCTTGGGTTCTCCTTAAATTGAAGGAAAAGCCATTTGAACCTCTTGGGACAGTAGATTTCAAATTCTTATCTTATAAGACAGCTTTTCTCTTAGCTTTCTCTTCTGCCAGAAGAGTCAGTGAGCTTCATGCACTATCGGTGGATGATTCTCATTATCGTAGTGTTGGGAACACTATCACCTTCACTACTAATGTGGGTTTTTTAGCTAAGAATCAGGCTCCTAATAAATATCCGGAACCTATTGTTATTAAGGCTCTTCCGTCTTCAGACGGGCGTAGGCCTTTACTCTGTCCTGTTAGAGCACTACGTATCTATAAACAGAGATCTCAGTTTATCAGAAAGGGACGGAAACGTTTCTTTCTGTCTTTGATGCCTAATAGAAAGGACATTTCAGTCCATTCTATTGCTAGATGGATTCAGTTAACTATCCGTACTGCTTATGAAGATTTATCTTCTTCTCAGCAGTCTGTGCTTAAGATTTCTGCTCATGAAGTAAGAGCTCTTTCTACTTCCTGGGCTTATGCTAATAGTGTTGCTATTACAGATTTAATGAAGGCTGCTTATTGGTCTCAGCCATCCACATTTACGAATTTTTATCTCAGAAATATTGAGTCCATTTCTGGAGACCTGCATTGTTTAGGTCCGTTATCTGTTGCTCAGAATGTCGTCCACTAAACAGTTGCAACTATAGTTATGCAGGCTTTCTGTTCCGGCAGTGACTCTGTCTGGCTGCCCTCTTCGCTCTGGGCTATTTGACCCAGGGCAAGGGGAAGGGGGGGGGGTGTTCCCTTAGGTCACCTGCTTTATAGTGAAAATAAGGGAATGACTCCTCCAAGTCAGTATTTCTGAGTCGCTTCCGGGATGGTTTTAAAGTGTAATATTAATGTTTAAATTCATTCATGTCTTATTTTTAAAGTGTAGCTCGGTGTGAAGCATTTGTATATGTCAAGTGTCAAACGGGCTTTAATATACAATACTCGGACACTTTTAAATGATTATAAAGAGTCTCAATTCTCTGGACTACTTTATTTATTGGCTTGCTTTAAAAATAATTAGTATAAGGGTTATACTGGATGTTAATAGAGAACATGAATGTTATTGTGCTCAATTATTAAGGGTAGTGTATCTTTCTAATTTAATATTAAATAAGAAAGATACATGTAAAGCCTAATACTCCTTTTCTCCTTAAGGGGTTACCTCTTTACTATATAATTGAGCTTATTGGATTATCCTCTATGTCCTAGGCCCTCCAGCCTGTTTACTATTCAGCTAAGTCTGGGTCATTGGTACAGTATAAAAATGTTAAAAAATTTATAGTAATTTATATATTTTTTATACTTACCAATGACCCAGACGGGGATGGCCCTCCCTGGAGTTGGGAACTCTTGCCTCCCCGCTGAGTACATAGCGCTGACCAGGCACTGCCAGTAAGAATGATTATTGGCACCAATTTCGGGACGACTGCGTCACTGCGCATGCGCAGTAGAGGCGTACTATGGAGGTCCTTTAGGACATGATTTCTTTTTGTTTTGGATGCAAATTTTGGGGATTGGGGGGCAAAATTTGTGTTTGGCCCTGGTTTTGTTGGAGTTAGCACCAGCTAAGTCTGGGTCATTGGTAAGTATAAAAAATATATAAATTACTATAAATTTTTTAACTTTTCGTCAAGGTTTTCTCGGCTTCTATGCAAGGGATTATTTTTATATTTGGTCTGCTGCTTCATAATGATGAGTTGTATCGTGTAAGCAATTTTCAGATATGCCATGTAGCCACTTCCTGACTGAACATTGAAATTTTCTGTCAAGGTTTTCTTAGCTTCTATGCAAGGGATTGATTTTATATTTGGTCTGCTGCTTCATAATGATGAGTTGTATCGTGTAAGCAATTTTCAGATCTGCCGTGCAGCTACTTCCTGATTGCCAATACTTTGAAATTTGACTGTACCCAGTGAACGTTGAAATTTTCCGTCAAGGTTTTCTTGGCTTCTATGCAAGGGATTGATTTTATATTTGGTCTGCTCCTTCATAATGATCAGTTGTATCGTGTAAGCAATTTTCAGATCTGCCGTGCAGCCACTTCCTGTTTGCCGATACTTTGAAATTTTAATGTACCCTCTGAACATTGCAATTTTCCGTCAAGGTTTTCTCGGCTTCTATGCAAGGGATTGATTTTATATTTCATCTGGAGCCTGATAATGATCAGTTGTATCGTGTATGCAATTTTCAGATCTGCCGTGCAGCCACTTCCTGTTTGCCAATTCAGTTGCATGCAGTGACGCAGGTCCAGACCCGGTATTGGTCTTGGCTTGTTTATATGTAGATAACATATCAATATTAACTCTTCAACTAACATGACAAGTAGACGATACTTGCAGTAACAAAAAATCTTGTACATGCATAACTAAAAATGTTCATTTTTGGGCTAAAAAATTTGGCATATGACTCAGCATTAGAAGGAGCTCACTAAGAACATTCCACTGAGGGGTCAGGATGTGTTTCAGAAGCAACATTTTTAAAAATGCTCAAATTTGAAAAGAATTTTTGGAAGTAGCTCTGGGTGGTTATGTGCGTTACATTAGGTGAATGATTAATTTATATCTGGAATATTTTTTTGTTTTATTAATAGGTTGTTGGATTGAGTACAAACATACAGTTCTTACTAGATTTAGCTAGTCATAAAGAGTTTGCCTCAGGAAATGTACATACAGATTTCATACCTCAACACAATGCAGAACTTTTTCCAGCAAGAACATTATCCGATGTAGCACTCTGCCAGTCAGCATTAGCCATGATATTACTACAGCAGGAGAAGAATAAACTAATTAGTGAAAAGTCATTGGGTTTGTTTATATAATTGTTTGTATATTTATGCACTTGGCAGTACACTTTATCCCGGTTGCCTACATGGGGGCAGGATGACGCCGTGTACTAAGGCATACTGCATGTCGATGGTGCACATGTCTTCAACCACTGTAATCCTGCTTGAGCGGCGCTTGAACAGAGTTAGAATGTTGAGGAGCTGACAGTTGCTCGTTGATGCTTGGTGGTTCTCTCCAGGTACTCCGGCTTCCTCCACCCGTAAAACTGTCATGGTCACGATTAGCCACTGTGCATAAGTATTTGACCTTAAATACCAATAAATAAATAAATAAATAAATAAATAAATAAATACTTGGCAGTACAAATGGAAAGTTCATAAGTTCGATCCTGGCACACTTTGAGTCTTTGGGTATGACACTTAACTCCTTGTATGCTGCTGGCGGATATTCCTGCCCAGGACAAGATTTCTCTTGTCACTGAAATAAGTATAATCTGGATACATATAATCAAATTTTTCCTCTGTAAATTAAATGTATTTTGTCTGAAATGATTTATGGAGTAAAATTTCTTTGAATTTTTTATCAAACCTGGTCATGGTTGCTTTGCAGCAGCCATGACCAGATTTAATGAAACATATTTTGAAAGTACTTAGCGGGTTAAGAGTTAAACCAAATGCCCAAATGGGAGCACAGTGGCACAGTGCACTAAAGCATACTGCATGCTGATGATAGATATACCTTTAATTGATGCTAACCTTGCTGCAGTAGGGGTGGGGAATAAGTTGGAGAGGCTGACTGTTACCTGCCATTGACCAGCGTTTTTCTCTAGATATTCCAACTTCCTCCACCCATAATACTGTTCAACATGATATGACACTGGCTGTTGAATGTGTCATTAAACCCTAATAAATATAGTCAGTTAATTTATTTGTTATATTTTGTTTGAACAAGCTCTGTCAGCAAAGATAGAACAGAATAAATGCACAGTTTATCATTTGAATACAGGAAAATGACAAAATTTCTCTAAATTAAATACTCTTGTTAATCGGCATTTTTATGTGTACTCATACTATGTATGGTACACATAATGCTGGCATCCGGGGTGGCCATCCGTCGTTCGTCCATCCTTTGTCCGTCTGTCCGTCCGGCATCTGTATCCATTACTTTGGCATTTGATAACTTGAAAAATATTGCTTGGATTGTCAAGTTACTTTATATTTGTGTTCAGGTTACTGATGTGCCGAGCTGTGTAGTTTTTGGTGTAGATCTGATAATTTAATCCTGACATATTAACCCTTTATCCTTCAAATTGAAAATTCCTCCAATCCCTTTGGCATGAGGTAACTCAAAAAATATCATTCCGATTGTCATGTTACTTTATATATTTATTCAGGTTATTGATGTGCTGTGCTGTATAGTTTGTTAGGTAAATCTGATAATTTTATCTGAAGATATTAACCCTTTATCCATCAAATTAGACACTCCTCCAATCCATTTCTATATGTACCCATACCATGTATGGTGTACATAATGTCGGCATCCGTGGTGGCCCTCCGTCATACAGCTTTCTACTAGTTGCATGTATGTGTACACGTCTGACGATTTCATAGGCCTATTTTTTTATTGGCAATTGGCAAAGTGGCTATTCCATTAATAGGATTCAGCTGTATCATTATTCTGTGTAAAAAGTTGGACATATTTTGCCAAGCAACCAATACAATTTGAATATAAAATGTGGGTGCCAAAACCTTGATTTTCATTTTTCAGTATAAACCTTTTTTATATGCTACTTTATAAGATAGCCGGAAATGTCTAACAAATATGTTTGGATATCTATCCTCACAATAGATATATATCATCACCATTAAACATGCTGTGATTGCTGGGAAGAGAATGTAGGTGAATGAATGATCAGTCTCCTCATTTTGATTTTGCGAGAGTGAAAATTCAGGAGAGTGATTTTAACCCCTTACCTATAACTGACAAGCACTATACATAAAACTGACCATACAAGTTTTGTTATTTTTTAATTTTTGCTCTAAAAACATAACTTATGACCCCTCATTGAGTTCATTGCAATGAAGGGCCATAAGATATGTTTTAGGCAAAAAATGAAAGATTTTAGTTATGCGAGATAATGATAATGTAAGTATCATCTCCTAGTTGGTTTAGGTAACGGGTGATTGAAATGTAATATATAACTTGATGTTTAGACATAATTTCCACACACCTCATGAAGGCAAGGGATTAATTACTCCCCTAGTGAAACGTTTAAGAGAGTGATGGAGAATGGGAGTGATCCCTCTCCTTTCCTGTCAATCCCTGATGTTTACATACAAAATGTTGTATCACTTGAGCTCTTGTTTATAAGGCCATATCTCAACAAGTCAAAGACAAGTCGAAATATAGCCAAAGAAACAAGATCAAGACTCCGATGTAACATTTTGTACATCAACATAATGGTGATGATAGATTAATCTTACATGTCTCAAAATTGTAATAGCTTGATTTGCACTTTACCTAACGAAAATCGGTAAGGCTAAAGAAAAATAATGTTTTGATTCTCAGGCCCTCCCTCGTTGGATTTGAACCTCCTCATTAGACATTTTTCTTATGTCATGTTTTTTAAAGAATGTGTGAAAACTTTGAATGGTCATTTGTTCACATTTCTCAACATATAATTATTTAGCTGTGTTTGCAGTAAATTGGTTTTTCTTGTTGCAGTTTATGGGAGATAGCCCAGAGGCACTCTCCCATAAACTGTAACAAGGCAAATCCTGATATAATGGATCGTGATTTAATTATTTACTGGTGTTTAAGGTCATATATTTCTGCACAGTGGCTAATAATGGCTGCAACACCGCTATAAACTCAAGTTTAACCAATCATTTAGAGCCATGTTTCCCATTTTAAAGGACTTCTACCCCAAGCATTGGTTACTGGGGCCTATTCTAATGGAATATGATGCTTGACAGATCTACACCATCAAAAAGAACAATGAAATACAAATCCTTTTAGCTGTTGTTATGGCAGTTAGTTATAAAAGGTATACTATAATTACACTAAAATACAACCTTTTCTCTTTTTCAAGTGGAAAAACAGCAAAAAGATTTACTGAGTATACTCAACCCTTTACACGAAAAAAAAAAAAATTAAAATAAAAATAAAATCCTCTCTCCCTCCCTCACTGATTTGAAAAAAAAATTGCCTGAGAATCAATTCATTTTTTTATTTGGCCTAACATCATCCCAAGTAATTTACAAATTGAGCAGTTGAAAAAATGTAATTTCTTATCAACCTACTCACAATTGTTTACTTCAGGCTTGCACTACAGTGGAAGTCCCTAACTCGGATAAAATACTCTCTGTTTTTGTCTTTCCCAAGCAATTTGGGAAAGAAAAGTGGTGCAAAAGCACCAATAAAAAATAAGCCAAAACTGGGTCGAGTGCAACCGGCGCAGACCAAGTACGGGACGCTCTCTCCCAAGTACAACTCCACGACTTCCGTTGCCAGTGCGCATATACCGTCTCTAAAGACTCATTCTTTTTATAATCCGCTTCGTGTCAAGATGTTTTTGCACGCTTATCAGTGTTTCTCCAGCTCGATGTTTGATGATTCCTGATTCATTGTGCATCAGTGTATCCTTTGTATTCTCAGGAACAGTGTTTTTTATATTCTCTTTTATATTATATATCCATAATGTATATTTAATTGTTCTCTCTCGAATCACGCATGAATTTTGTGTGCCATGCGGTTCGGACTTATAATATTTCACAATTATTGTTAATGCTTTATTTGCTAAATTTTCTAATTGTGTTAGAGTTAGGTGTCAGCGGGGTACCACTCCAACAGTTTTTCTTCTTTCTTTTGAGAGTAGTCATCCTGTTGAGTGGTTCCCGGTCAACCGTCTGGGGTCTTTGTTTCTGTCACCTTTCTCTCTTCTTTGGGGGTGTTCTTCTGTTTTCTGATTTCACCTTCTCTGCTCCTCTCACCTCTATCATGCCCAGGACAATTCCTTGTGGGCAATGTCTGCTGCCAAAGCATGTGGACGATTTACATTTGTCTTGTTCCTCCTGTAATGGGTGTTCGGCCGAGCGGCCATGTGGTGTCTGTGGATCATGGTCATCCACTTTCTGGGTGTCAGTTAACCGTGTCGTTCGTTCTCGTGGCCGTGCCTCCCGCTCCCGCGGGAAAGGAGAGCGTGGTCGTTCGGGGGATCCCGAGCCGACCTTGTCTGGTGAGAGTTATTCCTCCTCTGTGGGGGATGTGCAGTCTTTTCCTGTAGTGGATACTGCCGGAGCCGTTTAGTGTTCTGGTGAAGAGGTGCCTGGTTCCGGAACTACGGTCCCCCTCCAGTCGACATCTGAGGCTGTCACTAGGGTTGTGACTCCTCCTTCGGAGCCGAGCAGGTGTGCTCTCTCCACTATTTCACCAGCCTCAACGACTCCCGACGTATCTACTACTACTGCCGCTCCGTCTGCTTCATCGTCAGTTTCAGCCGGCCTTGGCTCTTCGCTGCAAGGGACTGCAGGAATGTCTGGTACTGTAGACGTGGGATATCGGCCTCGGCCTTCCCTGACTTCAACTTGGCGAAGTCGGAAGGAGCTGCCGGCCGAACCCATCTCTGTGGTCTCTTCGCCGTCGAGCACCACAGTTGTGTCTTTGGATTCGAATGTTCATAGTGGAGACACTATGAACTCCGTGGCGTTTCCGTCTACTCACGACCAGTTTTGGAGGACCAACGCCTTTTGTGCAGCCTGGACCTTCTGCCCCGCAGAGGTCCGCGGTGACTCTCATGAGTTCTTGCTATATTGATCCTTGGGGTGCCTCGTACCCCTATACACGTCTGCCTTCAGATGTTTCGGCTGCCGCGTCGGGTGTTTTGGAGGATCGTGACCCTTCGCTGGTTAAGAGGGGGTCAGAGGTGAAGCCACTTTGCCGGTTCGCTCCCCTGTCGAACCGGCCAGTACGGGTAGTGAGCTTAGGGAGGCCCTCTCCTTACTCAGGTTCTTTCTAAGAGCCTTCCTGTTGCTTCCAGCGAGGCAATGAGTGGTTTCCAGGCGCCTCCTATGGCGGCGCCTCCCGGGATTGGAAACAGGCCAGTTTCTGATTCCCCTGGTGTCCCGACACCATGGGAGGCGTCGGCTGGTTTGCCCACGATGGGTTATGTGTCTTCCAACTCTGGGGAGGAGTCAGACATGCTTGATGTCGAGGGCCAGCAGTCTTCGGACTTGGGGGCAGCTCTTGACTTTGTGTTTGGGTTTCTGCCTGATCTCAAACCTGCTAACCAGCCGACAGTGTCAGCCTGGCCGCGATCATCGGTCACGCGCCAACAGCCTATGGAGCACCCTGTTTCTGGGCGCCTTCGACCGTGCCAGTCGGTACAGGTGATTGAAGCTTTTTCAGCATTGGACTCCAAGCTGAATTCCAAGGCTCTGAAGACTTCGTTCTTCACCTTTTTGCCTCCTGTGCGTTATCGTTCCTACGATTCCGCCAATCCGTCGGTCTGCCAGACTTTGCCGGTTCTGGATCAGGACTCCACTTCCCTCGGGCTTTCCAAGCCCAAGTCTGCCGTCATTCCAATGACGAGTCTGGAGTCCACGTTGGGCTTATCTAGAGAGATGCTTGGCATGCTTTCTCTCTCAGATCACGTCGTCTCAGCTTTGGCTGCTTATCTGCCTCCAGATAAGTTTGACAAAGTACAGGCTCCTTTGCGTGTGCTGTCCAAGGCG
Organism: Pictodentalium vernedei; assembly: GCA_031216915.1. Taxonomy (NCBI): domain Eukaryota; kingdom Metazoa; phylum Mollusca; class Scaphopoda; order Dentaliida; family Dentaliidae; genus Pictodentalium; species Pictodentalium vernedei. The sequence continues at coordinate 266,856,103 of CM062294.1, forward strand.
CTTATGCATCTTACTCACACTCATGCCTGTAACACGGCTAATCTGGAATTAGTTCGAAGGGACGCTGTGCTGGACACAGGACGATCCCTTCCCGAGGAGCAGCGTGCTGCTCTTCGATCTGCTTCTTTGGCAGGTCCGCAACTTTTCCATGGTTCCGTGTCGACGGTCCGGGATGACGTCCTATGTCATTCCAAAGATCAGCTGCTGTTTCGTCAGCTTGATCAGCCTTCTAGGGGAGGCAAGGTCCGTTCCAAGCCTAACAAGTACCCTTCTGCTTCCTCTGTGAAGCAAAAGGCTGGTCCTTTTGCCGCCGCCTCTACTTCTTACTCAAGGGGTAAGGGTAAGGGTCGGCAGAATCGAGGGAAGTCTCGGGATTCTTCATTTAGTAGAGGAGGTGGTTTCTCCTCTCGCGGGCCTCGTCGGGGCTCGAAATGAAGGTCCTCACCCCGACTCATCCCAGGTTGGAGGAAGGATAGCAGAGTTCGCAGACCATTGGGCCACCATCACATCCGATCCGTGGGTGTTAGATGTTGTCTGGTCCAGGCTGCGAATATCCTTCCGACGGCACCCCACTCTGTTAAGGATGCCTCTTCCAACCACAGTTCCTTCAGACGTTTTACGTCGGGAACTTTTGTCCACGGAGATTGGCAATCTCCTGGCAAAGGGGGCGATCGAGGTCGTCTAGAACATTCAGTCAGTGGGTTTCTATTCCCGCCTGTTCTTGGTGCCGAAGAAGGATGGCCGACTCCGACCGGTTATCGATCTGAGTATCCTGAACCAGTCTATCATTGCTCCGAAGTTCAGCATGGAGACTTTCAGGTCGGTCCGCCAGTCAATTCACCAGGGAGATTTCGCAGCCAGCATCGACCTGCGAGACGCTTACTTCCACGTTCCGATGCATTGGGCGTCACGGAAGTATCTCAGGTTCGCTTTTCTGGGGTGAGTTTACCAGTTCAAGGCCATGCCTTTCGGCCTCAACCTGGCTCCTTGGGCGTTCACCAGACTGATGTCGCATGTGATAGCGTTCCATCGCACACTGTCCAGGGTGACTACTTCGGCATATCTGGACGATATCCTCCAGAGGCATTCCAATGCTGCCTTACTGGAGTCGGATGTCGCCACTCTGTTGAGCTTGCTCACGTCGCTAGGATTCAGAGTCAACGAGGAGAAGTCGGACCTGGTCCCTTCTCAGTCTTTTTGTCATCTGGGGATGTCTTTCCAAACCCAATTCAATTTGGTAGCGGTTCCCCAGGCCAAGGCTGTGATTCTCTCAGTTTTTGCTCTGACTCTGTCCCAGTCCACGTCCGCGACCGCTCGGAGTTTTCTCCGGCTGATCAGTCTCTGCGGTTCGGTGACGGATCTCATTCCTCTAGGCCGGCTGCGTGTCAGACCTCTCCAACACTTTCTGCTCAGTCGTTGGAGGCCGAATGTAGATTCTCTGGATCAGGTGCTTCCGTTTCCGGAATCTCTGTATCCTCACCTTCTTCCCTGGACAGATGTTCAGTGGATTACGCAGGGTGTTCCATTGGACTTACCCACGTCCGATCGCATTTTGACGGCAGATGCCAGCGATCTCGGATGGGGTGCGACGTTGGATCCTCTCGGTCTTTCCCTACACGGGATGTGGGACCAGGATCAAGCAGCTCTACACATCAACCAGAAGGAGCTTCTTGCTCTTCTTCTGAGTTTCAGGCAGTGGATCCCTCACCTGTCGAATCGCCAGGTCCTTCTGCTATCCGACAATTCGACAGTGGTTGCTTACATTCGGAACCAGGGCGGCACGCACTCGGTTCCGATGTATGAATTAGCTCGGGATCTTCTACTGCTCGGTCAGGATGTTCACGCCGGAGTGGTTGTTCGTCACATTCCCGGTCGTCTGAACGTCCTAGCCGACTCCCTGTCCCGACAGGGCAGGGTTATTTCCACTAAGTGGATGCTTCACAGGGCAGTGTTCTAGTCGCTTTGCGATCTCTGGGGACGTCCCCACATCGACCTCTTTGCGACTCGTTGGAACCATCAGGTGGACACTTTCGTGTCCCCGTGTCCAGATCCTCTGGCTTTTGCCGTGTACACTCTGTCACTCGATTGGAACGGTCTAGTCGGCTACGCCTTCCCGCCGGTTCCGATTCTTCCTCAGGTTCTCGCCAAAATTCAAATCAGCAGTTGTCGAATCATTCTGATCGCTCCCCTGTCGCCTCAGCGGGTGTGGATCAATCAGCTCCGCTCGCTGATGGCGGCGGTTCTGGCACGTCTCCCGCTACGTCGCGACCTTCTTTGTCAAGGTCGCCCGAGGAGGTTTCCTGTCGACCCGACTTCGTTGCGCCTTCACGCATATCTTTTGTCAGGTCCTGTCTCCTCCGTAGAGGTTTTTCGAGACGAGCAGTGGAGTGCATTTCTTCTTCAAGGAGGCACTCCACTGGTTTAGCTTATGCAGCTAAATGGAAGGTCTTCTGTTGATGGTGTGCTGATCACTCTGTTGATTATGCCGATCCTTCGATTTCTCAGATTGTGGAGTTTCTGGTATATCTGTTTGATTCTCGGGGTCTCCAGCCTGTTACCATCAAGGGTTACAGGTCCATGCTTTCAGAGACTTTTTCTTATGTGGGGAAGCATTGTATCGGCACTAATCCTTACCTCTCCAAGCTTGTTCGGCACTTTTCTTTGAAAAGGCCTCGGACTTTGCAGCTTACTCCACGATGGAATCTTTCGTGGGTGCTGCTTTGCTTGGGGGGGGGGGGGGGGGGGGGGGGGGGGGGGGCATTCGAACCTTTATCCCAGGTGGATATGCATTTTCTCACATATAAGACGGCTTTTCTGATGGCATTTGCTTCGGCCAGACGGGTTAGTGAGCTTCACGCCCTCTCGGTTGACCCGGCCTTTTTTAGGAGCTCTCCCAACAGTGTTACTTTTACCACTGATTGCTCCTTTTTGGCCAAGCATCAGTTACCAGATACTACTCCTCCTCCTATCTGTATCAGGGCTCTTCCTTCTGTTGAGGGTAATCGCCCTTTGCTCTGTCCGGTCCGTGCTATTCGCATTTATCTCGATCGGACACGCTTCATACGGAAAGGCAGGAAACGTTTTTTTCTGTCTCTTATTCCGGGTCGACAGAAGATCTCTCCTCAATCCATTTCTCGATGGATTTGTCTTGCTATTCGTACGGCTTATGGTCGTTTAGCAGCTGGCGATTGTATTACCAATCGTATTTCTGCCCACGAGGTGTGGGCACTATCCACCTCTTGGGCTTATTCTAACTCCGTTAAGTTGTCGGATGTTATGCAGGCAGCCTACTGGAGAAATGCTTCTACTTTCTCCACCTTTTATCTGCGCCAGTTGCAGGAGCAGTCAGAGGACCTTTTTGCCCTGGGTCCTCTTTCTTCTGCTCAGGCTGTTGCCAGCCATAGCCATTAAGCTTCTTGAAGGTCAGTTTTCAGCCTTGTGCTGTTACTGCCCTTTTTCTGTCTGTGTGTCACACAGGCTTATATGTCTCCTTTCATTGTCCTTTATCAATGATTGCGACATTATGGTTGTTAAGCCTCGGGACCTCTTCCTTCTGCTTCACGGTTCCAGTGCACTGGGGTTATGTGTGGGTTGGTTATGCGATTCCCTCCAGCCTTTTGTCTATTCAGCCTGAAGTAAACAATTGTGAGTAGGTTGATAAGAAATCTAAATTTTATAGTAAATTTCCTTTCTTATTATACCTACCACAATTGTTTACATGGAGGCCCTCCCGTCTTCTTTACGGGTAAAGAATCTTTCCTCCCTGCTGATCACATAACTCTAACGTTGACAGATTAAAAAAGAATGAGTCTTTAGAGACGGTATATGCGCACTGGCAACAGAAGTCGTGGAGTTGTACTTGGGAGAGAGCGTCCCGTTCTGGGTCTGCGCCGGTTGCACTCGACCCAGTTTTGGCTTATTTTTTATTGGTGCATTTGCACCACTTTTCTTTCCCAAATTGCTTGGGAAACACAAAAATAGAGAGTATTTTATCCGAGTTAGGGACTTCCACTGTAGTGCAAGCCTGAAGTAAACAATTGTGGTAGGTATAATAAGAAAGGAAATTTACTATAAAATTTAGATTTTTCCTACAACTTCAATAAAACCATATCATGTGAGCCATCATTTCAACAAGCACGATGAGCCTGTTCCACTGAGGGGTCACATGATATGGTTTTGTTGAAATGTTTTGAAAATTGTTTACATCTAATAATTAATACTAAAATGTGATATCATGTGCAGTGAGTATAGGGTTAATTAGCATTTTAATTTCAGATCTCATTTTCAAACTCTTAAAAATGCTTGTTGTTTGGATTGAATTTGTATGTGGCAGCCTTGAATTTTTGTGATCCTTGTACAAACTTTTGGAAAGACTGTTCACTTTATAGTATAAGTGCATGTTCCAGCTTAGTTGCTTCCGGTGCTTCAGATGCAGAGGCAATGTGGTTCTATAATTTAATAATTAAACCTTTGAAAAGTGGTTTTTTTTCTTCTTTTTTCGTAAATAGAAATGTGCAGGGTCAGTCACAAATGCATTTTGAAAGCTTGTAATGTTCTGTAAATAGTAATATATAGAGAGTGATCTCTTGACTGGACTGGTTATGTGAAATAATTCGAATGAATTATTTCACATAACCTGTCCAGTCAAGCGGTTACTCTGATTATTACTTTTTATTATTAACGATAATTATATTATTTAACCCTTTTCCTAACGTAACCGCAAAACAGGCCAGTGCTATTCTCAAAAATCGCCAATGGTTTTGTCTTTAAAACATAGGTTATGACCCCTCATTGGAATAAGCTTGTCGAGCTCATTCCAGTGAGGGTCATAAGCTATGTTTTTGAGTTTGAGACAAAACATTCAAAAATTAGTTATTCAAGAATTTTTTTTTTTGAAGTGTCATCTGCTTTTCATGTTAGGTAAAGAGTAAAAAAAAAAAAAAAACAATGAAGTCCCCAGTACACCCACGGCAAAGCATCTTCGTTTGCGCGCACGGATACATGACCCAGTTGTTGATTGCATAATTCACTTGTTAAGTTATCATTTATAATCAAACCGGGAATCCCAGTAAATCACACTTTGGAAAGTAATAAAAATAAATCATAACCAAGTATACGGTTGTGTTAGGCAGTGGCAAGGGCCCTTCAAAACATAGTTTATGGACCCTCAGTTGAATGATCTTGATTTGCTTGTTCCAATACAGAGTCATAAGCTATGTTTTGGAGGTAAAAATTGAAAAAATAATTTTTGTGAATGGTGGTGGCTGAATATGGCCATTATGTTAGGTAAATGGTTAAGATGTTGTGTGACATATTGCTGAAAAGGGTTTGAAAGTATGCCCAAGTGAAGAGATGGTTGATGGCATGCCATGAAGCATCTTCTAGTTTGAAATAATTTTATTTTATGACATGTTTTGTAACCATTTATTTATTTATTATTACAGAGCCATTTTCTCCATTTTCCTTATTATATGGATCAAGAATTAATGAAAATCCCAGCAGAACAATATGTCTGGAAGATGGAAATCAAAGTAAGTTTTATTCTTTACATTTTGAAAAAAATTAACTTTTTTCATTTTTAGTTCTGCAGATGAAATTGAATGACATGTTGCCTTTTTTGTGATTGCTTACTGTTGTTTAATTTGTTTGAAAATTGATTGATTATTCCCTGAAAAGTTAAAAAATTTATAGTAATTTATATATTTTTTATACTTACCAATGACCCAGACTTAGCTGGTGCTAACTCCACAAAAACCAGGGCCAAACACAAATTTTGCCCCCCAATCCCCAAAATTTGCATCCAAAACAAAAAGAAATAATGTCCTAAAGGACCTCCATAATACGACTCTACTGCGCATGCGCAGTGACGCAGTCGTCCCGAAATTGGCGCCAAATATCATTCTTACTGGCAGTGCCTGGTCAGCGCTATGTACTCAGCGGGGAGGCAAGAGTTCCCAACTCAGGGAGGGCCATCCCCGTCTGGGTCATTGGTAAGTATAAAAAATATATAAATTACTATAAATTTTTTAACATTTTTATACTGTACCAATGACCCAGACTTAGCTGAATAGTAAACAGGCTGGAGGGCCTAGGACATAGAGGAAAATCCAATAAGCTCAATTATAAAATAAAGAGATAACCCCTTAAGGAGAAAAGGAGTATTAGGCTTTACATGTATCTTTCTTATTTAATATTTAAATTAGAAAGATACACTACCCTTAATAATTGAGCACAACAACATTCATGTTCTCTATTAATATCCAGTATAACCTTTATACTAATTATTATTAAAACAAGCCAATAAATAAAGTAGTCCAGAGAATTGAGACTCTTTATAATCATTTAAAAGTGTCCGAGTATTGTATATTAAAGCCCGTTTGACACTTGACATATACAAATGCTTCACACCGAGCTACACTTTAAAAATAAGACATGAATGAAATTAAACATTAATATTACACTTTAAAACCATCCCGGAAGCGACTCAGAAATACTGTCTTGGAGGAGGCATTCCCTTGCTTTTCACTATAAAGCAGGTGACCTAAGGGAACACCCGCCCCCCCCCTTCCCCTTGCCCTGGGTCAAATAGCCCAGAGCGAAGAGGGCAGCCGGACGGAGTCACTGCCGGAACAGAAAGCCTGCATAACTATAGTTGCAACTGTTTAGTGGACGACATTCTGAGCAACAGATAACGGACCTAAACAATGCAGGTCTCCAGAAATGGACTCAATATTTCTGAGATAAAAATTAGTAAATGTGGATGGCTGAGACCAATAAGCAGCCTTCATTAAATCTGTAATAGCAACACTATTAGCATAAGCCCAGGAAGTAGAAAGAGCTCTTACTTCATGAGCAGAAATCTTAAGCACAGACTGCTGAGAAGAAGATAAATCTTCATACGCAGTACGGATAGTTAACTGAATCCATCTAGCAATAGAATGGACTGAAATGTCCTTTCTATTAGGCATCAAAGACAGAAAGAAACGTTTCCGTCCCTTTCTGATGAACTGAGATCTCTGTTTATAGATACGTAGTGCTCTAACAGGACAGAGTAAAGGCCTACGCCCGTCTGAAGACGGAAGAGCCTTAATAACAATAGGTTCCGGATATTTATTAGGAGCCTGATTCTTAGCTAAAAAACCGACGTTAGTAGTGAAGGTGATAGTGTTCCCAACACTACGATAATGAGAATCATCCACCGATAGTGCATGAAGCTCACTGACTCTTCTGGCAGAAGAGAAAGCTAAGAGAAAAGCTGTCTTATAAGATAAGAATTTGAAATCTACTGTCCCAAGAGGTTCAAATGGCTTTTCCTTCAATTTAAGGAGAACCCAAGCTAAATTCCACTTAGGAATTAATCTAAGAGTTCTGGGTCTATTTATCGAAAAGTTTCTAACCAATTTCGATAAAGAGACATTAGATCCAATTTGTAAACTATCATGATGTGCATAGGTATCAGATAACATAGATCTATAACCCTTTATAGTAACCGGTTGCAGTTTGATTTCGTCAAACAAGTATACTAGAAAGTTAGCAATGTCTGGTATAGAGGGATCAAATATATCAACAGAATGATCCCTACACCAACGACGGAAAACCTTCCACTTAGCCGCATAGTTTAGCGAAGAGGAGGTCCTCCTACAGTTAGAAATCGCGTCCACTGCTCGTCCTGTAAAGTGCTTGCCATGCAAGAAGGACCGCACAACGGAAAAACGTGAAGGTTGAGACCTTGCGGGTTGTGATGCAGTTGGCGCGACTTCCCCTGCCAAAGAAGATCCTCTCGTGGAGGGAGCTTCCGCGGTAGGTCCCACAACAGACACCTGAGTAGATTTATCCACGGTCTCTGTGGCGACAGAGATGCTACCAACAGAATCTTGCATTGAGATTGTTTTATCTTTAGCAATACTTGTTGAATTAACGGCGCTGGAGGATACGCATATCCTATCATTCCGTCCCAAGGGATCGATAGAGCGTCTACAGCAAAAGCTCTTGGATCCGGACACGGGGACACATACGTTTGCAACTGATTGTTGAGATGTGTCGCAAATAAGTCCATCATTGGCCGTTCCCATTGGTAGCAAATCTGATTGAATACTTGTTTGTTGAGAGTCCACTCCGACGGCAACAAGCGACCCTTTCGAGAAAGGGAGTCTGCTAGCACATTCAGACGACCCGGTATGTGACGGACCGAAAGAAGAACGTGATGTTCCAACGCAAACAGAAGGATTCTTTCCGTTAGATTGAACAACGGAACTGAATGAGTGCCTCCCTGATTCCGTATATACGCCACTACTGTCGTATTGTCGGATAGGATTTGGACATGAGCATCGTGAATAATGTCCATCCAGTGACGTAACGCAAGCCAAATTGACATCATTTCCTTGATGTTTATGTGCTTGCCCAGGAATTGCGGATCCCAAAGACCCTGGCATCTCGAATCCGTTGGGATTAATGATGCACCCCAACCTGTTTGACTGGCATCCGTCATAATGGTAAAACTCGGATCCGGCAACTGCAGCGGAACTCCTTGAGTTAACCACTGAATGTTTGCCCAAGTCTGAATCTCTTGTTTCACTTGATCTGACAAGAGAACGTCTACATCGAGCGAATGAATTTTCACACTCCAATTCTGAGTCAAGAAAATTTGAAGAGGCCGTGTGCGTAGCCGTCCCATCGGAATGAGATCCGCAGCGGCTCAGCACAGACCTATCAGTCTCATAAATTCTCTCGCTGTGACTTTGTCTGTATTTAGACAATAGCGAGCGTAACAACTGACTAATTTCGCTCTGGTTAACGGCAGACGAACGAGATTGTTGTGCGTCTCGAAGCTCATTCCCAGATGAGTGAATGACTTGGACGGCACCAGATCCGACTTCTCCTCGTTTACTATGAAACCGAGACGTCGGAGCAATAGAAGAAGATTCTGAACATCGTTCTGAAGCGTTAACTCGTTGCCGTACCTCTGAAGAATGTCGTCCAGGTAGGCCGACGTTACCGCAGACGAATGAGCTCGGAAGTAAATCATTACCGAGTTCATTACTCGAGTGAAAGCCCAGGGTGCTAGATTCAATCCGAAGCACATGGCCCGGAACTGATACACCACTCCTAGGACTGCGAAGCGTAGATACTTTCGGAATGTCGGATGTACCATGACGTGAAAGTACGCATCTTTGAGATCTATGCTCGTTGCATAATCGTTCACCCGAATACTCGCTCTGACCGATCGAATCGTCTCCATATAAAACTTCGGAGCGATGATCAGCTTGTTTATCCAGCTCAAATCTATTACTGGACGGAACGAGCCGTCTGGTTTCGGAACCAGAAACAGATGGCTGTAGAATCCCAGCGATTCCTGGTTTTCTACGACCTCTACCGCGTTCTTCATTAAAAGAGACTGCACCTCTGATAGCAGAGCGTCTCTTTTCTGAGGGTTTGACGGAAGATGAGTCCACTTTGGACTTCGAGTTAATGGAGGCTTTCGTTTGAAGGATATCTTTAGACCTTCCGAAGTCACTCCTCTCACCCAAGGGTCGTCCGTAATCGACGCCCACTCTTGAGAAAAACTCGACAACCTTCCGCCAACCGGAACGCGATAGAGGTTTGAGCCATCACCTCCTGGATCTGCGAGGCCTGCGGTAGGAGAAACCACGTCTTCCACGACCCGCACCTCGCCTCGTCGACCTCGGGGCGTCCGACCGATTGTCCCGGCCTGAAGGACGTCCCGAACGAGAGTCGCTATCCTGACGGTCTCTCGAATAAGAGCTAGAGGACGCACCGGAACCTCTATAGGAACCTCTCTTGGGCGGATAAGACCCAGAAGTGCCCGCCTTATTCGTGTCTGCTGAATCCGACCTTTTAGGAGCGGATCTAAACAACAGAGAATCACTAGCTTTCTTTTTAATATTATCATAAATAGCGGAAAGCTTGCCGTCAAAGAGAAGATCTCCTGAGACCGAAGCGACTCTAAGAGAGTTCTTCACCTTAGAATCCACTAGTGTGGATGTAGACAGGGCTGCGTCACGTCTAACCAACTCCAGATTAGCCACTGAAAGGGCGGAGTTACACGTGGAATAAGCTACTGCCCTTGAAAGAAGTCTTAAGGAGGATTGTATATCCTGAAACTCTTCCCCCTGAAGACGCAGTGATAACGCCTTCGTAAGGTGATCTGCGTAAGATAAGGCATCTAAATTGGCTCTGTTAGACGCAATAGCTGTTTCCAACACTGCGGTTGGAATAGAAGCTGACGACGGTAATGATAGCTCTAAGTCTTCCGCCTCGTCGTCCATACGCAGAGGAACTCTCGGTATACCCTGACCTGCCGTGTCGAATTTATTCCTTGCATTAATGAAAGGCAGGTTGAGAGTATTTGCGGACAAGAAGCCTGCTTTCCCTGTCCTGGAAGCAAGTTTAAAAATAGCGTCGTTCAATAATTCAAATGTTCTTGCAACATTATTGGACTGCGACGGAAACTCGGGAGCGATGTCCCTGAACCGCTCGAAAAAATCAGAGTCCAATGACGCTATAATTCTCCTGTCCGGAAGCGCAGCAGTCTGGCCCGACGGAACAACTTGAGGAAGAAAGTGCCGGATGAAGTCTACGGCAGCTTTGTGTTGTTCCGAAAGGGATAGCTCCAATTCATCCGTATCCCTTTCACCATCCGGTCGGACCTCCCGATGTTCCCGGTCGTCCGCCCCCGATGCTTCGGCGGAGCGTACCGACCCAGCGCCGTCGGATAATTCTCGATCCGACACCGTTTCTGTCGGCTGCTGGGATGCTGCGATAAGCTGTGCTATCTGCACTAGAATGTCCGACGTCGAGACCTGCGGAGGAGCGGTCTTTCGCTGCTTTGCCGAGGGCAGCTCCGCATCGGATGGCTCCCGCATACTTTTCCTATGCGAACGTCCGGAGTCCATCGGTCTCGAGTCCCTGGCTGCCGGATGGTGTGACCTGGTCGCCGAATAATCCTTCCTCGGCGAAGCTGGCAAGATATCGGAGGTCACGCAGCCAAGGTGCGGTCGTGTGCGCCGGCGAGAAGAGGAAGCCTTAACAGTCTCTGCGGACTGCTTATACAACGGAGCGTCCCGAGCGACGGACGTATGCTCCGCTAAAGACACATTTTGTACCACAACATCTGGTCCCAGATGTTGTTGTACGAGAGAGGGGCCTCTCTCGCTCGCGGCCCGGCTGGACCTGGACGAGCTAGGAACCGGACTAAAAGGCTTCCTCCGTTCTCGTTCACTATCCGCCGTCACTGGGTGTGCATCTATTATTTTTATAGTGCTCGCATCACCCAAAATTTCCTCTTGGACCGCATCGGACGAACCCGGCTGCCGAACCATTCGGTGAATGGACGCTACACCGGGCGAGCTAGCGGACGACATTTGTCTAATCTCCATGAGCACTTTTGCCGCTAGCTCTGTATTTAATTGTGACGACGGACGCACACTTGAAGAGGATAACATGGAAACATCACCCTGTTCTGGTTCCTCTGAAATAGAAACTGAGAGAGTAGAGTGACCTTGTGGAGAAAGAGCCGGCATCGCTCTTTCTCCAGAAACAACATATCGTGACACACGTTTCCAATGTTTCTCATCCCAATGTTCACATACAGGACAGGGATTAATGCGAGAACACTGACTACAATTTATGCAATAATCATGAAAGTCAGAGGAAGATTTCTTCCTATTACAATTTGAACAAGTTCCTTTCATTGTGAAGGAACAACAATAAGTCCTAGTTACTCGCAAAAACCCCTGACACAAAGATACATAATAACATGATCCATTAATAAATGAAAAAACAATTGCAAAACAAAATAATTTTGAAAAAATATTTTTTTCAGAGAAGCCCAAGTTGCTGAAAAGTAACGTTGAGCCCCGATGGATCCGATGGCAAAGTGTGGTCAAAAATTTTAAAATTATATAAAATAATTAATGAGACACTTTCGGATAATATAAATGTATCTTATAATGAGATAAACTACCTCAAAGACAAACAGCCCCCCTCAAAAAAGGCTGTTGCCAATGAAAACAAACAGTGTAAACACAGAAGAAAACATGACTCCAGGCACTGAAAAAACTGGCCCGGAATCAGTCCTCAATTACACTCTATCTGATGCAAAACAGAGACTCCCAGGGGAGAATCTGCAGAACATCAGATGGAAGATGCAGAACACAAACGTTATACACCCATGGGTGAAAACGTAACTATGGGGAAAATAACAGAAAACATTCTGTAACCAAGCAACTCTCCCAGGGAAATTTTAGAAATGAAACTTCTCAAAAATATGCCAAAAGCATGGGAGAATTGCAAGGGGGGACTTTAGAAGGTTAGGGGAGAGGAAACACTGAATAAGCAGTGCAACAATTAGCAAGAATGACAACAAGAGGCGTTTGCCTCGAAAATAGGCAACTTAACATAATTTTAACAAAAAATTTTAAGTACAGCCCTGATTATTTTTTGCCACTTCTTTTTTCCTCTCCTCCTTCTATCCTCCTTAGAATCACATTTTCTCCAAGAATTACGTGTCTGGCATCCTTTAAACTGAGATTTACAAGCACAAAGATCAGTGAGATGTTGACTGATGAAGGGCCAAACAGAGAATGATATTTGGCGCCAATTTCGGGACGACTGCGTCACTGCGCATGCGCAGTAGAGTCGTATTATGGAGGTCCTTTAGGACATTATTTCTTTTTGTTTTGGATGCAAATTTTGGGGATTGGGGGGCAAAATTTGTGTTTGGCCCTGGTTTTTGTGGAGTTAGCACCAGCTAAGTCTGGGTCATTGGTACAGTATAAAAATATTCTTGTTATTCCAAGGTCTTCTGTATTTAGACATGCTATGAGTTTGTAAACAGTAAGTTCTAATGATAGCAGTTGGTAAATGTGTGCATTCTTCTACAGTTCAGTCACAGTGGATTGCTCATAATCAGTGTGTGGGCAATGTGATGTCCACGCATGCGTTTACCAGTTAATAAAAATCATCATCAGCAAAATTTTAATTAATGGAGCACCAGGTTGTACCCAGTGCTCCATTAATTAAATTTTTGATGATTATTCTTTTAATTAGTGTTTGAAATCTAATATTATTGTGTCTTGGAAATATTGCCCAACGATGGAAAGTGAGCAGTCCACGGTGGCTGTAGTGTAGATAAATCTCTCAGATCTTGGTACTTAAGTCAATCTGTTTTAAATGTAGAGTTAATTTAAATTCAGAAAACAAAGTAATCCTAACATTTTGGGTTCAAGATCATACATGTACACATGCTTCTATTAGCATTTCAAGGAGCTGAGTTTGTACCTGGACATTCCAAGAATAATGTAAATTATAAAGAAGTGATAAATCTTTTAAGCAGAAAAAGGAGACAAGTCATGGAGTTTATTAGTAAGCAGATTAAGACAGTGCACAACAAGAGTGGAGTATGGAGGACTGGAATCAAAGACCTCAGGTGGAGTTTTTGCTGTATTTTACATGTACTTCAGGTGTGTGTGCAAGAGAGGAAACACCTCACCAAGAGTAATTGGTTCCTGCCTCCGTACTCTACCCGAGTTGTGTTCTGTATTTATACCATGGTTAAACTTGAATTAAGTGAATGAAGCCCATTTATTATGCACCTTACTCCGAAGGAGGTTTCGGGGGTATCCAGTGAAGCCCTCTGTCTATCTGTCTATCCATTTGTCCATACAAACATTTTGCTTTGTAATTTCAAAGTCATCTGTCGGGTTTGGACCTCCTTCGGTATACTGATAGACCCACATGGGGAACAGATATGCACACGGAATGGGTTCTGTCCAATAATTTTTAGCTCAACTTGTCAAAGTCAAGATAAGCTATTACCATCATATGTGTGGAAATCTGTCAGTCTGTTCACATTTCCTTTAGCACAGGCTACAGTTCTAGTCCGATCATCATGAAATTCCATATGCAGGTTCGGGGTCATGTCTAGTGAGGAACATCCCCTTTTGGTCACAACCGTTCAACCATGATGGCTGCGAGAGCCCAAAACCCGATAACCTTTAGCACAGTGTACAGGTTGTATTTATGAAGGGATTTCATTGTAACTTGGTAGGATGACTCTGTATGATGTCTAGATGAGAACATCCACTTTAGGTCGTGAGCAATCAACCGCGATGGCTGCAAGAACCTGAAACCCCCAAACCTTTAGCACAGTCTACAGGTCGTATTTATGAAGGGATTTCATTGTAACTTGGCAGGATGACTCTGTTTAATGTCTAGAGAAAAACGTCCCCTTTTGACCGAAATCGGTCAACTATGTTGGCTGCGAGAGCCCAAAACCCAAATTCCTTTAGCACAGTCTACAGGTTGTATTTATGAAGGGATTTCATTGTAACTTGGTAGGATGACTCGATATAATTTCTAGATGAGAACATCCCCTTTTGGTCACGATCTGTCAACCATGATGGCAATGCGGGCCCAAAGCCCAAAGCCCAAAAACCTTTAGCACAGTCTACAGGTCGTATTTATGAAGGGATTTTATTGTAACTTCGTAGGATGACTGTGTATAATGTCTAGATGAGAACATCTTTTTTTGATCAGGTTCCGTCAGCCGTGATGGTCTCAGGGGCACGTTACTTAGATTCCTTTAACACAGTCTACAGCTTGCAGTCATGAAGGGATTTCATTGCAAATTTATAGGATGACTCAGTTTAATGTCTAGATGAGAACGTCCTAATTTGGCCGTGATTAGTCAAACGTGACAGCCGCACAGGCACTTGACTTACATTTGTTTAGCATAGTCTACAGTTCATATTTATGAAGCAATTTCATTGTAACTTGGATGTATAACTCAGTGTGATGTCTAGTTGAGACTGTGGTTTCTTTTCAACCTACTCACAATTGTTTACAATTGGCTGTAACATAAGTGCAAGCCCTACTTCGGAACTAACTCAAGCTTTTAGAATCTTTTCCAAACGAGTTGGAAAAGTACTAGAGTGCAAAAGCACGAAAAAGATCGAAAAAAGGGTCGAGCGAGACCAGCGCTCGAAATTACAGGTACTCTCTCTGCACACCTCTTGCGTTTACCGAGCGCATGCGCAACAACCGTGACGTCAATTCCTTTATTTTCCGCCATTGTTCATGGTCGGAAATTTTTGTGACTCGTGCTGTTTATGCTATTAATTCTTCATGAACAACTTATTAATCATCTTTAGTGTGCTACTGGATTGTATCCTTTTTCAAGCTACCAAATTATTATTCTCATTTAATGTTAATTTGTATTGTTATTGCTGTTCTTTTCACACTTTATCTTGCCTTTCCCCCACGTGTGAACACGACCTTCGTTCTGTTTTCCGTCGGCGGGAAGCTTGATTATTGTATTTATATCATGCCTAAGACTATTCCTTGTACCTCTTGTTTGCAGGTGAAACATGTGGACGATTCCCATACCACATGTGTCACTTGCAACAATTGCACTCAGGCCCAATCATGTGGTATCTGTGGGGTTTGGTCCTCTAAATTTTGGGCTTCTGTTAACAAGGTGGTTCTTTCCAGAGCTAGAACCCCTCGTTCTCGGGGTAAGGGTAGCCGTGCCGTAGCAGACATTTCTGCTGGTGCACGTGGTGACTCTGTCACACAGGATTCGGATCTGACTTCTGTGGCGAGCTCCTCTGCAACTGTTGGCGGTGTTAGTTCTGTGATACCTGATGAGGAGACCGCGGTCTCTTTGTCTTCGGATGTCACTATTGAGGCGTCTGTTTTCGTTGAGAGCTTTTCCGAGGTCAGCTCGGTAACCCTCTCCGATCTGCCTCCTACACTGTCGACCGTTGTTGAGGAGGTTGCTACTCCAGATCCTATTCTGTCTGATGGTGGCTCTTCCATCTCCTCTGGGGATGGTCTACAGTCTCGGGGGACCGAGGCTGTATCTGCTGGTGTGTCTGTGTGTTCTCAGCCTCCCCCAGCCTCGCGGCGAGGCTGTGCGGGTTTGCTGTCTGCTCCGTCTCATCTGGCTAGGTTTGCTCCTAGTCGGTTGAGCCGGCCGGTCGCTTCGGCAGCGATTCCTCGTCCCTCGAGTGAATCGTTTATTGTTCCACCTTCGCCTGCTAGTGTGCCGGCTAGCGGGATGGTGTTGGGACGTTGGCATCCAGGGCCTGCTGTTCGGCAGCGGTCAGTGACAGCCCCGGTTAGCTGTCACTCTCGGAACCTTCCTCCGGTGATTCCTCACTGTGTTCCGAGTCTGGGTGTCGATCGTTGCTTGCCATCGGTCTCAGAGGATAGGCAGTTGGGGCCGTCTGCTGCGCAGAGGCCAATGACAGGTTCCTGTCATTCTTGGGACAATCCTCCGGTGTCTTCTCACCGTGTCCTAGGTCCAGCTACCGATCGACGTGCGCCGTCGGTCCCTTTCGAGGATTTGCAGGCAGGGCCTTCTGTTTCGCAGAGGCCAGTGATGGCTCCTGGGCGTCACAATCGGGACTATCCTCCGGGGTCTTCTCACCGTGCTCCTATTCTGTCTGCCGATCGACATTCGCCGTCGGTCTCTTCTGAGGATTTGGGTTCTTCTACCAGAAGGGTCCATTGGGAGGACACTCCGTCGGGCGATTCTGCTGCGACGGATTCTCAGGGTGACCTGTGCCAGGCCGTTTTGGCGCTCACCCGGTTGCTTTCTGGCAACCCTCAAGTTGGCCTCCCTGTGCCTCCTGAGGCACAACCTCCTTTGGTCGGTCGCCGAGATGTCTCGCCTGGCCCCTTGGATACTGCACAGTATTCACAGGAGGTTTCTGCTGGTCAGCCCGAGTTGGGCTACGTCTCCTCTGCTACGGAGGATGACGAGTATCTTGAAGGTGATGGTCCCCCCTCGTCGGTCTTGGGGCAGGCTTTGGATTTCGTCTTTGGCTTATTGCCGGACGTTCTACCTTCCGACCAGCCTTCTGTGACCGTCCGGCCGCGGTCCACTGTGGAGCGCCGTAACCCTGTTGAGCCTTCTAGCTCCGGGGCTTTGCGTCCTCTGCAATCGGCTCAGGTGGTTGAGTCCTTCCAGGGCTTAGACGCCAAAATGCGTTCTAAGGCCCTCAAGGGTTCCTTCTTTTCTAGAGCTGATGCCTTTCTGCCTCCATCGCGGTTTCGTGTTTACGATTCCGTCTCTCCACCAGTCTTCCAAGGGATGACTACTGTGGATGAGGATTCTTCTTCCCTCGGGTTGACTAAGCCTAAGTCGGCAGTTCTCCCGATGTCGGTAGTTGAGTCTATGGTGGGCCTATCCCGAGAGATGCTGGGTATGTTATCTCTCGCGGACCATGTCGTCGCTGCTCTGGCTGAATATTTTCCACCAGGGGAGTTTGATGACGCTCAGGCGCCTTTTCGCGTTTTGTCACAGGCTCTTATGAACTTGACTCACGCTTACGCCTGTAACACGGCCAATTTGGAGCTGGCACGCCGGGATGCGGTTTTGGATTCTTTACCATCCCTTCCTTCTGAGCAACGTGCTGTTCTGAGGTCTGCCTCTTTGGTAGGACCTCAGTTGTTCCATGGTTCCGTGGAAGCTGTTCGTGGCGAAGTTCTTCGTCATTCGAAGGACCAGCTTTTGCTGAGACAGCTTGACCCACCTGCTGCTGCGGGTGGGGGTCGTTCCAGGCCCGCCAAGCATGCTGCTGCGTCTGCCTCGTCGGCGACGTCGGCTACGCCTTCGGCTCCGTCTGCTCCTTCTGCTCATAAGAAGCGCCGACGTGGCCAGGCCCGCTGGCAGCCTCAGGTTGGAAAGTCCCAGGACTCTGTCACTTCCCGAGGTGGTTTCTCCTCTCGGGGGCCTCGTCGAGGCCGCAAGTGAAGGTTCTCACCTCGATTCGCCTCCAGTCGGGGGAAGGCTGTCGCTGTTTTACGACCGTTGGACAGAGATAACGTCGGACTCTTAGGTCCTCGACGTCATTCATTCCGGTCTGCGACTGTCCTTCCATCGGCACCCCAGTTTATCTCGGGTGCCCCTTCCGACTCAGGTCCCTTCAGATTCTCTGCGTCGGGACCTTCTGGTGCAGGAGATCGACAATCTCCTCACCAAAGGGGCGATCGAGGTGGTCAGGAACACCCTTTCACCGGGGTTTTACTCGAGACTTTTCTTGGTGCCGAAGAAAAACGGCCAATTTCGTCCTGTCATCGATCTGAGTACCCTGAACGAGTACATAATTGCTCCTCGTTTCAGTATGGAGACTTTCCGGTCGGTTCGACGTTCAGTTCATCAGGGCGATTTTGCGGCCAGTATCGACCTGAAGGATGCCTACTTCCATGTACCCATTCATCTGGCGTCACGGAAATACCTTCGGTTCTCGTTTCGGGATCGAGTTTTTCAATTCAGAGCTCTCCCGTTCAGTTTGAACCTGGCTCCTTGGGCCTTCACCCGACTGATGTCACATGTGCTTGCTTTCCATCGCACTCAGTCGGCAGTGACTTCGTCCGCCTACCTAGACGACATCCTCCAACGGCACCACGATGCTGCTGTTCTGGAGTTCGATGTCCGGCAGTTTCTTTGGCTGCTAGCGTCGCTGGGTTTCAGAGTCAATCGCGAGAAGTCGGATCTTCTTCCTTCTCAGCGATTCCGTCATTTGGGGATGGATTTTGACACTCTTCACAATGTAGTGTCGGTCCCCCAGGCTCGGGCGACGATTCTTTCCACCTTGACTCGGGACCTGCTTCAATCTTCCTCAGTCTCGGCCAGGACTTTCCTTCGGATGCTGGGCCTTTGCGGTTCGGTGACAGATCTCATTCCGCTCGGTCGCTTGTTTGTCCGACCTCTCCAACACTTCCTGTTGGATCATTGGCGTCCGAATGTAGATCCGCTGGACCTGGAACTCACTATTCCTCGGTCTCTGCTTTGTCACCTCCGCACTTGGGCAGATATTCCCTGGCTGACACAGGGTGTTCCGTTGGATCTTCCTTTGGCCGATCGCATCCTTACTGCGATGCCAGCGATCGGGGCTGGGGTGCGACGTTGGACCCTCTCGGTCTGTCTACTCACGGAGAGTGGGACAGCGAGCAGGTGGGCCTTCATATCAACCAGAAGGAGCTCCTTGCTCTTCTGTTGAGTTTTCGGCTTTGGATCCCTCATCTGTCGGACCATGTTGTCCTACTTCTTTCGGACAATTCGACAGTAGTGGCCTACATACGGAATCAGGGAGGCACTCATTCGATTCCCATGTATCGGCTGTCTCGGGATCTTCTTCTGTTGGCGCGGGATGTGAACGCTCGGGTGTCCATTCGACACATTCCCGGGCGTCTCAACGTCCTAGCAGACTCCCTGTCCCGACGCGACAGTGTCCTTCCAACCGAATGGATGCTACATCGGTCGGTGTTTCAGGCGATTTGCGAGCAGTGGGGTCGTCCTCAGGTCGACCTTTTCGCTACTGGACAGGTTGGGTCGGCTATGCCTTTCCTCCTGCACGATTCTTCCTCAAGTTTTAGCGAAGATTCGTGCTTGCAGTTGCAGGATCATTCTGATCACACCCCTGTCTCCACAGAGGGTGTGGATCAATCTGCTGCGGCCTCTATTGGCCGATCGACCGATTCGTCTACCTCTACGTCGCGATCTTCTTTCACAGGGTCGTCCCAGGAAGTATCACAACAACCTGGCGAGCCTGTCCCTTCACGCCTGTCTTTTATCAGGTCCAGTCTCCGACGTAGAGGTTTTTCGAGACGATCAGTGGAGTGCATTTCTGCATCGCGGCGACCTTCCACTGGAATGACTTATGCCGCCAAGTGGAAGGTTTTCTGCCGCTGGTGTTCAGATCACCATGTGAATTACCGTGATCCGTCTATCGCTCAAATTGCGGATTTTCTGGTTTTTCTTTTTGACTCCAAGGGCCTCCAGCCTATTACGATTAAGGGCTATCGGTCTATGCTGTCTGATACTTTCTCTTATGTGGGAAAGCGGTGTATCGGTCGTAATCTTTTCCTCTCCAAACTTATTCGGCACTTTTCTTTGAAGAGGCCTCGAGTTTTGCGTCTTACACCCAAGTGGAACTTGGCATGGGTGTTGCACTGTTTGGAGGGGGCGCCTTTCGAGCCTTTATCTGAGACCGACATGCGTTTTCTCACCTATAAGACGGCTTTTCTTCTAGCGTTTGCTTCTGCTCGTCGAGTCAGTGAGCTTCATGCGCTATCTGTTGATTCTGCCTTCTTCCGAAATGAGGCTAACAGTGTCACATTCACTACTGATTGCTCTTTTCTGGCTAAGAATCAACTCCCCGATTCGGTACCTCCTCCCATCTGCATTCGGGCTCTCCCTGCTGTAGATGGACGGAGGCCTCTTCTTTGTCCTGTTCGTGTGGTCAAGACTTACATTACTCGCACTCAGTTCATTAGGAGGGATCAGAAGAGATTCTTTCTGTCTCTCATTCCTAAGCGGCAGTCTATCTCTTCCCATTCTATTTCCAGGTGGATCTGTCTTGCAATCAAGCTGGCTTATTCTCGCTTGTCTGCATCGGATCTTGTTTCGAACCGGCTTAATGCTCACGAGGTTCGTGCCATTTCTACATCCTGGGCGTTCTCCAATTCTGTTTCGCTCCGTGATGTTATGAATGCGGCTTACTGGAGGAATGCTTCTACCTTCTCCTCCTTTTATCTCCGCCACCTTCAGCAGCAATCTGAGGACCTTTATTCTTTAGGCCCTCTCGTTGCTGCTCAGGCTGTTGTGCACCCTCGTTAAATTGTTTTTGTCGAGGTTGCGCTTCTCTCAGCCTTGTTCTTTTCAGGTGCCTTCTCTCTATCTTCATTACAGGTTTTAGTTTTTGTTCTCTGCCATCCTTGCTTTCGTTCTGCTACTCTTGTTGGTATTGGTTATGTGATTCACCTCCTCCTATTGTTTATTCAGCCAATTGTAAACAATTGTGAGTAGGTTGAAAAGAAATTAAATTTTTTTAGTAAATTTTGTTTCTTAACATACCTACCACAATTGTTTACCGGAGGCCCACCCTCCTTGGGGATATCTTTGATATCAATGCCTCCCCGCTAAATCACAAACTTCTCGTTGGCGGAAATACGGAATTGACGTCACGGTTGTTGCGCATGCGCTGGGTAAACGCAAGAGGTGTGCATAGAGAGTACCTGTAATTTCGAGCGCTGGTCTCGCTCGACCCTTTTTTCGATCTTTTTCATGCTTTTGCACTCTAGTACTTTTCCAACTCGTTTGGAAAAGATTCTAAAAGCTTGAGTTAGTTCCGAAGTAGGGCTTGCACTTATGTTACAGCCAATTGTAAACAATTGTGGTAGGTATGTTAAGAAACAAAATTTACTAAAAAATTTCAATATTTTGGTCACGATCGATCAGCCGTTACCACCACCACTGTCACGTGACCTACATTCCTTTAGCACTGCTTACAGGCTGTTTTTATGAAGAGATTTCATTGTAACTTGGTAGGATAACTTTGTATGATATCTAGATCCTTTCATAAACATTGGAACATTATCCTTTTCATCAAACACTACACACAGCCAAGTTAAGCTACAGTGACATTGACACTTTCATTCCCAGAGTTATGGCATTTTTTCACACTTTCGTCTTAGAAAACTTTTATCGACCTCTGTATTGCATTCACTGCATGTTGGATCTGATTTATTCTTGGTGTGCTTATGGATCCACTTTGCAAAAGAACATCCACAAGTAACGGGGTCTGTCCCATTATTTTTCTAGAGTTATGGGCCTTTTTTGACTCAGAAAATTTCAGTTTTTCTGGTTTCAGTATGTATCATCAAATCAAAACCAAATTTGGTATGTGTGTTTATTTCCATGAGATCAAGTTTTGATTTGGGTTCGCTCCAACCAGTTTTCAAACTTTTCTGTCTGTCCATCCGACTGTTCAGAATTTCTTCATCAGAATTTTTTCTCCATCTGTTCGTACAATAATTTTGGATTGTAATTTCAAAGCCATCGCTCAGATTTGGATCTTCTTTGGCATGCTGATAGACCCACAGGGGGGGATGGATATGCACAAGGAATGGGTTCCGTCCAAAGCTTTCGCCATTTTTCACTCTTTCTGTACTACAATACCTTTAAGGCTAGTACGAACATGCTTACGGGTCGGGGCAGTGGCCCATGCTTTGTGTAGCCCTTTTCAATGTCAGTATTGTATCGCATATCACTGAATGTATACCCAGTACAGCAATTGTGGTATAAAGTTCATTTATGTCAGCTTGCTCTGTACAGGGTTCCTGCATGAAACCTCTTTCCAGAGATCTGGAAAGTCCTTGAATATTGAAAAGCTTTGAAAAATGAGACATTGGCCAAAAAGAATCATTTTATTTCAGCAGCATTCAGCTCTCCACACAGCCAGCAGTGCTGGACGCATCCGAGGGCAGAAGGATCACGTCTGGTAAAATGGCATTTAAGTAACTCAGTTGCCTACAGGGCATACAGCTGTAATGCCGAATTACTTGATGGCATATATTTACCTGTTACTTCCTGTCACAAACATGACCAAGACCTCTGAGAAGAAGGAACCTTCAATCTGATGCTGATTTTGTGTTTTTACATTGTGAACCTTTGTGTATTCTGTCGGTAATGCCGACAGACATGTGCATATGGTGGCAACTGCTTACAGTGATTGACAGTCACGCATTTCAGCATAGGTTCAATTTGGACTGATCAAGGTTTCTCTCGCGAAAAAAGAACATGTAATTACTTGCTCATTCCCGAGGCTGAGCACAAGGTGGACAGTTGCCCAGACAGCGAGTTGAATATTGCCAGATAGATCTTCTCTGCATAAAAGAGTGCCTGCCTAATTGCTTGGGAATCTTTCATATGATGGCAGATGTTACTGTGATATGACATGAAAATTGGCAATGTTGAGTACAAACCCCCTCAGTTTACATAAACAGGTAACTCATTGGATGGAACTACCTTGTTCTTTCCAAACATCTTTGAAAATCCTTGAATTTCTCATTTCTCTGTTCTTGAATACCCTTAAAAATGTTGTACTGGAAAGATCCTGGAAAATTCTTGAATTGACTATGCATTCATGGGCAGGAACTCTGCTGTAACAACATGCTTTTTTGCCAATGTTTTCATTTTAAATCTCCCATTTTTATATTCCCCCGAAAGTCTTTCATGCTAGCATATAGTTACTACTTTGTCCGTCCATCTTCAATCTGTCTTTCTGTCTATCCATACACCCATCTGACCGACCGTCCATCCATCCATCTGTCATGTCATGTATTCCCTACCTCAAGTGGAAGGAGGTGTGACCTTAAACCCCTAATTTCCATAGTCTAAGAAACTGATATTATTTCATTGAGTGGTAATTCCTTAGTCCTTAAGTGGTTAGCTGTTGGGTTTGCAACAAAAACACTTAAGGAAACATCAACAAGGAGATCTCTCCATCCGTCCATCCACCTGTTCAGCCCTTGTCAGGTCCATAAAAGATGATTCACAATGCTCATGATTTGAGGGTGCATGACCTTGACCAAATTTCATAACTTCAAGGTCACAGACCATTTGTGCATTTTAACTTCGACCAGTCCATAAAAATTGATTCAGTTCACAATTCCAGTTCATACTTTATGTTGTGCTTGCTCATGCTGAAAGGTGTGTAATGGCCTTGACAGGATAAAAACTGAAAGGGCAAGGTCACAAAATATTCATGCATTCCAACTTAGTCTGGTCCATAAAAAGGATGCAGTGGGCAGATCTTGTTCATACTTCACACCATGCTTGGTCATGACTCAGTGGTGTGTCATTATCTTGCCCCAAAGTCACCAGGATCACAGAACATTCATCCATTCTAACTTTGTTCAGACCATAAAAAATTCAATGGACAAATCTTGTTCATACTTCACACGGTGCTTGCTCTTAACTTAAGGTTTGTCATGGCTGTGTTCCTGTCATCCTTTCTCCAAAGCAAAAATTATTTACAGGCTTGTAGAGACAGGCACGATCATTTTATAAACTAAAGAGTAATAGACCAGTAGAGTACTGAATGCATATTTAAAAACATAACTTATGGCCCCTTCTTGGAATGAGCTAGTTAAGTTAGGGATCATAAAATTAGGAACAAACCTGTCCAGTATGGAGTCATAAGCTAGTTTTTTGAGGAAAAAAATAAAAATATATAGTTGCTTAACCCTCTGCATATTAATGTCAAAAAGGCAAAGTTTTCAGCAGCAAATATTTTTATACTGTACCAATGACCCAGACATAGCTGGTGCTAACTCTGAAAATATAGGGCCAAACACAAATTTTGCCCCCCAATCCCCAAAATTTGCATCTAAAACTAAAGAAAACATGTCCTGAAAGGCCCTCCACACTTCGCCCCTACTGCGCATGCACAGTGTCAAGGACGTTCCGAAATTGGCGCCATTAATCATTCTAAGTTTGGCCCTTCATCAGTTAACATCTGACTGATCTTTGTGCTTATAAATCTCAGTTTAAATGATGCCAGACACATAAATATTAGTGAAATGGTGATTCTAAGGAGGATAGAGAAGGAGGAGAGGAAAAGAATGTGTCACAGAATATTATCAGGGCTGTAACTTAAAATTTTTTAATGAAATTATGTTAAGTTACCTATTTTCAAGGCAGCAGCCATTTTGTTGTCATTCTGATTATTTAGTTACACTGTTTTTTTAAGTGTTTTCCTCTCTCCCTGTCCTTTAAGTTCCCCCTTGCTATTCTCCCATGCTTTTGGCATAGTTTTTGTAATTATTATTACTAAATTTTCTTGGGAGTTTTAGCTGAATAACAGAATGAATTCTGTTCTTTCCCCATGTTTACGTCTTCACCTACGGGTGGTTAGGCGTTGTGTTCTGCATCTACCATCTGATGTTCTGCAGTTTCTTCCCTGGAAGTCTCTGTTTTGCATCAGATAGTGTATTTTTGGTAACTGATTTCGGGCCTGGGTGCCTGGAGTCTTATTTTAGTGTTTTTACACTCATTGTTTACATTTACAACAGCCCTCTGTGTGAGGGGGGGATTTCTAAAAAATAATATCTTGATGTTATTTTAATCATAACTAGATACATTATTATTGTTCGTAAGTGTTGAATAAATTGTTTAAAATATTTTTAAAATTTTTGTCCACACTTAGGCTTGGGATCCATTGGGGCTCAACGTTACTTTTCAGAAACTTGGGCTGTTCTGAAAAAATATTTTTTCAAAATATTTTGATTTCAATTATTTTTTCTATATTAATGGATCATATTATTATTATGTATTTTGATTGCCAGGGGTTAGTGCGAGTACCAGGACTTGTTTTCTTTTCACATTGAAAGGATATTGATCAATTGTTTTAAGAGGAAGTCTTCCTCTGACTTTATTATCATTCTATATGTGGTCAGTGTACTCGCATTAACTCCTGTTCTGTATCGTATGATTTCGATGACAATATGGGAAGCGTATGTCACGGTATGTTGTTGGGGATTTGGACACTCCGGTCCTTTCCCCGCAGGCGATCAAGATTAGGGTGATGTATCTGTGGTGTCTTCCAACAGTGTGCCTCCGTCGTCACAATTAATGAAGGGCTAGCGGAAGAGTGCTCATGTAAATACGCCAATTGCCTAAGAGGACCCTAGTAGGTTCGACGGCCTTTGACGTCCGCTAGCTCGCGCGGTGTAGCGTCCATTCACCGAATGGTTCGGCAGCCGGGTTCGTCCGTTGCGGTCTAGAAGGAATTTTGGGGTGATGCGAGCACTATAAATTAACCTAATGCACACCCAGTGACGGCGGATCGGAGGGAGAACACAGGAAGCCTTTTAGTCCGGTTCATAGCTCGTTCCGGTCCATCCGGACGGCAAGCGAGAGAGGCCCCTCTCTCGTTCAACAACATCTGGCCCCAGATGTTGTGGTACAAAATGTGTCGTAAGCGGAGCATACGTCCGTCGCTCGGGACGCTCCGTTGTATAGGCAGTCCGCTGAGACTTCTAAGGCTTCCTCTTCTCGTCAGCGCACACGACCGCACCTTGGCTGCATGACCGCCGATATATTACCAGCTTCGCCGATCAAGGATTCTTCGGCGACCAGGTCACACCATCCGGTAGCCAGGGACACGAGGCCTGCAGACTCCGGACGTTCGCATAGGAAGTGTGCGGGAGTCAACGTACACGGAGCTTCCGGCGGCAATGCATCGTAAGACCGCTACTGCACAGGCCTCGGGAACGGACGTGCTTTCCTTAATAGCACAGTTTATCGCAGCATCCCAGCATCAACTGAATCTGTCGCATATATTTTATCCGACGATGCTGGGTCGGGACGCTCCGCGGAAGCGGGTACGGACGTCCGAAAGTTTCATCCGGTCCGACGGGATACCGAAAGGGATTCGGAGGATTTCGAGCTTTCCCTTTCGGAACAACATATGCTGTTGTGTATGTCATCTGAATTGGTCTTCTACAGCTTCTTTCGTCGGACCAGAATGCTGCGATGCCGGATAAGAAACTGATAGCGTCGGTGGACGCTATATATATTATTATTTTATGCTTGCTAACCAAGCATTTCTGGTTTCTTGTTCGAAGAGTTATGGAGATGTCTTTCAAAAGTGTGCCTCTGTCGTCATAGTTAATGAAGAGTTAGCGGCAATAAGTGCTCATGGAATATGTCTATCGCCTACGGAGTGACATTCGCTAGCTCACCCGGTGTAGCGTACATTCATCGAATGGTTCGGCTGCCGGGTTCGTCCGTTGCGGTCTAGGAAGGAGATTTGGGTGATGCGAGCACTTTAATTACTTTAGTACTCACCCAGTGACGGCAGATTGAGGACAGATTGGAGGAAGCCTGTTAGTCCGGTTCCTGGCTTGTCCAGGTCCGTCCGGGCTGTGAGCGAGAGAGGTCCCTCTCTCGACAACAACATAGGGGACCGCATGTTGTGGTTCAGATATTTTACATTCGGAGCATATGTCCGTTGGTCGGGACGCTCCGTTATATTGACAGTCCAAGAGACTGTCTTTAATGCTTCCTCATCCTCACAGCAGGGCACACGACCGCACATTGGCTACGTGACCTCGAGTATCCGATCAGTTTCGGCATTCAGTGATTCCACGGCGAATAGGTCGCGCCATCCGGTAGCCAAGGGACACGAGGCCTATACACTCCGTTCGCTCGCATATTGGTAGTATGCACGGGGTAACGATCACGGAGCTTCCAGCGGCAATGCATCGTAAGACCGCTTCTCCTCAGGCCTCAGTGACGGACGTGCTATCCGAGTTAGCACAGTTGTTTCGCAGCATCCCAGCAATTGACAGTTTCTCGGTCGCAGCATCCCAGCAATTGACAGTTTCTCGGTCGAATCAGGAATTATCCGACGGCGCTGGGTCGGTGTGGTCCGCGGTTGCATCAGGTACGGACGACCGAACGCTTTATAGGGTCCGACAGGATGGCGAAAGATTTCGAGTTTTCCCTTTAGTAGTATCGGAAGATGCCTTTCATATCTTCTGGCATTATCTTCCAGTGATTATTATTTCGGACTTCATTGCTGCGATCTTGGATAAGAGACTTATAGCGTCATTGGACACGGATTTTTCGATCGGTTCAGGGACATTGTCCCTGACTTACCGACGCAGTCCAATATTGTTATTACAACATGTGTTTTATTTTTCGACGCTATATATATAGATATACAAGCCTGCTACTAAGCATGATAGTTTAGTTTCTTGTCCGCGTTGCTCATTTCTGCCATTTTATCATTTATTCAAATAGTTTATTTTGGCAGAGCAGGGCATACCGAGAGTTCATATGCGTCTAGACGGTGTGATTAAAGACTGCATATATTCTTTTTCGCCGTTTATGTCTTTTCCAATTTCAATGTTGGGAACGACATTATGTATAGTAGACTTAACTTAGACGCTTTATTATACGTAATCCGCCTTACTGAGGCGTTATCATTACGTCTTCAAGAAAAGATTTACGGGATATTATTCTCAATGTAATTTCTTTTGAGGGCAGTACTTTGTTCACGTATAACTCCGCCCTTCAGTGGCTGATTGGAGTTAGTTAGACGTGACGCAGCCCTAGCTACATCCACACGCGTGGATAGTAAGGTTAAGAACTCTCTCAGAGTCGCTTCAGTCTCGGAGGAGCTTCTCTTCGACGGCAACTTTTCGGCAATCCATGAATTGCTCGATTTACACGTTCTCTTGTCTATCTAGTGTTACAAGAGATTCAGACTGGGGCAAACATTCGGTGGTTGACTCAGAGAGTGCCGCCGCAGTTGCCGGACCCGAGTGTGGCTGTTATGACGGTTGCCAGTCAAACAGATTGGGATATAATACTGATCCCTACGGATTCGAAGTGCCAGGGTCTTTGGGTTCCGCAGTCTTTTAGCAATCAGTTTTCTTCCGCGGAATAATGTTTTTTAGGCTTGCTTTATGTCATTGCATGAACATTATTCAGAAACGCATGCCCAAATTCCTGTCCTTTAATTCGACAATAGTGGCGTATCTCCGGAACCAGGGAGGCACTCTTTCGTTTCCGTTATTCAATTTAATGGAAAGAATCTGTCTGTTGGTTATAGTACACCAAGTTCAGTTTTGGTCCGTCATATTCCGGTTCGTCTGATTGTTTTATCGGACTCCCGTTCTCTTACGGGTCGCTTGTTGCTGTCAGAATGGACTCTCAACAAACAAGTATTCAATCAGATTTGCTATCTATGGGAGCGCCCAATGATGATTTATTTATGACACAGCTTGCTAATCAATTGCAGACGTATGTGTTGGCTTGTCCAGATCTCTGAGCTAATATTGTTAACGCTCTATTGATCTATAGGACGGAATGATAGGATACGCGTATCCTCCGGCGCTGTTGTTTTAGCAGGTATTGCTAAGATAAACAACCACAATACATTTCTGTTGATAGCATCTCTATCTTCACAGAGATAATGAGTAATTTACTCTCTTGTCTACTGTGGGTCTTAACGTGAAATCTTCCTCTATGTGAGGATCTTTTTCACTGGGTAAATCGTGTCATCTTTATCACAACCAGCAAGGTCGCAACCTTCATGTATTCCGTTGTGTGGTCCGTATTGCATTGTAAGCACTGTACTGGACGAGCTTTGGACGCGATTTCTTACTATAGGAGATCCTCTTCTTCGCTATTCTATGCGGCTAAAGTGGAGGCTCTTCCGTCGTGGTGTAGGGATCATTATGTTCATATTGTTGATCCCTCCATACTACTCATTGCTATTTTTTAGTATACTTGTTTCACAAGATCTACTGCAGCCTGTTATTATTTAGGTTATAGGTTTATGTTACCTCATACCTATGCACTCTACGATAGTTTACAATTGAGTCTTTTGTCTCTTTATCTAAGTCAGTTAGTAACTTTTTGATAAATAGACTTAGAATCTTTAGATTAAATTCCTATACGGATTTTAACTTCGGTTCTTATTTAGCTAAGTAATCATTTGAGCCTCTGGAAACAGTAGTTTTCAAATTCTGACCTTTTAGACAGTAATTCTGTTGGTTTCTCTTTTACTGTAGAGTCAGTGAGTTTCATGCACTATCGATGGATGATTTTCACTTTCATAGTTTCGGAATCAATACTTCCGTTACTATTTAGGTTGGATTGTTGCATAAGAGTTAGGCTCCCATTATCCGGAACCTATTATTTTAAGGTCCTTCCGTCTTCGTATGGACATAGGCCTTTACTCTTTCCGGGTACAGTTTATGTATTTATAAACAGATATCTGTTTATTACTATGGGCGTAAGCTTCTTCTGTCTTTGATGTCTAGTAGAAGGACGTTACGCTCCATTTTATTGTTAATGGATTCTATTAACTATCGGTACTGCTTAGGGTATATCATTGACTTAGCAGTTGTGCTTAAGATTTCGGCTCATGAAGTAAGAGTTCTTCTACTTCTTGGGCTTACATTAATAGTGTCGCTATTATAGATTTTTGAAGGCCGCTCATTGCGCTCAGCCATCCACATTCATGAATTTTATCTCAGAAATATCGAGTCCATTTCTGGAGGCCTCTATTGTTAGGTCTATTATCTACTGCTCAGAATGTCATTCACTTAACAGTTGCTACTATAGCTAGGTAGGCTGTCTGTTTCGGCAGTGTCTCCGTTCGGCTGCCCTCTTTGCTCTGGGCTATTTGACCCAGGGCAAGAAAAAGGGGGGGGGGGGGAGGAGGGTGTTCCCTTGGGTCACCTGTTTTACTATGAAAACAAGGGGATACCTCCTCCGGAGTTAGTAATTCTGAGCTGTTATTGGGATGGTTGTTTAGTGAGAAGTTTGGGTTTTTAAAATTCATTCAAGTCTTAGTTTTTAAAGTATAGCTTTTGAATATTGCATATGTCAACGGACATGATTATGCAATCCTCAGACACTTTTAGGAGTATAAGAGTCTCTATTCTCTAGACTTACTTTATTTATTGGCTTACTTTAAAAATTATTAGTATAAGGATTATATTGGATATTAATAGAGTACATGGATGTATGAAGCTCAATTTTGGAAGGTGTTGTATCTTTCTAATTTATCATAAATAAGAAAGATACATGTAAGGCCTATTACTTCTTTTTCCCTACAGGGGATGACTCTATTTTATTTTATTGAGCGTATTCCATTTTGCTCTATGTCCTTGGCCCTCCAGCCTTTTTACTATTCAGCTATGTCTGGGTCGTTGGTATAGTATAAAAATGTTAAAAAATTTATAGTAATTTATATATTTTTTATACTTACCAATGACCCAGACGGGGATGGCCCTCCCAGGAGTTGGGAACTCTTGCCTCCCCGCTGAGTACATAGCGCTTACCAGGCACTGGTTATTAGAATGATTAATGGCGCCAATTTCGGAACGTCCTTGACACTGCGCATGCGCAGTAGGGGCGAAGTGTGGAGGGCCTTTCAGGACATGTTTTCTTTAGTTTTAGATGCAAATTTTGGGGATTGGGGGGCAAAATTTGTGTTTGGCCCTATATTTTAAGAGTTAGCACCAGCTATGTCTGGGTCATTGGTAAGTATAAAAAATATATAAATTACTATAAATTTTTTAACATTTCCCATAATGCAGTTTGATATTTAACCAAATATACCTTGTTTTACAGAGCTCAGTGAGCTCTGTCAAACAAGATTTAATTGGTTATATTCAAAGTTAAACCAGAGGAAAACACTGTGATTGGAGAAAATACCAGAGTGCTAGCAGGTGCTAGGGGTTAAAAACCATTGTCTTATGTTGTGTTTGATGAAGTGGAAATGGTTGGTTGCCTGCTTCTTTGTCTTCTTTTTATCAAAGAGGGTTAACAATGCTTTCAATAAACAGGTTCATATAATGATGGGCAGATCTCTGGGTCAAGGAAGTCAGAGCATAGTACAACTAACTCAAACAGATATTTCTTAGTTGAATAACATTCATTGCATATAATTTTCAAACACCCAACCATCCACCATACCTCCCAATAAAAATTTGCCCTGTTAAGTACTTATAAGTTTTAGAGTAAACTTGTTAATTGAATAAAAAAAATTTTGTGATCTATCAAAGAATTACCCTGGCAACCACTTGTCTGACAAATAAAATATAATAGAATAAATGTTCAGTTTATAGCTAGAATACATGAAAATGAAAAATTCCTGTCTTAATTTAATACTCTGGTTTATCCTTTACCCAATGTAACAGTCAAAAACAGCCAGTGCTATAGTATGGTCACCATGGACTGGCCACCTTCCACGAGTGGGCAATATTTCCCATGGATGCAATAATATAAGATTGCAAACACTAATTATAGGAATAACCATCAAAAATTTAATTTAACCCTTTACCTAACATGAAAAGCAGACGACACTTGCAAAAAAAATTCTTGAATAACTAATTTTTAGCTCAACTTTGACGAAGTCAAATTTGAGCTATTGTCATCGCCCGTCGTCCGTCTGTCTGTCCGTACGTCAACAATTGGCTATGGCTCGGGCTAGAGGTCGTATTTATGAACCGATCTTTACGAAACTTCTTGTGTACCTTTGTTATGACCCTGGGACGGGAACGAGTGTTTTTAGGTGTGGTCCGAAATTCAAGATGGCTGCCAGCGGCCATTTTGTACCGATGATGCAAAAATCAGTTTTTTGTACAGAACTTCTGTATGAAAGTTCTGATTTGAATAAAGTTTTGTATAAATGTTTAGTACCATGGGATACATCACATATAATACGGGTTTTTTTCTCGTGCGTAAATTATGCAAATTAGACTGACTTTGATTTATTTAGTGTTACTTTCAGAGCTGTAAGTGCCAAGCTGCTATGGCTCTGGCTAGAGGCCGTATTTATGAACCAATCTTTACGAAACTTCTTGGGTACCTTTGTTATGACCCTGGGACGGGAACGAGTGTTTTTGGGTGTGGTCCGAAATTCAAGATGGCTGCCAGTGGCCATTTTGTACCGATAATGCAAAAATCAGTTTTTTGTACAGAACTTCTGTATGAAAGTTCTGATTTGAATAAAGTTTTGTATAAATTTATAGTACAATGGGATACATCACATATAATACGGGTTTTTTTCTCGTGCGTAAATTATGCAAATTAGACTAACTTTGATTTATTTAGTGTTACTTTCAGAGCTGTAAGTGCCAAGCTGCTATGGCTCGGGCTAGAGGCCGTATTTATGAACCAATCTTTACGAAACTTCTTGGGTACCTTTGTTATGACCGTGGGACGAGAACGAGTGTTTTTGGGTGCAGTCCCAAATTCCAGATGGCTGCCAGCAGCCATTTTGTACCGACGATGCCGAAATCTGTTTTTTGTACAGAACTTCCATATGAAAGCTCTGATTTGAATAATTTTTTGTATGAATGTTTAGTACCATGGGATACATTACATATATTACAGGTTTTTTTCTTGTGCGTAAATTATGCAAATTAGGCTAACTTTGATTTATTTAGTGTTACTTTCAGCACTGTGAGTGCAAATCCCAATACGGCTCGGGCTAGAGGCCGTATTTATGAACCGATCTTCACGAAACTTCTTGGGTACCTTTGTTATCACTGTGGAACGAGAAGGAGTGTTTTTGGGTCCAGTCTGAAATTCAAGATGGCCGCTAGCAGCCATTTTGTTCAAAATTAAGTGCAATCAGATTTTTGCGCAGAACTTCCAAATGAAAGATCTGATTTGAATAAATTTTTGTATGAATGTTTAGTACCATGGGATACATTACATATAATACAGAGTTTTTCTCGTGAATAAATTATGCAAATTAGGGGTCCGGGTGGGACTTAGAAAATTTTGGACCAAAATCCGGAAATTAGTTTTTTGGTTTTTTATGCGTTTTGGTCAATTTTAAGACAAAAAAAAAATAATTTTTTTTTACACTGAAAATTTGGGGTCCGGGTGGGACTTAGAAAATTTTGGACCAAAATCCGGAAATTAGTTTTTTGTGTTTTGATGCATTTTGGTCAATTTTAAGAAGAAGAAGAAAAAATTTTAGTCTGAAAATATTTTGTTTGGGACTGAAAATTTCCACACAAAAATAATAATCTACAATGATTGGTCTTAATCTGTAGTCCATTACAGTCACCTTGTAATTCTTTTATTATTGTTGACTGGGCCAAAACAAATACTAATTCCTGTCATATTCATTATTCAGTTGTCTTGGTCACAGCAAGTACTAATTCCTGTCATATCCAAGTTGAGCTACAGAGTCATTGACTCTTTCATTTTCATTTTTTGTCTCAAAAACATAGGTTATGACCCCTCATTGGAACGAGCTCGACGAGCTCGTTCCAACGAGGGGTCATAACCTCTCTTTTTGAGACAAAAAATGAAAATATTTTGAAAATTAATTGGCGATTTTTTAGAATAGCGCTGGCCGGTTTTGGCCATTACGTTGGGTAAAGGGTTAAATACAACCTGGTGCTTCATAAATTAAAATTTTGCTGATGATAATTTTTATTTCCTGGTAAACGCATGCATGGATATCACTGCCCACCCATGTATTATGACCAGTCCATGGCAGCTGTACTGTATTCACAAAAAATCTTCATTCAAATTTATTTCTTCACTCTTTGTCACAAAAACATTGCTTATAACCCCTCATTATATAATGTACTTGTTTCATTGAGGAGTCACATGCTATTTTTTGGATGCAAACAATGACAATTTTTAGTTATTTAAAATTTTTTTTAGTAAAAATAGTTTCTTATCAGCTGACAGATTCCACTGTACAAGAAACCATGAGTAGATAAATTAAACTGTTCCATGATCCCTTTATGGAATTTTGTTCGGTCATCTTGTGTTGTATACTTTCAGCTTATCACATTGAAGTGAAAACAGAGAATTCCGGATTGTATACAATTTCCATTGGTGATAACTCTTATCCTGTTAGTGGGCACTTAGAAAGAAATAACAACAAAACAAGAATTGTTTCTGTAATAGATGGAGTTCAGTCTTCAGTCAATATTTTTCAGAAAGGAAATTCTGTTCATGTATTTACAAATGTAAGTTATAATTAATTTTTAATCCATTATCCCGCACTGCTGTGTTGTGTCCTTGAGCAAGGCACTTAACCCATTACCCAATGTAACAGTCAAAACCGGCCAGCACTATTCTCAAAAATCGCCAATTAATTTTCATTATTTTTTCATTTTTAGCTCAACTTTGACGAAGTCAAATTTGAGCTATTGTCATGGCCCGTCGTCCGTCTGTCCGTCTGTCCGTACGTCAACAATTGGCTATGGCTCGGGCTAGAGGTCGTATTTATGAACCAATCTTTACGAAACTTCTTGTGTAGCTTTGTTATGACCCTGGGATGGGAACGAGTGTTTTTAGGTGTGGTCCAAAATTCAAGATGGCTGTCAGCGGCCATATTTTTATACTGTACCAATGACCCAGACTTAGCTGGTGCTAACTCTAACAGAATCAGGGCCAAACACAAATTTTGCCCCCCAATCCCCAAAATTTGCATCCAAAACAAAAAGAAATCATGTCCTAAAGGACCTCCATACTACGCCTCTACTGCGCATGCGCAGTGACGCAGACATCCCGAAATTGGCGCCAATTATCATTCTCTGTTTGGCCCTTCATCAGTCAACATCTCACTGATCTTTGTGCTTGTAAATCTCAGTTTAAAGGATGCCAGACACGTAATTTTTGGAGAAAATGTGATTCTAAGGAGGATAGAAGGAGGAGAGGAAAAAGAAGTGACAAAAAATAATCAGGGCTGTACTTAAAATTTTTTGATGAAATTATGTTAAGTTGCCTATTTTCGAGACATGGGCCTCTTGTTGTCATTCTTGCTAAATGTTGCACTGCTTATTCAGTGTTTCCTCTCCCCTAGCCTTCTAAAGTCCCCCCTTGCAATTCTCCCATGCTTTTGGCATATTTTTGAGAAATTTCATTTCTAAAATTTCCTGGGAGAGTTGCTTGGTTACAGAATGTTTTCTGTTATTTTCCCCATAGTTACGTTTTCACCCATGGGTGTACAACGTTTGTGTTCTGCATCTTCCATCTGATGTTCTGCAGATTCTCCCCTGGGAGTCTCTGTTTTGCATCAGATAGAGTGTAATTTGATGACTGATTCCGGGCCAGTTTTTTCAGTGCCTGGAGTCATGTTTTCTGGTGTTTTTACACTGTTTGTTTACATTGGCAACAGCCTTTTTTGAGGGGGGCTGTTTGCCTTTGCTGTAGTTTATCTCACTATAAGATACATTTATATTATCCGTAAGTGTCTCATTAATTATTTAATATAAATTTAAAATTTTTGACCACACTTTGCCATCGGATCCATCGGGGCTCAACGTTACTTTTCAGCAACTTGGGCTTCGCTGAAAAAATATTTTTTCAAAATTATTTTGATTTGCAATTGTTTTTTCATTTATTAATGGAACATGTTATTATGTATCTTTGTGTCAGGGGTTTTTGCGAGTAACTAGGACTTGTTATTGACTTTTCACAATGAAAGGATATTGTTCAAATTGTAATGGGAAGAAATCTTCCTCTGACTTTCATGATCATTGTATTAATTGTAGTCAGTGTTCTCGCATTAATCCCTGTCCTATATGTGAATATTGGGATGAGAAACATTGGAAACGTGTGTCACGATATGTTGTTTCTGGAGAAAGGGCTATGCCGGCTCTTTCTCCGCAAGGTCACTCTACTCTCTCAGTTTCTATTTCAGAGGAACCAGAACAGGGTGATGTTTCCATGTTATCTTCTACAAGTGTGCGTCCGTCGTCACAAATGAATTCAGAGCTAGCGGCAAAAGTGCTCATGGAGATTAGACAAATGTCGTCTGCTAGCTCGCCCGGTGTAGCGTCCATTCACCGAATGGTTCGGCAGCCGGGTTCGTCCGATGCGGTCCAGGAGGAAATTTTGGGTGATGCGAGCACTATAAACATAATAGATGCACACCCAGTGACGGCGGATAGTAAGCGAGAACGGAGGAAGCCTTTGAGTCCGGTTCCTAGCTCGTCCAGGTCCAGCCGGGCCGCGAGCGAGAGAGGTCCCTCTCTCGTACAACAACATCTGGGACCAGATGTTGTGGTACAAAATGTGTCTTTAGCGGAGCATACGTCCGTCGCTCGGGACGCTCCGTTGTATAAGCAGTCCACGGAGACTGTTAAGGCTTCCTCTTCTCGTCAGCGCACACGACCGCACCTTGGCTGCGTGACCGCCGATATATTACCAGCTTCGCCGATCAAGGATTCTTCGGCGACCAGGTCACACCATCCGGCAGCCAGGGATTCAAGACCGATGGACTCCGGACGTTCGCATAGGAAAAGTATGCGGGAGCCATCTGATGCGGAGCTGCCCTCGGCGAAGCAGCGAAAGACTGCGCCTCCGCAGGTCTCGACGCCGGACATTCTTGTGCAGATAGCACAGCTTATCGCAGCATCCCAGCAGCCGACAGAAACGGTGTCGGATCGAGAATTATCCGACGGCGCTGGGTCGGTACGCTCCGCCGAAGCATCGGGGGCGGACGACCGGGAACATCATGAGGTCCGACCGGATGGTGAAAGGGATACGGATGACTTGGAGCTTTCGGAACAACATAAAGCTGCCGTGGACTTCATCCGGCACTTTCTCCCTCAAGTTGTTCCGTCGGGCCAGACTGCTGCGCTTCCGGACAAGAGAATTATAGCGTCATTGGACTTTTGAGCGGTTCAGGGACATCGCTCCTGAGTTTCCGTCGCAGTCCAATAATGTTGCAAGAACATTTGAATTATTGAACGACGCTATATTTAAACTTGCTTCCAGGACGGGGAAAGCAGGTTTCTTGTCCGCTAATACTCTCAACCTGCCTTTCATTAATGCAAGGAATAAATTCGATACGGCAGGACAGGGTATACCGAGAGTTCCTCTGCGTATGGACGACGAGGCGGAAGACTTAGAGCTATCATTACCGTCGTCGGCTTCTATTCCAACCGCGGTGTTGGAAACAGCTATTGCGTCTAACAGAACCAATTTAGATGCCTTATCTTACGCAGATCACCTTACTAAGGCGTTATCACTGCGCCTTCAGGGGAAAGAGTTTCAGGATATACAATCCTCTTTAAGACTTCTTTCAAGGGCAGTAGCTTATTCCACGTGTAACTCTGCCCTTTCAGTGGCAAATCTGGAGTTGGTTAGACGTGACGCAGCCCTAGCTACATCCACACTAGTGGATACTAAGGTGAAGAACTCGCTTAGAGTCACTTCGGTCTCAGGAGAACTTCTCTTTGACGGCAAGCTTTCTGCTATTTATGATAAAATTACAAAGAAAGCTAAGGATTCTCTGTTGTTCAAATCTGCTCCTAAGAAGTCGGATACAGCAGACACGAATAAGACAGGCACTTCTGGGTCTAATGCGCCCAAGAGAGGTTCCTATAGAGGTTCCGGTGCGTCCTCTTGGTCTTATTCGAGAGACCGTCAGGGTAGCGACTCTCGTTCGGGACGTCCTTCAGGCCGGGACAATCGGTCGGACGCCCCGAGGTCGACGGGGCGAGGTGCGGGCCGTGGAGGACGTGGTTTCTCCTACCGCAGGCCTCGCAGGTCCAGGAGGTGATGGCTTAAACCTCTATCGCGTACCGGTTGGCG
The DNA here is from genome assembly GCA_031216915.1 of Pictodentalium vernedei. Taxonomy (NCBI): domain Eukaryota; kingdom Metazoa; phylum Mollusca; class Scaphopoda; order Dentaliida; family Dentaliidae; genus Pictodentalium; species Pictodentalium vernedei. Next base: position 266,894,018 of record CM062294.1, read on the forward strand.
GAAGGTTGTCGAGCTTTTCACAAGAATGGGCGTCGATTACGGACGACCCTTGGGTGAGAGGAGTGACTTCGGAAGGTCTAAAGATATCCTTCAAACGAAAGCCTCCATTAACTCGAAGTCCAAAGTGGACTCATCTTCCGTCAAATCCGCAGAAAAGAGACGCTCTGTTATCAGAGGTGCAGTCTCTTTTAATGAAGAACGCGGTAGAGGTCGTAGAAAACCAGGAATCTCCGGGATTCTACAGCCATCTGTTTCTGGTTCCGAAACCAGAAGGCTCGTTCCGTCCAGTCATAGATTTGAGCTGGATAAACAAGCTGATCGTCGCTCCGAAGTTTTATATGGAGACGATTCGATCGGTCAGAGCGAGTATTCGGGTGAACGATTATGCAACGAGCATAGATCTCAAAGATGCGTACTTTCACGTCATGGTACATCCGACATTCCGAAAGTACTTACGCTTCGCAGTCCTAGGAGTGGTGTATCAATTCCGGGCGATGTGCTTCGGATTGAATCTAGCACCCTGGGCTTTCACTCGGGTAATGAACTCGGTAATGATCTATTTCCGAGCTCATTCGTCTGCGGTAACGTCGGCCTACCTGGACGACATTCTTCAGAGGTACGGCAACGAGTTAACGCTTCAGAACGATGTTCAGAATCTTCTTCTATTGCTCCGACGTCTCGGTTTTATAGTAAACGAGGAGAAGTCGGATCTGGTGCCATCCAAGTCATTCACTCATCTGGGAATGAGCTTCGAGACGCACAACAATCTCGTTCGTCTGCCGTTAACCAGAGTGAAATTAGTCACTTGTTACGCTCGCTATTGTCTGCACGCAGACAAAGTCACGGCGAGAGAATTTATCAGACTGATAGGTCTGTGCGGAGCCGCCGCGGATCTAATTCCGATGGGGCGGTTACGCACACGTCCTCTTCAAATTTTCTTGACTCAGAATTGGAGTGTGAAAATTCATTCGCTCGATGTAGACGTTCTCTTGTCAGATCAAGTGAAACAAGAGATTCAGACTTGGGCAAACATTCAGTGGTTAACTCAGGGAGTTCCGCTGCAGTTGCCGGATCCGAGTTTTACCATTATGACGGATGCCAGTCAAACAGGTTGGGGTGCATCATTAATCCCAACGGATTCGAGATGCCAGGGTCTTTGGGATCCGCAATTCCTGTGCAAGCACATAAACATCAAGGAAATGATGTCAATTTGGCTTGCGTTACGTCACTGGATGGACATTATTCACAATGCTCATGTCCAAATCCTATCCGACAATACGACAGTAGTGGCGTATATACGGAATCAGGGAGGCACTCATTCAGTTCCGTTGTTCAATCTAACGGAAAGAATCCTTCTGTTTGCGCTAGAACATCACGTTCTTCTTTCGGTCCGTCACATACCGGGTCGTCTGAATGTGCTAGCAGACTCCCTTTCACGAAAGGGTCGCTTGTTGCCGTCGGAGTGGACTCTCAACAAACAAGTATTCAATCAGATTTGCTACCAATGGGAACGGCCAATGATAGACTTATTTGCGACACATCTCAACAATCAGTTGCAGACGTATGTGTCTCCGTGTCCGGATCCAAGAGCATTTGCAGTAGACGCTCTGTCGATCCCTTGGGACGGAATGATAGGATATGCGTATCCTCCAGCGCCGTTAATTCAACAAGTATTGCTAAAGATAAAACAATCTCAATGCAAGATTCTGTTGGTAGCATCTCTGTCGCCACAGAGACCGTGGATAAATCTACTCAGGTGTCTGTTGTGGGACCTACCGCGAAAGCTTCCTCCACGGGAGGATCTTCTTTCGCAGGGGAAATCGCGCCAACTCCATCACAACCCGCAAGGTCTCAACCTTCACGTTTTTCCGTTGTGCGGTCCTTCTTGCATGGCAAACACTTTACAGGACGAGCAGTGGACGCGATTTCTAACTGTAGGAGGACCTCCTCTTCGCTAAACTATGGGGCTAAGTGGAAGGTTTTTCGTCGTTGGTGTAGGGATCATTCTGTAGATATATTCGATCCCTCTATACCAGACATTGCAAACTTTCTAGTATACTTGTTTGACGAAATCAAACTGCAGCCTGTTACTATAAAGGGTTATAGATCTATGTTATCTGATACCTATGCACATCATGATAGTTTACAAATTGGATCTAATGTCTCTTTATCTAAGTTGGTTAGAAACTTTTCGATAAATAGACCCAGAACTCTTAGATTAATTCCTAAGTGGAATTTAGCTTGGGTTCTTCTTAAATTGAAGGAAAAGCCATTTGAACCTCTTGGGACAGTAGATTTCAAATTCTTATCTTATAAGACAGCTTTTCTCTTAGCTTTCTCTTCTGCTAGAAGAGTCAGTGAGCTTCATGCACTGTCGGTGGATGATTCTCACTATCGTAGTGTTGGGAACACTATCACCTTCACTACTAATGTGGGTTTTTTAGCTAAGAATCAGGCTCCTAATAAATATCCGGAACCTATTGTTATTAAGGCTCTTCCGTCTTCAGACGGGCGTAGGCCTTTACTCTGTCCTGTTAGAGCGTTACGTATCTATAAACAGAGATCTCAGTTTATCAGAAAGGGACGGAAACGTTTCTTTCTGTCTTTGATGCTTAATAGAAAGGACATTTCGGTCCATTCTATTGCTAGATGGATTCAATTAACTATCCGTACTGCTTATGAAGATTTATCTTCTTCTCAGCAGTCTGTGCTTAAGATTTCTGCTCATGAAGTAAGAGCTCTTTCTACTTCTTGGGCTTATGCTAATAGTGTTGCTATTACAGATTTAATGAAGGCTGCTTATTGGTCTCAGCCATCCACATTTACGAATTTTTATCTCAGAAATATTGAGTCCATTTCTGGAGACCTGCATTGTTTAGGTCCGTTATCTGTTGCTCAGAATGTCGTCCACTAAACAGTTGCAACTATAGTTATGCAGGCTTTCTGTTCCAGCAGTGACTCCGTCCGGCTGTCCTCTTCGCTCTGGGCTATTTGACCCAGGGCAAGGGGAAGGGGAGGGGGGGTGGGTGTTCCCTTAGGTCACCTGCTTTATAGTGAAAAGCAAGGGAATGCCTCCTCCAAGTCAGTATTTCTGAGTCGCTTCCGGGATGGTTTTAAAGTGTAATATTAATGTTAAAATTCATTCATGTCTTATTTTTAAAGTGTAGCATTTGTATATGTCAAGTGTCAAACGGGCTTTAATATACAATACTCGGACACTTTTAAATGACTATAAAGAGTCTCAATTCTCTGGACTACTTTATTTATTGGCTTGCTTTAAAAATAATTAGTATAAGGGATATACTGGATGTTAATAGAGAACATGAATGTTATTGTGCTCAATTATTAAGGGTAGTGTATCTTTCTAATTTAATATTAAATAAGAAAGATACATGTAAAGCCTAATACTCCTTTTCTCCTTAAGGGGTTACCTCTTTACTATATAGTTGAGCTTATTGGATTTTCCTCTATGTCCTAGGCCCTCCAGCCTGTTTACTATTCAGCTAAGTCTGGGTCATTGGTACAGTATAAAAATGTTGAAAAATTTATAGTAATTTATATATTTTTTATACTTACCAATGACCCAGACGGGGATGGCCCTCCCTGGAGTTGGGAACTCTTGCCTCCCCGCTGAGTACATAGCGCTGACCAGGCACTGCCAGTAAGAATGATAATTGGCGCCAATTTCGGGACGTCTGCGTCACTGCACATGCGCAGTAGAGGCGTAGTATGGAGGTCCTTTAGGACATGATTTCTTTTTGTTTTGGATGCAAATTTTGGGGATTGGGGGGCAAAATTTGTGTTTGGCCCTGGTTTTGTTAGAGTTAGCACCAGCTAAGTCTGGGTCATTGGTAAGTATAAAAAATATATAAATTACTATAAATTTTTTAACTTTGTACCGATGATGCAAAAATCAGTTTTTTGTACAGAACTTCTGTATGAAAGTTCTGATTTGAATAAAGTTTTGTATAAATGTTTAGTACCATGGGATACATCACATATAATACGGGTTTTTTTCTCGTGCGTAAATTATGCAAATTAGACTGACTTTGATTTAATTAGTGTTACTTTCAGAGCTGTAAGTGCCAAGCTGCTATGGCTCGGGCTAGAGGCCGTATTTATGAACCAATCTTTACGAAACTTTTTGGGTACCTTTGTTATGACCCTGGGATGGGAACGAGTGTTTTTGGGTGTGGTCCGAAATTCAAGATGGTTGCCAGTGGCCATTTTGTACTGATGATGCAAAAATCAGTTTTTTGTACAGAACTTCTGTATGAAAGTTCTGATTTGAATAAAGTTTTGTATAAATGTATAGTACAATGGGATACATCACATATAATACAGGTTTTTTTCTTGTGCGTAAATTATGCAAATTTGACTAACTTTGATTTATTTAGTGTTACTTTCAGAGCTGTAAGTGCCAAGCTGTTATGGCTCGGGCTAGAGGCCGTATTTATGAACCAATCTTTACGAAACTTCTTGGGTACCTTTGTTATGACCGTGGGACGAGAACGAGTGTTTTTGGGTGCAGTCCCAAATTCCAGATGGCTGCCAGCAGCCATTTTGTACCGACGATGCCGAAATCTGTTTTTTGTACAGAACTTCCATATGAAAGCTCTGATTTGAATAATTTTTTGTATGAATGTTTAGTACCATGGGATACATTACATATATTACAGGTTTTTTTCTTGTGCGTAAATTATGCAAATTAGGCTAACTTTGATTTATTTAGTGTTACTTTTAGCACTGTGAGTACAAATCCCAATATGGCTCGGGCTAGAGGCCGTATTTATGAACCGATCTTCACGAAACTTCTTGGGTACCTTTGTTATCACTGTGGGACGAGAAGGAGTGTTTTGGGGTCCAGTCTGAAATTCAAGATGGCCGCTAGCAGCCATTTTGTTCAAAATTAAGTGCAATCAGATATTTTTATACTGTACCAATGACCCAGACATAGCTGGTGCTAACTCTTAAAATATAGGGCCAAACACAAATTTTGCCCCCCAATCCCCAAAATTTGCATCTAAAACCAAAGAAAACATGTCCTGAATGGCCCTCCACACTTCACCTCTACTGCGCATGCGCAGTGTCAAGGACGTTCCGAAATTGGCGCCATTAATCATTCTAAGTTTGGCCCTTCATCAGTTAACATCTGACTGATCTTTGTGCTTGTAAATCTCAGTTTAAATGATGCCAGATATATAAATATTAGTGAAATGGTGATTCTAAGGAGGATAGAGAAGGAGGAGAGGAAAAATGTGTGACAAAATATTATCAGGGCTGTAACTTAAAATTTTTTAATGAAATTATGTTAAGTTACCTATTTTCGAGGCAGCAGCCATTTTGTTGTCATTCTGGTTATTTAGTTACACTGATTTTTCAGTGTTTTCCTCTCTCCCTTTCCTTTAAGTCCCCTCTTGCTATTCTCCCATGCTTTTGGCATAGTTTCTGTAATTATTATTACTAAAATTTCTTGGGAGTTTTAGCTGAATAACAGAATGAATTCTGTTCTTTCCCCATGTTTACGTCTTCACCTACGGGTGGTTAGGCGTTGTGTTCTGCATCTACCATCTGATGTTCTGCAGTTTCTTCCCTGGAAGTCTCTGTTTTGCATCAGATAGTGTATTTTTGGTAACTGATTCCGGGCCTGGGTGCCTGGAGTCTTATTTTAGTTTTTTTACACTCATTGTTTACATTTACAACAGCCCTCTGTGTGAGGGGGGGATTTCTTGAAAATAACATCTTGATGTTATTTTAATCATAACTAGATACATTATTATTGTTCGTAAGTGTTGAATAAATTGTTTAAAATATTTTTAAAATTATTGTCCACACTTAGGCTTGGGATCCATTGGGGCTCAACGTTACTTTTCAGAAACTTGGGCTGTTCTGAAAAAATATTTTTTCAAATTATTTTGATTTCAGTTATTTTTTCTATATTAATGGATCATATTATTATTATGTATTTTGATTGCCAGGGGTTGGTGCGAGTACCAGGACTTTGTTTTCTTTTCACATTGAAATGATTTTGATCAATTGTAATAAGAGGAAGTCTTCCTCTGACTTTTATAATCATTCTATATGTGGTCAGTGTACTCGCATTAACTCCTGTTCTGTATCGTATGATTTTGATGACAACATGGGAAGCGTTTGTCACGGTATGTTAGTGGGGAATTGGACACTCCGGTCCTTTCCCCTGCAGGGTCACTCTACTTTATCAATTTCTATTTCAGACGATCAAGATTAGGGTGATGTATCTGTGATGTCTTCCAACAGTGTGCCTCCGTCGTCACAATTAATGAAGGGCTAGCGGAAAAGTGCTCATGTAAATACACCAATTGCTTAAGAGGACCCTAGTAGGTTCGACGGCCTTTGACGTCCGCTAGCTCGCCCGGTGTAGCGTCCATTCATCGAATGGTTCGGCAGCCGGGTTCATCCGTTGCGGTCTAGAAGGAGTTTTGGGGTGATGCGAGCACTATAAATCAACCAAATACACACCCAGTGACGGCAGATTAGAGGGAGAACGGAGGAAGCCTTTTAGTCCGGTTCATAGCTCGTTCTGGTCCATCCGGACGGCGAGCGAGAGAGGCCCCTCTCTCGTACAACAACATCTGGCACCAGATGTTGTGGTACAAAATGTTTCGCATTCGGCGCATACGTCCGTCGCTCGGGACGCTCCGACATATAGTCAGTCCGGAGTAGACTGTCAATAAGGCTTCCTCATTCTCATGGTAGCGCACACGACCGCTCTTGGCTACGTGACCTCGGATATCCAGTCAGCTTCGCCAGTCAGAGAATCATCGGCGACCAGGTCACACCATCCGGTAGCCAGGAACACGAGGCCTGCAGACTCCAGACGTTCGCATAGGAAAGTGTGCGGGAGTCAACGTTCACGGAGCTTCCGGCGGCAATGCATCGTAAGACCGCTACTGCACAGGCCTCGGGGACGGACGTGCTTTCCTAAATAGCACAGCTTATCGCAGCATCCCAGCATCAACTGAATCTGTCGCATATTTTTTATCCGACGATGCTGGGTCGGGACGCTCCGCAGAAGCGGGTACGGACGTCCGAAAATTTCATCCGGTCCGACGGGATACCAAAAGGGATTCGGAGGATTTCGAGCTTTCCCTTTCGGAACAACATATGCTGTTGTGTATGTCATCTGACTTGATCTTCTACAGGTTCTTTCGTCGGAGCAGAATGCTGCGATGCCGGATAAGAAACTGATAGCGTCGGTGGACTTAGAAATTTTTGGTTCGGTTCAGGGACATCGTCCCTCGGTTCCGACATAGTCCAATAATGTCACACAAACTTTCGAATTAATGAACGACGCTATATATATTATTATTATATGCTTGCTATTACCAAGCATTTCTGGTTTCTTGTTCGCAAAGTTATGGAGATGTCTTTCAAAAGTGTGCCTCTGTCGTCATAGTTAATGAAGAGCTAGCGACAATAAGTGCTCATGGAATATGTCTATCGCCTAAGAGGTCCCTTGTAGGATCGACGGAGTGACATTCGCTAGCTCACCCGGTGTAGCGTACATTCATCGAATGGTTCGGCTGCTGGGTTCATCCGTTGCAGTCTAGGAAGGAGATTTGGGTGATGCGAGCACTATAATTATTTTAGTACTCACCCAGTGACGGCGGATTGAGGACAGATCGGAGGAAGCCTGTTAGTCCGGTTCCTGGCTTGTCCAGGTCCGTCCGGGCTGTGAGCGAGAGAGGTCCCTCTCTCGTCCAACAACATAGGGGACCGCATGTTGTGGTTCAGATATTTTACATTCGGAGCATATGTCCGTCGGTCGGGATGCTCCGTTATATTGACAGTCCGAGAGACTGTCGATAATGCTTCCTCATCCTCACAGCAGGGCACACAACCGCACATTGGCTACGTGACCTCGAGTATCCGATCAGTTTCGGCATTCAGTGATTCCACGGCGAATAGGTCACGCCATCCGGTAGCCAAGGGACATGAGGCCTATACACTCCGTTCGCTCGCATATTAGTAGTATGCACGGGGTAACGATCACGGAGCTTCCAGCAGCAATGCATTGTAGGACCGCTTCTCCACAGGCCTCAGTGACGGACGTGCTATCCGAGTTAGCACAGTTTTTTCGCAGCATCCCAGCAATTGACAGTTTCTTAGTCGAATCAGGAATTATCTGACGGCACTGGGTCGGTGCGGTCCGCGGTTGCATCAGGTACTGACGACCGAACGCTTTATAGGGTCCAACAGGATGGCGAAAGGGATTCGATAGATTTTGAGTTTTCCCTTTCGTAGCATCGGAAGCTGCCATTCATATCTTCTGGCATTATCTTCCAGTGATTGTTATTTTGGACTACATTGCTGCGATGTTGGATAAGAGACTTATAGCGTCATTGGACACGGAATTTTGGATCGGTTCAGGGACATTGTCCCTGACTTACCGACACAGTCCAATAATGTCATTAGAACATGTGTATTATTTATCGACGCTATATATGCATATAAGCCTGCTACCAAGCATGATAGTTTAGTTTCTTGTCCGCAATGCTCATTTCTTCCTTTTTATCATTTATACGAATAATTTATTTTGGCAGAGCAGGGCATACCGAGAGTTCATATGCATCTAGACGGCGTGGTTAAAGACTGGAAATATTCTTTTTCGCCGTCTTTGTCTTTTTCAACCACAATGTTGGAAACGACAATGATGTCTAGTAGACTTAACTTAGATGCTTTATCATACGTAATCCACCTTACTGAGGCGTTATCATTACGTCTTCAAGAAAAGAATTACGGGATATTATCCTCAATGTGATTTCTTTGGAGGGCAGTAGTTTGTTCACGTATAACTCCGCCCTTCAGTGGCTGATTGGAGTTGGTTAGACGTGACGCAGCCCTAGCTACATCCACGCGCGTGGATAGTAAGGTGAAGAACTCTCTCAGTTGCTTCGTTCTCGGAGAAGCTTCTCTTCGACGGCAACTTTTCAGCAATCCATGAATTGCTCGATTTACATGTTCTCTTGTCTATCTAGTGTTGCAAGAGATTCAGACTGGGGCAAACATTCGGTGGTTGACTCAGAGAGTGCCACTGCAGTTGCCGGATCCGAGTGTTATAATTATGACGGTTGCCAGTCAAACAGGTTGGGATATAATATTGATCCCAACAGATTCGAAGTGCCAGGGTCTTTGGGTTCCGCAGTCTCTAAGCAAGCACTTATCTTCCGCGGAATAATGTTTTTTTTAGGCTTGCTTTATGTCATTGGATGAACATTATTCAGAAACGCATGTCCAAATCCTGTCCGTTAATTCGACAGTAGTGGCGTATCTCCGGAACCAGGGAGGCACTCATTCGTTTCCATTATTCAATTTAATGGAAAGAATCCTTCTGTTTGTTATAGTACACCAAGTTCTGTTTCGGTCCGTCATATTCCGGGTCGTCTGATTGTTTTACCGGACTCCCGTTCACTTATGGGTCGCTTGTTGCTGTCAGAATGGACTCTCAACAAACAAGTATTCAATCAGATTTGCTATCAATGGGAGAGCCCAATGATAATTTATTTACGACACAGCTTGCTAATCAATTGCAGACGTATGTGTTTGCTTGTCCGGATCTCTGAGCTAATGTTGTTAACGCTCTATTGATCTAATAGGACGGAATGATAGGATATGCGTATCCTCCGGCGCTGTTGTTTCAGCAGGTATTGCTAAGATAAACAACCATAATACATTTCTGTTGATAGCATCTCTGTCTTCACAGAGACCGTGGGTAAATTTACTCTGATGTCTACTGTGGGACTTAACGCGAAATCTTCCTCAATGAGAGGATCTTTTTTCGCTGGGTAAAATCGTGTCAACTTTATCACAACCCGCAAGGTCGCAACCTTCACGTATTCCGTTGTGTGGTCCGTATTGCATTGTAAGCATTGTACTGGACGAGCTTTGGACGCGATTTCTTACTATAGGAGATCCTGTTCTTCGCTATTCTATGCGGCTAAAGTGGAGGCTCTTCCGTCGTTGGTGTAGGGATCACTATGTTCATATTGTTGATCCCTCCATACTACTCATTGCAACTTTTTAGTATACTTGTTTGACAAGATCTACTGCAGCCTGTTATTATTAAGGTTGTAGGTTTATGTTACCTCATACCTATGCACTCTATGATAGTTTACAATTGAGTCTTATGTCTCTTTATCTAAGTCAGTTAGTAACTTTTTGATAAATAGACTTATAATCATTAGATTAAATTCCTATATGGAATTTAACTTCGGTTCTTATTTAGCTAAGTAATCATTTGAGCCTCTGGAAACAGTAGTTTTCAAATTCTGACCTTTTAGACAGTAATTCTGTTGGCTTCTCTTTTACTGAAGAGTCAGTGAGTTTCATGCACTATCGGTGGATGATTTTCACTTTCGTAGTTTTGGAATCACTACTTCCTTTACTATTTAGGTTGGATTTTTACATAAGAGTTAGGCTCCTAATATCCGGAACCTATTGTTATTAAGGTCCTTCCGTCTTCGTACAGGCATAGGCCTTTACTCTGTCCGGTTAGAGTTTATGTATTTATAAACAGATATCTGTTTATTACTACGGGCGTAAACTTCTTCTGTCTTTGATGCCTATTAGAAGGACGTTACGCTCCATTCTATTGCTAATGGATCCAATTAACTATCGATACTGCTTATGGTATATCTTTGACTCAGCAGTTGTGTTTGAGATTTCGGCTCATGAAGTAAGAGTTCTTCTACATCTTGGGCTTACATTAATAGTGTCGCTATTATAGATTTTTGAAGGCTGCTCATTGCGCTCAGCCATCCACATTCATGAATTTTTTATCTCAGAAATATTGAGTCCATTTCTGGAGGCCTCTATTGTTAGGTCTATTATCTACTGCTCAGAATGTCATTCACTTAACAGTTGCTACTATAGCTAGGTAGGCTGTCTGTTTCGGCAGTGACTCCGTTCTGCTGCCATCTTCGCTCTGGGCTATTTGACCCAGGGCAAGAAAAAGGGGGGGGGGGGGGGGGCGGAGGGTGTTCCCTTGGGTCACCTGTTTTACTATGAAAACAAGGGGATACCTCCTCCGGAGTTAGTAATTCTGAGCTGTTATTGGGATGGTTGTTTAGTGAGAAGTTTATGTTTTAAAAATTCATTCAAGTCTTAGTTTTTAAAGTATAGCTTTTGAATACAGCACGTGTCAACGGACATGATTATGCAATCCTCAGACACTTTTAAGGAGTATAAAGAGTCTCTATTCTCTAGACTTACTTTATTTTTTGGCTTACTTTAAAAATTGTTAGTATAAGGATTATACTAGATATTATAGAGTACATGGATGTATGATGCTCAATTTTGGAAGGTGTTGTATCTTTCTAATTTATCATAAATAAGAAAGATACATGAAAGGCCTAATACTTCTTTTTCCCTAGAGGGGATGACTCTATTTTATATAATTGAGCGTATTCCATCTTGCTCTATGTCCTTGGCCCTCCAGCCTTTTTACTATTCAGCTATGTCTGGGTCATTGGTACAGTATAAAAATGTTAAAAAATTTATAGTAATTTATGTATTTTTTATACTTACCAATGACCTAGACGGTGATGGCCCTCCCAGGAGTTGGGAACTCTTACCTCCCCGCTGAGTACATAGCGCTTACCAGGCACTGGTTATTAGAATGATTAATGGTGCCAATTTCGGAACGTCCTTGACACCGCGCATGCGCAGTAGAGGTGAAGTGTGGAGGGCCATTCAGGACATGTTTTCTTTGGTTTTAGATGCAAATTTTGGGGATTGGGGGGCAAAATTTGTGTTTGGCCCTATATTTTAAGAGTTAGCACCAGCTATGTCTGGGTCATTGGTAAGTATAAAAAATATATAAATTACTATAATTTTTTTAACTTTTGCGCAGAACTTCCAAATGAAAGATCTGATTTGAATAAATTTTTGTATGAATGTTTAGTACCATGGGATACATTACATATAATACAGAGTTTTTCTCGTGAATAAATTATGCAAATTAGGGGTCCGGGTGGGACTTAGAAAATTTTGGACCAAAATCCGGAAATTAGTTTTTTGTGTTTTGATGCATTTTGGTCAATTTTAAGAAGAAGAAGAAAAAATTTTAGTCTGAAAATATTTTGTTTGGGACTGAAAATTTCCACACAAAAATAATAATCTACAATGATTGGTCTTAATCTGTAGTCCATTACAGTCACCTTGTAATTCTTTTATTATTGTTGACTGGGCCAAAACAAATACTAATTCCTGTCATATTCATTATTCAGTTGTCTTGGTCACAGCAAGTACTAATTCCTGTCATATCCAAGTTGAGCTACAGAGTCATTGACTCTTTCATTTTCTCAAAAACATAGGTTGTGACCCCTCATTGGAATGAGTTCGTCGAGCTCGTTCCAATGAGGACGCATAACCTATGTATATTTTTATACTGTACCAATGACCCAGACATAGCTGGTGCTAACTCTTAAAACATAGGGCTAAACACAAATTTTGCCCCCAATCCCCAAAATTTGCATCTAAAACCAAAGAAAACATGTCCTGAAAGGCCCTCCACACTTCGCCTCTACTGCGCATGCGCAGTGTCAAGGACGTTCCGAAATTGGCGCCATTAATCATTCTAAGTTTGGCCCTTCATCAGTTAACATCTGACTGATCTTTGTGCTTGTAAATCTCAGTTTAAATGATGCCAGACACATAAATATTAGTGAAATGGTGATTCTAAGGAGGATAGAGAAGGAGGAGAGGAAAAAATGTGTGACAGAATATTATCAGGGCTGTAACTTAAAATTTTTTAATGAAATTATGTTAAGTTACCTATTTTCGAGGCAGCAGCCATTTTGTTGTCATTCTGATTATTTAGTTACACTGTTTTTTAAGTGTGTTCCTCTCTCCCTGTCCTTTAAGTCCCCCCTTGCTATTCTCCCATGCTTTTGGCATAGTTTTTGTAATTATTATTACTAAATTTTCTTGGGAGTTTTAGCTGAATAACAGAATGAATTCTGTTCTTTTCCCCATGTTTACGTCTTCACCTACGGGTGGTTAGGCGTTGTGTTCTGCATCTACCATCTGATGTTCTGCAGTTTCTTCCCTGGAAGTCTCTGTTTTGCATCAGATAGTGTATTTTTGGTAACTGATTTCGGGCCTGGGTGCCTGGAGTCTTATTTTAGTGTTTTTACACTCATTGTTTACATTTACAACAGCCCTCTGTGTGAGGGGGGGATTTCTGGAAAATAATATCTTGATGTTATTTTAATCATAACTAGATACATTATTATTGTTCGTAAGTGTTGAATAAATTGTTTAAAATATTTTTAAAATTTTTGTCCACACTTAGGCTTGGGATCCATTGGGGCTGAACATTACTTTTCAGAAACTTGGGCTGTTCTGAAAAATATTTTTTCAAAATATTTTGATTTCAATTATTTTTTCTATATTAATGGATCATATTATTATTATGTATTTTGATTGCCAGGGGTTAGTGCGAGTACCAGGACTTGTTTTCTTTTCACATTGAAAGGATATTGATCAATTGTATTAAGAGGAAGTCTTCCTCTGACTTTATAATCATTCTATATGTGGTCAGTGTACTCGCATTAACTCCTGTTCTGTATCGTGTGATTTCGATGACAATATGGGAAGCGTATGTCACGGTATGTTATTGGGGAATTGGACACTCCGGTCCTTTCCCCGCAGGGTCACTCTACTTTATCAATTTCTGTTTCAGACGATCAAGATTAGGGTGATGTATCTGTGATGTCTTCCAACAGTGTGCCTCCGTCGTCACAATTAATGAAGGGCTAGCGGAAAAGTGCTCATGTAAATACGCCAATTGCCTAAGAGGACCCTAGTAGGTTCGACGGCCTTTGACGTCCGCTAGCTCGCCCGATGTAGCGTCCATTCACCGAATGGTTCGGCAGCCGGGTTCGTCCGTTGCGGTCTAGAAGGAATTTTGGGGTGATGCGAGCACTATAAATCAACCTAATGCACACCCAGTGATGGCGGATCGGAGGGAGAACGGAGGAAGCCTTTTAGTCCGGTTCATAGCTCGTTCCGGTCCATCCGGACGGCAAGCGAGAGAGGCCCCTCTCTCGTTCAACAACATCGGGCCCCAGATGTTGTGGTACAAAATGTGTCGCAAGCGGAGCATACGTCCGTCGCTCGGGACGCTCCGTTGTATAGGCAGTCCGCGGAGACTGCTAAGGCTTCCTCTTCTCGTCAGCGCACACGACCGCACCTTGGCTGCGTGACCGCCGATATATTACCAGCTTCTCCGATCAAGGATTCTTCGGCGACCAGGTCACACCATCCGGTAGCCAGGGACACGAGGCCTGCAGACTCCGGACGTTCGCATAGGAAGTGTGCGGGAGTCAACGTACACGGAGCTTCCGGCGGCAATGCATCGTAAGACCGCTACTGCACAGGCCTCGGGAACGGACGTGCTTTCCTAAATAGCACAGTTTATCGCAGCATCCCAGCATCAACTGAATCTGTCGCATATTTTTTATCCGACGATGCTGGGTCGGGACGCTCCGCGGAAGCGGGTACGGACGTCCGAAAGTTTCATCCGGTCCGACGGGATACCGAAAGGGATTTGGAGGATTTCGAGCTTTCCCTTTCGGAACAACATATGCTGTTGTGTATGTCATCTGACTTGGTCTTCTACAGCTTCTTTCGTCGGACCAGAATGCTGCGATGCCGGATAAGAAACTGATAGCGTCGGTGGACTTAGAAATTTTTGGTTCGGTTCAGGGACATCGTCCCTCAGTTCCGACATAGTCCAATAATGTCACACAAACTTTCGAATTATTGAACGACGCTATATATATTATTATTTTATGCTTGCTATAACCAAGCATTTCTGGTTTCTTGTTCGCAAAGTTACAGAGATGTCTTTCAAAAGTGTGCCTCTGTCGTCATAGTTAATGAAGAGCTAGCGGCAATAAGTGCTCATGGAATATGTCTATCGCCTACGGAGTGACATTAGCTAGCTCACCCGGTGTAGCGTACATTCATCGAATGGTTCGGCTGCCGGGTTCGTCCGTTGCGGTCTAGGAAGGAGATTTGGGTGATGCGAGCACTTTAATTACTTTAGTACTCACCCAGTGATGGCAGATTGAAGACAGATCGGAGGAAGCCTGTTAGTTCTGTTCCTGGCTTGTCCAGGTCCGTCCGGGCTGTGAGCGAGAGAGGTCCCTCTCTCGTCCAACAACATAGGGGACCGCATGTTGTGGTTCAGATATTTTACATTCGGAGTATATGTCCGTCGGTCGGGACGCTCCGTTATATTGACAGTCCGAGAGACTGTCCTTAATGCTTCCTCATCCTCACAGCAGGGCACACGACCGCACATTGGCTACGTGACCTCGTGTATCCGATCAGTTTCGTCATTCAGTGATTCCACGGCGAATAGGTCGCGCCATCCGGTAGCCAAGGGACACGAGGCCTATACACTCCGTTCGCTCGCATATTGGTAGTATGCACGGGGTAACAATCACGGAGCTTCCAGCGGCAATGCATCGTAAGACCGCTTCTCCTCAGGCCTCAGTGACGGACGTGCTATCCGAGTTAGCACAGTTGTTTCGCAGCATCCCAGCAATTGACAGTTTCTCGGTCAAATCAGGAATTATCCGACGGCGCTGGGTCGGTGCGGTCCGCGGTTGCATCAGGTACGGACGACCGAACGCTTTATAGGGTCCGACAGGATGGCGAAAGGGATTCGAAAGATTTCGAGTTTTCCCTTTAGTAGTATCGGAAGCTGCCTTTCATATCTTCTGGCATTATCTTCCAGTGATTGTTATTTCGGACTTCATTGCTGCGATCTTGGATAAGAGACTTATAGCGTCATTGGACTCGGATTTTTCGATCGGTTCAGGGACATTGTCCCTGACTTACCGACGCAGTCCATTATTGTCATTACAACATGTGTTTTATTTTTGACACTATATATATATATATATACAAGCCTGCTACCAAGCATGATTGTTTAGTTTCTTGTCCGCGTTGCTCATTTCTGCCATTTCATCATTTATACGAATAGTTTATTTTGGCAGAGCAGGGCATACCAAGAGTTCATATGCGTCTAGACGGTGTGGTTAAAGACTGGATATATTCTTTTTCGCCGTTTATGTCTTTTCCAACTTCAATGTTGGAAACGACATGATGTATAGTAGACTTAACTTAGACGCTTTATCATACGTAATCCGCCTTACTGAGGCGTTATCATTACGTCTTCAAGAAAAGATTTACGGGATATTATTCTCAATGTATTTCTTTTGAGGGCAGTAGTTTGTTCACGTATAACTCCGCCCTTCAGTGGCTGATTGGAGTTGGTTAGACGTGACGCAGCCCTAGCTACATCCACACGCGTGGATAGTAAGGTTAAGAACTCTCTCAGAGTCGCTTCGTTCTCGGAGGAGCTTCTCTTCGACGGCAACTTTTCGGCAATCCATGAATTGCTCGATTTACACGTTCTCTTGTCTATCTAGTGTTACAAGAGATTCAGACTGGGGCAAACATTCGGTGGTTGACTCAGAGAGTGCCGCCGCAGTTGCCGGACTCGAGTGTGGCTGTTATGACGGTTGCCAGTCAAACAGATTGGGATATAATACTGATCCCTACGGATTCGAAGTGCCAGGGTCTTTGGGTTCCGCAGTCTCTTAGCAACCAGTTTTCTTCCGCGGAATAATGTTTTTTAGGCTTGCTTTATGTCATTGTATGAACATTATTCAGAAATGCATGCCCAAATCCTGTCCTTTAATTCGACAGTAGTGGCGTATCTCCGGAACCAGGGAGGCACTCTTTCGTTTCCGTTATTCAATTTAATGGAAAGAATCCGTCTGTTGGTTATAGTACACCAAGTTCTGTTTTGGTCCGTCATATTCCGGGTCGTCTGATTGTTTTACCGGTCTCCCGTTCTCTTACGGGTCGCTTGTTGCTGTCAGAATGGACTCTCAACAAACAAGTATTCAATCGGATTTGCTATCTATGGGAGCGCCCAATGATGATTTATTTACGACACAGCTTGCTAATCAGTTGCAGACGTATGTGTTGGCTTGTCCAGATCTCTGAGCTAATGTTGTTAACGCTCTATTGATCTATAGGACGGAATGATAGGATACGCGTATCCTCCGGCGGTGTTGTTTCAGCAGGTATTGCTAAGATAAACAACCACAATACATTTCTGTTGATAGCATCTCTATCTTCACAGAGATCATGGGTAATTTACTCTCTTGTCTACTGTGGGTCTTAACGTGAAATCTTCCTCTATGTGAGGATCTTTTTTCACTGGGTAAATCGTGTCATCTTTATCACAACCCGCAAGGTCGCAACCTTCATGTATTCCGTTGTGTGGTCCGTATTGCGTTGTAAGCACTGTACTGGACGAGCTTTGGACGTGATTTCTTACTATAGGAGATCCTCTTCTTCGCTATTCTATGCGGCTAAAGTGGAGGCTCTTCCGTCGTTGGTGTAGGGATCATTATGTTCATATTGTTGATCCCTCCATACTACTCATTGCAATTTTTTAGTATACTTGTTTCACAAGATCTACTGCAGCCTGTTATTATTAAGGTTATAGGTTTATGTTACCTCATACCTATGCACTCTACGATAGTTTACAATTGAGTCTTATGTCTCTTTATCTGAGTCAGTAACTTTTTGATAAATAGACTTAGAATCTTTAGATTAAATTCCTATATGGATTTTAACTTCGGTTCTTATTTAGCTAAGTAATCATTTGAGCCTCTGGAAACAGTAGTTTTCAAAGTCTGACCTTTTAGACAGTAATTCTGTTGGTTTCTCTTTTACTGCAGAGTCAGTGAGTTTCATGCACTATCGATGGATGATTTTCACTTTCGTAGTTTCGGATTCACTACTTCCGTTACTATTTAGGTTGGATTGTTGCATAAGAGTTAGGCTCCTATTATCCGGAACCTATTATTTTTAAGGTCCTTCCGTCTTCGTATGGGCATAGGCCTTTACTCTTTCCGGGTAGAGTTTATGTATTTATAAACAGATATCTGTTTATTACTATGGGCGTAAGCTTCTTCTGTCTTTGATGCCTAGTAGAAGGACGTTACGCTCCATTTTATTGTTAATGGATTCTATTAACTATCGGTACTGCTTATGGTAGATCATTGACTTAGCAGTTGTGCTTAAGATTTCGGGTCATGAAGTAAGAGTTCTTCTACTTCTTGGGCTTACATTAATAGTGTCGCTATTATAGATTTTTGAAGGCCCCTCATTGCGCTCAGCAATCCACATTCATGAATTTTTATCTCAGAAATATCGAGTCCATTTCTGGAGGCCTCTATTGTTAGGTCTATTATCTACTGCTCAGAATGTCATTCATTTAACAGTTGCTACTATTGCTAGGTAGGCTGTCTGTTTCGGCAGTGTCTCCGTTCTGCTGCCCTCTTCGCTCTGGGCTATTTGACCCAGGGCAAGAAAAAGGGGGGGGGGGAGGGGGAGGGTGTTCCCTTGGGTCACCTGTTTTACTATGAAAACAAGGGGATACCTCCTCCGGAGTTAGTAGTTCTGAGCTGTTATTGGGATGGTTGTTTAGTGAGAAGTTTAGGTTTTTAAAATTCATTCAAGTCTTAGTTTTTAAAGTATAGCTTTTGAATATTGCATATGTCAACGGACATGATTATGCAATCCTCAGACACTTTTAGGAGTATAAGAGTCTCTATTCTCTAGACTTACTTTATTTATTGGCTTACTTTAAAAATTATTAGTATAAGGATTATATTGGATATTAATAGAGTACATGGATGTATGAAGCTCAATTTTGGAAGGTGTTGTATCTTTCTAATTTATCATAAATAAGAAAGATACATGTAAGGCCTATTACTTCTTTTTCCCTACAGGGGATGACTCTATTTTATTTTATTGAGCGTATTCCATTTTGCTCTATGTCCTTGGCCCTCCAGCCTTTTTACTATTCAGCTATGTCTGGGTCATTGGTACAGTATAAAAATGTTAAAAAATTTATAGTAATTTATATATTTTTTATACTTACCAATGACCCGGATGGGGATGGCCCTCCCAGGAGTTGGGAACTCATACCTCCCCGCTGAGTACATAGCGCTGACCAGGCACTGCTTGTAAGAATGATAATTGGCGCCAATTTCGGAACGTCCTTGACATTGCGCATGCGCAGTAAGGGCAAAGTATGGAGGTCCTTCAGGACATGATTTCTTTTGATTTTAGATGCAAATTTTGGGGATTGGGGGGCAAAATTTGTGTTTGGCCCTAGATTTTTAAGAGTTAGCATCAGCTATGTCTGGGTCATTGGTAAGTATAAAAAATATATAAATTACTATAAATTTTTTAACTTTTGAGACAAAAAATGAAAAAAATTAGTTATTCAAGAATTTTGTTTGCAAGTGTTGTCTGCTTTTCATGTTAGGTAAAGGGTTAACCCTGATTGCCCGCACAGGGAGCATGATGACGCTGTGTACTATGGCGTACTGCATGTCAATGGTGCGCATGTCTTCAACCAAGCTAACCCTGCCTGTGCCACGGTGCAGAGTTCAAAGTTACGCTGTTGGAGAGTTGACAGCTGCTCGTCGTTGCTCAGTGGTTGTCTTCGGGTATTCTGGCTTCCTCCACCCATAAAACTGTCACGGTCACGATTAGCCATTGTGCATAAGTATGTGACCTTAAACACAAATAAATAAATAATCCATTATCCCACATAATGGCCATATCTGACCAGCACTATTCATTAAATTCACCATTCAAATTTAAGTTGGAGTTTTTCTTTTGTTTTTGCCTCCAAAACACATCTTATGATGCCCATATTGAATGGACATCAGCTTTATGGTCATATCTGGCCAATTCATTCACAAAAATTGCCATTCAAATTTTATTATTTTTAAAATTTTGTCCTCCAATACACAGCTGATTCCAGTGAGGGGTCAAAAGCTATGTTTTTATGCCCTCGACCCTCTCGGGGGCATTATGTTATCACCTAGTTTGTCCATCCATCTGCCATCCATTGTCCATCTGTTAACTTTTGGTTTCCATCCAGTAACTAAATAACTGCTTATTTGATCAAAGCATTATTTTAGGGGTTACTTGTGGATCACTAGACAGTGCTTCCTTTTGATTTTTGTCCAGCTAGTCTATTCAGTATGGCGTTAGGTCACCGTCGGGGGCATATGCCATGCTTCATGCTGCTCTTGTACTTAATACTTGTTTTCAAGTATTTTTTGCTTGGCGTGTTGGGTAAAGAGTTAAAATTCAATCAGGCCAATACTATAAAGTCTCAACTGTATTTTCCAGAATTGTCATATCCCTGCTTTAGCACACATATATAGGGATCCTTGAGTCCATTCATCTGTCTTACTGATCATCAGTTCAGGCATGTGTGCATCCATTTGTCCATCAAAAATTTTTCTCTGCAATTAGTCTTGCACATTCAATCAGATACTTTTGATATTTTGTATGATGAATAACTGTGATGTGAAGTTGTATTGTTATGCCATGATGCTGCTCCATATTTTTCAAGAGGTATTGCCCCTTTTTACTTAGATTATTGAACAAGTTCCTCTCAAACGTTGACCATGATTTGAACTTGTGCATATCATAACACCATGTTGCTACACCTTATTTTTCAAGAGTTATGCACTTTTTCACTGAGGTTCTTGAAGAAAGTCTGTCTCAAACGTTTATACACAACAAGTCACACACTTTCCATCAGATATTTTTGATATTTTGTTGGATGAATTAGTGTGATATGGACTTTTGCATATCATTAGGCAATGTTGCTGAACCTTATTACCCCTTTTGGGGTGCAGCAGGGGAAGTGGCTGGGGTATCTTCTTTGTCATCCTGAGGTGACACTTTTGCTAGTATTTTTATCTATGACCATAAATGGTTGAAATGAATTATTAGCATTTTAAAAAGAATGTAAAATTCCCCATCTTTTGAATTTGCTAATAATCTGCTTAAGTCATTTATATTTATAGATAGAAAATACAAATGAGGAAATTACAATCATAAAAGAGTATTAACCCCAGGTATTAATTCACAACCTTATAAACATTTCAAGGCCTCTTAGGATTTCAAAGATGTTCTTAGATTGTCAGTCTATTAATAATAGGTAATGTATATTGATAGTTGAGCATGTTCCACTTTTGTTAGTTCCTGCAGAAGCTGACCCCTGAATTCTAGTTGTTACCACAAAATTCAATTCCTCTTTTCACTGGCAAAAGCAGCTGTTCAGTTAAAAGGCTGTGCTTTCCAGGGGAACACTGGGGATGCCATTCCCCAATCCAAACCTGCAAATAACAGTCTGTCATTTGCAGAATAGGGTCCCCAGAGGGTTAATTTGTTGATGCTATCTCATACAGTGGGCTAGAATCACCCATTTTATCCTCTGGATCTCTCTTTCTGTTTACGCCTGAGAGCTTGAGTTATATTGAGGTTCCCCCAAGGGTAAATTTAGTAAGGCTACCGTGTTGTACAGGGTAGCATCACCAAACTCACCCTCTGGGGACATCATTCATGACAGTCTGCTTATATCCAGGCTTGCCCATATTTTTGTATGAGTGGGAATGCCGTTTCTCTACAATTTTGAGACCTGGAATGGCTTGCTTTTCATGAATATCTAACACAGTGAACACTCACTCATAGGCCTCACTCTTGTTAGTCACACTAAACCTATTTAATCTGTGTATAACATACCCATCTCCTCCCAGACAGCAATTCACACTTCATTTGACTAGTTTTGGGAACTAAATTTCAAAATTTTCTCTGAGGTCATCCAACAGACCTTTTACTACAATAAGGAAACACCCCCCCCCCCAATCCCACCCCCCCCCCCACCCCCTTTTGACAAATCCCCCATCGACCAGTGGATGTGCTTTGAACATTAGTTCAAAATGGACTCGCAACATGCATATGGCCGACATGCAAAGTGGGTCGTTCCCCCAATCCTTAATTTCGGAAAGCATCTCTGGTCCCAAACATGGAAACAGTTCATTATACAAACTATATTTCACTAAGAGCCTGTTCACCCATAATACTAAAGTCAACCTCAGTATTTTAGTTGATACTTACCATTCATCATTATGAAATAATAGTGTATTGATCTATTGAATCCAATGACAAGAGGCACCTGTAACTCCTATCATATGGAAAACACTATTAAAAATGTTACTCAGGCTCCCATTTATGGCTGTTTGAAATATTAGAATTTTTCTCTGGCACATTATTAATGATTAACTATTAACCCACTGAGTTTTGCAAAATATATTTTTATACTGTACCAATGACCCAGACATAGCTGGTGCTAACTCTTAAAATATAGGGCCAAACACAAATTTTGCCCCCCAATCCCCAAAATTTGCATCTAAAACTAAAGAAAACATGTCCTGGAAGGCCCTCCACACTTCGCCCCTACTGCGCATGCGCAGTGTCAAGGACGTTCCGAAATTGGCGCCATTTATCATTCTAAGTTTGGCCCTTCATCAGTTAACATCTGACTGATCTTTGTGCTTTTAAATCTCAGTTTAAATGATGCCAGACACATAAATATTAGTGAAATGGTGATTCTAAGGAGGATAGAAAAGGAGGAGAGGAAAAGAATGTGTCACAGAATATTATCAGGGCTGTAACTTAAAATTTTTTAATGAAATTATGTTAAGTTACCTATTTTCAAGGCAGCAGCCATTTTGTTGTCATTCTGATTATTTAGTTACACTGTTTTTTCAAGTGTTTTTCCTCTCTCCCTGTCCTTTAAGTTCCCCCTTGCTATTCTCCCATGCTTTTGGCATAGTTTCTGTAATTATTATTACTAAAATTTCTTGGGAGTTTTAGCTGTATAACAGAATGAATTCTGTTCTTTCCCCATGTTTACGTCTTCACCTACGGGTGGTTAGGCGTTGTGTTCTGCATCTACCATCTGATGTTCTGCAGTTTCTTCCCTGGAAGTCTCTGTTTTGCATCAGATGGTGTATTTTTGGTAACTGATTTCGGGCCTGGGTGCCTGGAGTCTTATTTTAGTGTTTTTACACTCATTGTTTACATTTACAACAGCCCTCTGTGTGAGGGGGGGATTTCTAAATAATAATATCTTTATGTTATTTTAATCATAACTAGATACATTATTATTGTTCGTAAGTGTTGAAAAAATTGTTTAAAATATTTTTAAAATTTTTGTCCACACTTAGGCTTGGGATCCATTGGGGCTCAACGTTACTTTTCAGAAACTTGGGCTGTTCTGAAAAGATATTTTTTCAAAATATTTTGATTTCAATTATTTTTTCTATATTAATGGATCATATTATTATTATGTATTTTGATTGCCAGGGGTTAGTGCGAGTACCAGGACTTGTTTTCTTTTCACATTGAAAGGATATTGATCAATTGCTTTAAGAGGAAGTCTTCCTCTGACCTTATTATCATTCTATATGTGGTCAGTGTACTCGCATTAACTCCTGTTCTGTATCGTATGATTTCGATGACAATATGGGAAGCGTATGTCACGGTATGTTGTTGGGGATTTGGACACTCCGGTCCTTTCCCCGCAGGGTCACTCTACTTTATCAATTTCTATTTCAGACGATCAAGATTAGGGTGATGTATCTGTGATGTCTTCCAACAGTGTGCCTCCGTCGTCACAATTAATGAAGGGCTAGCGGAAAAGTGCTCATGTAATACGCCAATTGCCTAAGAGGACCCTAGTAGGTTCGACGGCCTTTGACGTCCGCTAGCTCGCCCGGTGTAGCGTCCATTCACCGAATGGTTCGGCAGCCGGGTTCGTCCGTTGCGGTCTAGAAGGAATTTTGGGGTGATGCGAGCACTATAAAATTAACTTAATGCACACCCAGTGACGGCGGATCAGAGGGAGAACGGAGGAAGCCTTTTAGTCCGGTTCATAGCTCGTTCCGGTCCATCCGGACGGCAAGCGAGAGAGGCCCCTCTCTCGTTCAACAACATCTGGCCCCAGATGTTGTGGTACAAATGTGTAGTTAGCGGAGCATACGTCCGTCGCTCGGGACGCTCCGTTGTATAGGCAGTCCGCTGAGACTGCTAAGGCTTCCTCTTCTCGTCAGCGCACACGACCGCACCTTGGCTGCGTGACCGCCGATATATTACCAGCTTCGCCGATCAAGGATTCTTCGGCGACCAGGTCACACCATCCGGCAGCCAGGGATTCGAGACCGATGGACTCCGGACGTTCGCATAGGAAAAGTATGCGGGAGCCATCTGATGCGGAGCTGCCCTCGGCGAAGCAGCGATAGACTGCGCCTCCGCAGGTCTCGACGCCGGACATTCTTGTGCACATAGCACAGCTTATCGCAGCATCCCAGCAGCCGACAGAAACGGTGTCGGATCGAGAATTATCCGACAGCGCTGGGTCGGTAGCCGGGGACTCGAGGCCTGCAGACTCCGGACGTTCGCATAGGAAGTGTGCGGGAGTCAACGTACACGGAGCTTCCAGCGGCAATGCATCGTAAGTCCGCTACTGCACAGGCCTCGGGAACGGATGTGCTTTCCTTAATAGCACAGTTTATCGCAGCATCCCAGCATCAACTGAATCTGTCGCATATATTTTATCCGACGATGCTGGGTCGGGATGCTCCGCGGAAGCGGGTACGGACGTCCGAAAGTTTCATCCGGTCCGATGGGATACCGAAAGGGATTCGGTGGATTTCAAGCTTTCCCTTTCGGAACAACATATGCTGCGATGCCGGATAAGAAACTGATAGCGTCGGTGGACTTAGAAATTTTTGGTTCGGTTCAGGGACATCGTCCCTCAGTTCCGACATAGTCCAATAATGTCACACAAACTTTCGAATTATTGAATGACGCTATATATATTATTATTTTATGCTTGCTATCCAAGCATTTCTGGTTTCTTGTTCGAAGAGTTATGGAGATGTCTTTCAAAAGTGTGCCTCTGTCGTCATAGTTAATGAAGAGTTAGCGGCAATAAGTGCTCATGAAATATGTCTATCGCTTACGGAGTGACATTCGCTAGCTCACCCGGTGTAGCGTACATTCATCGAATGGTTCGGCTGCCGGGTTCGTCCGTTGCGGTCTAGGAAGGAGATTTGGGTGATGCGAGCACTTTAATTACTTTAGTACTCACCCAGTGACGGCAGATTGAGGACAGATCGGAGGAAGCCAACAACATAGGGGACCGCATGTTGTGGTTCAGATATTTTACATTCGGAGCATATGTCCGTTGCTCGGGACGCTCCGTTATATTGACAGTCCGAGAGACTGTCTTTAATGCTTCCTCATCCTCACAGCAGGGCACACGACCGCACATTGGCTACGTGACCTCGAGTATCCGATCAGTTTCGGCATTCAGTGATTCCACAGCGAATAGGTCGCGCCATCCGGTAGCCAAGGGACACGAGGCTTATACACTCCGTTCACTCGCATATTGGAAGTATGCACGGGGTAACGATCTCGGAGCTTCCTGCGGCAATGCATCGTAAGACCGCTGCTCCTCAGGCCTCAGTGACGGACGTGCTATCCGAGTTAGCACAGTTGTTTCGCAGCATCCCAGCAATTGACGGTTTCTCGGTCGAATCAGGAATTATCCGACGGCGCTGGGTCGGTGCGGTCCGCGGTTGCATCAAGCTACGGACGACCGAACGCTTTATAGGGTCCGACAGGATGGCGAAAGGGATTCGAAAGATTTCGAGTTTTCCCTTTAGTAGTATCGGAAGATGCCTTTCATATCTTCTGGCATTTCTTCCAGTGATTATTTTTCGGACTTCATTGCTGCGATCTTGGATAAGAGACTTATAGCGTCATTGGACTCGGATTTTTCGATCGGTACAGGGACTTTGTCCCTGACTTACCGACGCAGTCCAATATTGTCATTACAACATGTGTTTTATTTTTCGACGCTATATATTTATATATATATACAAGCCTGCTACTAAGCATGATAGTTTAGTTTCTTGTCCGCGTGGCTCATTTCTGCCATTTTATCTTTTTTACATATAGTTTATTTTGGCAGAGCAGGGCATACCGAGAGTTCATATGCATCTAGACGGTGTGATTAAAGACTGCATATTTTCTTTTCGCCGTTATGTCTTTTCCAATTTCAATGTTGGGAACGACATTATGTATAGTAGACTTAACTTAGACGCTTTATTATACGTAATCCGCCTTACTGAGGCGTTATCATTACGTCTTCAAGAAAAGATTTACGGGATATTATTCTCAATGTAATTTCTTTTGAGGGCAGTAGTTTGTTCACGTATAACTCCGCCCTTCAGTGGCTGATTGGAGTTGGTTAGACGTGATGCAGCCCTAGCTACATCCACGCGTGGATAGTAGGTTAAGAACTCTCTCAGAGTCGCTTCGTTCTCGGAGGAGCTTCTCTTCGACGGCAACTTTCCGGCAATCCATGAATTGCTTGATTTATACATTCTCTTGTCTATCTAGTGTTACAAGAGATTCAGACTGGGGCAAACATTCGGTGGTTGACTCAGAGAGTGCCGCCGCAGTTGCCGGACCCGAGTGTGGCTGTTATGACGGTTGCCAGTCAAACAGATTGGGATATATACTGATCCCTACGGATTCGAAGTGCCAGGGTCTTTGGGTTCCGCAGTCTTTTAACTATCAGTTTAACTTCCGCGGAATAATGTTTTTTAGGCTTGCTTTATGTCATTGCATGAACATTATTCAGAAACGCATGCCCAAATTCCTGTCTTTTAATTCGACAGTAGTGGCGTATCTCCGGAACCAGGGAGGCACTCTTTCGTTTCCGTTATTCAATTTAATGGAAAGAATCCGTCTGTTGGTTATACTACACCAAGTTCAGTTTTGGTCCGTCATATTCTGGGTCGTCTGATTGTTTTATCGCACTCCCGTTCTCTTACGGGTCGCTTGTTGCTGTCAGAATGGACTCTCAACAAACAAGTATTTAATCAGATTTGCTATCTATGGGAGCGCCCAATGATGTTTTATTTATGACACAGCTTGCTAATCAATTGCAGACGTATGTGTTGGCTTGTCCAGATCTCTGAGCTAATACTGTTAACGCTCTATTGATCTATAGGACGGAATGATAGGATACGCGTATCCTCCGGCGCTGTTGTTTTAGCAGGTATTGCTAAGATAAACAACCACAATACATTTCTGTTGATAGCATCTCTATCTTCACAGAGATCATGAGTAATTTACTCTCTTGTCTACTGTGGATCTTAACGTGAAATCTTCCTCTATGTGAGGATCTTTTTTCACTGGGTAAATCGTGTCATCTTTATCACAACCAGCAAGGTCGCAACCTTCATGTATTCCGTTGTGTGGTCCATATTGCATTGTAAGCACTGTACTGGACGAGCTTTGGACGCGATTTCTTACTATAGGAGATCCTCTTCTTCGCTATTCTATGCGACTAAAGTGGAGGCTCTTCCGTCGTGGTGTAGGGATCATTATGTTCATATGGTTGATCCCTCCATACTACTCATTGCTATTTTTTAGTATACTTGTTTCACAAGATCTACTGCAGCCTGTTGTTATTTAGGTTATAGGTTTATGTTACCTCATACCTATGCACTCTACGATAGTTTACATTTGAGTCTTTTGTCTCTTTATCTAAGTCAGTTAGTAACTTTTTGATAAATAGACTTAGAATCTTTAGATTAAATTCCTATACGGATTTTAACTTCGGTTCTTAATTAGCTAAGTAATCATTTGAGCCTCTGGAAACAGTAGTTTTCAAATTCTGACCTTTTAGACAGTAATTCTGTTGGTTTCTCTTTTACTGTAGAGTCAGTGAGTTTCATGCACTATCGATGGATGATTTTCACTTTCATAGTTTCGGAATCAATACTTCCGTTACTATTTAGGTTGGATTGTTGCATAAGAGTTAGGCTCCTATTATCCGGAACCTATTATTTTAAGGTCCTTCCGTCTTCGTATGGGCATAGGCCTTTACTCTTTCCGGGTACAGTTTATGTATTTATAAACAGATATCTCTTTATTACAAGGGCGTAAGCTTCTTCTGTCTTTGATGTCTAGTAGAAGGACGTTACGCTCCATTTTATTGTTAATGGATTCTATTAACTAGCGTACTGCTTATGGTATTTCATTGGCTTAGCAGTTGTGCTTAAGATTTCGGCTCATGAAGTAAGAGTTCTTCTACTTCTTGGGCTTACATTAATAGTGTTGCTATTATAGATTTTTGAAGGCTGCTCATTGCGCTCAGCCATCCATTCATGAATTTTATCTCAGAAATATCGAGTCCATTTCTGGAGGCCTCTATTGTTAGGTCTATTCTCTACTGCTCAGAATGTCATTCACTTAACAGTTGCTACTATAGCTAGATAGGCTGTCTGTTTCGGCAGTGTCTCCGTTCGGCTGCCCTCTTCGCTCTGGGCTATTTGACCCAGGGCAAGAAAAAGGGGGGGGGAGGGTGTTCCCTTGGGTCACCTGTTTTTTACTATGAAAACAAGGGGATACCTCCTCCGGAGTTAGTAATTCTGAGCTGTTATTGGGATGGTTGTTTAATGAGAAGTTTAAGTTTATAAAATTCATTCAAGTCTTAGTTTTTAAAATATAGCTTTTGAATATTGCATATGTCAACAGACATGATTATGCAATTCTCACACACTTTTAGGAGTATAAGAGTCTCTATTCTCTAGACTTACTTTATTATTGGCTTACTTTAAAAATTATTAGTATAAGGATTATTGGATATTAATAGAGTACATGGATGTATGAAGCTCAATTTTTGGAAGGTGTTGTATCTTTCTAATTTATCATAAATAAGAAAGATACATGTAAGGCCTATTACTTCTTTCCCCTACAGGGGATGACTCTATTTTATTTTATTGAGCGTATTCCATTTTGCTCTATGTCCTTGGCCCTCCAGCCTTTTTACTATTCAGCTATGTCTGGGTCATTGGTACAGTATAAAAATGTTAAAAAATTTATAGTAATTTATATATTTTTTATACTTACCAATGACCCAGACGGGGATGGCCCTCCCAGGAGTTGGGAACTCTTGCCTCCCCGCTGAGTACATAGCGCTTACCAGGCACTGGTTATTAGAATGATAAATGGCGCCAATTTCGGAACGTCCTTGACACTGCGCATGCGCAGTAGGGGCGAAGTGTGGAGGGCCTTCCAGGACATGTTTTCTTTAGTTTTAGATGCAAATTTTGGGGATTGGGGGGCAAAATTTGTGTTTGGCCCTATATTTTAAGAGTTAGCACCAGCTATGTCTGGGTCATTGGTAAGTATAAAAAATATATAAATTACTATAAATTTTTTAACTTTTCATCGAATCAAGTCATACATTCTTCACGGTTTGTTATATATTCTAACAGTTCATATATTTTGTAACATTACTAAGGAAATGTACTAGAACAACAGACAGTAAATGGAGTACATTCAGGTAGTGGGAGAATGATGATATCAACTGTTAATGTGTTCAGATTTGTTTTGGAGAGTTGAGGGGTGTATGTAGTGGGGGTGGGGGGAGGGAGTTTTATCAAACAGTTTATCAATATCTTTCGTCTCTGTTTATGGAGTGCATTTAACCCTTTACCCAATGAATCGGCCGCACCCGCCCACGTAATATGCAAATTCAGCAGTTCAAAAAATATTATTTTTCAAAAAATTTCAACAAAACCATATAATGTGACCACTCGTTGGAACGAGCTCGATGAGCTTGTTCCAACGAGGGGTCACATGATATGTTTTTGTTGAGATTCTTTTATAAAATTTCAAAAAATGATATTTAAAATAATAAATTTTGATATCGTCTGCCTTAGGTAAAGGGTTAAGGCTTCATAGTATGTAGATGTGCTTCATGTAATCTTTGAAGCAAAATTTTCTATTCTCCCATAAACTGTTACAATGCAAGGAACAAAATGTGTTGATCAAAAATAATATACCACTTTATTATATGCTAGCCTGTGAATTATCGCCAGTAATCTAAAAGATATTTCTCGATATCTATCAAGTCGATATTTATAATATTCCTCAGTAGCTTCCTACATGATGTCACGATACGCCACATCATGTCGCCTTGAAAGAACAATCAGCTGATCTTTGTAATTGTTTTGAAAGGTACGAATTTGGGGTCGAAGTGGGCTGAATATGGTGCAATAAAATGTCTTGTAGCATATAATAAAAAAGAAATCTTCTCTATTTTAGTCATTATCTGGAATTATCTCATGAGTGTGGACCTGAAAGTTTTATTTTTCACGAGCATTTGCGTGAACGAAAAATATTTTTAGGACCACACGATGAATTTTTTCAGTAGTTTCCTAAATGACGTCACACTTTGGCACATGACGTTGCCTTGAACGTCGCTTTGAAGGAACGAGCAGGAGATCTATGTTATTGTCTTGAAACTGTTTGCAGTCGAATTGGGCTGAATATTGCTCAGTAAACTGTCACGTAGCATATAATAAGAAAGTCTATGCTATTTTAGTGAATATCGCAAAAGCGCTCGTGAAAAATAAAACATTCAGGTCCACACTCATGAGATAATTCCCGATATTCACTAAAATAGCGTAGATATCCTTTATCCATCAGTTTACGGAAATAACGCCTTTTGTGAATTAACTAAACTAAATAAAAAGTGACGAAAGAATATTTTCTTAAAACCTTTGAGCTACTTTATTTATTTAAATGTACATAAACATTATTCTAGTGGTTGGCTGATGACATGATCTAATGTTCCCTGCATGGAAGGTATATTCAACCAGATATTTCTAAATTGAATAACCTATTAATCATTTATATATCCCGAGCACCAAACCATTTACCATATTTCATGACACATTTGACCTATCAAAATTTTGTATATAGGTAAAAGATTCAAGTTTTTTAAATTGAATAAAAAATCTTATGATCTTTCCTAGAATTAAATGGCCAGCCAGTGAATTTTACATTTTTAAACACCTGTTTAACCTCATTACATCCAATATGGGTTTTTAATTTATTATATCTTATTTGAAAGAACTCCACAAGCTCTGTCAAACAAGATGTATTAAAATAAGTGCATAGTTTATCAGTAGAATACTTGAAATGGCCAGATTTTTGTTAATTGAATACTCCTGTTAGCCCTCTTCACTCTGATGTTAAAATGCCAAAGTTTTCAGAAGCAAATTTTTCCCATAATGCAGTTTGAGATTTAATCAAATATACCTTGTTTGACAGAGCTCAATGAGCTCTGTCAAACAAGATATAATTGGTTGAATTCATAGGTAAACAAGAGAAAAGCAGAGTGATTGGAGAAAATTCTGTTGCACTACCAGAGTGCTAGGGGTTAAATGAATATTTTTTTACTGGCAACATGGCTGTTCAAGTAACAAGGTTGAGTGTAAACTTACTGTGAAGTGTCATCTTTTAAACTCATTTTTCAGATGTATAAAGGCATATTAAAGTCATCTTAATCATGAAAAAAGACTTGAGAAATAGGATATTTTTATACTGTACCAATGACCCAGACTTAGCTGGTGCTAACTCCAACAAAACCAGGGCCAAACACAAATTTTGCCCCCCAATCCCCAAAATTTGCATCCAAAACAAAAAGAAATCATGTCCTAAAGGACCTCCATAGTACGCCTCTACTGCGCATGCGCAGTGACGCAGTCGTCCCGAAATTGGCGCCAATTATCATTCTCTGTTTGGCCCTTCATCAGTCAACATCTCACTGATCTTTGTGCTTGTAAATCTCAGTTTAAAGGATGCCAGACACGTAATTTTTGGAGAAAATGTGATTCTAAGGAGGATAGAAGGAGGAGAGGAAAAAAGAAGTGGCAAAAAATAATCAGGGCTGTACTTAAAATTTTTTGTTGAAATTATGTTAAGTTGCCTATTTTCGAGGCATGGGCCTCTTGTTGTCATTCTTGCTAATTGTTGCACTGCTTATTCAGTGTTTCCTCTCCCCTAGCCTTCTAAAGTCCCCCCTTGCAATTCTCCCATGCTTTTGGCATATTTTTGAGAAGTTTCATTTCTAAAATTTCCTGGGAGAGTTGCTTGGTTACAGAATGTTTTCTGTTATTTTCCCCATAGTTACGTTTTCACCCATGGGTGTATAACGTTTGTGTTCTGCATCTTCCATCTGATGTTCTGCAGATTCTCCCCTGGGAGTCTCTGTTTTGCATCAGATAGAGTGTTATTGATGACTGATTCCGGGCCAGTTTTTTCAGTGCCTGGAGTCATGTTTTCTAGTGTGTTTACACTGTTTGTTTTCATTGGCAACAGCCTTTTTTGAGGGGGGCTGTTTGCCTTTGTAGTAGTTTATCTCATTATAAGATACATTTATATTATCCGAAAGTGTCTCATTAATTATTTTATATAAATTTAAAATTTTTGACCACACTTTGCCATCGGATCCATCGGGGCTCAACGTTACTTTTCAGCAACTTGGGCTTCTCTGAAAAAATATTTTTTCAAAATTATTTTGTTTTGCAATTGTTTTTTCATTTATTAATGGATCATGTTATTATGTATCTTTGTGTCAGGGGTTTTTGCGAGTAACTAGGACTTATTGTTGTTCTTTCACAATGAAGGGACATTGTTCAAATTGTAATAGGAAGAAATCTTCCTCTGACTTTCATGATCATTGTATTAATTGTAGTCAGTGTTCTCGCATTAATCCCTGTCCTATATGTGAACATTGGGATGAGAAACATTGGAAACGTGTGTCACGATATGTTGTTTCTGGAGAAAGAGCGATGCCGGCTCTTTCTCCACAAGGTCACTCTACTCTCTCAGTTTCTATTTCAGAAGAACCAGAACAGGGTGATGTTTCCATGTTATCTTCTTCAAGTGTGCGTCCGTCGTCACAAATAAATTCAGAGCTAGCGGCAAAAGTGCTCATGGAGATTAGACAAATGTCGTCCGCTAGCTCGCCCGGTGTAGCGTCCATTCACCGAATGGTTCGGCAGCCGGGTTCGTCCGATGCGGTCCAAGAGGAAATTTTGGGTGATGCGAGCACTATAAACATAATAGATGCACACCCAGTGACGGCGGATCGTAAACGAGAACAGAGGAAGCCTTTTAGTCCGGTTCCTAGCTCGTCCAGGTCCAGCCGGGCCGCGAGCGAGAGAGGCCCCTCTCTCGTACAACAACATCTGGGACCAGATGTTGTGGTACAAAATGTGTCTTTAGCGGAGCATACGTCCGTCGCTCGGGACGCTCCGTTGTATAAGCAGTCCGCAGAGACTGTTAAGGCTTCCTCTTCTCGTCGGCGCACACGACCGCACCTTGGCTGCGTGACCTCCGATATTTTGCCAGCTTCGCCGGTGAAGGATTCTTCGGCGACCAGGTCACACCATCCGGCAGCCAGGGATTCGAGACCGATGGACTCCGGACGTTCGCATAGGAAAAGTATGCGGGAGCCATCTGATGCGGAGCTGCCCTCGGCGAAGCAGCGAAAGACCGCGCCTCCGCAGGTCTCGACGTCGGACATTCTAGTGCAGATAGCACAGCTTATCGCAGCATCCCAGCAGCCGACAGAAACGGTGTCGGATCGAGAATTATCCAACGGCGCTGGGTCGGTACGCTCCGCCGAAGCATCGGGGGTGGACGACCGGGAACATCGGGAGGTCCGACCGGATGGTGAAAGGGATACGGATGAATTGGAGCTATCCCTTTCGGAACAACATAAAGCTGCCGTGGACTTCATCCGGCACTTTCTCCCTCAAGTTGTTCCGTCGGGCCAGACTGCTGCGCTTCCGGACAAGAGAATTATAGCGTCATTGGACTCTGAATTTTTTGAGCGGTTCAGGGACATCGCTCCCGAGTTTCCGTCGCAGTCCAATAATGTTGCAAGAACATTTGAATTATTGAACGACGCTATATTTAAACTTGCTTCCAGGACGGGGAAAGCAGGTTTCTTGTCCGCAAATACTCTCAACCTGCCTTTCATTAATGCAAGGAATAAATTCGACACGGCAGGACAGGGTATACCGAGAGTTCCTCTGCGTATGGACGACGAGGCGGAAGACTTAGAGCTATCATTACCGTCGTCAGCTTCTATTCCAACCGCGGTGTTGGAAACAGCTATTGCGTCTAACAGAGCCAATTTAGATGCCTTATCTTACGCAGATCACCTTACTAAGGCGTTATCACTGTGCCTTCAAGGGGAAGAGTTTCAGGATATACAATCCTCTTTAAGACTTCTTTCAAGGGCAGTAGCTTATTCCACGTGTAACTCCGCCCTTTCAGTGGCTAATCTGGAGTTGGTTAGACGTGACGCAGCCCTGGCTACATCCACACTAGTGGATTCTAAGGTGAAGAACTCTCTTAGAGTCGCTTCGGTCTCAGGAGAACTTCTCTTTGACGACAAGCTTTCCGCTATTTATGATAATATTAAAAAGAAAGCTAATGATTCTCTGTTGTTCAGATCCGCTCCTAAAAGGTTGGATACAGCAGACACGAATAAGGCGGGCACTTCTGGGTCTAATGCGCCCAAGAGAGGTTCCTATAGAGGTTCCGGTGCGTCCTCTTGGTCTTATTCGAGAGACCGTCAGGATAGCGACTCTCGTTCGGGACGTCCTTCAGGCCGGGACAATCGGTCGGACGCCCCGAGGTCGACGAGGCGAGGTGCGGGTCGTGGAAGACGTGGTTTCTCCTACCGCAGGCCTCGCAGGTCCAGGAGGTGATGGCTTAAACCTCTATCGCGTTCCGGTTGGCGGAAGGTTGTCGAGTTTTTCACAAGAGTGGGCGTCGATTACGGACGACCCGTGGGTGAGAGGAGTGACTTCGGAAGGTCTAAAGATATCCTTCAAACGAAAGCCTCCATTAACTCGAAGTCCAAAGTGGACTCATCTTCCGTCAAATCCACAGAAAAGAGACGCTCTGTTATCAGAGGTGCAGTCTCTTTTAATGAAGAACGCGGTAGAGGTCGTAGAAAACCAGGAATCGCTGGGATTCTACAGCCATCTGTTTCTGGTTCCGAAACCAGACGGCTCGTTCCGTCCAGTCATAGATTTGAGCTGGATAAACAAGCTGATCGTCGCTCCGAAGTTTTATATGGAGACGATTCGATCGGTCAGAGCAAGTATTCGGGTGAACGATTATGCAACGAGCATAGATCTCAAGGATGCGTACTTTCACGTCATGGTACATCCGACATTCCGAAAGTATCTACGCTTCGCAGTCCTAGGAGTGGTGTATCAGTTCCGGGCCATGTGCTTCGGATTGAATCTAGCACCTTGGGCTTTCACTCGGGTAATGAACTCGGTAATGATCTACTTCCGAGCTCATTCGTCTGCGGTAACGTCGGCCTACCTGGACGACATTCTTCAGAGGTACGGCAACGAGTTAACGCTTCAGAACGATGTTCAGAATCTTCTTCTATTGCTCCGACGTCTCGGTTTCATAGTAAACGAGGAGAAGTCGGATCTGGTGCCGTCCAAGTCATTCACTCATCTGGGAATGAGCTTCGAGACGCACAACAATCTCGTTCGTCTGCCGTTAACCAGAGCGAAATTAGTCAGTTGTTACGCTCGCTATTGTCTGCATGCAGACAAAGTCACGGCGAGAGAATTTATGAGACTGATAGTCTGTGCGGAGCCGCCGCGGATCTCATTCCGATGGGGCGGCTACGCACACGTCCTCTTCAAATTTTCCTGACTCAGAATTGGAGTGTGAAAATTCATTCGCTCGATGTAGACGTTCTCTTGTCAGATCAAGTGAAACAAGAGATTCAGACTTGGGCAAACATTCAGTGGTTAACTCAAGGAGTTCCGCTGCAGTTGCCGGATCCGAGTTTTACCATTATGACGGATGCCAGTCAAACAGGTTGGGGTGCATCATTAATCCCAACGGATTCGAGATGCCAGGGTCTTTGGGATCCGCAATTCCTGTGCAAGCACATAAACATCAAGGAAATGATGTCAATTTGGCTTGCGTTACGTCACTGGATGGACATTATTCACGATGCTCATGTCCAAATCCTATCCGACAATACGACAGTAGTGGCGTATATACGGAATCAGGGAGGCACTCATTCAGTTCCGTTGTTCAATCTAACGGAAAGAATCCTTCTGTTTGCGTTGGAACATCACGTTCTTCTTTCGGTCCGTCACATACCGGGTCGTCTGAATGTGCTAGCAGACTCCCTTTCACGAAAGGGTCGCTTGTTGCCGTCGGAGTGGACTCTCAACAAACAAGTATTCAATCAGATTTGCTACCAATGGGAACGGCCAATGATAGACTTATTTGCGACACATCTCAACAATCAGTTGCAGACGTATGTGTCCCCGTGTCCGGATCCAAGAGCATTTGCAGTAGACGCTCTGTCGATCCCTTGGGACGGAATGATAGGATATGCGTATCCTCCAGCGCCGTTAATTCAACAAGTATTGCTAAAGATAAAGCAATCTCAATGCAAGATTCTGTTGGTAGCATCTCTGTCGCCACAGAGACCGTGGATAAATCTACTCAGGTGTCTGTTGTGGGACCTACCGCGGAAGCTTCCTCCACGAGAGGATCTTCTTTCGCAGGGGAAATCGCGCCAACTCCATCACAACCCGCAAGGTCTCAACCTTCACGTTTTTCCGTTGTGCGGTCCTTCTTGCATGGCAAGCACTTTACAGGACGAGCAGTGGACGCGATTTCTAACTGTAGGAGGACCTCCTCTTCGCTAAACTATGTGGCTAAGTGGAAGGTTTTCCGTCGTTGGTGTAGGGATCATTCTGTAGATATATTTGATCCCTCTATACCAGACATTGCAAACTTTCTAGTATACTTGTTTGACGAAATCAAACTGCAGCCTGTTACTATAAAGGGTTATAGATCTATGTTATCTGATACCTATGCACATCATGATAGTTTACAAATTGGATCTAATGTCTCTTTATCGAAATTGGTTCGAAACTTTTCGATAAATAGACCTAGAACTCTTAGATTAATTCCTAAGTGAATTTAGCTTGGGTTCTCCTTAAATTGAAGGAAAAGCCATTTGAACCTCTTGGGACAGTAGATTTCAAATTCTTATCTTATAAGACAGCTTTTCTCTTAGCTTTCTCTTCTGCCAGAAGAGTCAGTGAGCTTCATGCACTATCGGTGGATGATTCTCATTATCGTAGTGTTGGGAACACTATCACCTTCACTACTAATGTGGGTTTTTTAGCTAAGAATCAGGCTCCTAATAAATATCCGGAACCTATTGTTATTAAGGCTCTTCCGTCTTCAGTCGGGCGTAGGCCTTTACTCTGTCCTGTTAGAGCACTACGTATCTATAAACAGAGATCTCAGTTCATCAGAAAGGGACGGAAACGTTTCTTTCTGTCTTTGATGCCTAATAGAAAGGACATTTCAGTCCATTCTATTGCTAGATGGATTCAGTTAACTATCCGTACTGCTTATGAAGATTTATCTTCTTCTCAGCAGTCTGTGCTTAAGATTTCTGCTCATGAAGTAAGAGCTCTTTCTACTTCCTGGGCTTATGCTAATAGTGTTGCTATTACAGATTTAATGAAGGCTGCTTATTGGTCTCAGCCATCCACATTTACTAATTTTTATCTCAGAAATATTGAGTCCATTTCTGGAGACCTGCATTGTTTAGGTCCATTATCTGTTGCTCAGAATGTCGTCCACTAAACAGTTGCAACTATAGTTATGCAGGCTTTCTGTTCCGGCAGTGACTCCGTCCGGCTGCCCTCTTCGCTCTGGGCTATTTGACCCAGGGCAAGGGGAAGGGGGGGGGGGGGCGGGTGTTCCCTTAGGTCACCTGCTTTATAGTGAAAAGCAAGGGAATGCCTCCTCCAAGACAGTATTTCTGAGTCGCTTCCGGGATGGTTTTAAAGTGTAATATTAATGTTTAATTTCATTCATGTCTTATTTTTAAAGTGTAGCTCGGTGTGAAGCATTTGTATATGTCAAGTGTCAAACGGGCTTTAATATACAATACTCGGACACTTTTAAATGATTATAAAGAGTCTCAATTCTCTGGACTACTTTATTTATTGGCTTGCTTTAAAAATAATTAGTATAAGGGTTATACTGGATGTTAATAGAGAACATGAATGTTATTGTGCTCAATTATTAAGGGTAGTGTATCTTTCTAATTTAATATTAAATAAGAAAGATACATGTAAAGCCTAATACTCCTTTTCTCCTTAAGGGGTTACCTCTTTATTTATAATTGAGCTTATTGGATTTTCCTCTATGTCCTAGGCCCTCCAGCCTGTTTACTATTCAGCTAAGTCTGGGTCATTGGTACAGTATAAAAATGTTAAAAAATTTATAGTAATTTATATATTTTTTATACTTACCAATGACCCAGACGGGGATGGCCCTCCCTGAGTTGGGAACTCTTGCCTCCCCGCTGAGTACATAGCGCTGACCAGGCACTGCCAGTAAGAATGATAATTGGCGCCAATTTCGGGACGACTGCGTCACTGCGCATGCGCAGTAGAGGCGTACTATGGAGGTCCTTTAGGACATGATTTCTTTTTGTTTTGGATGCAAATTTTGGGGATTGGGGGGCAAAATTTGTGTTTGGCCCTGGTTTTGTTGGAGTTAGCACCAGCTAAGTCTGGGTCATTGGTAAGTATAAAAAATATATAAATTACTATAAATTTTTTAACTTTCATTTACTTACCGTCTCCATTATTGCAGTGGCATAGCCATGGGTAGCCTTGCCCCCACACCCACACCCAAATCCCAACCCACCCACCCCTAAAAATCTTGAATTCTACGATTTGTATGAGGCATCAGCTAATGAAATTTCTGATGACACACCTGCTTGACGTTCTTTCAAGCCTCATAGTGCCATTTGATATATATCTCTAAAAGTTTCTCCAGGTGAGCCCTGAAAAAATAGGACCCAGCCTCATCAACATGAGGACACTTCCTTGATACCTTTCTCCAATCCAAGACTTTGATCTTTGTTAAGTGCCTATAAAGGTGCTTGACTCTCAAAAGATCCATGTGCTCCCCCCTCCACTCCCCCAGTGTGGATATATGGCTACGCACCTGCTTTATTGCCAGATATTTTATGTGTTTCTAGGATGGAGATTATGAACTGAAAATTCCAGTACCAAAGTTCTTGGTCTCTTCCGGTGATGGGGGTGCACAGACAGGAGCTGTGGCACCAATGCCCGGTGTTGTTGAGAAGGTGTCTGTAGAAGAAGGTGCTGAAGTAGAGAAAGGAGATCCATTGGTTGTGATGATAGCCATGAAAATGGAGGTTTGTTTGTCAGTTCATCTTTCCAAATAATCATTTAAACTGGTCACATGTAATGTCATTAAATAGTATCTTTTATATTCGTTCATTGACACCTATTCCTTGAATCCATATTTTATTTGTGGGATACATTAATTAATATTTTCAGCATGCAGCCTTGCAGTGGGTTGTTGTAGGCCTGACTTTTTGAATTACTTAAAAGGGGGCTGGGTTTTGAATGTTTGTTTATTATGCAGCCTGGGTCATATTTTGTCGGACAATTTTATGGGTAGATGCAGGCGTAGAGAACCACCAAGCTGTGGCATGTAACTATTGTACTTCCCAAATTACTAGCCTGGCATAAGCTAAGTTACATTTGGTTGAAGACGTGTCATCATCGTGGTATACCGATTATCACACCCCCACCCCCAGCACTGGGATTGCTTGAAATTGACTTGGCTAAATGACACAACAATGATGTAGGTCAGTATTGGCCACATCCACCTGCGTAATTTTCAAATTTTGCAGTTGAAAAAAATATGTTTTTCAAAAAAGTTTCAACCATATCATGTAAATCCTCAATGGAATGAGCTCATTTAGCTCGTTTCTATGAGGGGTCGCATGACATGGTTATAAATTTTGATATCCTGTGCATTGGGTAAAGGGTTAAGAGGGTTTCTCTGTATTAGAAATTAAAGTTATGGCACTTAAATATCTGATCCTAGTTTCTACTGGTATAAACTTGAATTACATTTCTGCTGGTAGAAGTTGAGAAAAAATAATTAGGCCACAAAGTAGATCTTCTATTTCTCAGGCTATTATTTGTGAAATTGCATGCAGGCGAGCGATTTTTTATTTTATTTTTTATTTCAGTAATTACTTTTTTGCCATCAAAAATTCATGTTCTTGGTTCAAGTTTTAGGCCTCATAATCTACAGAATAGCATGGGTGGTGGTGTATTTCATCCCTTGAGTGCAAGAAGACTTTGCAATGCTAAAGCATTGCAAAGCCTTCTTGCACTCAAGGGACAAATTCATCAATTTTTTTAACTTGGGTAAAATATCAGACATAAACCATTTAATTTTTATTTTTTTTAAGTTTAAATTGGTTATAAAAAGAGAGCATGCGGCAGCCAAAAGGACCATGCAGGAGGGCCTGAGAAACAGATTTTTTATTTTTTTAGGCCTTGTATTATTTCTTTTCAGTTTCTGCATATAGAAAGACAAGGGTGCATAGTGGCTCAGTGGTTACGGAATTGGACTTCAAACTGAA
Source organism: Pictodentalium vernedei (assembly GCA_031216915.1). Classification (NCBI taxonomy): domain Eukaryota; kingdom Metazoa; phylum Mollusca; class Scaphopoda; order Dentaliida; family Dentaliidae; genus Pictodentalium; species Pictodentalium vernedei. The sequence continues at coordinate 266,934,408 of CM062294.1, forward strand.
GGGTCCATGCTTCAATCCTTGCCAGGGATAACAGTGTTGTGTCCTTGGACAAGGCACTTCTCCCTGATTGCCCATGTTGGGGCATGGTGGCTCTGTGTAATAAGGCACACTGCACATCAATGGTGCACTTGTCTTCAGCCAATGCTAACCCTAACTGCTTGTGTGGAGTTAGTATGTTGGGGAGTCTGGCAATTGCTAGGTGGTTCTCTCCGGATACTCCGGCTTCCTCCACCCATAAAACTGTCTGACATGAGGTGAGCCTGGCTGTCGAAAGTGTCGTTAAATCCCAATAAATAAATAGAAAGGCCAAATTGATACCTTTTACAGAGCCATCAAGTTTACATTCTACCCATGTTGTTAAACCCCTAACCAATCATTTTGCCAATCGGGACATTTTAATCCAGATTGGAGTCTTAGATATCAATTCACTCTTGCTTTTAAACATAAACTTTATTACAAAGACTTGATTTGATAATTGAACTTATGCCACACAAACAATCAGACACACAAATGGAGGTCTGTAGTACCCGATTTGGGCACTTTTGGGTCCAGCACGATAAATTTGGAGTACTGGTATGGTTTGTGTTAATTAAATAAGATGTGTCATGACCACCGCATGTATATTTTTATATCCAAAGATATCAGACATATAATAAATCTTCGACCTTTTTCTGATTTGTCACGGTCCTCTAACTAGGAGGCCTACATTAACCCAGTGCCATGCCAGGGTATTATTCCCCCACTCGCTCTCCTAATCTCCCAGCATTCAGTCAAAAACTGTTTCATAGTTCCCCCATTGGTGCCTTCTCGATCGCCCCAACTATAAAATTGACCCTTTTCCTCATGTCATTCCTCATCCAATTATCCTTCATGTTTCCATCCCATTTTTCAATTAGTTTCCCAAGGAGTCTTGGCCTACTCGGCAAATATTCTAAAATGAAATGTTCCAAGGTGACCGTTACATCTAAGCTACACATTTTGCACACTCTTTCCTCGTCTTTCCCGATTCTCCCCTCCACTTCAGTGACTAAGATATCACTTTGAACAACAACTCCTTTTTATATTACCCCTCTAAAGAACTCTTTGTCCTAATTCCAGCTCGCCAGTTTCTATGACAATCCTTGAGCCCCCTTTCCCTTATAAAACTCCTCCCCTGCAGCAGTCCATCTTCTAGATCTTCAGTCTTTATAGAGTAGTTCTCCATTAGCTCCCTCGTCTGCTTTATCCGTTCTGTTCAAATGTTATAGTTCCATACATGGTTAAACATTGTTTTAAACCATTAAACCATCTGCTGTTTGAGAGGTTTACCAGGTAATTTAGGTAGCATAATTTTCCCATATCTGTTCTGTCTTTAACCGTCATCCACCTGAGTTTCCCTCTGACTGCTTCTAGTGCGGTAGCATTATTTGATTCAGTTATCCATCGACCCGCACAATTTTGTAGAATCTCCAAGTTCCTCACAACCATTTGGTTTAGAGGGATCACATCTTTTCTATATGTTATACTTGGCAATCCCACCCTCTCCCAAATAGTTTTTCCATAGCAAAGAAGACTTGAGTTTTGGAACTGTAATCCCAACTGGCCAATATTCCACCTACATCATCAAGGCATGCCTTGTCGATACAGTTGGCTTATTTGGTAAGTCAGGACTTGAGCTATCACAGTCACGACAGATCAGGTTTACACCTCCCCAATCAGTGATCGACATGTCCCTGACTGTAATCTGTTTCAGTATTCAAAATTTGTGGCCCACATTTTATTTTATTTTTCTCGTTCTATTTTAACCCTTTACCCAGCGTAAAACCGGCCGGCATTGTTCTATAAAATCGCCATTTAATTTTCATTATTTTTTTCATTTTTTGTCTCAAAAACATAGGTTATGACCCCTCATTGGAACGAGCTCGTGGAGCTCGTTCCAATGAGGGGTCATAACCTATGTTTTTGAGACAAAAAATGAAAAAGTTTAGTTATTCAAGAATTTTTTTTGTAAGTGTCGTCTTGCTTTTTCATGTTAGGTAAAGGGTTAATACTCTTTCATTTTACCTTTCAGTATGTAATAAGAGCACCAAGTGCTGGAATTGTGGAGAAAGTTCTGTACAAACAGGGAGATACTGTGGATAAAGGCAATCCATTAGTTGTGTTCAAGGAAGATTAGCAATGAGAACAGTTTATCAATATTTATATTTTTAAGAAGTAAACAATGAGTAAAAAACATATGGAAGTGCTTGTTGGTTTGTTGTGACAAGATATAGAGTGTAGGAAGTGATGTAATGATGTCAACAAATTATGTAAAACATTTCCTGCAGAAATTTCTTGTTCCTTGAATGAATGTGATGTGATGATTTATTTGAATGATTTTATTAGATGTATTCTGAAAATAGCTGCTGCATGTGTTATATGAGAGATTCAAATTTCTGATTTTTACTGATAACCATGACAAAAAGACAAAAAAATGAATATACAGTAGAACCTGTCTTGAGGGATCACCCTGTTTGGCAAGCAAAAGTGGTCTCAAGACAGGTGATCTCTCATTACAAGTATGAGGTTTTCGTTAGTCAGTGACCAACCAACCAGAGAATATTTGTTGCAGAAATGGAGAAGAATTGATTTTTTAATTTTTTTTACTCTTGTTTTATTTTAATTCAGTTTTAATACAAGTACAGAGGGATTGTTTAATAAATTACAGTTAAAAGTACATAAACTGGAAAACTTTTTGAGATGATGATGTGAAGGTGCCAGTCCATCCAAATTAGTAATTTCTTACTTTATACAAACAAAGTGTTCTCTTTCTATCAGTATTTTAAAATAAGCTATTTTTAAAATAATTTACAGTTATACCTTGAAAAGTCTATGTTTCTGTGCCTGCTGGGTTTTGTTTTAATAGCAAATAATCACACATTTTTTAACTATTGATTTCAGTATGCACTGCATTGATCTTAATTGATTTTAATACTCTGAAATTGCCAAAAATTGATTTTTCTTTCTCTCAAAACGGGTGAAAAGCTGAGTTTTTGCCTAAGTTTTGCAGTCTCCCAGGACAGGTGGTCTCTCAAGACAGGTGGTCTCTCATGACAGGTTCAATAGAGTGAAACCAATTGGTACATGGCCATAGTGGTCTCTCACGGCAGTGGTCTCTCATGACAGAGGTCTCTCAAGACAGGTTTTACTGTATTCATTTATTCAGAAAATGTTTTCTCCAATGTCATCTGCTATTTGTATTAGGTAAACAGTTAATGCGAAATAAGAAAAGATTAATTAATTCTCCTTCCAAAACCAACTATGTTGTGAACGATATTTTCCATAATGAGCTATTTGATGGTGATTACGTGATAACTTAAGATTATAAATTTTAACCCTTTACCTAACATGGAAAGCAGACGACACTTGCAAAAAACTTCTTGAATAACTAATTTTTTTCATTTTTTGTCTCAAAAACATAGGTTATGAACCCTCGATGGAACGAGCTCGACGAGCTCGTTCCAACGAGGGGTCATAACCTATGTTTTTAAGACAAAAAATGAAAAAATAATGAAAATTGATTTGCGATTTTTTAGAATAGCGCTGGTCGGTTTTGGCCGTTAAAGGGTTAAGGACATGAAATCTGGGAAATTTTGAAGATGATCCATTAACTGGTTAGTCTAAACCAGTATTTTTATTTGGAAAAATAAACTCTTAAATGTTACATATGCTGACAATATTATACAAACAGTAATATAAAATACAAAGGGGGCACAGTGGTGTCGCGGTAACCGGTTCTCGTCAGAACACCGAAGTTAAGCAACGTCAAGCGCAGTTAGTAGTTGGATGGGTGACCATTTCAGCAACTGATTCGCACTCCCGCGTTGTGTCCTTGGACAAGGCACTTCACCCCGATTGTCTATATGGGTGCACGATGACGCTGTGTACTAAGGCGTACTGCACGTCGATGGTGCACATGTCTTCCACCAATCTAACCCTGTCTGTGCAGCGGTACAGAGTTCAGAGTTACGTTGTTGGAGAGCTGACAGCTGCTCGTCATTGCTCGGTGGTTCTCTCTGGGTACTCCGACTTCCACCACCCGTAAAACTGTCACCGACATGATATGACCCTGGCTGTTAATGTGTCGTTAAAAACCCTAATGAATAAATAAATATAAAATACAAAAAGAAATATTGAAAGTAAACACAATAAAAGAACAGGATTCGACAGCAAGCTTTAAGCTTTTGTAAGTTGACTCCTACAAAGTGGCAAATATACACAGTTTCATTACAAGACTCAGGCGGGATCCAATATAATTTCTCATTAAGAGTAGGAAGAGAGAAATGAAACAATAGTTAAGAAAGAATGGAGAATATATACAGTTACAGATGTGGATGGGTGACTGCCAAGTTGATTCAAAGTGGAGACCAGGATTTTATGTCTAGTGTCAGAAGAGCACATTAATGTTCTTTTGTGTGTCCCATTCTAAGATGGTGCGAAGTTAGGCATGGAAAATCACAGTGATAAAATCTGTACAACCCTATGCGCAAACACCGCAATGACAGGTATACCACTCAGTAATCACCTGGTTGTGATTGTAGGACTGATTAGGAGGGCAGTGTTGAAGTTCAGTGTGGCCACCGAGCATGGCATGAACGGCCACCCCGAGGCGAACACCAAACTTGAAAACTATGTCATCATTTCGCAACAACAATTGCCAAGAGTTTCGGCAACTATCATCACAAAACCGTGACACAATTTCAGAACACTATAAAAGAAAGGATTTTCTTGCCAAGAATAGTATTTCATCATGTTAGCTTGCTCTCAAGTCCAGTACAGAGTGCTCAGTCAAAGCATTTGCTCAGCACTATAAATTTTTGGACAACTTTGAAAATGTTACTGTTTGTTGTATTGGTGTAGTATTCTGAACCTAATAATAGCGTGTCAGATAATATTTGCATTGACAGACCACCAAGCATTTCACAGCGGATGTTTGTGTAGTGGACAGTGTAGGAGGTAATGCTCTGTTGTCTCTATTTCACCACAGGTACAAAGCGGAGTAACTGAGATGTGATTGTTAAACAAATGTTGACTGAGATTGCTGCATCCAAGTCTCAGTCTACAGTGCCTTATTTGACCTTTCCAGTTGAAGTGTGAGTTGAAATGGGATGGGGTCGGCCTTTGGTTGCTAGTAAGATGATTTTTGAATGCTTAGGGGTGTTGTATCTGCCGGATATCAATTGAAAGTTCATTCCACAGTCTTACTGTTGAGTAGAGGAATGCCGTGTGACCTAACACAGAGTGAGATGGTGGTAGGTTTAAGTTTACAGCATTTCTTAGATTATAATTCTGTAGTGCAGATACTGGTGGAGGGAGCAGTTTATAAACATAGGGTGGTGTAAGCTTATAAAACATTTTATGAAGTTGTATAAGTTTATGTTTGTTACGTCAAGATTCAAGGGACTCCCATCCACATTCAATTTCGAGCTGTTTTCGAGTCTAGTGCTTTCTTCAGCTGTACAGTTACCCCACACTTGACAGCCTATTCCAAGAGAGGACAGATGAAAGAAAAATAGATTGTTTGACGTGTTTTCCAATCTAAAATGTATTTGTTTTTCTTCAAAATATTTACGCATCTCCAAGCTTTATCTGTTATATTATTAATATTTCCATGATTATTAAAAGTAAGACCTGGGTGCTTATGTGAAGTAACTTACTGGATCGGTTGGTTAAACCTTCTCAGTATCAGTTGGAGTGGGGGGATTATTGTTAGCTCACCGAAGTGAGCTAAACTTATCACCCGCCGTGCGTCGTCCAGTGTCCGGCATCCGTCCGGCGTCGTGAACATTTTTCAAACGACTTCTCTGAAACTGCTAGGTCGATTTGCTCGAAACTTGGTATGGATGTTCATTACCATATGTTAATTCAAGTTTGTTCAAATGAAATGGACATGCACACTTGGAGCTCCATAGGGGACATAACTCTGATAGCGCCCTATGTATATTCGAGAAATTACTAAAAAATCTTCTTCAGCACAAGTGGGCAGAATTATTTGATATTTGGTATGCAGCATTATGGGTGGATCTGATTCAAGTTTGTTCAAATCGGCCCCCTTGATTCATATTTGGGCTCACTATAGAAGCCCATATTCGAACTTAGTGCATTTCAGGCAAATTTCTTAAAAAATCTTCTTCTTCAGATCCAGCAGGCAGAATCTTTTGATATTTGGTATGCAACATTGTGGGGTGGATCTGATGCAAGTTTGTTCAAATCGGCCACCTGGGTTCATATTTGGGCTCAGTATAGGAGCCCGAATTTGAACTTAGTGCATTTCAGGCTAATTTCTTTAAAAATCTTCATCTCAAGATCCAGCAGGCAGAATCTTTTGATATTGAGTATGCAGCATGCTTAGGGGGGTGGGATTCAAGATTGTTCAAGCCAAGTCTCTAGGTCCATATTTGGGCTCACTGTGGGACCCCGAATTATAACTTAGTTCAAAATGAGAAATATTCTTTAAAAATCTTCTTCTTCAGATCCAGCAGTCGGAATGTTTTGATATTTGGTATGCAGCATCCTTGGGGGGGGGGGGGGGGGGGGGAAGGGGGGGGGGGGGAAGGGGGGGGGGGAAGAGATTCAAGTTTGTTCAAGCCATGTCCATAGGTCCATATTTGGGCTCACTGTGGGAACTCGAAATTGTAACTTAGTTCAAAATGAGGAATTTTCTTAAAAAATCTTCTTCTCCAGATCCAGCAGTCGGAATGTTTTGATATTTGTTGTGCAGCATCCTTTGGAGGTGAGATTCAAGTTTGTTAAAGCCAAGTCCCTGGGTTCATATTTGGGCTCCCTCTGGAAGCCCGAATTTTAACTTAGTTCAATATGAGGAATTTTTTCTTTAAAAATCTTCTTCCGATTCAGCAGTAGGAATGTTTTGATATTTGGCATGCAGCATCCTTAGAGGGATGAGATTCAAGTTTGTTAAAGCCAAGGTCATGGGTTTATATTTGGGCTCACTGTGGGAGCCCAAATTATAACTTAGTTCAATATGAGGAATATTCTTTAAAAATCCTTTTTTTTTTAGATCCACTGGTCAGAATCTTTGGATATTTGGTATAAGCTTTTCTTAGGAGGGGCAGATGCAACATGTTGAAATCAATTCCCTGGGTTGATATTTAGTCTACCTTGTCAGGTGAGCACCCTCGGGCCCCCTGGGCCTCTTGTTTTTTTATGCCCCCCGACTTAAGTCGGGTGGCATATAGTGATTGAAGTGTGCGTGTGTCTGTCCATCTGTCAGTCCATCCATCCATCCGTCTGTCCATGTGTGTGTGTGTCCGAGCCAATAACTCAAAAACTGTTAGGGCCACAATCATCAAACTTCACACAATTATAAAGGACCATGGGAGCATCGATGTGTCATACACCATAGCCGGGTTCGTACCTTCAAGGTCAAGGTCACATTTCAAGGTCACACTAAAAATCGGTCAATATTCGTGTCTCAGCCATAACTCAGAAACGAAACATAGTACAATTGTTAAACTTTTTACAAATGATAAGGACATCAGAAGGTGTGTCGCGTATAATAGTTTCCGCCGTATCTGCAAGGTGAAGGTCACAATTGACCTTCATTTGTTCAGGGTCACAGATCAACTGTTAGGGCCACAGTCATCAAACTTCACACAATTATAAAGGACCATGGGAGGATGTGTCACACACCATAGCCGGGTTCGTACCTTCAAGGTCAAGGTCACATTTCAAGGTCACACTAAAAATCGGTCAATATTCGTGTCTCAGCCATAACTCAGAAATGAATCATAGTACAATTGTTAAACTTTTTACAAATGTTAAGGACAGTCAGAAGGTGTGTCGCGTATAATAGTTTCTGCCTGCAAGGTGAAGGTCACAATTGACCTTCATATGTTCAGGATCACAATTAGTGTCTCAAGCATAACTCCAAAACTATTGGGGCTACAGTCATCAAACTTCACGCAATTATAAAGGACCATGGGAGGATGTGTCACACACCATAGCCGGGTTCGTACCTTCAAGGTCAAGGTCACATTTCAAGGTCACACTAAAAATCGGTCAATATTCGTGTCTCAGCCATAACTCAGAAATGAAACATAGTACAATTGTTAAACTTTTTACAAATGATAAGGACATCAGAAGGTGTGTCGCGTATAATAGTTTCCGCCGTATCTGCAAGGTGAAGGTCACAACTGACCTTCATTTGTTCAGGGTCACAAAACAACTGTTAGGGCCACAGTCATCAAACTTCACACAATTATAAAGGACCATGGGAGGATGTGTCACACACCATAGCCGGGTTCGTACCTTCAAGGTCAAGGTCACATTTCAAGGTCACACTAAAAATCGGTCAATATTCGTGTCTCAGCCATAACTCAGAAATGAATCATAGTACAATTGTTAAACTTTTTACAAATGTTAAGGACAGTCAGAAGGTGTGTCGCGTATAATAGTTTCTACCTGCAAGGTGAAGGTCACAATTGACCTTCATATGTTCAGAATCACAATTCGTGTCTCAAGCATAACTCCAAAACTATTAGGGCTACAGTCATCAAACTTCACGCAATTATAAAGGACCATGGGAGGATGTGTCACACACCATAGCTGGGTTCGTACCTTCAAGGTCAAGGTCACATTTCAAGGTAACACTAAAAATCGGTCAATATTCGTGTCTCAGCCATAACTCAGAAATGAATTATAGTACAAGTGTTAAAGACAGTCAGAAGGTGTGTCACATATAATAGTTTCCGCCGCATCTGCAAGGTGACGGTCACAAGGGGGGGGGGGGGCATGTGTTACCTTTGTAACATTTTTCGTGTTTAATTAACTGTTGGAGTTCTATTATGATTCGAAAAGTGCTCAAAAACGACTTCATTGACTCTACACTGTTTGCATTAGCTTTTTGTTTGCTCAGTATTCGAAAAAAAATAGTTTTATTACCATTTTTTTCACCAAATCTTGCTAAACTAAGACTGCTCTTGCTGGTAGCATGATATTTTTGACAAAAAATATTCATGTCACACATCATCTTTGAAAAATAATTTAGAACTCAACCAGCAAAAATCGTGGAACCCTGTTGTTGATCCTTTGAGTACTCTCTTACAAGCATGTGACATCTGTTTCTTGCACTGCAAATATAGCTTTCCAAGAATTAATGTCATACTGGTATGAAATAAGGCTCTGACATTGATTCCTGAAATAATGTCTTGAGTAGTTTTCCCAAGAAATAATTCTAGAGGCTGGTATTTTCAGTAACAAACAAGAGCAACGCAAAGCGTGGCATATGCTCCCTCCTGCAATATCATGAATAGCATCATGCCATCAGAAGCATGACATGTGCCTGCAGCAATCTGTACTAATGTAAACAAGCATGGCAAAAATTATTTCAATCCAACGTAGGATGACATAGCTAGAGCAGCAAATATGTCGGACAGACACATTTTTCAATCATAATCCCCTATGTTAAACAAAGGAAAATAACTCTGTAAATGTTTATTCGAAGATGTTAATTCTGCTGTAGGATCCGTTCCCTCATGTTGACGGACAAGCATGGCAAAAATTGTTTGAATCCAACAAATAATGACCGTGCTAGAGCAGCAAATATGTTGGACTGACACCTTTGCATTATGCACGAACGTAGCAGCTCTCCACTAGATACCCCCTCCGACCAAGTCGGGGGCATAACAAAAATTAATATTAGGCCTAAAAAAATTAAAAATCTGTCTCTCAGGCCCTTCCACATGATCCTTCTGGCTACCTCAAGCTCTCTTTTTATATCCAATGCAAATTTAAAAAAATAAAAATTAAATGGTTTATGTCTGATATTTTACCCATGTTAATAAAATTCATAAATTTTTCCCTTCAGTGCAACAAGGCTTTGTAAAGCATTGCAAAGCCTTCTTGCACTCAAGGGATGAAATACACCACCATACATGCTACTCTGTAGATTATGAGGCCTAGAACATAAAACAAACCTAGAACATGAACTTTTGATGGCAAAGAAATAATTACAAAAATAAAAAATAAAATAAAAAACTTGAACTTGAGGTAAATAGGTGTTCCAAATTTACATTTTTTCGGCTTTATGAGATTCTTTTCAACTTCCTTCTGCTCTACCCTCCATATATTTGCTAATGGTTCATGGAACTTCAGATATCACTTAACTAATCAGATTGTTCAGTTGAACATAATGGAAATTCTGGAAATGTTAAGGAATTTTATATCTACAAGTGTATACCCCATGTGCAGTACTACTTGTCTCTCACAAACATTTGTATTGTGTTGTCTAAAACTTGTGATGGTACATACATATTATCATGAGAATGTGCATGTCCTGTGATTTGTATCAGATTCGAGGTGGTGTCCAGAGTGGGATCTCAACAAGCCAGCTTTGCGGGCGAGTTGTGATCCCATTTTTGGACACCACCGAGAATCTGATGCAATTCACAGGGCATGCACATTATCATGATAATTCATTTATCTAACAATTCTGTCACATAAACAGATTAAATCTTAAATTATTAAAAAGTTAAAAAAAAACCCATATTTTATGGAACTATATTGTTGTGCTTTCTCACAAACAATGAGTAATGCTGTCACCACAATATCAAAGTTGTACTGTCAAATTATTCACTCTCAGTGTCACTTCCTGTGATGATACGCTTGAATTTATGAGTGTGTAATACTGAATTGTGCAGTGTCTATTTATTGTGTGTGTGTGGGGGGGGGGGGGGGGGGGGGGGGGGGGGGGGGGAGGTGGTCATTGACTATTAATAGGTCTGTCTCTTACTGTAAGGAATTTTGCTTTGTTTGTAAGCGATCAGCTGAATCGATCACTGAAACACACATAGAATGTATTCATGTGCCTGTTATGATAGCCAGTCGCTTTCCCAGAAATGAGTCATCTATATGATACAGAATTTGAATAAGTTGTCTATATGATACGGAATCGGAACACATTATGTGATACGTACCGCTTCTCGTGGTTTTCAGGCCAAAGTCTATATGACTGTTAGATAAATATCTGCAATTGGCTGTCCAGCCTCACTTCTCTTTCAGATTGTGAAATGCCTCAAAATTCCGGTCTTTTAGAGAACAAGGTTTTGAATTGATCCCAAGGATGATACTGCATGTCAGAAAATTTGGGTTCACAAAAAAAAAATGTCTGTTTCTTTCACCTGTAAAATTAGAATTCGAAATTATGTTTGCTGCATTGGTAGAACATAACTTGAACTTGACGTATGCTGTTTTGAGATAACATGAGAAATTGAGTGCTGGAACCCCATCTTTAGGCATTTTTCTGAAGTGCAGGTATTGCAATTAATATGGTTCACATTGATTAGTTATGCATCATGTTCTGTAGGATGGAAAATATTAGTCTGTATGGGAGTCTCTAGTAATCACACATCCACCTTCCACTGTTTAACCTTATAACTAAATTGATTTGAAATGACACTTCTATTATTTTTTCCAAAATAGGTGAAAATTTTATTTTTATTTTTTTGCTTCCACTACATAGCTTAGCTTATACCTCCTCAGTGGAGCAAGCTCAATTATACGAGGAGTTATAAGCCATGTTTTGGAAGCTAAAATTGAAAAAAAATCTAAAAATTTGAATGATAATTTTTGTGAATAAAGCGGGATGGATTTAGCCGAAACAGCAGGCAATTTCATTTTGCTGTATTTCCATGCAGCTCCTATGTGTCAAGACTTTTTCAATGATTGGAAGTTACTTGAATGTTGCAGTTCTCTGATTATTAATGACGGTGCAATAAGATATATCTCAGTAAAATGGAGCAATCAGTTAAAATCTGATTTATTAACCCTTTACCTAACATGAAATGCAGACAGCACTTGCAAAAAAAAATTGTAGAGTAACTAATTTTTTTCATTTTTTGTTGGAACTAGCTCGTTCCACGGAGAGGTCATAACCTATGTTTTTGCGACAAAAAATGAAAAAATAATGAAACTTAATTGGCAATTTTTGAGAATAGCGCTGGCCGGTTTTGGCCATTACATTGGGTAAAGGGTTAACTTAATCTTGTTTAATTTTTTACCAAATCCAGTGACTAATTCCTTCACAGTTAACCTTGATGTGTTTCTATGAAAAATTAAAGAAATATTTTTGAGTATGGTAACTGTTAATCCTTAGTGCTTTGAAATGATATTGAAATGTGCATACATTGTATGCACACCGGTGAAATAACAGTTCAGTACACAGGAACCGGAACTTACTTCATGGTAAAATGATACTTGAATTATCAACTTAAGCTTGTTCAATTTTTTAGCAAATCTGGTCACTGATTGCTTCAATGTTAACCTTTAAGGGCATGTGCAGTTGTCCGGAATGCCTGCAAGACTACAACCTGTACATATTCAGTTGCTTAGCAGTGATTACTATTCAAGCCTTGACTGCCTGTTAGGGCAGCGAAGACTTGACTAGAAATCACTGCTGAGGTGATTTGTCTATTGTCAGCAGGATCTTCTTATGACGGCATGTTTATGGCACATGTTCTGAGATTGTAAAAGCCTGAAATAGGCCTTTAAAGGTTAACCTTGATATGTTTCTATGAAAAATTGAAGAATTATGTTTAGTATGGTAACTGTTAATACTTTACCTGACAAATATACTATTGTTACTGTTGTTTTTTGAGGAAAATAAAGATATTTATACCCAGGTGTAAGCTCTTGATTTATATATTAGTTTCTGTTTATTCATTGCAGCAGGACCTTTCTGTGGGTGATAAATGTGATGTAAATTTGGTGTGAAGTAAATGTGTCAACCCTTTAACTGGTAAAGTGCTGAGTTTTTTCTGACAACAAATCAAAGCTCATCATATACTGCTCTATTACATTTAATTGGATAGTGCCTTATAGGCACTATCCAATTAAATGTCAGAGAGCAAGGTATTGTATAAAAAATCTGATTCATATCAGGGACAATAAAGGATTCCTCAGGTAGAATGTAGCTACAGACAGTTATTGCCTGTCACTTTTAGTAAAGCCCAAAATAGGGCTTCCAGCACTCTACCAGTTAACCCTTAGTGTCCTGGACAGATTTCTTGAATACCCTCCAGACCACCACCTGTGCATTGCCAGTAGCTTAGCAGTGACTTCTAGTGAAGTCTTGGCTGCCCATTTAGGCAGCCAAGACTGGACTAGAAACCACTGCCAAGGTAATATGTCTATATTCAGCAGGATCCCCTCATGATTGCTTATAAAGGGTACCTGTTCTGAGGCCAATAAAAGTTGGAAATGATCCTTTAAGGGTTAACAAATGACTAGAAGACAATACTTACAAATCCAAATTTCTTGATTAACCACTGGAATGACTAAAAAAATGTAACAAATTGCATAGCAGGGGTTTGAACCCATGCTGAGAAAGTTTCATTCACCCCTCCTACTGCCTTGCAAAACTATGGGTTTGTCAGCGGCCAAGTGGTGTGTAAAGTTTATTATATTTTATGAGGTGGTTGGTGCCAAGGGGAACTCTCCTGTCTTGGGTTCAAACCACCGTTATGCCATTTTCAATATAATCAGCATCCTTTGATTTGTTGATTTCTCACAATAAATTGAATGGAAACATAGAAAGTCTCTTTTAATCTTTAGTGGTAGTGTTCATGCTGGCTCGGAATTTTTCAAGTTGGGAGGGGGGAGGGGGTGGGGAGCGTGAAACAAATCCCCTGTAATATATGATTTTCATCTTTCGACATTTTCTTCAATATTATTTGTGCACAGTCTTCACAGGAAGTTAATGAGCATGTTGTATTGAAAAACATCTGCAAAGTATTGTAAGTTTTCTTCAAGTTTGTGGCCTATATTCTCATATCCTCACAGTATTGACGATTTACAGTGTACATTTTCAAGAAAAAGTATTCCAAAAGTTATTAGGAGGTTTTTTCACAAAGTTAGCTTTTTACCTCATTTTATTGCAAAAGCATGCAATGACCTTGTTCCAATGAGGCATCAAAATTTACATTTTCCAAAAGAAAATTAAAAACTGAGATAAGGCTAAACAAAATTAATCTTTTGATTCTCAGGCAGCGGCGTATTTGGGGTTCTTTTTAGCCGACGTTCATCATATTTATTTCGGACTCAAAATTCAAAATGTATAAAACTATCATAAGATGTGATTTTAGTGGTATCTCATCACGATTTGTGATGCAGTATGTCATATACATTGATACAGTATTGTTATTCTCTTTGTGAAATGTGACACGACTGTCATATGTATGTACAAAATAAATATTTATTTCTCTGGTTGAGGGCTAGATTATTTTAGGTGGTCTGAATTTATTCATTGAAAATTGCTTTATTACAAATTATTGGAGAATGCCAAGAGGCACTCTCCAATAATTTGTAATAGAACAAATTTGTATAAACAAACTATTATTTACGTTTGACTGAATAAACATGGGCAAGGAAAATGTTGGCTTTTGCACTGGTATCCTCATTTTTAGCTTAACTTGACAAAGTCAAGATAAGCTATTGCCATTACGCGTGCGGAAGTCTGTTAGTCTGTGAGTCTATTCACATTTTCCTTTAGCACAGGCTACACCCTGTAGTTCTTGTCTGATCGTCACAAAATTTCATATGGAGGTTTGGGGTCCTGTCTAGATGAGACCGTCCCCGTGGCGATCGATCAAACAGTATGGCTGCCCGAGCCCAAAACCCGAAAACCATTAGCACAGTCTACAGGCTGTATTTATGAAGAGATTTCATTGTAACTTGGTAGGATGCCTCTGTATAATGTCTAGATGAGAAAGTCCCCTTTTGGTCATGATCTGTCAGCCGTGATGGCTGCCCAAGCCCGAAACCCAAAATCTTTTAGCACAGTTTGCAGGTCATATTTAATATGGACGGATTTCATTGTAACTTGGTAGGATGACTCCGTATGATGTCTAGATGAGAACTTCCCCATATGGTCGCGATCTGTCAACCGTGACGACTGCCCGAGCCCAAAACCCAAAAACCTTTAGCACAGTCTACAGGTCATATTTATGGAGGGATTTCATTGTAACGTGGTAGGTTGACTTCATATATTGTCTAGATGAGAACACCCCCTTTTGGATGCGATTGGGCAACTGTGGTGGCTACAGGGGCCAGAAGCCCGAAAACCTTTAGCACAGTCTACAGGTCATATTTATGAAGGGCTTTCATTGTAACTTGGTAGGATGACTCCAAATAATGTATAGATGAGAACGTCCCCTTTTGCTCACAATCATTCAGCCTTGATGGCTGCCCAAGCCCAAAACCCAAAAACTTTTAGCATAGTCTATAGGTCGTATTTATGGAAGGATTTCATGTAACTTGTTAAGTTGACTCCATATAATGCCTAAATGATGACATCCCCTTTTGATCGTGATTGGTCAACTGTGATGGCTGCAGGGGCCTGAAGCCCAAAAACCTTGAGCACAGTCTACAGGTCATATTTATGAAGGGATTTCATTGTAACTTCGTAGGATCACTCCAGATAATGCTCAGATGAGAACGTCCCCTTTTGGTCGCGATCATTCAACCATGATGGTTGCCCGAGCCCAAAACCCGAAAAACTTTAGTACAGACTACAGGTCGTATTTGTGAAGGGATTTCATTGTAACTTCGTAGAATGACTCCGTATAATGTTGAGATGAGGACGTCCCCTTTTAGTTGCAATCAGTCAACAGTGATGGTTACACAGGCCTGAAGCCCAAAAACCTTTAGCACAGTCTACAGGCCATATTTATTAAGGGATTTCAATGTAACTTGATAGGATGACTCATTTTGGAATAATTTCATTGTAACTTGGTAACTTTCGTTGACATATGTTTACTGTGAGGGCCACATACATTAACTGTGAGGTCCACATTAACCCTTTCCTCAGTTCTTTAGTAAAATCTACACCTCATGTTATTTTCATTAAAAACACAGCATACAGGGAACAGAAATTAACATATTCCCAATTATCACAATTCTTGTCTTATTTCATAATCCTTTCATAAACATTGAACATTATCCTTTTCATCAAACACAACACACAGACAAGTTAAGTTACAGTGTCAATGACACCTTCATTTTGAAAGGCCTGATTGTGGTTTCTAGCACTCTACCAGTTAAAAAACTCATTATTTTTTATCTCCATTTTAGTTGTTCTATATTGATTTTGTGTTGAATGATCACTGTTACAAAAAAAACTATCAGTGATATCATCATGGAAGCTCTATTATTTCCACATGAAACAAAATATTGTGTTTTGATTGGCTGATAGGTACAGTGTAACTTGCAATCTACAGTAGCTTTTTTTTAGACCGTGGTTAACCATGGTGTAAAAACAAGAATACACAATAGCAAGCTATATGGCTAAAAAAGGTACCCATTTTTAATTACTAATTAATTCTGCTCAGTTATGTTAGAACAGAAATGAAAATACAGGAAATTTAATATTTATGTGCAATAAAATATTACAGATATGGATGTCATTGGAACTGGCTCATTGAGCCATTTCCAATGACATCCATATTTGACTGGTGTTATTAAGAAACTTACAAAGTACAAATCTTCTGTCAGTTTTTTCCCACAATTTAAGTTAAAGTATTAAGTACACCAAAATTCTTGGAAATAAATCTGTTATCCTTGTGTTTTCCAGGGTGTATGGGAGTTTACACCGGTCTGGGAACTCATGCACCCTTCGGCTTCGCCTCAAGGTGTATGAGTTCCCAAACCGGTGTAAATTCCCATACACCCTGGAAAACACAAGGATAACTCATAGTATTTAATTTTAGGCTCTCACAACTGGATTTTTGGCATTGGCAACCATTCCATCACAAATAAAAAATAAAAATAAAAACCGCCCTCCCTCATTCGTTTCTAAAACAAAATGCCTGAAAATCAATTATTTAAGTTTGTTTGGCCTAAATTATTGCTTTCTAAAATAAATTATTTCTTTTTGTTTAACCCTTATCCTAATATTATGGCCATAAACGGCCATTGCCATTTTCAAAAGTTGCAGGTAGCATCGTGGCTCAGTGGTTATGGCATTGGACTTCAAACTGAAAGGTCCAGAGTTTGATCCCTACCAGGGGTATCTGTGTTATGTCCTTGGGTGAGGCACTTACTCCTGATTCCCATCTGGGGGCTCTGTGGCACTGTGTATTATTATTTATTTATTTATTTATTTATCAGGGTTTAATGACACATTAACAGCCAGGGTCACATCATGTCGGTGACAGTTTTACGGCCGGAGTACCCAGAGAGAACCACCGAGCAATGACGAGCAGCTTATCAGATCTCCATCATCGTAACTCTGAACTCTGCACTGCGGCACAGGCAGGGGTAGATTGGTTGAAGACATGTGCACCATCGTCGTGCAGTACGCCATAGTACATAGCGTCATCGTGCCCCCATGTAGGCAATCAGGGTTAGGCGCCTTGCCCAAGGACACAGCACGGGAGACGGTGTATTAAGACATACTGCATGTGGACAGTGCATTTGTCTTCAACCAATGCTAACCTAAAAGGGCAGAGTTAGTACGTTGGGGAGTTGGCAATTGCTCAACACTGCTTGTGGTTCTGTGCGTACTCCAGCTTCCTCCATCCGTAAAACTGTCTGACATGAGGTGACCCTGGTTGTCAAAAGCATTGTTAACTGGTAGAGTGCTACATTTTCTTTCAAAGGTGATTTGTAACATGAGTATTTTTTTTTCAAAGATACCATGCTAGCAGCAAGATGGGCCTTAGCTTAGCAAGATATTCTTCATAAATAATTGTTAGCTCACCTGACTTTCAGTCAGGAGAGCTATAGTGATCACTCACCGTCCGTCGTCCGGCGTCCGTGAACATGGTGTTTGCGTCTTCTCCTCCCAAACCGCTGAACCAATTTAATTGATATTTGAGATAATAGTTTGTTATGACATCGCAATTTGATTTTGTTCAAATCAAGTTGCCTCGCTTGTGGGTAGGGCCACACCCCAAAAGTGTGCTGAAATGTTAAAAAATCTTCTTCTCATGAACCAGCAGTAGTAGAGACTTGATATTTGGTGTGCAGCTTCCTTTTGAGGTGTAGACTCAGATTTGTTCAAGAGAAGTTTGTGAGGCTATACTTGGCGTCGTTATGGCCTTATGGGAGGGGCAAAATTTTTGGCCCCGCCCAAAATGTCTATTTTCCAAACCGAGAGGCTGATTTGAACCAAATTTTATGTGAGGGCTTATTGGGTCATAAGTACCTAATTTATGCTGATTTTTTTTTCCCGTAGCCCCATGGGAACCACAGGAGCTAAAAATAGAAAAAAATTAAAATGCCCATATCTTCAAAACTGCATGGCACCGAGCATTTTTATTTGGTGTGAAGCTTCCTTAGGACCAACAGAAAGAATTGGTAAAAAAAAATTGCCATCGGTTTTATCATAGGGTACAGTTTCGGGACTTTGAAAAAGTGCTGAGTCAGCACTTTTTAACACTGTAGGCAATGGGAAAAACATTAAAATATCTTCTTCTCCAGATACAGCAGGCAGAATCTTTTGATATTTGGTATGCAACATTGTAGGGTGGATCTGATTCAAGTTTGTTCAAATCGGCCCCCTGGGTTCATATTTGGGCTCAGTATAGGAGCCCGATTTCAAACTTAGTGCATTTCAGGCAAATTTCTTAAAAAATCTTCTTCTCCAGATCCAGCAGGCAGAATCTTTTGATATTTGGTATGCAACATTGTGGGGTGGATCTGATTCAAATTTGTTCAAATCGGCCCCCTGGGTTTATATTTGGGCTCAGTATAGGAGCCCAAATTTGAACTTACTGCATTTCAGGCAAATTTCTTTGAAAATCTTCTTCTCCAGATCCAGCAGGCAGAATCTTTTGATATTTGGTATGCAACATTGTGGGGTGGATCTGATTCAAGTTTGTTCAAATCGGCCCCTTGGGTTTATATTTGGGCTCAGTATAGGAGCCCAAATTTGAACTTAGTGCATTTTAGGCAAATTTCTTTAAAAATCTTCTTCTCAAGATCCAGCAGGCAGAATCTTTTCATATTGGGTATGCAACATTGTGGATCTGATTCAAGTTTGTTCAAATCGGCTCCCTGGGTTTATATTTGGGCTCAGTATAGGAGCCCAAATTTGAACTTAGTGCTTTTCAGTCAAATTTCTTAAAAAATCTTCTTCCCCAGATCCAGCAGGCAGAATCTTTTGATATTTGGTATGCAACATTGTGGGGTGGATGTGATTCTATTTTGTTCAAATCGGCTCCCTAGATTCATATTTGGGCTCACTATAGAAGCTCGAATTCGAACTTAGTGCATTTCAGGCAAATTTCTTCAAAAATCTTCTTCTCCAGATCCTGCAGGCAGAATCTTTTGATATTTGGTATGCAACATTGTGGGGTGGATCTGATTCCAGTTTGTTCAAATCGGCCACCTGGATTCATATTTGGGCTCACTATAGAAGCCCAAATTCGAACTTAGTGCATTTCAGGCAAATTTCTTTGAAAATCTTCTTCTCAAGATCCAGCAGGCAGAATCTTGTGATATTTGGTATGCAGCATCCTTAGGGGGCTGAGATTCAAGTTTGTTCAAGCCATGTCCCTAGGTCCATATTTGGGCTCACTGTGGGAGCTTGAATTGTAACTTTGTTCGAAATGAGGAATTTTCTTAAAAAATCTTCTTCTTCAGATCCAGCAGTCGGAATGGTTTGATATGTGGTGAGTAGCATCCTTGGGGGGGAGGGGGGGATTCAAGTGTGTTAAAGCCAAGTCCATGGGTCCATATTTGGGCTCCCTGTGGGAGCCCAAATTATAACTTAGTCAATATGAGGAATTTTTCTTTAAAAATCTTCTTCAGATTCAGCAGTTGGAATGTTTTGATATTTGGCATGGAGCAACCTTAGGGGGCTGAGATTCAAGTTTGTTCAAGCCAAGTCCCTTGGTTCATATTTGGGCTCACTATGGGAGCCTGAATGACAACTTAGTTCAAAATGAGGAATTTTCTTTAAAAATCTTCTTCAGATCCAGCAGATGAATGCTTTTGATATTTTTTATGCAGCATCCTTAGGGGGGTAAGATTCAAGTTTGTTCAAGCCATGTCCCTAGGTCCATATTTGGGCTGATTGTAGGAGCTCGAATTGTAACTTGGTTCAAAATGAGGAATTTTCTTTAAAAATCTTCTTCTTCAGATCCAGCAGTCGGAATGTTTTGATATTTGGTGTGCAGAATCTTTAGGGGTGTGAGATTCAGGTTTGTTAAAGCCAAGTCCCTGGGTTCATATATGGGCTCCCTGTGGGAGCCCGAATTATGACTTAGTTCAATATGAGGAATATTCTTTAAAAATCTTTTTTTAGATCCACTGGTCAGAATATTTGGATATTTGGTTTCAGCTTTTCTTAGGAGGACCAGATGCAACTTGTGGAAATCAATTCTCTGGGTTGATATTTAGGCTACCATGTCAGGTGAGCGCCCTCAGGCCCCCTGGGGCCTCTTGTTTTATTACCATTTTATTAATAAATAAATGGTAATAAAACAATTTATTTAATTTTTATTTTCAACGGCAGAGCAAACAAGCTTGCATGTACAGTCTGAAGCCACTATAGTGATAGGGGCTTCTAGCATTCTACCAGTTAAACCCAAATAAAAAAAAAACACAAAAAATCAAAAATTGCTTTTCAGTAGTTTTCTTTTTTATGCTTCAAAAACATGGCCTATGATCCCTCTTTAGGATGAACTCCTTAGCTTGTTCCATTGAGGAGTTGTTGGTAAAGGATCAAAATATTGTTGCTTTATTAGCTCACCGGGGGGACCTTGACTAATCACTTGCTATCCATCGTGAACTTTATGTTATTAACTTCTCAAAAACTACTGGACCGAATTGAGCCAAATTTGGTATACATGTTCCTTATCGTGTGTCAATTCAAGTTTGTTCGAATATGGTTGCCACATCCACGGGAAGTCTTTCCAGGGGCATAACACTGTTAGCATCCAGAATGTTTTTTAACATTAAAAAAAATCTTCTTCAGTGTCACCAGTCAGATTTTTTTTTATATTTGGTATACACCATCCTTTTGGGAGTCAAATTCAATGTGGACTACTAGACAAGTCGAGGCTCGAAAGATCTAGATTAAATTGAACATATTTAACGGATTTAGAGTCTGTTCACTACGAGATAAGTCGAGACTCTAAAGAACTGCATTAAATTGAACATATTTCGCAGTGTTAAACTCCGTTGACTCAGGACCAGTAAAAGTACTGGTTGCGCGCACTTGGATGGTAAACGTGGCTCTCAGACCCAAGTGCGCGCAACTGGTAATATTTTTATACTGTACCAATGACCCAGACTTAGCTGGTGTTAACTCTTAAATTCTAGTGCCAAACACAAATTTTGCCCCCCCCCCCCCGCCCCCCAATCCCCAAAATTGGCATCAAAATCCAAAAATTAGATGTCCTATGTGGTCCTCCATATTTTTGTCCACTGCGCAGTGTCCAGGAAGTAACGAAATTGGAGCAAAATCCTCATTCTTTGTTTGGCGCTTCAATCAGAAACATCTCACTGATATCTGTGCTTATAATCTCAGTTTAAATGATGCCAGACACAAAATCATGAAAGAAATGGTGGATCTAAGGATGAAATAAGAGGATGAGAGGAAGAAACAGTGGAAGGATGTGTTCAGGGCTGTAACTTATAATTTTTATGCAAAATTATTTCATGTTCCCTAATTTCGGGGCATAGGCCTGATGTTTACATTCTTAGGAAATTTCCACAGTTTGTTCAGAGTTTCCTTTATCCCTTTCTTAATACCCCCCTTGCTATTCTCCCATGCTTTTGTAATTTATTTACTGAAATTTCTTTGGAGTTTTGGCTTGGTAACAGAATGTTTATTCTGTTTTTCCCCATGGTTACGTCCTCACCCTAGGGTGGTTAGGCGTTTCGGTCATGCATCTACCATCCGATGTACTGTAGTTTCTTCTCAGGAAGCCTCTGTTTTACATCGGATAGTGTTTAAATTGGTTACTGATTTCGGGCCATATTATCAGTGCCTGGAGTCTTGTTTCCAGTTTGTTTTTTTTTTTGTTTTTTTTTTTTGTTTATTAGGGTTTAACGACACATTAACAGCCAGGGTCATATCATGTCTGTGACAGTTTTACGGGTGGAGGAAGCCGGAGTACCCGGAGAGAACCACCGAGCAACGACGAGCAGCTGCCAGCTCTCCAACATCGTAACTCTGAACTCTGCACCGCTGCACAGGCAGGGTTAGATTGGTTGAAGACATGCGCACCATCGACGTGCAGTACGCCTTAGTACACAGCGTCATCGTGTCCCCATGTAGGCAATCGGGGTTAAGTGCCTTGCCCAAGGACACAACGCGGGAGCACGAATCAGTCGCTGAAATGGTCACCTATCCAACTACTAACCGCGCTCAACGTTGCTTAACTTCGGTGATCTGACGAGAACCGGTTACCGCGACGCCACCGCGCCCCCTTCCAGTTTTAATTCACTTTTGTTTATGTTGACAACGGTTACTTCTGACAGTGATTCCTTGTATTCTATTAGTTCTACTCAGAGCCAGATACATTAATATTGTCCGTAAGGGTAACATTAATATTTTAAACATGTTTAAAAAAAATTTGTCCACACTTAGGCTTTTTTGGGATCCATTTGGGCTCATCGTTCCCATTGGGAACTTGGGCTCATCTTGAAAATTTTTCGAAAATTTTTTTTTTCTTTTGAATTAATTTTCGAAATGTTTGTAATGGATTATTATTATTAAGTATCTTTGTTTTCAAGGGTTGGTGCGAGTACGATGACTGTTTAATATTTTTTCAAAATGAAAGAATATTGTTCAATTGTAAATCGAGGAAGTCTTCCTCTGATTCCCATGGTCATTGTATTTGTTGTAGTGTACTCACACTAATTCTTGCTCAGTGTGTGCCAATTCAGATGACAAACGTTGGAGACGTGTGTCACGGTATATCCTTAGTGGTGAGAGGTCCATACCCGTCCTCTCTCCACAGGGTCACTCTAGTTTTTTCAGTCTCTTTTTCAGAGGAACAAGAACAGGGTGATGTGTCCGTGATGTCTTCAAAAGTGTGCATCCGTCGTCGCAATAATGAGCTAGCGGCAAAGTGCTTAAAAGGAATGCGGCAAGTGCCTAAGAGGTCCCACGTAGGATCGATGTTCACTTGTCGCCCGCTAGCCCCCCGGTGAAGCAATCATGCACGAAATGTTTGTGACGCCGTGTTCGTCCGTTGCGGTCCAGGAGAGGAGAAGGGGTGTTGCGAGCACTATAATCTCGAATTACGCACACCCGGCGATGACGGATCAGAGGATGGAACTGAGGAAGCCAGTCAGTCCGGAAGCTAGCTCGTCCGGGTCTATCCGGACCGCGAGCGAGAGAGGCCCCCTCTCTTTTACAACAACGTCTGGGCCGAGATGTTGTATGTAACGTTCGTTAGTCGGAGCAAACGTCCACTCCTGCTCGGGACGCTCCGTCGCATAGACAGTCCGACGCGACTTGTCTATTGGCTTCCTCATCCTCACGTCAGCACACACGACCGCACCTTGGCTATGTGACCGCAGATATCCAGCCTGCTTCGCCGACCAGGGAGTCCACGTCGACCAGGTAGCCAAGGACACGGGGCCTTTCCAGTTGGGACGTTCGCATATCAGAAGTATGCAGGAATTAACGTCCCTGGAGCTTCCAGCAGCTAAATTACGTAAGACCGCGGCTCCACAGGCCTCCGTCACGGACTTGCTATCACAGATAGCTCAATTCATCGCAGCATCCAGCAGCTACCAGAAACTTTTTCAGTGAAGAAACTGTCTGAGCAAGCTGGGTGGGTTCGCTCCCCTGCAGAGTCAGTAAAGGACGACCAAGATTCTTATGTGGTCCAGGCGGATGGTAAAAGGGAATCAGCACAGCTGAAATTTTCCCTTTCCGAACAACTTAAGGTGGCCGTAGATTTCATCCGGCATCTTCATATATTTCATCAGTCATATTCAGTGGTTAACTCAAGGAGTACCACTGCAACTGCCGGGTCCGAGTTTTACGATAATGACGGATGCGAGTCAAACAGTTTGGGGCGCAACTCTGAGCCCAACGGATTCGAGTTGCCAGGGTCTTTGGGATCCGCAGTTCCTAAACAAGCACATAAACATCAAGAGATGATGTCAATGTGGCTTGCGCTACGTCAATGAATGAACATTCTTCAGAATTCGCATGTTCAAATTCTGTCCGACAATTCGACAGTAGTTGCGTACATTCGGAACCAGGGAGGCACTCATTCCATTCCGTTATTCAATTTAACGGAAATGATCCTTCTGTTTGTCCTAGAGCATCAAGTTCTTCTATCGGTCCGTCATATAATGGGTCGTCTGAACGTTCTAGCAGACTTCCTTTCTCGAAAAGGTCGCATGTTGCCGTCAGAATGGACTCTCAACAAACAAGTATTCAATCAGATTTGCTACCAATGAGATCGTCCAATGATAGACTTATTTGCGGCGCATCTCAACAATCAGTTGCTGACGTATGTGTCGCCATGCCCAGGTCCTCGAGCGTTTGCAGTAGACGCTCTCTCGATCTCTTGGGACGGAATGATAGGATACGCATATCCTCCAGCTCCGTTGATTCAGCAGATATTGCTAAAAATCAAGCAATCTCACTGCAAGATTCTGTTGGTAGCATCTCTGTCACCCCAGAGACCATGGATAAATCTACTCAGGTGTCTGTTCTGGGACATTCCGCGGAAGCTTCCTCCACGGGAGGACCTTCTTTCGCAGGGGAAATCGCGCACACTGCATCACAACCCGCAAGGTCTCAATCTTCACGTATTTCCGTTGTGTGGTCCTTCTTGCGCGGCAAGCATTTTACAGGACGGGCAGTGGACGCAATTTCTAACTGTAGGAGGACCTCCTCTTCGCTAAATTATTATGCTAAGTGGAAGGTTTGCTATATGTGGTGTAGGGATCATTCTATTGATATTTATGATCCCTCAATTCCAGACATTGCTATTTTTCTGGTCTACTTGTTTGACGAGATCAAACTGCAGCCAATAACCATTAAGGGTTATAGGTCTATGCTATCGGATACCTATGCTCATCATGATAGGTTACAGATTGGATCTAATGTCTCTTTATCTAAGTTAGTAAATAACTTTTCGATAAATAGACCTAGAACCTTAGGTTAATTCCTAAGTGGAATTTGGCTTGGGTTCTTCTGAAGCTAAAAGAAGCACCATTTGAGCCTCTTGATACAGTGGACTTCAAATTCTTTTCTTATAATACAGCTTTTCTCTTAGCCTTCTCTTCTGTCAGAAGACTTAGTGAGCTTCATGCACTGTCAGTTGATGATTTTCACTATCGTAGTGTTGGTAATACTATTACTTTAACTACTAATGTTGGATTTTTGGCTAAGAATCAGGCTCCTAATAAGTATCCTGAACCTATTGTTATTAAGGCTCTGTCGTCTTCAGACGGTCATAGGCCTTTGCTCTGTCCAGTTAGAGCCATGGGTTTTTACAAACGTAGATCTGAGTTTATCAGAAAGAGACGTAAGCGTTTCTTCAAGTTCTGTCTCTGCTGCATAATAGAAAGGACATTACAGTCCATTCTATTGCAAGATGGGTTCAATTACTATCCGTACTGCTTATGAAAAATTATCTTCAACTCAGCAGTCTGTGCTTAAGATTTCGGAGCATTAAGTAAGAGCGCTGTCTACATCTTGGGCTTATGCTAATAGTGTTGTTATTACCGATTTGATGAAGGTTGCATATTGGTCTCAGCCTTCCGCGTTCACGAATTTTTATCTTAGAAATATTGAGTCCATTTCTGGAGACCTTCTATGTTTAGGTCCGTTATCTGTTGCTCAGAATGTCGTCCACTAAACAGTTGCAACTATAGTTATGCGGGGTTTCTGTTCCGGTAGTGACTCTGTCCTGTTGCCCTCTTCGTTCTGGGTATTTGACCCAGAGCAAGGGGAAGGAGGGAGGGGGTGGTGTTCCCTTATATCACCTGCTTTATAGTGAAAAGCAAGGGAATACCTCCTCTGGAGTCAGTAATTCCGAGTCGGTGCCGGGATAGTTTTAAAGTGTAAAGCTAATGTCTATCTCATATATGTAATATTTTTTTTAAAGTGTAGCTCGGTGTGAAACATTTGTGTATGTCACGTGTCATACGAGCGCTAATATACAATCCTCGGACACTTTTAAATGAGTATAAAGAGTCTCATTCTCTGGACTATCTTTATTTATTGGCTTTCCTTTAAAAAGATTAGTATAATGGGTTATACTGGATGTTAATAGAGATCATTGATGTTATTGTGCTCAATTACGGAATGGTATTGTGTCTTTCTTTTTTGATACAAACAAGAAAGATACATGTAAAACCTGTTCTCCTCTTCTCCTTGAGGGGATAATTCTGTTTACATGTAATTGAGCCTATTGGATTTTCCTTTATGTCCTAGGCCCTCCAGTCTTTTTTCTATTCAGCTAAGTCTGGGTCATTGGTACAGTATAAAAATGTTAAAACATTTATAGTAATTTTTATATTTTTTATACTTACCAATGACCCAGACGGGGATGGCCCTCCCACGAGTTGGGAACTCATACTTCCCCGCTGATTACATAACGCTTACCAGGCACTGGTTGTAAGAATGAGGATTTGACTCCAATTTCGTTACTTTCTGGACACTGTGCATGCGCAGGGGACAGAAGTATGGAGGACCACATAGGACATCTAATTTTTGGATTTTGATGCAAATTTGGGGGATTGGGGGGGCAAAATTTGTGTTTGGTCCTAGAATTTAAGAGTTAGCACCAGCTAAGTCTGGGTCATTGGTAAGTATAAAAAATATATAAATTACTATAAATTTTTTAACTTTTACTGCGACCTGAGTCAATGTTGTACAACCTTCACTTTTCCGGTATCTTCTTCTTCTTCCAGTGAGTACATGGCCGCTCTCTGGCGTATTATCGTACTTTTAGCTATTTGCCGGCAGATCAATCGGGTGCTGGTTGAAAGAAAACTTTATGCACAGTGCGGTTAAAAACAGTTTCACGGTTCAACTTATCTCAGATGTACGGACTGCAACTCTCCTTTGAAGGGTTCCAGCGAGTTACAGGAAATGACACGCTGAGGTAAGGAGTTCCAAATGCATATGGAGTCTGGAAAGAATGACCGCTGATAAGTGGATGTTCTGGCATAGGGCACAAGAAATTTATGGCTGGGGCCCCTGATCGCCGTGGCTGCTGGTATCAGGTTGGCTGTCAGATTGTCTACCAAGTTGTTAACAATTCGAAACATAATCACAGCTTTAGCCCGAGCCCTTCTCTCCTGAAGCGTGTTCCAGTCCAAGTTTGTGAGCATCGTGGTCACACTGCTGGTCGTGTGGTAGTCACCCATTACAAATCTTGCTGATCTCTGCTGAACCATTTCAAGTCTGTTGATGTTCTGTGATGTATGGGGATCCCAGATGACACTACCATATTCCAATATAGGTCTAACAAGAGTGATGTAACACATCTCTTTCGTCTTTCTTGGGCACATATAGATGTTTCTCTGCAGGGGGGCTCTGGTGGCATTGGCCTTCTATTCAATCTGTTGTATATGGGTGTTCCAGTTGAGTTTATGATGGGTATTAACTCCTAGATATTTAGCAGACTCTACTTCCTCTAGTTGGTGACCATGGATGTTGTACGGCACTCTAATTGGTGTTCTCTTATTCGTGATGTGCAGAATTTGGCACTTCTGGGATGGAACTCCATCTGCCAATCTTTTTCCCATTGTTGCAGACCGTCCAGATCTTTTTGTAGTTGGTGTGCATCAGAGGCTGATGTTATATCTCTGTAAAGGACACAATCGTCCGCAAACAAATGTACTTTAGCTGTTGATGACACATATTCCGGCAGGTCGTTAATGAAAAGCAGGAACAAATGAGGTCCAAGTACGCTACCTTGTGGCACTCCCGATGAGACTGGTGCAATTTTTGAGGTGGAACCATCCAAGACTACCCTCTTTTCTCTCCTCTTCAAAAAGTCCACTATCCAATCATAAGTTGTTCCTGTAATTCCACAATGATGTATTTTATGTAAGAGTCTCTGATGGGGAACCTTGTCGAATGCCTTCGAAAAGTCTAAGAGTATTATGTCAGTTTGACCCCTGTTGTCTACACTTTTGGCCAGATCTTGGATTGTAAGTACCAGTTGGGTTTCACAAGATCTGCGCTTTCGAAATCCATGCTGGGCATCAGTTGTGGTCTTGTGTTTGTCGCAGTGTCGAAGGATATCACTACACACTATGTGTTCCATTGTTTTGCATACCACTTATGTAAGCGATACTGGCCGATAATTCGCAGGGCAGCTTTTTATCCCCTTTTTAAATATAGGTGCAACGTCAGAATTTTTCCAAATCCTAGGTATAGTTCCTTGATCTAATGTGGCTTGAAAAGGGTGGCAAATACAGGTGCTAGTTCTGAAGCAAACTCCTTAAGTATTCAAGTTGATACTCCATCTGGTCCTGCCGCTTTGTGTGTGTTTAAGCCTGCCAATAGTTTTCTTACTCCTTCAGTTGATATATCTATGTTCGGCATATTTGGTGCTGGTGTTGATATCATTCCCTTAATCGTAGAAGGGTCCTCGCCCGAGTTGACAACTGAGGTAAATTGATCATTTAGGATGTTAGCCTTGATGGAAGAGTCGAACTATGTGTGCCCGTCTTTGACCTTTAAGGGTTCAACTCCACTACTTTCTTATCAACCTACCTTACAGTTGTTTACTACAGGCTTGCATTACAGTGGAAGACCCTAACTCGGATAAAATACTCTCTATTTTAATGTTTCCCAAGAGATTTGGGAAAGAAAAGTGGTGTAAAAACACCACAAAAAAATAAGCCAAAACTGGGTCGAGCGCCATCGGCGCACACCCAGTAAGGGATGCTCTTCTCTTAGTACAATTCCATGACTTCCGTTAACCAGTGCGCAAGCAGTCATCAAACCATTCTTCTTTTGTCCACACAACGTGGTTGACGTGTCGCCATCTTTGCATTAAGATACAGTGATAATTCAACTCGTCGATAATGGTTTTCCTGTGACTGGATCATGGATCTGAAGATCGTATAATAACAGGACTGTGTTTTATATATTCTCGTTAATATTTTCAACCACATTCTCGTTGTATTTTATTTATATATTCCGTTTTCGCTAATGTTTTTTCGACATCGTGTCAACGCGAATCGGCAATGAAATTTTTCGGTTGATAAATTGTTATTGTTATTGGAGTTAGGTATCAATGAGGGACTGTCTGGACAGGATTTCTTCACTCTGTTGAGGGCTGAATTTCTGTTTTTTAGGTCCGTGTCGGCCGTCTGGGTTCTGTCGTGTACCCACCGGTTATTTTTTCTGCCACCTTCTCTCGTAGTTGAGGGTGTTCTTCTACTTTCTGTATCTGTTGAGTTCACCTTTTTCTTCTATTGCTCTCACCTCTGTTATTTCCAGTTCGGCTCATTTAAGGCAATTCCTTTTGCCCTCGCCTTTGGTGCGTTATCGTGGCTGTTCTTCCTCACCCGCGGGGGTGGGAACGCTGTCGTTTCGGGGCCTCCCGACTCGACCACATCTGGTGTGAGTTATACCCCCTCCGTGGGGGATTGCAGCTCCTCCCGCACCTGCGGGGGTGGGGAACGCTGTCGTTTCGGGGCCTCCCGACTCGACCACGTCTGGTTAAGTTATACCCCCCCCCCCTTGGGGGTGTGCAGCTCCTCCCGCACCCGCGGGGGTGGAGACCGCTGTCGTTTCGGGGCCTCCCGACTCGACCACGTCTGGTGAGAGTTATTCCCCATCCGTGGGGGATGTGCAGTTTTTAGCTTAACTTGACATAGACAAGATAAGCTATTGCCATCACGTGTGGGGAAGTCTGTTAGTCTGTGAATCTGTGAGTCTGTTCACCTTTTCCTTTATCACGGACTACACCCCGCAGTTCTTGTCTGATCGTCACGAAATTTCATATGCAGGTTTGGGGTCATGTCTAGATGAGAACGTCCCCTTTTGGTCGCGATCGGCCAACCGGTATGGCTGCCCGAACCCAAAACCCGAAAACCATTAGCACAGTCTATAGGTCGTATTTGTGAAGGGATTTCATTGTAACTTGGTAGGATGCCTCTGTATAATGCCTAGATGAGAACGTCCCCTTTTGGGCATGATCTATCGACCATCATGGCTGCCCAAGCCCGAAATCCAAAAACTTTTAGCACAGTCTGCAGGTCATATTTAATATGGAGGGATTTCATTGTAACTTGGTAGGATGACTCCTTATGATGTCTAGATGAGAATTTCCCCATTTGAGCGTGATCTGCCAACCGTGACGACTGCCCGAGCCCAAAACCCGAAAACCTTTAGCACAGTCTACAGGTCATATTTATTGAGGAATTTCATTGTAACTTGGTGGGTTGATTTCATACAATGTCTAGATGAGAACAGCCCCTTTTGGACACCATTAGGCAACTGTGACGGCTACAGGGGCCTGAAGCCCGAAAACCTTTAGCACAGTCTACAGGTGATATAGGGATTTCATTGTACCTTGGTAGGATGACTCCAAATAATGTCTAGATGAGAACGTTCCCTGTTGGTCGCGATTAGTCAGCCTTGATGGCGGCCCGAGCCCAAAACCTTTAGCATAGTCTATAGGTCATATTTATGGAAGGATTTCATTGTGGCCTGTTAGTTTGACTCCATATATTGCCTAGATGATGACATCCCCTTTTGGTCGTGATTGGTCAACTGTGACGGCTTCAGGTGCCCGATGCCCGAAAACCTTGAGCACAGTCTACCGGTCATATCTATGAAGGAATTTCATTGTAACTTCGAAGGATCACTCCAAATGAAGCCCAGATGAGAATCTCCCCTTTTGGTTGCGATCATTCAACCATGATGGCTGCTCGAGCCCAAAGCCCAAAAACCTTTAGCACAGTCTACAGGTCATATTTATGAAGGGATTTCATTCTAACTTGGTAGGTTGACTTCATATAATCTCTAGATGAGAACGTCCACTTTGGACGCCATTGAGAAACTGACGGCTACAGGGGCCCGAAGCTCGAAAACTTTTAGCAGCACAGTCTGAAGGGATTTCGATGTAACGTGATAGGATGACTCGTTTTGGAATAATTTCACTGTAACTTTGTAACTTTCGTTGATATACGTTAACTGTGAGGGCCACATACATTAACTGTGAGGTCATATTAACCCACACCTCAGCTCTTTATTACAGTGTACACCTCATGTTATTTTTTATCAAAAACATAGCATACAGGGAACAGAAATGAACATATTCCCAATTATAACAATTCTTGTCTTATTTCATAATCCTCACATAAACATTGAACATTATCCTTTTCATCAAACACAACACACAAGTTAAGCCACAGTGTCATTGACACTTTCATTCCATGGATGTCTGTAGTGTGGTTGTGGGGTATCGGCCTCAGCCTTCCCCGACTTCAACTCGGCGAAGTCGGAAGTGGCTGCCGACTGAACCCCCTGCTGTGTCCTCTCAGCCGTTGGGCACAGCAGTTTTATACCTGCAGCGGTGTCTGGTAGTATAGACGTGGGGTATCGGTCTCAGCCTTCCCTGACTTCAACTCGGCGAAGTTGGAAGTGGCTGCCGGCCGAACCCTCTACTGTGGTCTCTGCGCCGTCGAGTACCACAGTTTTGTCATTGGCGTTTCCGTCCACTCATTCTGGTCACACGGCCAGTTTTACGGGACCAACGCCTTCTGTGCAGCCTGGACCTTCTGCCCCGCAGAGGTCCGCGGCGACTCTCTTGAGTTGTTGATCCTCGGGGTGTGTCGTACCCCTATACACGTCTGCTCTCAGATGCTTCGGCTGCCGCCCGTCGCCCCGCTTCGGGTGTATTGGAGGATCGTGACCCTTCGCTGGTTAAGAGGGTCAGGTGTGAAGCCACTTTGCTGGTTCGTCCCCATGTCGAACCGGCCGGTGCGGGCGGTGAGCTTAGGGAGGCCCTCTCCTTACTCATTCAGGTTCTGTCCAAGAGCCTTCCCGTTGCTTCCAGCGAGTGGTTTCCAGGCGCCCCTATGGCGCCGCCTCCAGGGACTGGAAACAGGCCGCTTTTCTGATCCCCCTGGTTTGCCTACACCATGGGGGGTGTCGGCTGGTTTGCCCACGATGGGCAATGTGTCTTCTGACTCCGGGGAGGAGTCAGACATCCTTGATGTCGAGAGCCAGCGGTCTTCTGACTTGGGGCAGTTCTTGACTTTGTGTTTGGGTTCCTTCCGGATCTCCAACCAGCCAACAGTGTCAGCCAGGCCGCGATCATCGGTCGCGCGCCTACAGCCTGTGGAGCAATCTGCTTCTGGGCGTCTTCGACCGTGCCGGTCAGTATAGGTGGTTGAAGCATTTTCAGCATTGGACTCCAAGCTAAGTTCCAAGGCTATGAAGGCTCCGTTCTTCAACAGGGTTGACGCCTTTTTGCCTCCGGTGCGTTATCGTTACTACGATTTCGCCAATCCGTCAGTCTGCCAGACTTTGACGGTTTTGGATCAGGACTTTCCAAGCCCAAGTCTGCCGTCATTCCTATGATGACTCTGGAGTCCAAGTTGGGCTTATCGAGAGAAATGCTGGGTATGCTTTCGTCGTCTCAGCCTTAGCTGCTTATCTGCCTCCAGATAGGTTTGACGATGTACAGGCTCCTTTGCGTGTGCTGTCCAAGGCGCTCATGCATCTTACTCACACGCATGCCCGTGACACGGCTGTTTTGGAACTAGTTCGAGGGGACTCTGTGCTGGACACAGGCCGATCCCTTCCTGGGGGGGGGGGGGGGGGGCAGCGCGCTGTTCTTCGATCTGCTTCGGCCCGCTACTGTTCCATGGTTCCGTGTCGACGGTCCGGGATGACGTCCTACGTCATTCCAAAGATCAGCTTCGGCTTCGTCAGCTTGATCAGCCTTCTAGGGGAGGCAGGGGCCGCTCAAAGCCTTACAAGTACCCTTACGCTTCCTCTGCGCAGCAAAGGGCTGATCCTTCTGCCACCGCTTCTACTTCTTACTCACAGGGTAAGGGTACGCGTCGGCAGACTAGGGGGAAGTCTCAGGATTCTTCATTCAGTAGAGGATGTGGTTTCTCCTCTCGCGGGTCTCATCGGGGCTCGAAATGAAGGTCCTCACCTCGATTCGTCCCAGGTTGGAGGAAGGATAGCAGAGTTCGCAGACCTTTGGGCCACCATCACATCCGATCCTTGGGTGTTAGATGTTGTTCGGTTCGGGCTGCGAATATCCTTCCGGAGGCACTCCACTCTGTCCAGAGTGCCTCTTCCAACCACAGTTCCTTCAGACGGTTTACGTCGAGAACTTTTGTCCACGGAGATAGACAATCTCCTGACAAAGGGGCGATCGAGGTCGCCAAGAACATTCAGTCAGTGGGGTTTTATTCCCGCCTGTTCTTGGTGCCGAAGAAGGACGGCCGCCTCCGACCGGTTATCGATCTGAGTATCCTGAACCAGTCTATCATTGCTCCCAAGTTCAGCATGGAGATTTTCAGGTCGTTCCGCCGTTCTATTCACCAGGGAGATTTCGCTTCCAGCATCGACCTGCGAGACGCTTACTTTCACGTTCCGATTCATCGGGCGTCGCGGAAGTATCTCAGGTTCGCTTTTCTGGGGCGTTCTATGCCTAGGCCTTTCGGCCTCATCCTGGCTCCTTGGGCATTCACCCGACTGCTGTCGCATGTGATCGCATGTCCATCGCACATAGTCCAGGGTGACTACTTCGGCATAGCTAGACGATATCCTTCAGAGGCATTCCAATGCTGCCTTACTGGAGTTGAATGTCGACACTCTGTTGAGCTTACTCACGTCGCTAGCATTCAGAGTCAACGAGAAGTCAGATCTGGTCCCTTCTCAGTCGTTTTGTCACCTTGGGATGGCCTTCCGCGCTTAGTTCAATACGGTGGCGGTTCCCCGGGCCAGGGCTGTGATTCTCTCAGCTTTTGCTCTGACTCTGTCCCAGTCCACATCCGCGACAGCACGGGGTATTCTCCGGCTGCTCGGTCTCTGAGGTTCGGTGACGGATCTCATTCCTCTAGGTCGGCTGCGTGTCAGACCTCTCCAACACTTTCTGCTCGGTCGTTGGAGGCCGAATGTCGATTCTCTGGATCTGGTGCTTCAGTTTCCAGAATCTCTTCATCCTCACCTGCTCCACTGGATGGATGTTCAGTGGATCACGCAGGGTGTCCCGTTGGACTTACCCACGTCCGATCGCGTTCTGACGGCAGATGCCAGCGATCTCGGATGGGGTGCGACGTTGGATCCTCCAGGTTTTTCCCTTCACAGGATGTGGGACCAGGATCAGGCTTTTCTACACATCAACCAGAAGGAGCTTTTTGCTCTTCTTCTGAGTTTCAGGCAGTGGATACCTCACCTGTCGAATCGCCAGGTCCTCCTGTTGTCTGACAATTCGACAGTGGTTGCTTACATTCGAAACCAGGGCGACACGCACTCAGTTCCAATGTACGAATTGGCTCGGGATCTTCTACTGCTCGCTCAGGATGTCAACGCCGGGTGGTTGTTCGTCACATTCCCGGTCGTCAGAACGTCCTAGCCGACTCCCTGTCCCGACAGGGCAGGTTCTTTTCCACCGAGTGGATGCTCCACACGGCGATGTTCCATCGATCTCTTTGCGACTCGTTGGAACCATCAGGTGGACACTTTCGTGTCCTTGTGTCCATATGCTCTGGCTTACGCCGTGGACGCTCTGGCCCTCCTTTGGGGCGGTCTTGTCGGCTACGCCTTTCTGTCGGTTCCGATTCTGCCTCAGTTTCTTGCCCAGATATGAACCTGCAGTCGTCGAATCATTTCGATCACACCCCATAAACACCTCGGTGGGTGTGGATCAATCTGCTCCGCCCTCTGTTATCGGCGGTTCCGGCATGTTTCCCTCTACATCGCGACCTTCTTTGCCAAAGTCGCCCGAGGAGGTTTCAAGTTGACCCGACTTCATTGTGCCTTCGCGCATGTCTTTTATCGGGTCCTGTCTCCTCCGTAGTGGCTTTTGGCTTACCAACGATTGTTGTGTGAGCCTATAGCATAGCCCTCATGTCGGCGTCCTCTGCGTCGGCGTCCGGAATCATTCATTTTGAACTTTTGTGTGCAGGATTTGATTTTTTTTTTTTTGGCATTTTTTTTTATGTCTGCATGCGTTTCAGGGATAGTAATATTTTATTCACCCCTTTCCATGCTTAGTTACTTGAATTTTGGACTTTTGTGTACAGGTGTTTGACTTTTCTGTGCAGGTTTTTGACTTTTCTGTGCAGGTTTTTGACTTTTGTGTTCAGGTTTTGAAATTTTGTCTTCAAGTGGAGTTTTACCTTACTGGCATATTGCCATGGTGGTTTCCTTAACATTTCAGGGTATTTTTCTCAATTGTAACCCACTGAAACAAATGTGATGCTTTTTTTACTTTTATGTGCAGGTTTAGAGGTTTGTCTTTCTTTTCTTCCAAGTGGATATTTTTCAAGTAGAGTTTCACCTTACTTGCATATTGCCATTGTGGTTCTGTGACAGGGTATTTTTCTCAATTTTAACCCCTTGAAACAAATGTGATACTTTTTTTTACTTTTACGTGCAGGTTTTGAGGTTTGTCTTTCTTTTCTTCCAAGTGGCGACTTACCTTGTAGCATATTGTCATGGTCCCTATTTTATGTTAGGATGCTTCTTGTGGCTATTTTTATATTATTTAACCTTTTAGCTGCTTATTTACTTTAATTTTGGACTTTTGTGTGCAGGTTTTGTCCTTTTGTGTGCAGGTTTTGATCTTTTTTTAAGTGGAGTTTTACCTCACTGGCATATTGCCATGGTGGTTATTGTAACATTTTCAGGGTATTTTTCTAAATTTTAACCCTTTGAAACAAATGTGATACTTTTTTTACTTTTATGTGCAGGTTTTGAGGTTTTTCTTTCTTTTCTTCCAAGTGGATATTTTTCAGGTAGGGTTTCACCTTACTGGCATATGGCCATGGTGGTTACTGTGACATTATCAGGGTATTTTTCTCAATTTTAACCCACTGAAACAAATGTGATACTTTTTTTTTTACTTTTATGTGCAGGTTTTGAGGTTTGTCTTTCTTTTCTTCAAAGTGGAGACTTACCTTTAGCATATTGCCATGGTTCCTATTTTATGTTAGCATGCTTCTTAGGGGTTATTATTATATTATTTAACCCTTTAGCTTCTTATTTCCTTTAATTTTGGACTTTTGTGTGCAGGTTTTGATTTTTTTTTTTACTCCAGCCACACCTTTACATTGGCCACCTGTTGGTGAGCCACGGGGTACTGAACCCCCTCTAGTTAGAGACAAGCAGTGGAGTTGCTTTTCTTCTTCAAGGAGGCACTCACTCCACTGGTTTAGCCTCTGTGACTCGGTAGAAGGTTCTTCTGTCGATGGTGTGCGATCACTCTGTTGCTTCTGTCACTTCTTCGATTACACCGATTGCGGAGTTTCTGGTATATGTTTGTTTCTGGGGGTCTCCAGCAATGGGTACACGTCCATGCTTCGGAGACCTTTTTCATATGTGGTACCGCATTGTTTCGACACTCATCCTTGCCTCTCCAAGCTTGTTCAGCTCCTTTCCTTGAAAAGGCCTAGGACTTTAAAGTTTACTCCAAGATGGACACTTTTTTGGGCGCTGCTCTGCTTGGGTGGGGGGCGTTCGCACCTTTATCCCAGATGGATATGCGTTTTCTCACATGCCAGATCTCTCCTGCATCGATTTCTCGATGGATTTGTCTTGCTATTCGTGCAGCTTCCGCTCGTCTAGCTACTGGCGATTGTATTACCAATTGTTTTTTTTTTCTGCCACGAGGTGCGTGCATTGACTTCCTCTCGGGGCTTTTACTAACTCCGTCATGTTGTCGGATGTTATACTGGCAGTCTACTGGAGAAATGCTATCTTCTCCATTTATCTCCGACAGTTGCAGGAGCCGACAGAGGACCTTGGTCCTACGGGCCCTCTTTCTTCGGTTCAGGCTGTTGTCTATCCCAGCCATTCAGCTTTTTACAGGGTCAGTTCCAGCTCCGTGCTGTTACTGTCCTTTCTGTCTATGCGTCGCACATCACCATACGCCTCATCTTTCATTGTCTTTTACTAATGTTTGTGACGCTATGGTTTGATAGGCCTAGGGATCTCTTCCTCTGTTCACGGTTCCAGTGCAATTGAGTTATGTGTGGGTTGGTTAGGTGATTCCCTCCATCCTATTGTATATTCAGCCTGTGGTAAACAATTGTAAGGTAGGTTGATAAGAAATATAAATTTTATAGTAAATTTCCTTTCTTATTATACCTACCGCAATGATTGTTTACATGAGGGCCCTCCCGTCTTCTTATTCGGGTAAGAATCCTTCCTCCCGCTGATTACATACCTCCTATGTTGACGGACTCAAAAGAATGGTTTGATGACTGCTTGTGCACTGGTTAACGGAAGTCGTGGAATTGTACTAAGAGAAGAACTTCCCTTACTGGGTGTGCGCCGATGTCGCTCGACCCAGTTTTGGATTATTTTTTCGTGGTGTTTTTACACCACTTTTCTTTCCCAAATTTCTTGGGAAAGATTCAAATAGAGAGTATTTTATCCGAGTTAGGGTCTTCCACTGTAGTGCAAGCCTGTAGTAAACAATTGCGGTAGGGATAATAAGAAAGGAAATTTACTATAAAATTTATATTTCTATCCTTTTACTTGTGATAAAGTACATGCTTTTTGAGTCTTTTTCTTCAGTTGTTGATATCGCCTGCGATGTTTAAGCGACTGTGAAGCTCTTGCCTTTTTAAAGCTCTTCTTTGTCTCTCTACTTAGTTGTTTAATTTCACGTGTAATCCATGGTTGATTAAAACGAGTAGAAGTCATTTTTGATGGAACGTGTTTTTCCATACTAGTTGATAAGTAAGTGGTGATCTCATTCCACACTGATTCGATGTTAGATTGACAGTTGAACTTGGTACCAAACTCCTCTACAAAGTTAAGTATATCCTCCTTCATTTGGTTGATGTTAGCATGTTTCCATAGATTTATTTTTCTCTTGGTTGATTTTTTTCTTGTCGCGCATATAGGTGATTCAATGAAAACAATGTCATGATCTGCAATACCAGGAATGGGTATGCATCGATTGATCGGGCTGGGGTGGTTAGTTAAAAAGAGATCCAGTGTGCTATCTAGACGAGTTGGGAATTTCACCACTTGGTCAAGGTTGCAATTTTGGATCATTTCCAGGAATCTGTTGTTCATTTGTAGGAGATTGTGATTTCCATTTACTGCCATTGCCGAGTTTCAACTGGAGATTGCCGCAAGTACGCTCAGTTGTAAGCTTTACATGTCGTTTAACTTGTATATCTCGTAAAGGGCGTCCAGAGAAATTAAGAATACACATTGTGGTTGTTTTTCAACTTTATTGAGTTGTATAATTGTCATTAATTGACACATCATTTTGCATTAACAATTGAACAAAAGACCATTTTCACATAGCGCCATCTTACATCCGGGACTCGATATGCCCCCTCGAATCCAGCCACTCAGATTTGTTACTAAAAATGGCACGTACGTCTACTGTACTGTATTGAATGCTGCATTGATATCGTTTCTTTCCACATTATAAATATTTTTTGTCATGCTGTCGTTCTTTTGAAACAAAATTCGATTGCGTGCTTGCCTGCCGTTCTTCGAACGAAACATTTTAGCTTTCAAGAAGCCGAACGTACATTGTAGTTGAGTGTTGTGATGAACGTCGGAACGTACATGAAAGGAAAATAGGGGAAGGATTTGGGTGAAAGGGGTATGGGGTGGTGTGTTATGAATATATAAATAGATTTGAGCAGTATGTGGATAGTTTTAATGCATATTTGAGAATTATGGGCGCTAAAGTAATAGCGTTCGCTAAAAAATCTTCCCCTCCGTATTTAGCAGGTAGCTTGGTAATTAGTACTTACAGCGGCTGCTTCTCGGTAAGCAACCCCGATAAGCGACAGTGTGAATTGTTAATCACATTGTGACTTGTTAATAAGTTCTCCTCGTGGCTGTCGGCAATTGCAATAAAACCCTGCATGCTTCCCAAACTCAACGCACATATTATGTACCATGCACTTGAAGGAGAATGTGCTCCACAATCTTCACAAGACACACCACAAAGAAACCGTAAATAATATGGCCAGCATTATCTTCATTTCAGAGACAGACTTTTCACGATTGGAGAAACTGTTGCATAAAAGGAAATTTTAACTGACCTATCGACGATTTGTAGACACAGTAAATATTTGGCATCGACACTCTCAGCTCAGTAAACTAAAATCCAAAGTATTCGAACCAAGACAGGCACATGTACTGACATCCAAAATTTATGGTCAAATAACAACCGTGAGAGTTTGAATAACATTATAAAATTGGAAGATGAGTAGAGAATTTTTAAATTGCCAGATTTGACTGACAGATTTGAAGACATTGTTATAGACCAATATCGTGACACCAGAAATAATATTTTCGGAAGTGGTGATCAAGAGACGTGGTCCGCACTTAAAATTAACAAAAAAGTTCTGCCTGTCCAAAGCCGCAATAAAAGTTGATGGGGGTTTTATTTTTATCGAATATTTCAGTGATCTGAGTTGTGATACCCAATTAGCACTTACGCACTTCATCGAGACATCCAGGTAGCATCTTAACTACCAACCTACCTACTAAATACCGAGGGGCAGTTTTTGGCGACTCCTCGGTATATATATATATATATATATATATATATATATATATATATATATATATATATATATATATATATATTAATATTATATATCTTGCACTTACTCGAATAAATCAACGGTTAAATCACATATATTGCTTCAAAGGACTAAATTATATGCCTCACATTTACTTAAACCTTTTAAACAACTGTTACTTGCTTATTTCCCTTCACCCAAGTACTTCATTCGTGCCAAAAAATATATCTTTCCTGTGTCCGCGTGGGAAACCCAGGAGCTAAAAATAGAAATATTTTCAAAAGCCCATACTCCCCAAACCACACGGAACAGAGAACTGTTATTTGGTATAAAGCATCCCTAGGACCAGTAGAACAGAATGGTAAAAAAAATGTCGGTTGTGTCATGGTGTTCTGTAGGGGCGGGGGGGGGTGGGGGTGCGGGGGTCGACCACCATTCAGAGTCTTTTAATGTTTGGTATTCATCATTGTTAGAAGGGTCAGACCCAAGATTGTTCAAATCAAGTCCTTCGGTTAATGTTTGGGCTTTCTATGGGGGCCTGAATTTTAACTTAGTGCAGTATGGGGGATAATCTTTAAAAATCTTCTTCAGATTCACCAAT
This sequence comes from Pictodentalium vernedei, assembly GCA_031216915.1. Taxonomy (NCBI): domain Eukaryota; kingdom Metazoa; phylum Mollusca; class Scaphopoda; order Dentaliida; family Dentaliidae; genus Pictodentalium; species Pictodentalium vernedei. The sequence goes on from CM062294.1 coordinate 266,974,687, forward strand.
CAGAATCTTTTGATATTTGCTATACAGCATCCTTAGGGAGGTTAGATCTCATTTTGTTCAAACCAAGTCCCTGGGTAAATATTTGGTTGGAGCCCAATTTTTACTTTCGTCCAATATGAGGAAAAATCTTTAAAACTCTTCTCCAGAAACTCCAGTCAGAATCATTTAAGATACGGCATACAGAATCTTTACAGGAGTCAGATTCAATTTTTTTTCAACTCAACTCCATCAGTTGATAATTGGACTCTCTAAGGGAGCCCGAATTTTAACTTATGGAGAATAATCTTTGAAAATCCTCTTCTTCAGATCCACCAGTCAGAATCTTTTGATATTTGGTGCACAGCATCCTTAGTGAAGTAATGTCTCGTTTGTTCAAATCGAGTATTTGATTAATATTCGGGCTCCCTATTGGAGCCCGAATTTTAACTTAGTCCAATATGAAGAATTGGTCCAATAAGAGGAATAATTTTTAAAAATCTACTTCTTGAGATAAAATCAGAATCTTTTGATATTTGATCTACAGCGTCCTTAGAGGGTTCAAATTCAATTTGTTCAAATCAAGTCCCTGTGTTGATATTTATGTTCCCTATGGGGAGGGGGGGGGGGGGGGATTTTAACATAGTGCAAAATTGGTAATATTCTCAAAATCTTTTCCAGAACCACCAGTCAGAATATTTTGATATTTCATATACAACATCCTTTAAGTTTGTTCAAATTAAGTCCCTAGGTTGATATTTGGACTCCCTGGTTTTGCATTACTGAAAATCTTGGCATTCTTTCTGTGGTACTAGACAAACCACATCTGACAGGGACAAAGGAGTTATAAGTAATTAAATAACTTCATTCCCCTGTAGTGTTAACTAGCCATAGTTGCTAATTAAATCCTTCTTTAAACAACTATGGTCAGGTGAGCGCCTCAGGCCCTATGGGGCCTTCTGTTTGATGATTGGGTAACTGTGGGGTTGTTTGTAGTAGTTTTATTTACACTTATACAAAGGTTCAGAAACACACGGCCTTATAGAACTCTTATAAGGAGGATTCCGATGGAGTCCAGATAAAATAAAGTCCGTTTCGGTGGTTTGGGATGTTCTTTGTGCTTTGGGTAATTTTCAGGTTGTTTGCGATGATTATAGTTACTCCAGTCGAAACGAACACACCCTCTGAACACCCCGAGTTTATATAATAATTTATGCTATGGCAAACTGTTCGGGATGTCGAGTGTTTGGTTAATATAATACATTTAACTATGTTTTAGCTGATGATATCCCCCCCCCCCCCCCCACCCCCGCACACACACACACACACTACTGACGCGATTATCATTTACCCGCTGAACTGTGAGCACTGAGGGAATGAAACATGTGAGAAATAGTTCCAGCCCGGCTCTCTCAATTTTTAACCCTATCTATCAAATCGTGGCAGAGAAATGAGATGCGGTGATAACGGAAGAAACATTCTATGCGGTTAAAATGGGATGTGTCGCGCATCAAGTTACTGATCTCGACTAACACGGGGACAAACTTTTTTCCGGACATGGTAACGGTTTGTTGTCTTTTTTCAACGGATCCGGATTTATAGGTCAGAAAAGTCGAAATTCTATTTTGCGTGTGGGTGGGTGCTACATTGCTTGGTTGTCTCTTGCTGTTTTATGCTTCTACCATTGTTATACTACAACAGCTACACTTCCATTGCTATATGCGTTACTACTAGCATATGCTAGGCCTATTACACTACTGCTACTTTTGTTGCTGAGTAATCTACTACTACTGTTGCCACCACTACATTACAGCCGCTCCCACTTCCTACTAATATTGTTGCTGTTGATGCCGCCTCGGTTCTTGCTAAGTCGCCTACTATACTATGAGCGCGCTGGCTCCGAAGCGAACTATCGAACTTCAAATCAAGTGATTGTGAATTCGAATCTAGTCAGGTTTCTGCGTTCGGTTCTTGAGCAAGAAACTTAACCTGACTTGTCCCTGTAACCCCTTGGCTTGATGTATTAAGGCGCGGAACACGTAACTGGGAAACAGGTAACATGATGATACAATCAATGCGAATCGAGAATTAACCCTTGTGATTGGCTACTACGTTTAAGCGTTCGATGGTTGCTTGCCACTACTGTGTGGTTCCTGTCGATTACTTTCCATACACGAACGGAATTGTGGTTAAAAGCAGGGGGATCGGACGCATTCAAAGGTAAGATGGGGGCTGGGTGTTTCAAAAAGGTCACCCGGCTTTGGGCATGAGATAAGACCTGGAGTGTACAGCATATCATGATTTGTATAATGTGACACTGCATAGTACTGACTTTACATATATATCGTGGCTTGAATGGCACAAGGTGACACTGCATAGTACTGACATTACATAGATATCGTGGCTTGAATGGCACAAGGTGCCATCCGCAATGATTTTGCATCATTGCAGGTGGAGCCTTGTTTCGCTCAAGGAACAATATAAAGCAGACCCCCCCCCCCCCCCCCCCAGATTGCATAGCTTGTTCGCACACGTCAAATAGGCTTACGTAACCGATGCTCGAGATTTTCTCGGGTAGTCCACGGTTCTCGGAAAGCAAGGGCGGCAACTCAACCCACCCCACCCCACCCCACCCCACCCCACCCCCTCCGCCACAGCTTTCGGCGTCATTGGTTAAAAGTTTCTTTAATTCCTAATAAATTATCAATTTACAACTAATAATACTGTCGCAAAACACGCAATAAATAAATAATAGTTGCAAATAAATAATTGTTCTTGAAGTTTTTATCCCAATAAACCAAAAATATATGAAGGGGCTCAACCCCCAACCACACCCTCCTCCCAGTTCCGTCGTGCCTGAAATGACATGCCATCGATGGCGAGGCTGTTGATTTATATGCATTTAAGCAAAATGCACGTATACCTAGCGTTATTTCTGATCATTCCTAGATGGGAACCCCGGGAAGTGGAGCAGTGCTTGTTTACTAGGCCGATTGTAAACACGTTTTGCTTTACGCCTTGGGTAAAGTCAGGTAAAGTGGGTACTAGGCACAGCCTACAGGTATAAACGATCGGCTAAACTTGACTTCGAACCTGTATTGCGGTAATGATACAGTCGTAAAACTGAAAGTTGCCTTAAACATTAATGAATAAATAAATAAATAAATAGCCTAAATTTCCGATAGTCATAACCTTTATTAAAGTCAACGCTCCAATGCAGCAGGTCTCCAGAAAGACTGCCACCACCAACAAACTTTGCGAGAATCGCTCAATAAATGCCATATGGAAAGTGAAAAAAAATGATCTTGTATTTGTAAAGTTATTTCACATGCAATGGGTGCGTAATTAAGAAAGAAATGACAGCAGAGCATTAAGCTTCGATTAGATATTTGTCGACAAGTCTCTCTTGACTGACAAGTAGCCTAATCTTTGAGCTGAGTATGCAACTGTTTTTCGGACGAATATCCTTAAGAAATTATTCATTGAAGTTGAACAATATTTTGTTGTCTGACGCATCATCTCAGTCATCAATAATGACTTATTTTAATGCCCTCTACATTAAATTACTTAGTCTGACTGTCGGCAATACTATTTCGGTTGCTTTTGTTTTATTCAGAATATTTTTGTTACGCAACGGGAGCTTTCGTTTTTTCATGAATATCAACCCACGGTGAACCCCAAATGATTTACCGTACAGTTGCAAACAATCGGCGCACGCGCCTTCATCAGTTCTATTCATTCGCAAGTGTTTGAAGTTACCGACGAGGGCTGGAGTCAATGCCTCTGAAAGTTGGCAAGTGCTTCTGTGTGCCACTGAGTGACAATAATGACAAGTAAATTAGAAAGTCTCTTGGGTGAGTCTGTGATCAACCCAAGAGGAGAGAAAGTACCCGTTCGGACATTATGCACAAAGGATTCCGTGATAGGACTTTACTTTTCAGCCTTTTGGTGTCCACCGTGCAGGACGTTTACACCGATATTAGCGAAATTTTATCAACACATTAAACAAAATAAAAAAGGGATTAATTTCGAAATTGTGTTCATTAGTCGCGACCGAGATGAAAATGGATACAACGATTATCTGAAACTGATGCCGTGGCTTGCTTTGCCTTATGAACAAAGAGACAGCAAGGTAAATATAGTTTTACACCCGTGCACTATTGCTTTCACGCATTGGAGTTTACAACGCGTGTGGTGATGCCATTTTTGGTTGACAAGGAGCGGTACAGGTGACAATTATTTTTTCGCGGTTTATTTGACTGTCGTTGGCGACGGACAGCTTGGAAATTATAATTTCAGAGCAACTCTATTTCACTTCTATGTCACGGCATGGTCATCGTGGAGGCGGTTTGGGTTGGGGTGGGCGTGACACCACCCAACAATCTTTCTTGACTGGACGCTTGCTTCTGGATTGGAGTCATTGCTATCGCACCGCTCTTTCCAGTAGATCTAATATTGTACTTTCTTAAGAGACGGGGTGTAAAATTCTTAGACTCAGACTAAAAAAAGTGTTTTGATTCTCTGGCAATCCCTCATTGA